>JANATG010000002.1:4091482-4721729 GCA_029449235.1 Linnemannia schmuckeri
CACACGAATGTTTTGTCGCCGCTTCTGCTCAGAGGCGATATGGTTGGCCTTCTTCTCAGCCTCGGTAAGGAGCTCATGAGGAGGCTTTTTAGTGCCGGTTTTTGTCGGGACTGGTGTCGACTGTGAAGGAGCTGGTGACACCGAGTCGTATTGTTGTGTTGATGGGGAAGGGCTAGCGGCCTCCTGCTTCGACTCTGCCTCAACACTTTCTTCTTTGAACTGGCTGATGTCGTTCGAGTTTCCGTTAACAAGGGGATTCTGCTGAGATGGTGACAGACCGAGTTTGCTGATAGAGTCACTCTTGCCCTTCTTTCTAGGAGTTCCCTGCATAGGGTCAAACCCATCCCGACTAGAGCGATGAGGCGACTTGACAACAAGGCCAGATGAAGAATCCATGGACACAGACTTCGCCATTGATCCCTTACGACGAGCAGCCTTTTTGGTGGGTGGTGCTGGGTTGTTGTCGGTATCGCTCTCCTGCTTGGAAAGTTGTGTCGAGTTGCCATTCATTCCCATAGACTCTGCTGGAGAAGGCTGGCCACGAAGAGGGGTGGATGGAGGGAGTGGGCTTGAAGGTCGAGGAGAGGCAGAGCCGTTCTCCTGTCCTGTTGGTTCGATGGAAGGAACCTCTGACTTTGATTTCCGTTTTGCCGCTGGTTTCGATGCGTTTTGCTGAGACGCTCCGGATTCACTTGTAGGTGATATAGGGTCATGGTTGGGATGATAAGTTTGCTGATATTGTTGCTGTTGGTGTTGTTGACCAGGGTAAGGTTGTTGTTGTTGCTGGTTGTGGGGTGGAGGAGGTGCTGCCATAGAGTGAGACTGTTGCTGGAAAGGATGTGAATGCTGAGGTTGTTGTTGCTGCATAGAATGGTGAAGAGAGTGTCCATGATTGTCATGCTGTTGCTGTTGTTGGAGGTGCTGTTGTTGGAAATGCTGTTGTTGTTGATGATGCGCCTGCTGCTGCTGTTGCTGTTGTTGTTGTTGCTGAAGCTGGAGTTGGAGTTGCTGCTGCTGCTGAGCGAGCACCATGGCTTGAGAGATGGCGTTGGCCTGTGCCATAAGAAGCGGGTTCTGCAACATGGCTTGACTCATAGCATGAGGGTTGATAACACCGCCTGGGGCCAGGAGAGGGTTGGAGCTGATTTGTTGAATCCAGTCGCGCTGCTGTTGAGCCTGAGCAGCTGCGGGGTCCAGCGCCATGGGTGGGGGCAGGAGAGAAGGGGCATTTTGCATCCTAGGCAGCCCAGGGAGCCCGTTTTGCTGTTGCTGTTGCTGTTGTTGTTGGTGCTGTTGTTGGAGTTGACGGAGGTGAAGGTGATGCTGAAGCTGGAGCTGAAGCTGTTGTTGCTGCTGTTGTGTCAAAGTGGGATCGACACCGCCGGGGCCGTTGACTCCATCGACTTTGGGTTGTCCGGTATTGTCCTCCTGCGCCAGCTGGTTGAGAAACTCTGAGAAGGCCCTCTGCTCATGATCAGAGAGCAACGATGGGAAGTTCATTGATGAGGTGGTTATCACTGTCGATGACTATTGAAAAGTGAAAAGGGGAAAAAGAGTGTGATGTTAGTTATGAATGGAGCTGTCGCTGGCAAGCTCTAGCTGTTGAAGGAATGTGTAGGTATTTTTCTAGGGAGGAGGGATGATTGTCGATTGCCAGCCGTGTATGTACCAAGACTTGAGGGAGACGTTGGGGTGAGAGAGTAATAGCAGAGACTGGAGGAGTGAAGGGTAGGTGAAGGTGGATGAGAGTACCGAGGATGATGAGTTGTAAGGAAAAGAAAAAGAAAAGGGAAAAGAGTGGAGAAGGAAGAAAAGACGAGACTGAGAGGGCGGAGAATCGAAAGAAACAGGTGCTCGTCTGTGGGTTGGAGAGAGTAAAGGGAAAGGGTACCAACCAAGGCAGGCAGGGTGGCAGTCTCCACACTTGGAAGAAAGAGAAGTGGCAAAAAAAAAATAAAAAATAGCGAGACGCCGTTGTTGATCCAGGTACCTGTAAAGAAGGCTCAGGAAGTGCTCAATGAAAACAGAAAAGGCAACAAAGAGAAAAGGTGTGGATCAGAAGGAAGAGGATGATGCCAGGTGGGCGGAATGGAGGGATGATGATGATGATGCCAGAAAGGAGACCGGTGCCGAGGAAAAGAAAGGAAAAAAAGACTAGTGTGCGGGGAAGAGGGGACACCCACACTAAGCGTCACATGATTAATACCATATAAGCGTCAAAGCAGACGAGCAAGCATTTTTTTTTAACTCTTGACTCAAGCAAGGATCGGCCATGGACAAGCCTGCCTTCTCACCAGGAGGCTATGGGATGCCGCCTCAGCAACCTCCACCACCACAACAACATCAACAGCAGCAGGTAGTCGACAATGCAGGATACAACAGTGACGTCCAGCGCGCGGCCATCCAGCTTGCCCTTGGAGCATTCGTTCAGCAGAGCAAAGGGATCTCTGTCGTCGAAATTACTGATCTTATTGGCCACCTGGAGATGCTCATGAAGGACTGTTCCCAGGCCAATATTCAGGTACAACTGCTTAGCAGGAAGGGAACAAGAAAGCAAAAGACCCATTCACCTTCTCATGTAGGCAACTGAAAGCTTGACAAGAGCATTTGGCTAATACTCTTTTGTTTCTACATGTCTGGACTATCAAGGCAGGAAAGAACTGGGTCGTTCATTTTTGCCAAAGCCCCCAACAGTACGACCTCCTTGTACGTGCCCTCGTCTCCATTGCCATCTCGCGGCAGACATTCGACGAGAAGCTGCATATTGTGTACCTTACCAACGACATTTTATCACACTGCGAACGGAAGCAACAGCAGTGGATCAAGGAAGCAATCCATCCAAACCTCGTCCCAATGTTACGCGCCGCTTATTTTTTTCCGGGAATCGACGATGGCCAAAGGCAACGCGTCATCAAGGTACCGGTTTGGAATCAAAAAAGAATGGATATTAGAAATCACTAAGTCCAACTAGGATACTTTTCATCTAACGATCGCCACCAATGCTTTTGATAGGTTTTGGACATTTGGAGGAACAGAGAGTTTTTCCCACCAGCCATGATCGACTCTATGGAAATGCACGTCAAGCGTCCACCGCTACTGCCAAACAACGGACAGGGGCCGACATCGCCACCTACACAGGAGCAATGGCAGCTACCACAGGGGCAACAGCCATTCCATCCGCCTCCTCACGCCCACGCACACCCTCAGCCACCTCAGCAGCTCCCACATCACATTCACCAACAGCAGTATTTCCCACAGCAGCAACAGTTTCAGCAACAATTTCCACACCAGTACGCTGGCTTCCCACCCCATCCACAGCAACAGCAGCAGCAGATGCAGAGCCAGCACCCGTTTCCGCACTACCCTCACCCTAACCCTCAGCAGATGCCCCATCACTCTGAGCCATGGATGTCACAAGCGCCGGGACCAAACCCAGGGTATCCTCCTTTTCAAGGGAATGTCCCCATGCCTCAGCACCCAATCCAAGGAGTCCCACCATCACTATTTCACCACCAACCCAATCTCTACCCTCAGGCGCCCACATTTCAAAACCATCAGCAGCCACCTCCTTTTCAACAGCCGCAATTCTCGCATCCTCCACGAAACATTCCAGGTGCGGCACCAGTACCTGCTCCAACTCCACTTCCTCCCCCAGAGCCGACTCACCGGGATGTTCTCACACGTGAACTGCATGCTGGACAGATGATCTCCAGGGTTGAGGCTGAAGCGGACTATTATGAACCATTGCCAGCATATGTGTTGGTCCCCTTCAAGAAGAAGGTGCATCAGGATAAGGATTTACTGGACAGTGTCGCTCAGTTTGTGCAGGAGACAAATGCCATCAAGGCTGAGGAGCTCGCAAAGGGTGACGAAGGGTGGCATGAAGGCCAGTTGAACGAGTTCTACAGGAACCACGGCGACAAACGGAAAGAAGCATTTTCAGAGAACCCGCATCGACGTCGCAGCCGTCAACGGTCTAGTACTTCTGGTCGCAAGGGCGAGCTGAGAGGAAGGAGACGATCTTTTTCAAGGACACCTTCCAGAAGTCGATCACGGTCACGATCGCGATCAAGAAGGCGGCCTTCTCAATCAAGGTCGAGATCGTATTCCAGAAGTCGATCCAGGAGCGGCTCACCTCAGTATCGTCAGCTGGGTAGGAGAGGTAGTCGAGATCGAAGCGAAAGCCGGGGCAGAAGCAGGAGCAGAAGTCGAGGAAGGAGCATGAGCCGCAGCCGTAGTAGGAGTAGAAGTAGAAGTAGGAGTGTGAGTGGAGGTAGAGGTCGAAGCAGGAGTCGTGATGCAGGGCCAAGGCATCGTGCGATGGAGGATGCCTTCCCGACCCGGAAATTTGGTCTCGGATCCAACTCACAACAGCATCAACAACAGCAATTAGTGCCTCAACAACCACAGCATTACCAGCAACCACAGCAACAATCGACCTTACGACCAGCATTCCAGCCAGCGCGCTTTCCTCAGTAAATTACAAATTCGCTATATGGTTCCATCCGTGGACATATAAAAATAAAAATAAAAATAAAAAAAAAAGCAATAGCATACCAGGAGATTTTCATGAACGGCGTCTTTAGTTGCCGAGCGGGCGGCAATAGGAAGTTTAACCAAGGTATCCACGTAATTGTCAATGTCGAAGCATTTCTTTGATGGGTTGATTTGTGAGCTGAAAGTGGAACGGGCACTAATTGCGTCGGTGGGATGTGCGGGCTACGAAAAATGATTTCATGTGCGTTTTTGCGATCGGGTCGGACCGATCGAAAATTTTATGTTTAAAAGACGGCGAGAGACAAAAAAAAAGAAAAACGTTTCATTCATTTATTTTTCTCTCCACTCATTCCATTCGTTCACACTTTTTGTACATCACCCCCATTCAACCTCCCTTCCTTGCACAATTACATATCTTCATATCTTTAGCAATGGTCTCTAGAGAGTACGACTTGATCATCTATGGTGCCACTGGCTTCACCGGTCTGAGAACCTGCCAGGTATTAAAAAAAAAAAATGAATACCAACCCCTCAGTGCATTAGTAAAATAACGTTAATAGTTTGTGGAGGCAAACTTTGCATGATTTTCCCTTAATTTGTACCCAGCACTTTTATTAACACAACTCCTTCGTTCAATGTACACTCTCTTTTTGTAGTATCTCGCACGCAGCTACACTGAAGGTGTCCGCTGGGCCATTGCCGGTCGCAGCGTTCAAAAGCTGGAGGAGGTCCGCGAAAAGCTCGTTGCCATCAATCCCGCCCTTTCTGTAAGCTCGGCATGACGTTTTTCTTTGTGTCCACCCTTGTTTTGTCAACACTAGCAATGGCTCGGGACAATGGTCCAGAAAATAGCACAATCAACTTTGTTGGCACAAGTTTTTTTTTTCTGACACGCCTATTACATCTTCTCTCTATTTTTTTTACAACTAGTCCCTCCCCATCATCAAAGCCGATGCCTCTAGCCCAGAGTCATTGGAGGCCATGACCGCCCAGACCAAGGTTGTCATCAGCACAGTTGGACCCTTCATGCAGTACGGAGAGCCCCTTGTCGCCGCTTGTGTCAAGCAGGGCACCCACTATGTCGACTCCACCGGAGAGACTCCCTTCGTCAACGTATGTTATCAAGGAAAATCGTTAACCCACGTTGTTTATGCGGGGCCATCACCTATAATGGAGGTTAACCTGGTGATCTCTTTACGTAAACTACATAGAACATCATTCACAAGTACCACAAGGAGGCTGTTGACAAGAACGTCATCTTGGTGCCTCAGTGTGGATTTGACTCCGTTCCTTCGGACATCGGGACCAAGATGTAATACAACTTCTCTTTCTTTCGTTATTTGTATACATCAAGATCAAATCGTTGTCAACAGAGCACATACTAATACTGAAATCCAATTGTATGCTACGGTCTTTAGGGTTGTCGATTTCATCCGCAAGGAATATGGTCTTCCCACCAAGTCCGTTAAGGCGTCCTTGCTGTCCTTCCGTGGAGCAGGTACGTTTTTTTTTTACCATTTCCGCGTCAGTTTAAAATACGCTATTATCACCATTTGGCCCAACGTCGAATATATCCATGAATTGCGTCTTAACACCACTTCATTTCATTCTTTTCGCGACTAGCTTCGGGAGGTACCTTGGCATCAATCTGCAACATCATCGCCGAGAAGCAAGGAGGAGTCGGAGCGATGGTCGACCAGAACCAGTTGGTTCCAGAGTCAGTCCATGACAAGCTCATCCCTGCCAAAATCTCGATGCCAACCGTCCACTACGATTATGACTTCCAAAAGTGGCAGACCTACTTTGTCATGTCCTCATCAAATGAGAAGATTGTCAAGCGTAGTCATGGATTGGCCGTTGAAGCCAATGGCGATGGATATGGACCTCAGTTCACTTATAAGTAAGCTCCCCATTTTTGAACTAATGCTTGATATTCACATGCACGTTATCCTTGGTTACCTGCATACTAATTACTTGCAATTGGCATTGATCTGACTTTGACTATTAGTGAGACGATGAGCGCCTCTGGATTGGTTTCGGCAGCGACTGCAGCCATCGGCATGGGTATTGGAGGCGCAGCATTGACCATTGGCCCCCTGCGCAGGTTCATCCAGAACCGCTTTATGCCCGCCCCAGGCGAGGGCCCCTCTGACGAGGCGATCGCCAAGGGCAGATTCACAGTCCACGTTATTGGTGAATCCACACTCCCCGAGAACACTGAGGGCGCTGCTGACGCCAAGCCTGTCCGTGTTTTGGCAGTCATCCAAGGCGGTGATCCAGGATACGCCGAGACCTGTCGTTACCTTGTTGAAGGTGCTCTTTGTCTTGTTAAGAGTGAGGATTTGATCCGGTCGGAGAATAAGGTCAAGGGCGGCGTTTTGACGCCTGCCTATGCGTTTGGTCAGATCTTGGTCCGTCGTCTTTTGGACCGTAATGTCAACCTTACTGTTTCCAAGTTGTAAATATATGTATATATATACTGTTTACAGCTAGAATCTTGTATGAAACGACCTAATGAAACGTAAACAAAAAACGAATAAAGCATGTTCTGTACATCACCATAGTAATCATTTATTTCATGTTCGCATAAGAGAAATGTATTTATTTATTTCTACAAAAAGGCATCTCGACTTATTTTATTTCAAATGCGAGGGGCAGACACATTTAACTTGGCACCCTTGCTCTGATCTTGCAACCACAAGAATGGGTCTGTCAGCTTATCATCTTTCCCAAAAAACTCCGCGATCTCTAGGTTGGGCCAATGGGTCGCCATCCACTTTGCCTCGGACCATCCCATCGTCACCTTGGTCTCCTCCGTGTTCGTCCTGACAGATCCCCGAAGCTCTCTCAGTTTTGTGAGCCCAGCAAGACACTCCAAGTACCCAGGTCTTCCGGATCTATCAATGTCTCCCAAACTCAGAAGGGCAGGGAAGGTGTTGTTAACGTATGCTGCCATGACGCCTCCTACCCCTTCCAGCTGATCCAGCACAAAGGCCTTCAACTTGAGATGTGTGAGTTGAGATAACGACCCAATCTGGCGATACAATCGCTCAAGTATCGTGAAATGCTGCCATTCCTCGCTCGAGAGTGCACACATGATTACCGCCGCCGATCTGTCTGCCGCCATCTTCCTGTAGTAGGGCACCTGGTCGGGTCCCTTGGGTAACGGAGGAATAGAAACCGCAAGATCCAAATGCCGCAACCGTGTACACACCCAAGGATTCTCTACAGCGTCCTCGAGTGTAACAAAGGCAGCATGAGTCTGACGACGGTGCATGAAAACTGCAACCAGTTGCGCACTGAGCTCCTCCAATGCAGAGCAACTCACCAGGACACAGCGCAGCACATTGCTCGAAACATTGATATGTCGACCCAGGATAATCTTTCGGAGAGTACTCGAATGCCTAGAGAACATCATGATCACCTTTGGACCCTCTAGAGGAAACGGATAGGTATTCCACCTGAACTCTTGCATCTGCTGCTCTGGGATCTCCAACATCAATTGGCGAGGGAGGATGTAGTTGTTGCTGGCAGCATACTCGAACGACACCTTCTTGAGGAGTGGGCAGCAGGTCGCGACAATACTGGCCAAGTTGTTCTGCGAGAATACCGTAGCCGTCATCTCACGACACCGTAACGAAACCAGATTGGGACAGTGCTCTAGAACCTTTCTGACATCTCCTTCCCCTGTCGAGTCATCGTCAATAAGGCCGAGTACTAGGTCCGTCAGACGTGGCAGCAAGTGCCCCTGACCCTGACCCTGCTCCTGCTGTCTTCGAAGTGCTGCCAACTCCTCCTTGACTCGTCGTTCGCTCTCCATATCGTTCTCTTCAACATCATACGCACAATCATCCACCTTCACCTCATACTTACAAATTGACCGCGGGCAAACGAAAAAGAGCTCTGACCAGACCTCAAACGCCGCCGGAAACCGAGGCACGCCTTTGTTCTTGAGAGCCACTTCCAGGTACAGTTCCTCCAGTCGAGGAATGCTGGCGATAGTCCTGGCCACGACGACAAACTCCCGACGATTAAGGATGTCGAGCGAATGGACCTCGACCTTGACCAAGTGCTCGCTCATCCGTAGCAACCAACATGTTCGTTCAAATTCCCCCCGAGTGTTGCCGATGAGGGTGGGTAAATATGGACAAGAGTCGTCACGCGCAGTATATGTTAGAAACACAGTCAGCTTCGCTAGCATGCTCATCGGAGGCAAGGATACGATCTCGGTCCTGGTCGGTACGGCAAGTTGTGAGGAGTCAGCGTGGGCGGCGGTGGCGGTGGGCCCTGTCTCGAAAGCGCGGAAGCAGCTGTAAAGAAAGATGGTCTCCGATAACCCAATACAGAGTGAACGTACGACCGGTATATTCCTGGATAGAGCTCGAAAAGAGTCCGGAGAAGTCAGGATGTTGGTGCCATGTGGGTCATACTTGATTATGATATTATCAAACAGAGCTGGTTCGATCCAGTGGTGAAGACGGCGGCAGGTTCGCGATAGCTGAGAGGTATCGACCTTGTCGAGGTATGTTGTTGTCAAGTAGATGAGCTCTGCAATGTTGAAGAAACGGTTTGTGGCAGTCGACATGGTGAAGCGATGTGTTGATGAATGGAGATCAACAAAAACAAAGCTGATGGCAAAGTCAAATATGCAAAGAGAGCATTTTATTTCGCCGAGGGTAACTTGGAGGAAGTACAAGTCGATACAAGATTTCCGTAGTGACTTGTTTCAACTTTCGACAGGGACATGCACCGCGGCATCAAAAGGTTCTGTAGTGATCAAATGTCACCATTATTCTAATCCATCGCTCGTTGCGAGTGAGACCGACTGGGTTGGTCATTCGAGTGGCAATAAAAGGACTGAGGTTTAGGCACCAAGCAGGGATGAGAGCAACATGAAGAAAAAGGACCAAGGAATGAGATCTCCAAATGACGGAGCCATTGACATCTCCAAGGCTTGGACATAGCGTTATCCAACTTGATATAATTCGTCGACGCTAGTAGCTCATAAGGTATCTTTTAACTTGGCCCACTCGCACGGTCAACTCCTCCAGCACCTCACAGACCAGCAAAGCATAACGACGCGTCGAAATCTGCATCCTGCAGGACTTGCCAATCACTATCTCCCGGAGAGTCTGGGAATGCCGTTTGCACGTGGTCCTGAGCATCGTGCTTTGGGTACAAAAACCAAAGGATGGAAATAATAAATTTTCATTTCGTTCTCAACTGAGGTTATACGACACGCCTCTCTTCAGGCCCTCTTTTACAAAATTGTACCAACACCATGAGTAAAAAAAAACCTTCCTTCACTTGTACTGTACTACGCTGCAAGTCTCTTTTATTATTATGAAGCACTCGTTATTATTGTTTACTCCACGAGGCTTGAGCGATAATGCGAAGAATGAATAAGATGATTAGAATCATGACTCCTATAAGACTTCATACTCTCGAGTCCACAATCACTGTTGACCCGACGGACAGATGACCGAGCCGAGGACGACGACACAGCACTAGATGTGGCCCGCTCATGTCGACGATACCGTCTCTCTGCTGCATGTGAAGAAGGTGACCCCACCACCGCCGCTACTGCTGCCGCGGCCACCGTCCTGTCTGTTCTCCCTTCGCCAGCTGTGCCAACATCGCCCGTTGACCATTCAATCCCCAAATCGCCATCGGGCCCAAGAGACCTTGACAAATGCTGTGACCGTTCGTCCTCGTCGTAAAACTCGGAAAACATAAAGTTGGACTGGACATGGTCTCGGAACCGCCGAAGGGTTGACAAGACGACGGCGAGCAGGTTGGTATCATGTGCGGTAGATGTCGATGTTCCCGTTGATCTAGAGAGCACGCGGCGGTTCCTGCGGTATGTGTCTGCATCCACTGCGACAGTTGGTGCGAAATCGATCTGCATTGGGTCACGATGATGAGGGTTCGCTCGCTTCCTGGTCTGAAGCCTCTTCAAGGTCGCCAATGAGGCAGCCGCCATGTTCTGCTGGACTTGATCCAATCGCGCCTGATTCTCTACCGTAATCACAGCCTCGTCGGATGGTGGAGTAACGCTTTGCTGCTGATCAACTTTCGTTGGCGCTGATGTTGTTGTTGATCTCCTTGTCTCTATCGACATGGGCTCATCGTGTGAGAGGTGCTGCGCCCAGGCTTTAATCGGACTCTGATTTTTTTTTGTCAGACGAGTGGACAGAAAATGAGAAAATGAAAATAAAAATGGTGTCAGAGAGACAGCAATGAAGCAACCCAAATAAACATTTCAAATTTTCACACACATTTTTCACACAACTAAAAATAACAAAAAACGAATGGTGTGCGCAATTTCATCGTTGTACTGCATGCCATGTTTGATCAACGTACCACAGCATTATCGTCAGCATGCAGCTCATATTCCTGAGGCTTCAAAGAGCGTAGGGCCTGCTCAAAGGCTTGAAGCCAGCCCATCTTAACCGGCACCTCGACCATCTCTGACAGGTCCTCCATCTCAGACTCGTAGATATTGAAGATGGGCCTCTTGGAGACGACATGTGGATAGGTGAACGTGGGTCTTGAGCTAGTTGACAATGATGCATATCCATCCAGACTCCTCTGTCGAGATGATTGGACAAGTGGCAAATGTGTGCTTGTGCGTTGAAGGTCGGCGATATTTTGTATCACAGCCTTGAATTCCGAGGATGAGATGGGACGACGGACAGGGGTATCATTTGGACGACGGTATGGGCGGAAAACAGACGACGTTCTTGACGAGGAACTCTCCCAGCCCCGCTCGGACTCTACGTCGGACTCACGAACTGAGGATGCACGCTCAACAAAGTTACCAGACCCATCGTGAAAGGGCATCTGGTTCTGAAACTTGAGCTCAGCCAAACCAGATCCGCCAATGTTGCGAAGACTGTTGTCAGCAAAGGACGGACGAGGGATATGACTCAATGAAGTCGTGGATGCGACCAGAGGCGATGATGATGAGGTGGACGAGCGACGAAGAGCAGGGATTGACAGCACATCGTCATCATCCTCGTGTGACCAGACCCCCAAATCTTCCGATTCGCCAAGACTCTCCAAACCATCGCTGGTCAAGTCGGAGAACCCAAGAACACTTAAGTGCTCGCCGGTAGGAACTCTTGTGGGCACTGTGATGGGATGGTCGACGACGCGAGGGCTAGCGACGATTGAAGGGGCTTCAGCAGCCGATAAGACTTCATCGTACTCGTCCGAGGAGATACCCCTGCTGGTGGTAGTAGCGTTTGAGAAGGAGCTCTGTCTGTGCTGACTGAGGACGAACTGCCATTCGCGCGTGCGCTGTTGTTGTTGGTCAAGGTATTGTTGTTGTCGTGCTCTGGCACGAGCGCTGGCAGAGTTACGAATAGAGGTCCATTCGCGATCTAAAGTGTTGTCTAGGATGCCGTCCTCTGCTTGATGGTGATGGTTGCTGTGGCTGTGGTGGTGCTGTGTATGATGGTTACTAGTAGATGTCTGGACGGTGTGTGTGTCTTCCTCGTCAGAATAGACGGCAGTGTGTCTCTGGTAGGGTGTGCGTTGCTTGTATGTAGCCATTGTTAGAGTGGATGGTGCCTTTTGTTCTTTGAGTTTTCAGGAGAAGATAAGAAAGGAGGGTCCAAAGGAAAGGAACAGTGAAGGTATGTGGGAAGGAAAGGTATACAATTGTCAAGTGAGGGAGATTGTGCGAATGACTAAAATGCCTGCAGGGTCGGAAGTAGCGGAGGTGGGCGAGATATGGGTTGAATGACGGGTGAGTGAGTGAGTTGGCAAGTAGATGGAGGAAAAGGGTATAGCAAGGAAGAGAGGATGAAGAAAGTAAGAGGTTGGAAGGAGAAGGATAGGGAAGGAGGGAAAGACAAAGGGAAAAGATAAAGAAAAGAGAAAAAGAACAAAAAGACGAAGAGGAGAGAAACGTGGTTAGAACAAAAGAGCGAAAAAGAAACGATTTCTTTGATAACGATGATCATACAAAGGAAGTGCGATAACAAGCCGCAAGTGCGAGTGATTGGACATGTATCCGCATGTCACCATCGTCACTGGGAGGTTCCCCTTGTTACAGCACTACAACTACTTCCAGCTATCGTGCCTCACCTCACTCCCACTCTTCCACCGCAACACTCACAGCGACGGCACTCCAGAAATAACCTCTGTTTACTGACCGGGAAGGATGCAAGGTGAGCTGAATCTGAGGTGTGTCTCTGCTGCATTTTCTCATATCAAATTGCAATCACATCTTTTTTTTAGGGCCAGACGGGAGGGGTGCTACCCCAACAGACAAAATGATGCGATTCCAGAGTGTTAGGCTGCTGCTGCATCATCCCCAGATCATATCTCGTTCTCTCGTTCTCCCCCTCTCTCTCTCTTGTCTTAACAGGATGCGTGTATCCCTTTTTCAAAATTGTGGTTATTGTTTTCTGTTCATGTTTGCTTCTTCTTTGAATATCAACAATGGTAGAGAAAGAAGGGAGGGGAGAATGTGAGCGAAAAGGAGTGGGTTGGGTTCTGTATGTTCAGTGTGGATGTCCATCCGCTCACTCTACTGCCTACTCTCGTCCCCCCCTTCCCAGCACAAACAAATAAACACACGTCGCCATTCCGCCGCATGACCATAATAAACGCATACCCTGTGTCTAGTACTTCCTAAATAGTTTTTTTTGTATCAATGTTCTTTGTTGGGTTTGACTTGGGCAAAATAGCCTCATCACTCTCCTTTCTCTCCCCAGCCCTCTTCTTCTGTGTGCATCCCCCAAACAATAATGTGTTTGTTACGAGAAAAGGTGTGATTGAGCAACTCCATTGTTACTCACTTCCTTCCCTTTTCATAAAATGAATCCTCAAAATGGAAAAGATACAAGGAGAAAGAGGATACCCAGTTGAGACAAGAACACACAAGGTTGTGTGAATGAGATAGTGGATGACACCAATTGTGTGTCGAAGTGTACGTCCCGTGCAATGGATAGAGATCGACCTATTCTGCTTTCAAGTTCATACCAACTGCTTGGACAACGGAAAGAAAGAAGAAAGGCTTTGGCTGACAGGGAGACAGACAGAGAGATAGAGAAAAAGAACGAACGACGAAGAAAGTGCGAGTCACGCACTGAAAAAAAAAGTTTAAATAAAGGGATGGATGAGTGGGTTCGAGGATGAAGAACAAGAGACAGACAAAAAAGAAAAAAAAAAAAAAAAAAAAGGATGGCGAGTTAGATGGGGCGAGTAAGCTGCAGGGATATCAAACAAAGGAGAAGTAAAAGGGGAAGAAGCAGAAAAAGAAAAACGTGGGGTTGGCAAGACGAAGGTGGAGTTGGAAGGGTGAAAAGGAGCCACAAAAGAATAAAAGTTTTGAGGGGTTCTGCCAGAGAATAAAAAAAAAATGCGAGTCACACCACCTCCCTTCGCCATGTCGTCTCGTTCTGTCGTACTCTCCTACGCAATGACCTCAGCGCACGCACATTGTCATCTTTAGGCAACGGTCAGCTTGTTTGTACTTTATTAGGTCCATGCCGCTGCTCGCAAAAAAAAGACAATATACATTAAAGTGTCGAGTATCCAACGCTTAAGCCCTGGGGTTCTCCTCAATATCAGGCTCGATCAAGCCCTCTTTCAACAACAACTTCTCGAGCTCACCCGACTGGTGCATGTTCAACATGATATCGCAGCCTCCAACAAACTCGCCGTTAATGTAGACCTGAGGAATAGTGGGCCACGATCTATTTTCATCATTGTTAAGGAAGAAGAGGTTGACGAGTTAAAATGAGCAGGAATCACTTATGAGTCTAAGAAGATTTATGACAGAAGGAGACGTCATAGAAAAGGTACTTACGAGTACTCCTTGATTCCACTGCGGAGTTCCTCATCAGCCAAGATGTTAAAGCTCTTCAAAGCGTTATCCATATCGACACCTATAAGTGAATATAAAGATATAAAGCAAGTCAATTACGATATCCATGATCGTTGCATGTGTCCTATAGCCCTTGGTCGTAACCAACTCGCCTTAATCCTGATGCGGATGCGTCCATAATACTCAGCGTCCAGCGCAAAAAAAATAAAAGGTTCAGAGTAGCCAAAGTCCAGCAGATCATAAGAGTCCATAGTGGTCAGTGTCCTGCGGGCGACAAGAATCCATTTTCGTTCATCCCGCTCCTGCTGCTGATGATGAAGACCAATTGCTATCTGTCGTCTCATTATTGACTCTCAATGTCATCTAGTTTAGTGCGTACCCTGAACAGTAAGGATCTGCATGACAGCGCGACTGAACCCGCACTATGCATTTCAAATGTAAAGTATACGCCACAGTTAGTTCGACTGCACAGACACTAAAACGATATGCCCTCACAGGAACAATAAGCTATACAAAACATCCTGATCCTTTACCTGAGGAGCATGAGGGGTTCCCTTCATGAAGACAACAAGCTTGTTCTGAGTAATGGCCTACACAAGCAAAAAGCGCGAGAAATGTATAAAAAAAAAAGAGTTAAACGGAGGGTTGCGGAATCAACATCCATATCCCACGGTGAACCAAAATTTCTCAAGTAGATTAGTCATCTATGCTAAAATTCGCATTGAAATTAATTCTGCGCGGCCAAAAAAACGGAGTTATTGATCTGGTGTGGTTGGTAGTGGATAACGTACATCCTCGATGGTCTTCTTTGTCGAATCAGACAGGTGGCGAACGGCGAAGGAGGTGGCAGGGAGGGCAGCACGACGGGTCAAGATGTGGCTGCTGGGTCTCAAGGCCTATAGGGGAAAAAAGGACGTTCGGAGGTATAACACGCAGTACAAAAATAAGGAAACGAGAGCTCATTCGGTCAGTTTTCTTTTTCTACAGTAATGAAAGCTGATTCAAAGTGTGCTTGTTTGCCGCGCTTTGCCACATGAAGAGTGTCGTTTTACCAAGGATGAAGCAGAGCGGAGAAAGTTCATCGTGAAAAGGAAGAAGTGTGCTGATGGAGAGAGAAAGAGAGGGTGTGCGTCGGGAATGAAAAAATAAAAGAATGTGGAAACTTGATCCCGAGCTGCAAACCCACCACTCTGCTCTTCACACAGTCACTGCCCTTTTCTGGGCCAAAATCTCACGCCCCCGCCCTGGACAACAATCCAAGCCACATCTCACTCTGCTGTTTCTTTTTCTTTTTTTCTTCGTCCTTTAGGTACAACTTTTCAACATACACACAGACACTCACAAGACAACAACCATGCCCAGCCTAATCTCGCCAGCAGAGCGCGACTACATTCTCAAAGGAATCGACTGCAACATCAGAGCCGATGGACGCCAAAGACCAGACTACCGTGAGGTCATCCTCGAGACGGGCGTTATCTCCCAGACCAGCGGCTCTGCTCGTATTCGCCTTGCGGGAGGCACTGATGTTCTTGTCAGTGTCAAGGCCGATATTGGACCCGTCCTGGTCGATCCCGAGACTGGCGAAGGTGCTGATAAAGGACAGATCATCTGCAACGTGGAATGGTAACATACTCACTTTTTGGGTTCAGTTATCACCCTGTTCGCGTTATATCTTATCGAGGTGGTTGGGGAACTGTGGATTACGCCTTACATTTAAATCTTACCGCCGTCTTCAACTCACTTTGTACCAAAATAGTGCTCCAAGCGCGTCGCAGCAGTTTGAAGGACGAGGCGCCGACGAGCTCAACAATGAACTCACACAAATGATGACCCGCTTCCTCTCCCACAACACCACCTCGTTATCCACATCATCAACATCATCAACACCAGCATCAAATAGCAACGGAGCAGGAGGAATCAACCTGTCGAAACTTTGCATCATCCCCGGCGAACAATGCTGGATCCTCTATGTCGACGCGCTGGTCCTGGATTACGGCGGCAACTTGGTCGATGCGGTCTTTATGGGCACCCGCGCCGCTATTTTTGATACGAGGATTCCCAAAACCGAGGTCCAGGATTTGGGTGATGGAAACTTTGACTTTGAGGTTCTGGATGATGCCGAGGATACTGAAGTTGTTGAGGGACGGGAAGATATGCCCATCTGCGTCACCTTGAACAAGGTACCTACAACGACTGACACCAGATTTTGGGATTGTTCTCAGAGTAGATTGTTATTGCAAGCTGAAAAAGAGTATTAACCATTTTGCTTTGCAAAATATCGCTCACTTATTACAAAAAAAACAGATTGGCGCTCGTCATATTGTGGATGCTTCGCCATTGGAAGAACTATGCACAGAGGCCAAGCTGGTGGTGGCTGTCAACCGTTCAGGAGAGCTCTGTGGACTGCAAAAGGGTCAGGATGGCGGCATTGAGCCCAGTCTGTTGTTGGAGATGATCCAGTTCGGAAAGACTCTAGGCCAAACCTTGATCAAACAGCTGGACGCAAAGATCAAGGCTGAGGCTGATGCAGATATGATCAAGAGACAGAACGGCCAACCTGTGGTGAAGTTGGGTTTCTTTGCTCAGTAGACGCAAAGCTTCTCGTGCTCAGGGCTCATAATAATAAAATATCATCAAAAAAAGGCAATCAAATTATCATGGGATTAGGGATGATATGTTTCTGATGTTCTTCAACGATGAAGGTCTGTTGGAGATATTTCTTATTTGGGTAGAACTAAGCGGTGTTCAGGAATCGTAACACTGCCTGGCAACAGAAAATGAAAAAGAAAAAAAGGAGGATCTTGTGAAAAAGAAAAAAAGAGAAAAAAAAAGGAAAGAAAAAAAAAAGAAAAAAAAAGAAAAAAAAGAAAAAAAAAGAAAAAAAAGAAAAAAAGCCAGGGTTGGATGCTCCTGGCAGGCCTCGTACCCAAGTACCCTCGTCAAGTGTCGTCGTTCACCCGTGTACCCTCCTACTAATGTACCCAGAAAAGAAAAAAGAAATCGTGTCGTTTTGAAAATCGATGTTGTACAGAGAAAGCAAACTTCCCGCGTAAAAGTAGATTAAAAAAACGTAGTAATTTGTACAAGAAACCATAAAAAAGAAAAGGAAAAGAGAGTGGAAACTGAAAAAAAAAAAAAAAAAAAAAAAAAAAAAAAAAGGAAAAGGGAGAGAGAAAGTCATTGATATGAAGTGACAGAAACAAAATGAAAAAAGAAAGACAAGGTTGGCCCAACACGGATGATCGTGCTTAACGGCGTTGGTATTGTTGGGGTCGCTGTTGGTGATGCTGCTGGAACTGTTGGTGGTTAGGGTGCATTTGTTGCTGAGAATAGTGCTGTTGAGGCATCATTTGGTGCTGATACTGCTGCTGGTGCTGTTGGTGCATTTGCTGCTGTAATTGCTGCTTCTGGTGCAATAGACGCTGCTGTTCCTGGTGATCATTCTGTTGCTTCTGCTGTTGATCGTCCAGGGCAGAGGGGGCGACGTAAAGGCGCGTGTCGATAACAGGAGGAATGGCCTGGATCTCTGTACCGAGTTCCTGCTCGATCTTGTACAAGTTGAAGCGATCCTCATAGGTAATCAGGTTGATAGCAAGACCTAAGTGACCGAAACGACCGCTACGACCGATACGATGAAGGTAGGTCTCGGCGTTCTTAGGGAAATCAAAGTTGATGACGACATTGACGGCCTGGATATCAATACCACGGGTCAGAAGATCTGAGCAGACCAAGTTGCGGCAGACACCGTTCCTGAAATCGTGGAAAACGCGGTTACGGTGTGACTGAAGCATTTTTGCGTGTGAGTAGAAGCAAGAATATCCGAGCTCGGTGATCTTTTTAGCCAACAGTTCCACGCGGTTTGTCGAGTTGCAGAAGATAATAGACTGGTTGATTTGAAGCTGTTCGCATCAAGAATAGAATAAAAAGTGAAAAGTTAGACAAGTGTGTAGAGTCATATATCCATTGATTTGACAGTTTGGATTCGGCCATAAACATGGTAACGTCGAAAAGCTGTTCATACCTTGGAAAAAAGTGTGTTAAGGCAGTGAACTTTTTGGCGCTCCTCTACAAAGGCGTAGTATTGTGTCACACCGCGAAGGGTCAGTTCGTCCATCAGATTGATCTCGTAGGGCTTGACCATGTGCTTGTCCTAGAAACAGAAAATGTGAAAAAATTTAAACCAAAACGTTAGGCCATATTCACACCACATGAAAAGGTGTCTCGCTCCAAAACGCACTGAACACTCCTATGAAAAAACCCTGACGTACCTTAAAGGTCTTGACAATCATAGGGAATGTAGCACTGTACAACATGACCTGTCGTTCCTTGGGGAAATAAGTAAGCAATTGCTCAACAATGGGCGTAAACTCGGGACTGAGAAGCTTATCGGCTTCGTCCATGACAAAGGTAGTGCATTCACTAAAGTTGGCGACGCCCTTTCCTGCGAGGTCCAGGATACGTCCAGGGGTTCCGACGATGATGTGAACAGTTTCGCCGAGACGCATGATATCGTCCTTGAGTGTGGTACCTCCAGTTGTGACCATGACCTGGACGCCCATGTGTTTACCGAGGGTCTTGCAAACCTGAGCTGTTTGGAGAGCCAGCTCACGAGTTGGTACGAGGAGGAGAGCCTGGACGGTGTTCTTTTTGACATTGACCTTTTCGAGGGTAGGGATGAGGAAGGCGGCGGTCTTTCCTGTGCCGTTCTTGGCTCTGGCAAGGATATCTCGGCCTGCGAGTGCAATCGGTATGGACTCTTCCTGGATAGGGGATGGACGTTCGAATCCAGCTTCAAAGATGCCCATCAAGAGCTCACGCTTGAGAAAGTAATCCTCGAACTCGTTGCCTTTGGTGGCTGTGACATCCTACAGTTCCAGTTGCGAAGTGCATTTGTGTTAGTCTTGCAACAAAAGCTATCATCAAGCGTGGTATATTGCAACAGCCATAGCTGCCGTTGTTATTTACCTCGGTCTGGGGGCGAGTATCCTTTGTGGGGAGGTTCAGCTGCTTCTTCCAGCTATCGTTGTCGTGCCTAATAATGAGGAGTGGAGTGAGTATGAGAGGTGTGTTCTTCACCGGTGTAATAAACATATATACGTATTAGGCAATAACAAGAAGGAGACACTTACGCCAGTTGCTGTTGCTGGTTGGCGGCCATGGGATGAATGTTGGTTTAAGGGTGAGGATGAGAGTAAGAGAGGGTCGAAGCGAAAGGAGAGTGAAATAAAAGGGGTGTCGGATCAACAGATGGTTGCTTTAAGAGTGTTGATGGATGAGTAGAGTTCTTGATCCGGCTTGGCTTAGATGTTGGATGTTATCGTTGAGCGTTGGTTGGTTGTGTCGTTGTTGTCAGTTGCTTGCTTTGAGTTGATTGAGTGTAGAAAGAGCTGATGATTTTGAGAAGAGTGAATACGAAGGGAAGAGAGAGAGAAGAGACGAGAAGGTGCAAGAACTGTGTGTGTGGAGGGAGAACAAAAAGGCAAGCAACGCGTCACTCATATCACAGTCGTGTGTGGCTGTTGGTTGCTGCTCTCTCTGTTTGGCTGCCTCTTTGCTTGTCGCTCGCCATTCCATTCTCTCCCTTCCAACCGACCCTTAACAAATATACGCCACCATTCTCCCATCTTTCTCTTTACAAGACATCCCGTTGGTCTTTTTTTTTCCACTCCCCTCGCCATACCTCTCCCCCTTCTAACCCTTCCCCTTCCCCTTCTCCTTCCTCTTCCCGTTCACCCAGTTGCCCTGAGCAGAAATTATGCGGCTGCCCCTGCCCCCCGTCCTTGCTCTGCTACTCTCTCAACAGGCTGTCAATGCTCAGTCTCCCTATCAAGGCCAGTCCCGGCTCGTCTATCGGAACTGCTTGCCCGTTAGAATCGAGTCCCTAGTCGTCTTTGGTGATTCCTTCAGCGACACTGGAAACGTTCTTGAGCTTTCCAAGCACACATGGCCTCTACCTGCCTTTTACCCCGGAGGTCGTTTCTCCGGCGGTCCCATCTGGGCAGACTATGTATGTCTAAAATGCAATTTACACACAGTGAGAAGCGGTTGCAAAGGGGAAACAACACTACGAGACGAAAGCAACAAATAATGCGAACACTTTACTTATTACGATGTCGCTTTCCACTGACATCTTGTACAGATCGCCAAGGAACGTAGACTGAACCTGACTAACTTCGCCTATGGTGGAGCAACGACGGACTCAGATGTCGTCCAGGGCTACTCGGGTAGTAAGGGCGACTTGCCCGTCCCTGGGTTTATTCAACAAATCAACAAGTACTATTTGCTCGATCGATCGCCTGATGATATTGCCGCATTGGAGTCAACCCTATTTGCCGTCAGCTTTCAAGGAAACGACTTTTTGTTCGACACATCGATCACCACTGAGACCGTGCTCGCCAACATCGAGCGGGGTATCCACCAATTGATCGACCGTGGCGCGCGACACATCGTCGTGTTTGAGAATTCTGACTTTGGCACCATCCCTTACTTCCAGAGCAACCAGACGTATGCCCACGAGATGACTGCCATTGCAGAGGAGTGGCACCGAGGGTATCAAGACATGATGCGACGATTCAGACGAGAATATGGTCACCCAAGAAGGACTAGAGGAGTCGATGGCGAGTCGCACGTCTTTTTCAACTGCAACGGTAACCGACCCGAGTCCAAGGTTAACATTGCCTTTTTCGACCTTTTTACCCTCCTCCGCCGATTGAATCGTCCTCGACATCTCCGAGAACTGGGGATCACAGATGTGGTTCACGGTTGTGTGGATCCAAGTGCTCAGACCGGATGTGCTGACCCCAAGAGTCATTTCTATTACGATCCTTACCATTCGTCAACCAAGGTTCACCGAGAGATTGCCAATGGACTTCTCGAGATCTTTTAGGCGAGAAGTGGTAGACAAGCCAAGAGGATTAACTTGGTGTATGTTCTAATCCCTGTTTCTGAGCGAACGAACGGTACAGGACGGGAGGCATTCAAGGGCAACAACAACAAATAAATAACCGATGGGGGCTCGGACCTTTTTTACGCTCACGAAGCAAGCAAGAGTTGTGCGACCACAATTGTCGACCGACCGCTGCTGAACTTCACTAAGCTATTAATATTTGTTTTGATTGTCCATGACACAACATGGCGAGAGTTCTGAAGAACAAAAAACAATAGGCAGTGTTGGTCAGTTGAGAGCTACCGTTATCGTTGTCATTAGCATTGCTGATGACAACGGTGCCCTTTCCTCTCCTCCCCCTTTTTAAATAGCCTCCGTGCAGTCTCTTATTCGCCACCTGTTACTTCACACTGAACAACTGAGCTGCATCATTTTAAAGAAGCGATGCTCCTCCCCAGTCCTGTTCCCTCCTTCTTCTCTCTCCCGACCCATGGCCATGCCTGCCAATATTTTTTTATCGTTTTATGTTTATGTTGTTGAGAGCCTCTTCCTTTTCCCAGTTGTTTTGATTTTTTTTTTCTTTTTATCGCTTCTTTTCTTCTCCTCACTCTCTATCTCCTTCTGTCTCCCACGCATCTCTTTCCACCCGCTGATCCCTTTCTTCATTTCTTCCTTTCGTTGTCATTCTCACATTCAACAGCCAACCTTTCCTACACTCAACACACAAACCTACCTCGTCAACGCTCTCTTTGTCTCCAACCCTACGGCAAAGTCAACACTCCCAGGAAAGCACAGACACACACAGCAACAAAGTAACAGCAATAACGGAAAACACCAACTACAACTCACTGACAAAGTCAAACTCGGCAAATATGCTCGGCCAGGAACGTCTTCCAGCACCAAGCACCACCGCCACCAACGCCCGTTTCAGCTACCACGCAGACAGCTTTGACTCGGTCTCAAGTTCAAGCGGAGCAAGGACCACCTCCACCTCCACCGCGCGAAAGAGAGTCACCCAGCACTCCTTTCCTTCCTCAGGAAGCCAGCACCAATACCAACAACAGCAGGCATACTCCAAACCACAAAAACAACCAACAAGTGGAGATCATACGCGACATCGATCAGCATCAGTCGCTTCAACAGCAACAACGACAAAACTCTTGCCCTCGCCCGAAGCTGTCCTTGCCAAGGAGAAGGAATTCATGGCCAACACCCGCATCTTGGCCATGTCCAATCTCATCGACTCGTTCGCTTCGTCTTCACACTCCAAACAAGGATTCTACGGCAAACAGCTAAAGATCATTGGTACAGTCAACCCTCGGTCGTCTTCTTCGTCCACCACCACATCCTCCACGGGGTCAGAGCTTGATGTCACAGTAAAGGTAATAAAGATGATGCCTCGGCTGCTGATATCTAACGTCAGACCGATATAGACATGCTAGGCTCGCTGTAGAATGTCCTCGACTGAACATATGTGTACGATCTTTTCGATGTTTGAAAAATGGTTTCTGTTATAGGTTCATATTATTGACAACACATGGACAACTTGTCCATTGCTACCACCATCAACCATCCTGCACCGCTGGAACGTCACCTACTTGAGTGCATCTGCTTCAGGAGAGAACGAGTATACTCAGGAAGACTTTGGTGGTCTTGACCTCGGTATGCGAACCAACCGCCTATCTGAGAAAAAAAACCAAATCAGCAAGGGAAAAAAATGTGGTCTCCATACAGAAGAAACGTGTATCTGTCTAACGCCAAAACTGGAACATGCATTCGTTGTTCACCTGTTTTACTCGCAAACTAGGCTCTTCCAAGGATGAAAAGGATGCATCAACCTCATGGGTACAGGCAACCGCGGACAGGATAGAGACTCTCTCTCCAGCGTCATCACCAACATTCGATTCCCGCCCAAAGAGACCATTCTCTGTCGCATCAGCATCATCCTTTACAGTACAAGCAAGGGCACCAGTTACTCACGTTGCTGTCATCTCGAATGCTCTGTGTTTTGTCGCGAACAAAGCTGGCGACTACCTGATCCAACTTTCGATTCATGTACCGTCTATTATCGGTTCTGATAACGTCATTCACCTTTCGCAGATCCCCAAGTGCCGGAGTAACTTTCTCAAGCTTGAAGTACTCCAACCTTCTTCGACAGAACAGGACGAGACTACCTTGCCATCAGAGACGACAAGTATTGGCAACAAGGCTCCTGATCTGCACGGAAGCGAGGCTGAGCGCGCAGCAGGTGGATTTGATTTCAACGTCCACCCGCCGATCATGTCCTTGGATGAGACCCACTTGAACCCAGAGTCAGACGAGGATGCTCAGTTCTGGCTTGAGGTTCAGGAACAGTTGGTTGGACGCGACGAGTTTGTGGGCAAACTGGTCTCGGTCGATGGAAAGCAGGATCCTTCTACGACTGAATCAGGGGACAGGGCTGACAATCATTCGTCAGAAGAACGAGAGCGTCCATTTGAGGTTGCAGGATGCTTTGCCCCAAGCTCCTCATTACATGTCTCGTGGATGTCCCGGTCGGCTACCAACTTCGTTCAGGACGTCGAACAAGATATGACCGTTCGCATCATGGGAATGCCCGACCAAAAGCAACCTTCGTCTCTCCTTCAGGATCGCAGGAGGAAGGACCCGGCCGAGATTCATACACAGGACACAATCACCACATCCGAGGATCCAGCAGAGGAGGAGTATGATCACTTGGAGATGGACGACAGCGACTTGATCATTGCGGTGGAGGACACTATCACGGTGAAAATTCAAAAGCTGGGCTGGAAACAGCCATACATGGACGCGACGATCAGCTTCAAGGACTCTAGCTCGGAGCATGGCCTGTCAAGCGACATCACTTTGTTGGATCTTACCGGCGACGCAGTGCAGGATTGGGAAACGCTACCGACAACAGCTGAGGATGCAATGGTGGAGCAGGAGGAGGATCATGGTATTGAAAAGGATGCTGCAGATGATGCTTCCAAGGAGCCAACCCAGATGTTCCGAGTCTGGTTCTTTGCCGGCACAGAAGGCACTACCGTCGTGAACATGCGATTCCAGGCATGCCAGGCCGTCAACGTGGGCTACGGGAAGAACATCGTCTGTCACACACCAAAGGTCCGCATCGCTGGCGCAAGCACAGACAAGGGACGGATTCATGTGTATACCAACAACGACTTGATGATCCGAGGAGTCAGCCCACACCTTGTGGACGAAACCTTTGTCGACTGCCACTCTCCCCTGGAGGACAGCGCTTCATTGATCCGATATCCAAACGAGCGCCATTTTCAGTATCAGACTATTGACTACTGTCTCGCCGTCACAGCGCAACGCTACCAAGCCCTGGCGCGTATTGCAAGAATCGAGCGGGTCCGAGTCGAGATTGGGCTGAGTGCACAGCAACAGCCAGGATTTGCCCGCGCGATTCTGTCAAACGTTGTTCTGCCTCAACAGGACGACCCCTATCTTCGACTCTACCAGCTGGATGGTGCCGAAATCTGGAGTGTTCTGGTGGACGGATACCTTTGCTCGAAGTCGATTCAGCTCCAGGACCAGAAGACGTCCGGTCAACGAACCGTCCTCGTCCCTATCCCCGAGGAATCGACGCTCGACAATGAGGCGCTGCATCAAATCGAGATTAGCTATGGATTCAACTCATTCGACCTATTGGAGGAAGCGTCAAGCGAGGAGTCGGCGTCTTCAGCTATGAGGCTTGTTGTTCCTGGGTTCAGTCTTCCCGTCGGTGAATACATTGTCGTCGCCAGTCTCCCCAAGCTCCCACAGGGTACTGAGAAACTTGTAGCATTTTGATGGACATTCATGTTCGTCGTATTTGAGAGATGCAAGATCTAACACTTCGTTACTTTTTTTTCAAAATTGTAGACATGGATTATGAAGAGCCAACGGGCGATTTTGAGGTGATGTCTACGCTGGGCCTGCCAGGACAGAGAAAGACGATCACGTATGGGGCGTACATGATTCTTGGAAGGCCAAAACTTTCTTTCCGAACTATCAAACTGCCATCAATTCTCCCATCCACCGACAACACACTCAACGACGCCGTAGGATTTGCTCACCCAGAGTCGAATGTGGACCCTTCTGAGCAACAGCAAGGAGGGACGACTGTGCATGACCCGCAGCAACCGCCACCTGCTGCAGGAAATATCATTGTCCAGCAAGTACACCAACGACACCCACAGCAACCACCAGAGCCTCAGAATCCGCACGCCGAGCAAGTATTGGATGGAGAGATTCTCCCAGTACAGGATGGTGCCCCGTGTACTACGTCAGGCCACGGATCCAACTCGGCACCGCAGATCGGGGCCCCTGCTCTTCAATCTGGCATACCTACTGGCAAAGGAAGGTATTCCTTAGAATTTTTCACGATACAACAGGTGTTTGACTTGGTTCGAGGTTGGTGGAAGCATGTGATGGTCGTGATAGGAGCCGTCATGCTGGTCATCATGATCATCAATGTGGCTGCGTTCCAGGAGACAGGATCGACATCGTTGGACTTGGTGACCATACCTGCTTGGGTCCGCCCGTTTGTGATTATGAAGCGGTTCTGGACGTCGGACTCTAGGGCATCGTCATCATCATCAGCGTCCTCCTCGAGTTCGCAGGATAGCTGGGATAACTGGGACAGCTGGGACAGGGGATTCAAGGAAACGGAGGAATTTGTTGTTCCGGAGAAGGTTGTTACCGTGACGACGGCGATCAAGCAGGCGGACCCTCAAACGACTGCGGAGGCTAGCCATACTCGCGACTTGGAGATCTTGCCTCGACTTGGATCCAAGAAACTGGATGACGATGGCGACGGGGAGAAGGGTGGATTCCAGAAACCCAAGGGCCTGATGAAGTTCATTCAGGTCCTGAAGGGCATTGTCCAGGGTCTGAAGGGGTAGTTGGTCAAAGCTGTCGTTGGATAGTTATAATTCAAAGAAAATAAAAACATCAAATAACAACGACATTCAATGCAAAGAAGGTTCATCGTGCATGCAAACAACCAGCCTCCTTCGTGTTCTCACAATTTGACGACACTAAAAATCTTATACGTGCATAAAATAATCTCACATCAACACATCGCTCCACCGTGTCAACAGTCGCACCCCGCTTCTTCAACGTGGCTGGAGCTCGTGTACTTTACGGCAGAGCATCTGGATACTTGCAATATCTTGACCGTAGTCGTGACTGGCCCAAGCTGCAGCACACTTTGCCAGCCTCTCTTGTATCGATCTCTGAGCCTCAAGTACGATCCCCAGTTTGCCAATATACTCTTGGACCTCAGTGCGAGACAAGGTTTGATCCGGAACTCCCACCTTGTCTATACACCGAGGATGACGCTACCTGAATTCATCTGTCTGCAGCACTGCTTTGTGGTGTATCAGGATCTAGCTTCTTCGACAAAAGACAGCACCTTCAGAGTTGGGCACCCTCCCTGGCTCACACCACTCGTTCCAACTAAGTTTCCGTTAATCCTTCTCAGACCAATAGTCACAATTACCTGTTTACACGTGGACCTCTCCTCCAAAACCAGATGAGGAGATGTGCCTGTATTATCTTTCGAAAGGAACTCGGCGAGAATCAGTTCAGAGTCTTGAAGTTGACACAGTGTGTGCCCAGGCCAAGTGGGGCGGACCAGTAAGTGAAGTTGTTCAGGACAGGACTTTGGAGACATTGAAAGGCGTTACAGGTGATCGCCTTCTCGAACTGTGTCGATTGGTAACGAGATTGAATCATCTGTTTGATGCTCAAGAAGCGTGCAGGGTTGGAGGATCTGTAACTTTCGACACATCCAAGGGATGATCGAGATGTCGCGTACCTTACGTTTGATGATATAGGTGTAGGCAACCTCCTGGATTTGCACACGACTGCGGCGTTTGACGATGACAATAAATGATAAGGCACTTCCTCTTCAGCTCTCCACATCTGCAAACAGTCAGGATATCCCTCGGCTCTGCTGACGCCGCCGATGTGGAAACTGTCAAAATGAAGTTTTATCAACTTGGGCGCATACACCGTCAAATTGGAGTGCTGACTGAACTGTCTCACCTCGATCTCTGCGCGGTTTCCGTCGGCGATGACGACCTTCTCTTTGACTCTCGACGCTGCGCCCCATCAACGCAACAGCTTTCTCAAAATGATGAATTTGCGAGATCATGCGTCAATTAAGCCTAAAGACTTGGATGTTCTACGTGGGCCGGACAAATTGAAGGTTTTACACGAGTCGTTGTCGGCCGCCCTGACGAAACCAAGACGACGATGGGGTGGCCCGAGGCACCATGAATGGCAAAGTACTGGCCAAGCCTAAATTTTTTGCGGAATTCTTTGACGCTGGTGAAGAGCCAACAGAGCCCTTCTTGTGGTTGCGAACTCAGAGACGGAACGGCGGAGGCAAACTAGACGCGTGTACTTCTGAAGTTTTGAGTGGCGTTTAGGGCTTGATGTTGGCTCTTGACGGATCAACAGCAACTCAAATCAATATTCATAGCAGGATCGGCCTTATTTTCGATATCTTTCAAAGCTTTTCTTTTCACGCTTTAGCATACCGCGTCTCAGAAGAATAAGGATAAGGATAATCAAAGTCTCTTCAACATACCCCAAGGTAACTAAAGAAAAGGAATAATAATATAAGAAACGACGTGATATGAATTAGACTCTTTGCAGCGTGGCAGGCATAGTCGATGGACCGTCTCTGAATAGCCATGTTCCTTCGACTACAAAGTGACCTGTGAATGGTGCATAGTTGCCACGTTCAGCAGGTAAGTTCTTGAAAGAGTCGTGGATGACAGACTCTTTGCTTGTGGAGGGGGTCAGGGTGTGTCATGGAGGTGGAATGAATGAATGAGAAAAAAGAGTGAGCTGCTTGAAAATGACCACGCAACAAACAAACAAATAAACAAAGAGGAATAGAACTGCATAGTCAAGTGTCACGCTTTAGAATTGTTCCCTTGCATAAGCTCTTGACTTGTAGTAACAAACTCAGGTAATATACTGTCACAACTTTAATGCGCCGAGATGTTCATATTCATATTTATTGCCTGAGTGGCGAAAACAAGCAAGACGAGAGCAAAATGCGACAGCTCCCGTCAAACCTCGGAGCAAAAGACAAGTTTCTGTCCAATCGGAGTACAGCCCAACATCAAGTCATAGTCGATCAAAAACTTGCTGAAAAAGATCCCTTGGATCTTGGGATCCAAGTCCACCAGAAAGACATCAACGACATGGAAACCGTTACTCTCGACAATGATGGGCACAGAGGCAGTGCCGCAAATGGTATAAGTCGAGGAAAGAGCGCCGTCAATGGCGACGGTGTCGATGGAAGGTCGATACGGATTGTAGTTCGGACTATGCGGGAGTTCGCTGTGGAGCTTACCTCGTTTGAAAGCTTCAAAGTCGAAAACGTGACAGATGGAAGCGTGGGTAACCATGAGGCGGATTGCCTCCTGGAGGTTGCCGTCCAGTATGACAGCGAATGAGGGGAGTTGATCGGCCTTTAGCCATATGCCTCCGACCTTAAGTTTCCACGAAGTGGCGGACGTGTTCCTCTTTCGGCGTTCAGTTCTTGGATATCCTCGAGGCTTGTCATGGTTCCGTGTGAAAAAAGGAGTTAAAAACGCAGGGGGTTTTTAAGGAGAGAAGACGTTGGTACTGGCGACAGTAAAGGGAACAAAGCACGCGTGCAAGGGGAAATTTAAGAAAAGCTAGAGGCGTCAGTCACATGACTGATTTAGAGTGATTAAAAACGTAGGACCCTGTGAGTTGTTCTCTTTGTCTTCTTTTCCCTTTTGACCAAAATAGTGAAAAAACACGCAGCACATCAACAAACACCCAAGGAACACTGCATCTCTGAATAACACATAGCGGAGGTGCAACCTCACAATGGAACCCCCCAGCTCAGATTACATGTCCGTTCAGGACCTCTCTCTCCCAAGGCGGACACCATTACAGACCCAGCTGGAGAAGGTGTGACATTACTACAAGCAAAAAGAAAACAAAACTATCGATCGGAAGCGCGTTTCGCACAGGCTCAACTTACAGTCATTGCACTGTCAATTCGTAACCTAACCACTGACACATGGAATCATGTGTACTCATATAGATCGATCCCTCTATCATCAAGAACGGCTTTCCCTCAACAAGGATGAACCGCCGAGGTCCAGGACGGCTCAAAATTGACACAGAAACTGCCCTATTTGAAGTCAGTGTGCTTGCCTTTCGAGAAATCATCCTCAACCGCTTGTGGAAAAGTGATAAGAAGTTTCAGACCGAGGGTGACTTTTGCAAGCATTATTGGGATATTCTCAAGCCAAGGAAGACATTGTTGGTATGTGCAGCATTCACGGGATTGTGCGAAAAAAAATGCATGATATTATGCAACAAAAATTGACCGAAAATGCCGTTGTAAATATCCTACATAGATCGAGTGTGCTGAAGTTTTGAAGGTATGATGAACAAGAATGTCAAGGAGCAGTGGTAGGACCAAACATATAGAATTCTGAATTAAGTTCTAATGTGCTCAATCCCGTCGACTATTGACTTTTAGGAGTTGTCAGCGATGCCAGTTCGACCTTGCTCCGAGCAAGTCTGCAGAGCACTCAGTCAAGCCTCGGTACAACTTCAGCCATCTGCGCTTCAGAGGACGTCTATTACTCCGGAACTATGGCAACGGGTTCTTTCAGCATGGGTGGAGCAATACAGGATACAAGCCCATGAGCGAGTGGACGTTGAAAACATTTCTGCCGATTACGTCAACAACGTCCTTTTTCCACAGGCTACATACGTCCAACAACCACAGCCGCCACAGCAATCACCACAGATACCACATTCATCACAGATACCGCATTCACGTCATGCCCAGCATCCACTGCAGCCAGCACATGCACCACATGCGCCACAGATCACACCACACGTCTTCAACCAACATCCTGGTCATGGATCAGCAATCCCTGCAATTGCTGTTCGACCTCCCTTTACGCCTTCATATACCCAGCCTCAAACTAATCAACAGGCCGTAGCCCGTCAACAACATGCACACCACCAACAGCCAGCGACGCAAACCCCCACTCATCACACACTGAATAACGCGGCAGACGCCAACCTTCATGTGTCGGTAACAGGGGCTCCTTCAGGCAGCGGATCAAATTCTTCGCCATCACACCATGGACCAAACTCTAACTCGAGTTCAGCTTCCTCAGCATCAAACTCCAAGGACAATGTTGTGTTCAAGGATCGGTTTGTCCATTTGCTGGAGGACCCTAGACGATTTCATGCGCCCACTTCGATTCTGGAGCGCGTTCATCAATTTTTCAAAGGACCGCCACACCTCGACCCAGCATCTTTTGAAGGTACTTTCCTCGATAGCCCAATCTCAATACCTTTCCCGGATATCATGGACAGCGAGGCCTGGCTTGTCCCCATTCCCGACAGCCATGCTCATCCAGGGTCAATGCCAACGTTTGCGCCCGTGCAGTCCTGCTTCTTACATGTACCTATCTTACCCTCGAAGCGACGATACGAGACAGAGAATGAAGTCATTCTTTTGGACGATGTGCGGCTTGCTGGGCAACTGAACGCCAAGCTCTGGGAAGAGTTTTCTGGAGGTATAAATTCTTATATTGCAATGTATGCCAAAATCATCGTATATATCAAGCGAGGCAGCTAATATTTGCATTTTTACAAATATAGGAAACGTCATGGAAGCTATTACTCTGGTGCCGACATCTGCGACTTGGTTTGTCAAGACTGAGTTGGCCGACTGGCCTTGTGTTGTCATGTCTGGCCTCAAGTTCGAACAGGCAAACGGAACTGATCCTTCTGGGAAGGTAGTACCTCGTACCCTCCTTTGTTCATAATTCCTTGCGACCAATTAATGCTGATATTCTATGTGGTACTAAGTTGTGCTCGATGACCTTTTTACTCTCAGAAATATGCCGAAATCCATAGTTACATTGCGGTATACCTTGGAAGAGACCCCCTACGCCAGGCACAGTTTGTAGAAACATTTCAGGATCTCGGTATTTCTCCACCTCAAGTTCCAGCGAGCACTTTGACGGGTGCAAGCTCCCACAGCGCGCGCCCAGGTGTACAAGATGGTCAGCACCGGTGGATTGCAGGGTTTAGGAGGTTGTTCAGAACACAAGGGCACGGATCAAGTGCCAGTGGACAGAGAAGCACTGGCGGAAGTGGATCTCTACACCCACGTGATGGTATCCACTGGACTCCGCAGGATGATGACAATGAAGATGACATTGATCCAAGATTTGACGATATCTACAGTATTCTGCCACCACACAAGAAGCCTCGGTTGGAAAGAACAGGTCGTCCCTCGGATGGACAGGCTGCTTGGCATCACAGCAAACGGCGGAAGAAAGATGACGAGGGATTCTCCAAGGTTAAAGATGCGTCACACGACAACCGATTGTATGGCAGCGACGCTGAAATGTCAGAGTAACCTTTCGGTTGAGGAGAAGGGGGCGGTGCGTGGATAGGGATGTGGCACCCAAACAAGCCATGAATAAAAAAAGGACTCGATACTAACAATCGAAAAACGGCGCTAGTGAGTCCAGGCAAGTCGCCCGAGGAGCATGGCGTCACATAAAACACAGCCTTTGGTTCACGCTGTTTTCTCTCTTTCTTTCACACTTTCTCCAACCTCTATCCCTCGTAACTCATTCATCCAAACACATCAGCTCGACTCAATCACTCTTGTGCAGACAACAACACATCCTCATTCCTACTTCTACTTACACTTTTATTATATTCAACATTTCACAAAGTCTTGCCCTTTTTTTATACATCCGCAACTACTATTTCAACACACGACATATCCAGCCTCGAAGCGAATGCTCAGGCCACAGAACGGAGTATGAACACATCAACAACGATGACCGAGCAGAGCTGTCAACATTCAAATTTGACAATCAACATCGACCATGACACTTCACGGTCGTCATCAGGGTCAGGGAGCATCACCCATCAGCGGAAAGCAGGGCTCCATGGACGGGCACGTATTTGGGGACCAAACAAGACTATGCGGATGATCCTCTTGACCACCGCTCTTATGGGGTGAGTAGTTTAGCTATCGAGTATTCTTTGGGATGCTTCGTTGGTTGGTATTGAGATATTAGGGTGTTCTTTCTCTGCCTCTATCTCTCTCTCTCTCTATCCTTCTTTGTCGTTCTTTCCCCTGTGTACCCCCCAAAGCACTAACCAGTAGTTCACTTTTTATTTGTTCTCTCCCTCTCCTACTGCTGTCTTTCCTTCTGTAGACTTCAATTCACTTGTAAGTGAAGGACAAGCATCACACAATCGCCGATGCATTTCGTTGCCCAGTTCGACACTGTGTCTGTATTTGAGTTCAGTGTTCTGTCGTGCTTCTGTTATCTCTGGGAAAAGAATTGCTCACTGTTGACGATGATATCATGACTGGGTCTCTGCACTGGCTCAAACTTCGCCCGAGAAAAATTATTTCTGCTGTCGCATCGATATGCGGCGAATTAAAGGTGCAAAAAAAAAAACCAGCCAACTGCTCACTGTTCTATATCCTATTGATAACATTTGCATAGGGTCGGTAGAGATGGCCTATGGAACCCCATTCTTGCTACAACTCGGTCTATCGAAATCACTCATGTCGCTCGTCTGGCTGGCTGGACCCCTTTCCGGTAATGGTGACAGACATTACCTAGCTCTTTTCAAGCATTGAATGATTGTTGTTTTACCTCGCAAAGCCAAACAATTAATCGTTACTTTTTTTATTCTTGCACTGAACACATAGGATTGGTGATGCAGCCAGTTGTTGGCGTGCTCTCAGATCGTTGCACATCAAAGTTGGGCCGGCGGCGACCCTTCCTCATGGTCGGGGTCACTGCAGTAGTGGTGTCGTTCCTTTGTCTGGGCTGGTGTAAGGAGATCATGACTGGAGTCTTTGGAGCCGACTATGACAATGTAGGTTCCCATCTTATCTCTGCCATTTTCATCTTTAGCTGCGGTATTCGTCTATGGTGACTAAACAGTGCTCATTATTCGTTACACCGTAGCTTGAAAACGCAACAATTATGATGGCTGTAGGATCCATCTACATCCTGGACTTTGCAATCAATTGTGGTACGTGCTCCAGTTCATATTGCATGTTGGGTTCGATTGTTTGGCATTCAGTTTACTCAACTCATATCGCTATATTTAACCTTGATTCTAGTGCAAGCAAGCTGCAGGACGTTGATTGTCGACAGTTTGCCATCTTCACAACAGGAAGCAGCGGCAGCATGGGCGAGTCGGCTGATGGGATTGGGAGGAATCTTTGGCTACTTTATGGGCAACGTCAACCTACCAGAGTTGATACCAGCCTTTGGCAATACGCAGATCAAAGGGCTCTGCATAGTTGCTTGCCTCTTTTTGGTGCTTACTGTTGGCTTGACATGCTTCACTGTTACCGAGCGAGTCATGGTTCGGGCAGCCAAGTAAGTTGCATTGCATCAACAACGAACATGTATCAGAAGAGAAACATGTACAGTATTTAACACACAACTAAAATTGTCTCGTAGGGTATCAACGTCGTCCATGGAAGAGTTCCTGCAAGGATTCAAGTCTATTTTCCGCGCCATTCGATATCTGCCAACACGGATTCAGCACCTTTGTAATGTTCAGTTCTTCGCATGGATGGGCTGGTTTCCGTTCTTGTTCTACTCGTCAACATATATCGCTGAAATATACACCCAGGAGACAAGCCGGATCGATCCCAATGACCCAATGGCAAAGGAACCCGGAGTGGGTGTCCAAGATGCCGCCGTCAGAGCGGGCTCGTATTGCCTTCTTATCTATTCTATTGTCTCATTGATTGCCTCTATCGTGCTTCCGGTGTTTGTTGCGCCAGCAGAGTCATCCCCGACAGGATCAAAGGGACCTTTTTCGAGTACCAGGACGGAAGGTGGACTTGATGGAATGAAACGCACAAGCAAGTGGTGGAGGCGATGGCCACGGTGGTTGCAACTTCCGATCCGTGGACTGACACTGCCAAGGATGTACACATTCTCGCTCGCCTTGGTATCGTTCTCCCTCGTGAGCACCTGGTATATTCAAGATTTGAGAGGGTCGACCATTCTCTTTGCAGGTTGTGGAGTCGCGTGGGCTGTCTCGATGTGGGCGCCATTCTCGATTCTGGGCGAAGTCATTTCTCAACAGATGCAGGAGGAGCAACACCAAGGTCGACTTAGAGGCGGCGTCAATGGAACTGTACGTACAGAATCGGCAGAGGTACTTTATTCCAAGGACGAACTGGATGACGACGACGAGGCTGATGGGGAGGAAATTGGGATGACTGAGGGACGATCAGGGAGACAGTACCAGCCTGTGCGAGCACGAGAGAGCATGGAGGAGGCGTTTGGGTCAATGAGAAGTCGTACTACCACACCATCGCCAACGTTGGCCAATGGACCATTAGGACCTGGAGCTGGATCGTCTACCTGGAGGACTTCAATTGAATCTAACACGGATCTTTCCAAGCTGGTGTTTGGTTCGGAGGACTCTGAGAGCTTTAGCAGCAGCGAGGCTGACGACGAGTACAAGAACCCGCACAAGCAGAAGAAGTACCGTTCTTCTGAGGAACGAAGCAGGTGAGTGTAGCTTTTGCAGCCTTGTTGGTATTTTTAAAGTGACGACTCGTGACTTTTCCGAATCCTAATGAAAAAAAAAAAAACCCCCCTTTTGCGGACTTTCTTTAGCAGTGGTTCACAACCAGGAGCAGGGTCAGGATCGACAGCAAGAACATCACCTTCTTCAGGGGTTTCCGAAGCTTCTTCAGCTGGCGCGCTCCTGGGGATCCACAACATCTACATTGTACTACCACAGTTCTTAGTCAGTTTCCTGAGCAGTCTGGTATTTGCAGCGATTGAGCCCAAGGTCTCCTCACCCGGCGATTCAACTGTTGAAGTGCCAGTAGAAGAGTCAGCAGGCGACCCAACCACCATTGGTGTGATGCTGCGGTTTGGAGGTGTGATGGCCGGGATTGCTGCACTATTGAGTTTAAGGCTGTGGAAGCAACCGCGATCCGTTGCCCCTTCACATACCTAAGAATTCTTCAACACCCAAAAAAAAAGCAACGTGTAATAAACGAAAAAAGAAAAAACAACTTCGCCCAATGTCGTTTTCATGAATCCCAAAAAGCGAACAAATAAGCACACAGATACAAAGAAACCAAAAAAAAAAAAAAAAAAAAAAAAAAAAACCACCGCAGTCAGGGAGATATTCGAGTCATCATCCAAACAAAACAAGATCAAGCTGGATCTCAGTTTAATGTATCCTGTCATCCCGGGATGTGTTTTTTCAGTAATCTCTGGTCAAGACACCCAAAGTCTTCTTTTAGTTGTTAAAAAGTCGATAGAGGGAGGGTAATTTACAGAGTACGGAGGGTCTTCTGGAAGTAGTTGGCGAGGGGACCCTTCTCGTTCAAGTACTTGACGTAGCAACCATCGGGCTGGAGACGGCCAGCAGCACGCTCGGTGACATAGTCCTCGCGAGAGAGCTTGGTGAAGCCCCACTTCTTGGAGACGATGATCTTCTGGCGACCGGCGAACTTGAACTTGGCACGGCGGAGGGACTCGATGACGACGGCCTTGTTGGCGTCCTTGGTACGGATCGAGAAGATGACCTGACCAATGTCGACACGGGCAGCGGTACCGTTGGGCTTACCGTAGGCACCACGCATACCGGTCTGAAGACGATCAGCACCGGCACAGGACAACATCTTGTTGATACGGAGGACGTGGAAAGGGTGGAGACGGACACGCATGTGGAACGAATCCTTTCCAGAGGTCTTGGAGATGTACTTGTTGGCGCAAATGCGGCCAGCCTCGAGAGCCTCGGACGAGATCTGCTGCTTCTCGTCGCAGAGCAAGTGGACACAGAGAGGGAACTCGTCAACACCGGCCTTCTTACGACCAAGATCGTAGATACGGATCTTGGGGTCTGGAAGTTAAAAGGAAAAAATGGGCATCAGGTATTAGCAAACAGGACCTTGTTTTTAGGTGCTGTGGGAAGCAATGTCCACCTCATTATCTTCTTTGTCCAGACGTTTCTCTGTCAAAAGTACAACTTGAAGCTCGGGGAAGAGTGCTCCCGCATGATTCCCAATCGTCCTGTGTTTGTATATCCAACGGTCAAGCCCAATTGAGATATTTCCATTGTCCTGAACAAGCTGGAAAAAAGACTCACCAGGGACACCACGGCAGAAGCGAGACTTGGGGTAAGCCTTGTTCTTCTGGTATCTGTAGCAACGAGCTGGACGACGACCCATTTTGACTAACAGAACGAATAGTGTGAAAGCAGAGACGATTCGTGGTTAGGATTCATCTCTAAATCGATCAAGGTGGTTGTGTTTGAGTGGATTCCTGATTTTCGGTCATTCGTCCTGTCCGGTGAGAAAAAAGCTGATCCGTCTGCCCGTCGAGTGGTTGCTGAGAAGATGAGAAGACTTGACAACAGCTACTGCAGGGAAAGGTGGATGCTGTTTGTTGTAAAGCTGCTGTGTGTTGTCACTGCTGCCATCAGTTGACTGGTTGCATCTCCTGAGAACAAGCTGATCGATCAGGGGTTCACCATGCCTTAACGGACAAGTTGCACTACTCTGAAAGTTGTTGTCTCGAAGCTGGACTGTCGAACAGATTTGTTCTCCTGTACTGTAGGAAAAACGTACAGCCTCGATGGCATCGCCGGAGCTGGTTGAAGGTCGATAGAAGACGTCCGGTGTCTGTCGAGCGACTTGCTGGGTCCCGATTGTTTGTGTGCCAGCCTCCTTCCGCCTCTAACCTGGCCGAACTGACGATGGTCGACAGAAGTGGGATCATCGATCGACGATGAGTTTGCCAAAGTGAACTTCCTGAATTCCTGAACTCCCTGTATGTCGTTCTCCGTCTCCCTTTAATGAAAGCGATCGCATTGACGATCGATTGATAGAATGCTTAGGATGATGTGATGCATCAATCGATGGATGCCTTCCTCTGACTTCAATGATCCGTCGTTGAACCGTTGTCTCGTTCAATTACATTTTTTTTGGGATGGTTTGAGAAGGAACAAATCAGACCCCACGACAATCGACATATAAATTTCATTCAGAAATTAAGGGGATCTCCTTTGCTCTCAATTGCCCCGTCCTTAAAATTCTCACAGACCAACACGATTTCACATTCGTTGCATTCAGCCCAATAAGAGAAAAATATCATTATTCGCAACGGTAAGCAGCTAGAGAAGTATGTACAAAACAGCAAGCAAAGAGGCGAGATGAAATATGGATATAATGGTGCTGCGGAAAATGCCTGCCAAGGAGCTCACATGCCAAGCAAGGAACAACGAAGCGGAACTAGTTTTCATGCTCGCCCTCCTCGGCGTCCAGCGTGAAGAGTCGATCCTTCTTAACACTCTTGCCCGGTACCGCCACCTCTGCCTCCAATTCCTCATCGTCATCTACAAATGGAGCATCATTCTCCTCATCCCCAGCTCCTGTATTCATCCTATACGGCTCCTCATCTTGACTATTATCTTCATCATCATCGTCCAGATACCGAGTCTGCCTCGTCATTGGCTTCAATAGCCTCCCCCCACCTCCAGCTGCCACCAACTCTTCGCCACTACCGTTGTCACTCAAATTCTCAAACTGAGCATCCAGCTCATCCCAATCAATCCGTGTAGCGCCTTCTAAATCATCATCTGACAACGCAATGGGTCCTCGTGTGGCGTTGCTACCACTATTCTGTCCTCCAAACATTTGAAGAGGGATAGTCAGGTTCCGTGGGATGAGTGTTGATGCCCTTCGGAAACAGAAAAGTAGACCTGCCAACGAGCATATCGTGATAAGTATCGACTATTTTCCAATTGTAAAGAAAAATGGAGTACCATGTTGAGTGAGGAGTTTCTCTGCCAGTTGAAAAGCTGATGTAACCTAGTAGGAAACATGAGTGGAAGTGAAAGCAAGCAGAAACAACTTACGAAACCCATGCCGACAGTAGGGTCATCGTCGCCAAAGCCAGCTATGTGTGCCAAGGAAAGGGGAAAAAGTACAACCGTAAGGTATTTGTATGAAGCAAATATACACAAGAGTCAAATGGCTTATCAGGACCACAGCTCTTAAAGGGCATCTTCAGTTTCCATGGAGTCATTCACACCTACTTGGCGTGGCACCCGTGTCAAAGCGTATGAATGGCATTGTGTGAGTGGAGCAAAGAGAGTTGAGTGAGAAAAATAAGAAAGTCGAAGGGGTCAAGGATGCTAAGGCCAAGAGTTCAGAATGAGTTGTGCTTGGAAGGAAAACGGTCCTGTGCTTCTATTGAATGCTTCATCAATGGCATTGATGTGCTTGCCCCTTAAATCTCGCTCAAATGAGTACATGTATGTATATTCATTCATTTATTCGTACAGGCAAATAATTCTGTTCTCAATGGTCTCGCTTACTCTACCGTCGTCTCCTTTGTTTCCATGCTCATCCTCCTCCGATTACCCTTTGCTCAAAAGAAACTGTCACGTTAGTTCACATCAGCCATAGCGCCAGACTCTGTTGCAACACCAGTTCCGTCAGCCGCCCTATTCTTATGGTTTTGCTGTCCAGACGAAGAGCCCTGTGCGGCCGTCGTGGGGAGTCCCTCGATGCCTGCCATGATCCTTGCATGACTTTCCTCGCGGATCATATCCTGGTATCGGTGCTGCTTAGCAACATCGTGCAACTTGAATCCGAAAATACGTGGCACGTAGCGGTCCGTGCTCTTGGGTGGCACCAATTGAGGGTAAACCTGGAAAAGCATGTGGGGGAAACTGCAGCCAAAGTAAGCGCCATCAATCGAGGCGTGTCGGCTCGACTTGGGGTTGTAAATGTCCTCGCAGCGGCAGCAGAACAGCTTGACAGATTTAGAGTAAGGGACGTCAGAGAGCGCAACAGGCAGCAGAGGGTGGTTGTGGCAGAGCACTCTGGGGCAACGTCCGAAATCGCACTTTTTGAACTTTTCCAGCTATTGTGTTTTCAGTCGAAAGTGGTTGTGAATATTATCCCGATGGTTGTTTTGATGCCGTACATGAACGAGTCGATACATATGAGAGAAAAGTATTGATGGTTAGTGGCTATTCCAGATCACTTCAGGCATCCGTCATTCAACAAACATGCGTGGCAAACAAAGAATTCCGTACCATCTTTGTGAGTCCGTGAGTGGTGATGATAAACCTGGCATGGATCAAACCATACAAGTGACGAGCCGACTTTTCGACGATATCGCGCATCTCCTCGTCCAAGTTCTCATCTATGAAAGAATGAATTCAATACAACAAAGCGACAAAAGTCAATCCGAGTTAGTGATGCCGTCTCTAGAGTTTTCTCGGCATGCAGTTGATCCTATGATGCTATTCCTGTATTCTCATAGCTGTTAAAATAAAAATAAACATCCTCTATGTCCCATTGATGTTCATGTCGTCCTATGAAACATACCGAGGTTGTCGGTGATCAAGTCCAAAGCCTGCGAGTAGTACTGGACCTCCGTGTTCAATCCAGTCAAGTTGAAGCGGTCCAGGATGTATTCCTCGTCGACCTCGCAAAAGTATTCGTTGCCCTTGGTGCCCAAGAACCAGTCGATCCAGTACTTGGTGTAGTCAGAGTCCGATCCGCTTGTGTAGTCATCCACTATCGAAGGAAAACAGAGGGGAGGAAAGAAGTATACAGGGAGAGAGGGGAGAAACTCCTGTTAGAAAAGGGCATCTTGAAGAGTGCTAAATTCTTGAAAAATCCACAAGGAGCGGGAATGATGACACCTTTATATCTCACTTCGCACAATAATTATTCGTGAATAATGAAGAAGTTCAGTCAGATATAAATTGTGTACTTACTGACGATACTAGTCGAGAACGGTCCGCATAACGACACCAGGCGCAGTAAAAAGAAAAAGGATGTAATAAAAGTTAGGATCAAATTGGTTACTCAACTATGCCAAGTGCAGCTGTCCTTTTGTTGTCCTCCGTCCGCCAGTCAAAACTGACTTCTCCTTGGCTCTGGTGTTGGCTTTCTGTGGATACTTTTCTCGCTTCGTTGAAGAGAGGATGTCGGTTTCTAGTATGAGAACAACTCCCTCACTATGAAATAACAGTTTGTATCCTGAGATGTATTCCTTAAGCAGGCTGATGAGCGTAAGTCCGTCTGTATGATGGGGCCGCACAGTCATCTTGTCGAGTTTCACAAGAAAGTCCTGCAAGCCGAGTTTATTTGCACCCAACAGTGTTTGTTTGTTGTTTTGTCCATTGCTTGAGTTCCTGCATATACATACGTTTTTGTTTGCTTTGGTGTCGATGAAAGAGAATAAAGCAAGGGAAGGGGTGTTTGTATAGTGTAGGCGAAGGGATGGAAGGGAAGATTAAGCAGCCAAAGAAAGAAAAAAAAATGGACTATTCTTCAAGGTGGATGCAAAAAGGTAGCTCTCTGGAAGGCACACAACAAAACCCTCTCCGCGACAAGCCACAAATTTGATTTTTCAACTACTTTGCCTCTCTGCCTGCCTCCCTGTCTATGCTGAGCCTATATCAAATACAAGGTGCACAAAAGATGCGATACTGACAACACGGCTTTTAATTATGTGTTCGCAGTGTGATCGGCTTATGCTGCCGATCCTCGACCGCGACCTCCTCCTGCAAGGATCATAAGCTCCTCCAGACCTGTAGGCATCCAGATCCCAGTATCCTCTGCTTTGACAAACGCCACCTCCTCTGTCATATGCACTAGAATGCCTCCTGCCGTACCCGTCGAGTTGCCACCCAAACGATACAGCGGCCGGCCAGACCGCTCGTGCAACAACTTGGTCATCACGAACAAAAGTGAGTTTTGAGTGGCATAATCCTGAACAAGCTCCTTGAACGAGACCGACTGGACCAAATGTTTCTTCGTTTGAAGACGGCCAAAGGAATCCAGTGAAGCGCCATTGGTACCTGCTCCAGCCTTGCCTTTGCTCTGCGCCTGCGCTTGGGCTTGTGTCACATCTGCTGGGGCCATAATTTTCAATCCTGCCATGAACTGGTTGATCATATCCAGGCCCTGCCTGAAGCCTGTCGCGACGCCTGTCTCCTGAAGCAGTTCGGCCGGGAACAAGGATTTCCACCACTGATACCACTGAGAGATTTGATCGAGATCCGTGGTCGAAGGATGCGTGAGCCAGAGATAGAGGACCTGATGCCACTTCGGGAAAAACTCATTGACCAGCAAAGAACTAAACGTAGTGCTGGGAAAGAACGGGTACCAGGGCAGGACTGCCTGGAGGATCTCGATCTTTTGATCTCGAGGGTTCACCTCAAACGCGGCAAGTCCTTCCACCAACTTTGGTAATACCGACCGCAACAGTAACATCTCCATATCTGCTGCCTCGAACACGCCCTTCCATGGTGACAATACGGTAAGTGCACTTGGATCCAAAACTTGCCATGCAACCAACGCGGACGACAACTTCCGGCGAACATCTCCAAACAGCTCTTGGTCCATACGGGACTGGCCTAAGATTGGCAGCCAAGGGTGAATCCATGTATGGAGCATGAGAGAATCGCGTGGGCTCCACTTCTCGATCTCCTTGTGAAGTTTCGGCAGAACCAGTTGAGTAACGATGTTGTCCTGCATGAACAATGGTAAAACGGGAGGCGCCCAGGCTTCCAGTAGCTCGATCACTGGGTCAGAGTCGCGAGGGTCCCATGCGTTATTCAGGGCTGAGCGGACCTTGGGCAGCCAGTGATGGTGAAGAAGACTCTCGTAGGCAGTCATAGAATCCTGCGGTGCGGGTTTTCCTCCGTAGTATCCGTTTCCGTCACCGTTGGCATTCGCGCCTGACCAGCTCTGACTGTAACTGATTTTGCTGGTCTTGAAGAGCTTCTGCCATTTGCGGAACAGTCCTGCGCCTCGCGTCGGGTTCTTAAGAACGTCCCAGTCCTTGAAGAGTTTCTTGAACGCGTCCTGAATCGCAGCAACAACGACTTGGTCCAGCTGATACATCTCATACTCGTCGTAATAAAGTCCCGAAAAAAGGTCGAAAGGTTCTTGGAATGCCTTAGCAATAAAATCCTCCTGCATCTCGACAGCCGTAACCCCTGTGGTATCGCTTGTTGAATGGCGAATTTCGTCCGCGATCCGCGCGCACTGGTCTGTGATAGTCATGACCTTGGCGAGTCGCTCGAGATCCAACTCGTCCTTGTCCACCTGCTGTTGGATACGGACACTCTCCTTCGCCAAAACTTGAATACGAACATGATCGGCTTTTTGTGTCCGGGCCACTTGCTCCAGATCCGTCGTTGAAATGTCGGCCATCAGCTCCATGTTATGCCGCAACTCTGGGAATCGCTCATGAGACATGGCCACCGCCGTCCTGATCTGGCTTGCCGAGGTCAGTTCCCGTACCTAGATAAACAAGATGAAATCAGTATACCGGTTAGTAGAGGCAGTCTTACTATCACGTTATCACTTCAACACAACATGAGCATAAGAACTAGTATTGTGAGATCACATACCGTCTTTCCTGTCATATCCAAAATCTTTTGAGGCTGGGCTTGGGCCATAGGGAGATCTGCAAACTCGATCTCTTGCTGGATCTCTGCAGCTGTCTTATACTCGATCTTTGGCCCCTTCCGTGAGCTGCGACTGCTCGTCTTTTTCCAACCGTCTGTCTTGCCCTCGTACTCTGATTCCTTCTTCGAAATGCCTTTGGATTTCCGTTTGTCAGGCTGCTCTTCCTCATCCGAACTGACAACAAGTCCGCGTCGTTTTTCCTCTGCGCGGTCCTGTTCAGTCTTCTCCTTGAATCCTTTGAAACCGATACCCATCTTGACAGGTCGCAGCTTGGTTTGAATAGGCTCCACGATACCCGATCCACCGGCACCAAGACCATATCCTTTCTTCCATCCCATCTTCTCCAGCATTTTGAGACCGAATCCACTGCCCTTGGCAGAGAAGGCGCCATAATCCTTGTCAACTTTGACCGGAGCGACAAAGGCGACCTCTGGCTTTGGACTAGATGCTGCGGCCGGTGAGCCTGGGCGAGGGGATGGACTGTTGTCTTTTGAATCCGTGCCTTGGAAGCCAACTCTGTTCTTGAAAAAGCTCATGCTGCCACTGTTGCCGTTCCTGAAGCGTTGGTTAGTCCTAGGGCTGTTGTCGCGTGATGATGTCGATGATCCCGCGTCATTCGAGAGTCCGAGTCCCGCCTTGATGGATGCTGCCATAGCCTTGTTCTTGCTTTGAGTAGTGTCAGGAGAGCCGGGAGTTGGAGTTGAGGCAGATAATCCGATGACTGGCTTTGAACCCATTTGAGGTCGCAGCACTTTGTCCTCGTAAGCGTCGACTTCTTCCTGGTCCTTCACCCGCCGTGCTCTGAATGCAGCCTCTCTCTCCTCTCTCGCCAGTCTGTCTTCCTCGTCCTCGTCGTCAACATCCATGTCATCGCGGTCATCGCTATCTTGATCGGATCCGTCGTCAGAATATTTTCCCCGGCCAGAGCCGCGAACACCACCGTCGCTGTCATCGCCCATGGAGTCGTCACTGTCAGAGTTGGAGGGATTACGGTCCTGGCCCTGTATTTCTGACTCTGACTCTAACTCTGTAAAATGCACTTTGCGAGACTTATTCGCATCCGCCTTCGCAGTCGCATTCGCGGTAGAGGTGGCGGCAACAAACTCGAATCCTTCCCGCTTACGCCCCTTAGAGCTGGATCCTCTTGAACGTGAGCTTGCGCCATCGTCTTCGTCTGAGTCCCAAAATGAACCGTAGATGTCTTTGTTTTTGTTCCGTTTGCGTCGTCCGCTATGCGTTGGGTCTATTGTTAGTAGGGGAAAGGGGAGAGGTGGATGTGGAGGATTTGTCGGTTAATGATTCGATGCTATTCTTGAGAGGCAATAGATAGAATATCACAAAGAGCTCTTCAGTTGGCTGTGACGATGGAAGAAAAAGGCACGTCGAGTTGTTGTGAGCAAGAGCAATTGCGATGCAATGTAATGAAGGAAGGAATGTTGTCAAGTAGCTTACCTCTGAACTGTTCAGCCTCGTCTTCGAGATCTCTCTGGGAGACGCCTCTGTCGATGGGTTGGTCGTCGTCGGATGAGTACGAGTCCTCGAGTGCGTGCTTCTTCCGTCCCATATGAGCTTATCTTTAGATGGTGTGTTTGTGTGAGTTGTGGGGGTGTGCGAAGTGAGGAAGGGTAGAGGCTTTTGTTTGGTTTTAATGGGGGCAGAGTGAATGAAGTGAGTGCTGTTTGTGTGTGCGTGCGTTAAGGTGAGTGAGGCTGGAAAAGCTCTGTGCCTTCCTTCCTTTCACACTTTCGCAGGCCTTCTTTTTTTTTTTAATCCATGCCCAAGCCACAGGCGACCCAGCAACCCAGACATGAGTGAGTCTCAAAAAGGATATTGGCTTCAGAGACAGGCACCGCTTTTTTTCTTGCTTCTTTTCCTTTTTTTTGTTGTTATCAGCTTCTTCACACACACATATCCTTTCACACTCCACACTACAGCTGCTTCTATTACTACACTTAGCTTACTGTCTCATTCACACCGTCAACCGGACAGGATACTCTTGCTGCTCATTCCAAGAACTCACTCCCACGATAACAACCAGCAAAACAGCTACTACAATACTAATACTGGCTGGACACTATGCTTCGTAACACCGGCTACCAAAAGTCCTCAGGAGGCTCCACTGTCGGCACCCCCTCCATGAAACGCACAACCGTCGCTTCACCTTCAAACATCCCCACACCCAGCACCCCCGACGGCGTTTCCGCTTCAGAGATGGCTCGCAAGCGACAGGTCAGGAAGGACGACGCTATTCGCAAAAAGCTTGACCAAGAACTGGGCAGAAAGAAGGCTTCCACCAGAGCCCACGGTTCAACCCGCCCTGTCCAGGGCACCGTCGGATCTCTTCGGTATGTACATCTATAACCTTTCTTAACACAGAAGGGAGAAGGGAGAATGACGACCTTGTCTGTCGAGATAATCAAGTTCCGTCTGTTTATCGTTTCGGGAAGGATTCTGACTGACGTTTTTTTTTTTTTTTTTTTTTTACTTTCCCCTCGTTTTGTATTTGTGACCTTTTAGGCCTTCCCCAGCATTGACCCTTCCCGATACAGCGATGGTGATTGATGCAGCAAGGTAAAGAATGTGTACCCAGTAATATGACGTCCAGATGGTTAGTTGTTTAGAATTAGGAAGCAAAAAAAGACAAGAAAGCCTCTCTCACACATGTTATTCATCTCTGTTCTTTTCTGTTCGCTGTTCCTCCGCTTAGAATTATGGCCGCCAAGAGGTAAGCACACATGTCGTACAACACATGACGTCCATTGGTCTTTTTAAGCCAGCTTTTTTGGACAGCTAAAGTGAGGCATGCGGGAACATGATCAAAAAAGAAGTCAATTGCTCACCTATCCGATACCCTCTTTGTCTCATAATCCATCCCCGCCCTTGTACCGGAATGTAGAGCCGATGCCGTACTTGTCATCGATGCACAGGAGCAGACCCTTGTTGGTAAGTTCCTTAACATCAGCAACCAAATGGCCACCTAAAGAACCAAACGCGGGACCTCCTTATTCTTGCTTCCCCTAGAAAACGAAAAACAAGGATCACAGAAGGAACTGATGGACAAAAGAAACAAAAGGGATGAAAAAAGAATTGGCGCTCGGATTTGACTGGTTGAACTAACCGGAGAAATCGATATCATTGGCTAGGTATCATGACCGACAAGGATCTCGCCTTCCGTGTCGTTGCCGAGGGGCTCGATGTCCGCAACACCCTCATCGCCCAAGTCATGACCAAGGTACTTATCGTTACCCCACTTTGTTTATTTGTTGTCGTTGTTCTCTGTCGACTTGGATATTGATGGATAGTAGCATTGGTCATGTTTTAACTTTTTGTTGCTCTCTTACGTGTCTTTAGAACCCCTTCTGCGTGACAACCGATACCAATGCTACAGATGCGCTCAACAAGATGGTCAGCGGTGGATTCCGTCATTTGCCTTGCTTGAACGCGGATGGTAAGAAAAATGATGACCGTTGCATTTCCCTCTTTTATGGCTGCAAGAGTTGATATTAACATGACGCTTGGGAACTTTTCTCACGCTTATAGGCGATGTTGTTGGTTTGCTGGATATCACAAAGTGCTTGTACGAGGCATTGGAGAAGCTGGAGAAGGCTAACAAGTCATCCAAGCAGCTCGTCGATGCTCTTCAGGGAATGCAATCGGAATGGTCTCAATCAGCCAATCCCGACTTACAAAACTATGTCGATCTTGTAAGTACTGGCCGTTTTCGATTGGCATGTGTCTTTTTATCTTTTCATAAATGCAACCATACTAACAAGATCTTTCGGATACCTTTTTTTTATAATCGATGCTCTTGTGATAGATGAGAGAAAAGATGGCATCACCCGACTTGAACACGATTCTGGACGAGCATCATGGCGTGGCGGAGATTGGCACCAGGACGTCGGTCCGTGAGTCTGCTCGCATCATGAAGCAGTGCCACACCACTGCCAGCTTGGTTATGGAGGAGGGTCGTATTGCTGGAATCTTTACTACCAAGGTATGCAGGAATATGATTTTCAGCATACTTTTAGAGCTTATTCTTTTCTTTGAACACATCATCGATTGGACCGCAAATTAACAAACAATTGCGTATTCTTTCAATTTACTTTATAGGACATTGTTGTCAGAGTGATGGCTGCAGGATTAGAGCCCGAAAGGACTTCGGTGATCCGTGTCATGACACCGCACCCAGACACAGTCCCATCCAACATGACTATTCTGGACGCTTTGAAGAAGATGCATGACAACCACTACCTTCATTTGCCTGTCGTGGATGGTCAGGGTCAGATGGCTGGTTTGGTGGATGTTCTCCAGGTCTCCTTTGCAATGTTGAACCAGATGAACACTATTCAAGGCGATAGCGCATCTTCGGAAGGTCAGGGTCCTGTCTGGAACAAGTTCTGGGAGTCAACCTTTGCTAGGGAGGAAACTGGCTCAGAAATTTCGGCTTCGGATGTTCGGTCAGGATATGTTGCAGCACAATCTGATATTCATTATGGCAGTGGTAGCGTGATGGACTCTTCACTTCGCCTTGATTCGTCAGGAATGGCTCCTCTCTCTGGAACAGACGAGGTTGGAAACGAGTTCACATTCAAGTTCCAGGAGAGCAGTGGACAGGCTCACCGATTCTCCTCAAGCACGCGGTCGCTCGCTGAGTTGCGCAACAAGATTATCGAGAAGATTGGCGGGCTAGAGGCAGGTACTGACGTTGTGCTGAGCTACTGCGACGAGGAGGGCGATAATGTTCTCATCCTTCAAGATACCGATATTGTGGATGCAGTCCAGATGGCATACCGGAGCCAGTCGTCATTGGTTCGCCTCTCAGTGACGATCTCTTCAAAAGACTCCAAGAAGACACCGGTGCCTGAAGGAACAGCGTCTCGCGCTCCCGGTCTCGAGGCTGGCCCTGGTGGATTAAACCCAGTCATTATCTCTGGAGCAGTCGGACTTGGTGTTGGACTTATCCTCGCCCTTGCATTCACATTCATGAAAAAGAACTAGAGCTCCTTTTTTTTTTCTTTATCAGCTTTTCTTTTCCTTACTTGCTTTTTTCTCCCACATCTTTTCTCCCTTACGACTTATGCATCATAAATGAAAATGAACGAATCACTATCCTATGCGTCTAGGCTTTATCTGAGAGTGCTTTTGTTTAGGTGTCCCATATAGTGCAAAGTGCAAACCAAGTTTATTTTCGGACTGTTCGTCATTTACAATGAGCGCATGACACCCCAGATATCTACATCAGTCTTTGCGATGCTATGTCTCAAACGTGGGTATGTGCGAGACTTCGTAACTTTAAGGTCACCTGTAGTATTCCTGAGCTGCTTCTTGGACCTACCCAAGAATCCCAACTACAGCAGGAAGTCTGGCGTCGAACTCTCGAACGAGGAGAAGCAGCAGTATGGAATGCTCGAGCGTCTGTACCGACAGATCGGCTTATTGAAAGAGTTGTCGTACGTGATGACCATGGTGACCATGAGCTGGGAAGAGATTCGTTGAATGGGCGACTCACTGGCCAAGACTCAAGGCTACCGAGTTCTTCCACAAAACCGAGGTGCTGATCGAGCCGTTCGCCTGAGTGAGGGCACAATACAGGGATCTGTTGCTGGTCCTGACGCGGTCCTTCAGACTAGGTTATCTTTCAGCCTAACTGTGAACTGCGCGGCCGAACGAGGGCATACACATATTGATGGGGGGTTTTTTTTCTTGTGGACTGACGAAACATTCTCGATTTCATTTTTTTTTCAATCCTCATTTATCTCACCTTTTTTTTTTTTTTTTTTTTTTTTTTCCTTTGTGCTCACCACCTTCCAGAACTGTACTTAACACAGCCACAATCGCAAATCGTAATCCAAAAAAAAAAAAAAAAAAAAAAAAGTCGTCCACCTGAATATTAAAGCAAATGGATCTGTGTTGCCCTGTGTTTTCTTTTGCTAGTATGCATGGATGATATAGGACAATCTCGCGTGGTTAAGACTACACAAACAAACAAAAAAAACTCAATCAACAAAAACAATGAACCTTCTTCATTGCGCTTGCAGTTTATTTTTTCTGCTCTTTGAGCCAAAGCTGTACCTGAAATCCGGGAACCAGCTTTTTAACTCTCGACATACCCATCAGTCTATCACTTCTCCCAATGACATTCAAAAAAGAAGAGCTTTAATTTTCTTTGTGACAAATTATCCAACGAGTGTATTTACAGGGCGTCAAAGTTGATGATATGAAGCGCCTTTTTCCTCTCCTTCTCATCTTCACGCTTCTCCATCCAATTGAGTGAAACGACCACACCAGCTAGGATGGCAATCGCCGTGACCAGCGTAACAAATACCCATGGAACATAGTCTCCCGGACGAACATACAGCTCCAAAGTCCACTCGCTTGGTCCACCCTTGTTCTCAGCCCACGCAGCCGCCGCCGCTGCTGCTGCTGCCACAGCATCGGGATCAGCCTGAGCTCCTGGAGTGGCATTTAATCCTCCAACAGGAGGTCGTGACTCATCCTCTGCCTGGTATGGGATAATGATCAACTGCGAGTTAGGGATAACACCTGAGTACGTCGTATAATGCTCTGGCTGGTTCCTCGTCACGCCCACAAACAACTCCTCGACATAGTTGTTCGTCCGTCCCAATCCGAACAATGAGTAAGGCAACGACAGACCCATGTAAGAAGACGATGGGTACTGAGCAACCTGGTTAGCGCGCTTCTTGCCCGAAGTGTCCAACACTGTAAACTTGAAGGTCGCTCCTGGATAGTTGACTCCAAACGGTTTGGCACCGTTCTTGGCCGGTTTGGTATCGTAAGGTCCGCTCCATGTAGGACTGACACCGTTCGAGGCAAGGGTTTTGAGAAAGAAGGCGTCGTTGAAGTAGTTGTTGTGAATCATAGTAATGGCCCTTCCTGCGGCCTGTTGACCATTCGTGTTCCTTAGCAGCATAATGTCCACCGTGCCCTATGACAATGAAAAGCAAAAGCGTTAATTTTGGTTTCATGGCTTTTCTTGTTCCACATTAAAGTCAAATAAATAACCCTGCTAAAGACTTTACATCCTCGTCGAGATCCAAGAAGGCAGCGGCACGAACATCCTGTGCAAGGTTCAGAGCCTCAGCGCCATCTGTCACTTTGACAAAGCTACGTCTCTTCTTAGTTACTGCAGAGGGCACACAGGTCTCGTCTGCGCAAAGAACAGACTGGAAGAGGGTCGCGCTTGACGGCCTCCTGTTGTCGCCAGGTGTACCACTGACGACCAGCAGATCTGGATACCCATCCAAGTTGTAGTCGCCCACATGAATCGACACTGGCAACTTGCCCTTGAAACCGGGGTCCATCAGCAACAGCCGCTGTCCTTCCGGGAGAACATTCGCCAACGGGAATCGCACGAGGCCCTACCAAAATTCATTTGTATAGTTTTCGATTAGAATATTTAGTTCAAAACAAAAGGTTGCAACAATAATCACGTTAAGATCCAATATCCTTACCCCTGGGACAGTGTTGTGGTCTGGGTCGACACTGAACGAGAATCCTGGATCTTCAACGCACAGGTTGGTCACCTGTCGGCACTCTTTCTGGCCCTTGGACGTGCACAGGGGGATCTGCTGATTGTAGTAGACATAGATCGAGCACTGGCCATGAGCGTCACAGCCAGGGACGACCATATCAACCGCACCGTCACCATCGATATCTGCAAAGGTGACCTGTCCAGCGCCATCCGGTAAAAGTCCGCTCACTCCAAAACTGAATCCTGCATCCTTGTTATTCACATAGACCACGTAGCTGTACTGTTGCTTTGCAGCATCATAGCAAGTCAAAAAGAGGTCTATTTTCAAGTGCAAAATAATAAGTTCGCCAGTTTACGCGACCTTCCTATTTGATGCGTATATACATACTTTGTGGGTAAACAAAGTGTGCTTACCTGCAAGACAGTCTCCGTTGAGATCGACAAATGCGCTTGAATGAGGGTCCGAAAGTGTGCAAGCCGGTCCAGCCTCGCCCGTAAAGTTCATAGGCACACTAACGAAATAATAGAACGCCAATTTTTCCACGTCAATTCCAGTGCAAGAAAAAAAAGTGTCATCTGTGCTCCCATATCCCCTCGACATCCTGGTCCGCCAATGCTAATAACGTTCGACGCTTACACTTCAAAGATGGGTCCGTCGGGGTTGGCAGGAGAGTAAATGTTCCTCCAGACTGACAATGGACTGACTCCCGCCTGGTATCCTTCAGCCTTATATCCAAGAAGATCCGTAAGCATATCTCCGTTGTAGTCAAAAGTGATGGGTTGCTGGGCTGTCGACGATGGCACGGTAATGAACTTTTCATCTATTTCGCATAAAACAAAACGTCATGACCCAATTATCAACGTTCTTAGTGCTGATGCAGTAATATATCCACAAAGGCTATTTCTGTTGGACTCCAATGTTATCATATCCGGTTGAGACGTACTCCATCCGCTGTCAATGTTGCCGAGATATACCCGCATCATAAGTTCACCGTTGGGGTTATGTACTGGGTCCGTCTGGCCCATGATCAAAACATCCAGTTTGCCGTCGTGATTGAAGTCTCCTGGGACAATGTTGGTGATGATGAAAGGTGGTGTCTGAGAAATCGTCACCGTTGCATTTGGAAGTAGACTGAACGCCCACTCGGCTAGAAAACAATAGAGCAAATAAGTATATCAGATGTTAGCCTCAGTGTCCCATAGACCGGTGTTCGTACCTTGTTCTACTTCAGGCTTGGCATCCAGTCATCTTTTCAACGCGATAGTTAGGTGCAAGTACCATGGTCCCAGAGGTATATACTGAACGAGGTCTGATCATCGCTTAGCATGATAATGTCGGTACTAGGAAGCAATAGCGCCGACAGAAAGAGAAGAAAGAGCATATCGGGTGAGCAAAGAGTGCTCGTCAGCGCAACGGGCGTCCAGAAACAAAAGAACCGTTCACTTTTAGGATGAACACAACAGCAAGTCTGAGTGCAACGACAGTAAGCAAGACGTACTATTTGTCACCATTAAAGTCTCCAAAGGCAGCGACGGTTCCCTTGACGTCGCCGAGATGGACGTTGGCATCGACATTGTACAGTCCACTGGTGGGATATTTTCTAGCAAGAGTCGATCCGACAGCGCATGAGAGCGCGAGGACAGCTGTAAGAATTGTCTTCATCGCCTTGTGTATTTGTTTTATGTCGTGTGTGTGTCTGCGTGTGTCGTGGTGTGTAAGCCCCTGTCAGTGTCCAGTCGGTGTCCTGTGAGTCTGTGTGTGAAGAGTTGTTTGGAGAGTATTTGATAATCACTTCTGGTGTCGGCGTGAGTGGGTAGGGTGTGTGTTGAGGTGATGAACAAAGAATGGTTTGAGAAGGCGAAAGCTCTCAGAGTTGCAGGTCGCTCTGCCACGACTTTTTCTTTGAACTTGTGACTGATTTCGTCGGGCACGCAAAATTTCAGTCGACACCGGGATCGACTACATTTAACATTTGCGATCTCTGTACACTGACACCCCTCACTGGGTGCCCCTAGACTTTTGTCTACGATAGGAATATTATTTTGTCCGCACACCTCAACTAATAACACTTTAGCAACATCACCATGGCAAGTATTGAAAAAGACCCGGATTTATTTACAAGTGTTTCATATGGCGGCAGAATCAATGGGGAACAGGAGTATGTACAGGTTGCTGAGTTCTGCAGCTAAAGAAGAGGAATGAGGGAGACGACAGTATAGCTTGTCCTAGACAATGATAACAAGTCCAGGCCGTTGTTGCGCCAATGCCCATTCCTTGCCTCTCTTCAGCGCATCCATCTTCTTGCTCAACTCCCCACCTGCCTGCGATCCATTGTGGCGCGCAGCAAGCGATCCGCAAGAACCCGTGTTAACGGGCTCAACGCCGCTGCTTTCCAACGGAGTAACTTCCTGAGGCGCCACCTCCACCATGGCCACCTCTGGTTCCTGAGGGGCGACAGGAGCAACTGACTGAACCTCGGGTTGAGGCGGCGAATCGATCACAGCATTGTCCAGAGGATGCAGTGCCGCCGCAACTGCTCCAGCCTCACCTAGATCCGGCTGAGTTGGAGCCTGTGGTACAGGGCCCTGTTGCTCCAAAGGCGTGGGTGCTGGTGGCGCGATGGCCTGAGCTGACACATCCTCACTCAAATCTCCACTTCCGATCCCTGAGCAACAGCTAATGTTCAGCCTCTTGAGACTCGAACATCCGTTCAAAATCTCACGGACACCATGCTCCGTCACACGAACACAGCCTCGAATTTCCAAATCCTCCAACATGTGACGGCCAGGGTTCAAAGCGTCAAACTGCGCCAACTGGTAAAGACTGGCATCAGACACCGCCGACCCACAAAAGGACAGATCGATCTTCTTCAGGAGCACACAGCTATCCGAAAGGGCCTCCAAAGCGATATCTGTCAATGCGCAACAGAACGAGAGTGAGATGGACTCAAGTCGGGGCATGTTGGGTGATAAAGCCACAATGGCCTCGTCTGAAAGGAACGTGCAGTCTGACAGGTACAGCTCCTTCAACTTGGGGAAGCAAGCCTCCTTTCTAGGAATCGCTACTGGTTGAGGAAGGCTTCCGTTGGTCATGTCTGGTACTGGTTCTTGATCGAACTTCTCCAGGCTGAGCGAGATAAAGGCCTCGGGCGAGATGGTCGTGCATCGCTGAAGGTTCAAGTACTCCAGTTGACGCGACCCAGACGAGCAGAGATGGATAAAACTCCTGTCCGTTATGTTCTTGCAGTAGGAGAGGTTCAGGTGTGAGATCAGAGGGCAGCCTGGGAGGTCAGGGGAGATGACAGGGGATCTCCGTGACTTGGTCACTGGCTGAGGGGCAACTGTCTCTTGAGGCACTCCATTGGCGGCCATAGTAGACCTGGGGTAAAGTCCAAAAATAGTCTCATCACCGAGTTTTCTGCAGTTGGAAAAGTCGATCGACCGAAGCTTTGAACAGTGCATGCCCAGAGATCGAAATCCTGCATCCGTTACGTTCCAGCAGCTGTGCAAATCGAGATCCTGGACGGCGGGAATGTGAGAGGCCAACATCGAAAGTCCCTTATCCGAGATCAAGAAGCAATCTCTCAAGGAGACACGGGTCGTTCTTGCCGGGTTGCGGCTTAGGATGGAGCTGCAAAGGTCTGCTAACACAGCATCCGTCACGTCTTTCTTGTACATCGACAGGTCCAGATCCCGGACGAGGTCGTTATGCTCCATGATCTTGTGATCCCAGTCCTTGCAGACGCGTCTTGCCCTCAAAAGCGCTGTTATCGGGAGACCTTTCAAGACTCTAAGGACAGTCGACTCGTCCAAATCCTGAAAGGTTGCTGGTCCTGTGCGCAACTTGATAGGCTCTGTTAAGGCGACGGAGGCAATGCCGGCAGCCATATCATGCTCGTCCTGTGCTGCACTCTCGGCTGCTGCTTCCTGGTCGGGGACAGATGGCTTGGCAGTCGCCATGGCGCTAGAGGTAGCAGGTGCAAACGTTGTGTCGACCATCGTCTTTGCTTGAGCTGTCTCCGCCAATTTCATCAGATCCTGTTGGGACCACACAGCAACACTGGCTCGTCTCCGCTTGGGGTTGCTCTCCACCAGGCCACGGATAGTTGGGTTTCGGCTCATGGGTGGCTCGGGGCCATTTTCTTGAGCGGGGGGAATAGCGTGTTGCTCAAAGTAGGGCTGCTCAGGAGGTGCGACAGGCGGCATTGGGGTGGCCATGGGGGCCTCGTCGAATGGACTCCACTGTGCAACTGCAAGCGGGGCCAATGACTGTGCGACCGACAGGCGACGACCTCTTGGGATCTCTCCAGTAATCGTCATAGGCAACACCGAGATTGCTATTTCATTCATAATATACAAAGAGACACTTTAGCAATCACATATCGGACAAAATAATGTGTGCAAACTAGGTTCAACTGTATTGTTTGTTACCTGCTGGATGACCTGCTTCGATGGGATGAACTGGGTCCTGAGATGAGCGCCTGGTGGGAGGGGTTGAGGTGTCGGCGGTGAAGCCTGTTTGCCCCGGAACAGAGGTGTCCTGGGGCTGAATACTTTGTATTGGCAGCTTTTGGACAGGCGAGTGAACAGCATCCCGAGGTACATTCAGAGACCGATGGTTAATCTCTCCGTCGATATCCATGGGTCCTGTAGAGTCATCTTGCATTCCTTGGTCTGCGTTGTTGCGACTGTTGTGGATCAGCCAGTTGTTGTAGAGTCGGTTTCCCTCTGCCGTGATGGTCTCTGCTGCGCCTGGCACTGCCTCAAAGACAGCCTCGAGATTATCCTTTGTAAGGACAAACACATCAACCTGAGAGACGGCCTTGACATTGGCGATACGAGGCACATCCAGCAACACGGCGATCTCGCCAAAGAATTGACCGTCTCGGAAACGGGCCAAGACCCGAAGGTTGTCATCGGAGAGAATCTCGACCATGCCCGAGGTGACAAAGAACATTTCGCGACCGATCTCTCCGCGCCGGATGATGGTCTCGCCGAGGTTGTAGGTGCGTGGCTCTACCTTGAGGGAGAGCATATGAATGACTTCGGACGAGCAGCTTTGAAAGAGTGGGACCTACATTATTGTCCAGGAAAATCCAAGTAAGGAAACACGACGATGATTGATGGATGATAAAAAAAAGATTAGCTTCTTTTTTTTTTCACTGTTACTGACTGACACACTGACACACTGTGATTTGATCATGACGACTGCTATCAGTACCCAATTGGACGCCGTAAGAACTCACCTTGCGGATAGCGCTATGGATGTCACTTTTGGCAAAGCTCTCCGAATTGGCATCATCCTGACCCTGGTCCGGTCCTCCAGAACCACCATCCAGAGTACGTCGTACAGAGATCGACTGTCGTCGTTTGAGGTACATCTGGTACCGCTCCTGTGTCTGATATCCAATCGCCTTCGCTGTCTCAGGACATGACTCCATGACTTTGACAAGGTCGTCTCCTGAGAGGATGGCGATGGTGCAGCGGTTCTTTGCAAGGACATCCATAGATCGTGGTACCCTGTAGAGGACACCGATATCGCCGAAAAAGTTGTTTTCCTTGATCTCATAGTAGGTCGCCTCATTATCGTGAGACACGACCTTAACTGTCCCGCGAAGGACGTAAAACATCGCGCTAGACTGCTCCGATCGGCGAATGATGTGGTCTTGGGGATGATAATGACGAATGTGCATACTCGACGCTAGCTGTTGGATTCCCTCAGGTGTAGAGTTCTTGAAAAGTGGGTGCTCTGCGAGCGACTGCCAGAGTTTTGGTGGGAGGTTGGTGACGGGAGTATGGGCTGTTGGCGAAGTCGGTGGTGAGGAGAGCGAGGTAAATCCCTGTCCTAGTTCTGATTCGAAGGGGTGTTGCTGAAGTGGCGGGAGCGCGGGTCGCTTGAAGGACGTGCGTCGAAGGCCCTTGACGGGGGATTCTGGCGGAGTCCTGAGAGGTGGCGGTATTGGGTTCTCGCCTGAGTGGAAGAGGTCGAGATTGATCTTTGGAGACTGGACTCTCGCTGGTGAACTAGAGAGGGGTGACTGAACGACGGGTGGCGGTGCAGGTGAGGAAGGACGGCTGTTGTCGAGGGTGTTGAGGAAAGGCGATGCGGCCTGGTCGGTGTTGGAGGAGCTGACGTCGGGGTCGAGAGGGTCTAGAGGGTCGCGCCTATCGACGGCAGCGGCCTTATTGGATAAGGTAGACGACGGATCTGTTGGCCACAACATCAAATCTGAATCAGCCGAGGGACGACGTCGTTTGGAGGAAGGCGCCGAGATGGAAGGGGAACGTCCTGGTCGTTTAAGACACACCACTTTTTATCCTTCAGAGTGGCTCTTTTTGGTGCAAGGAGAAGGGGGCCAGCAGCAGTTAGAGCTGGTGAATGGGCTAATAGGTAAAGATACAATAGTTACGTGGATCAAGGTAGGGAGGGATGGGAGTAATATTATGAAGATGCAAGAGCGGGATTAGAAGTAGTTTTGTTGTAAAAGTGAAGAGGAAAGAGTGGGAAGTGCAAAAAGAAAGAGAAACAGAGAGAAGAAAAGACGAGGGTTAGAAAGGAAAAAAAAAAAAAAAAAAAAAAAAGTAAAGTTTGTCAATGCAAACGCATGATGCGTCTTTGTTTGTATTTGTATTTGCTTTTGTATTGTTTGCTTGTGTCCACAAAAGGGAAAGGAAACGACAAGGGAAAGGAAACGACAAGGGAAAGGAAACGACAAGGGAAAGGAAACGACAAGGGAAAGGGAAGAAGACGGTCAAAGGGGACGCGAACAAACAGAAAGAGAGAAGACAAGGGCAGGGAAAGAGATGGTACAACGGTCCAACAAATGAAATGAAAAAAGTAACGACGACGTTTGTTCCACCAGAAAGAGCGAGAAGAGACGGGAAGAGACGAGAAGAGAGTGGAAAGAGAGAGGGGCCAGACTGTGACCAGCAAGGCCCTGCTGTATGAATAATAATAACAAGCGTATGGGGATGCGAGTTGAGCAGGTGAACAAGGAGTAGTTGACGATATGTACCCGTTTGTTGTCTCTGTTTGTGTATACTGCAGTCGGCTGATGTCGATATGGAAAGAGAGGGCTATGTCGGGCTATGGTTGTTTGGTTTTTGTAGAGTGAAGGAAGGAAGAGTATGACCTTGCGACAGTGTATCAGAAGTGAGGAAAAAGCATATGCAAAGAGAAGTGGTGGGAGAGGATGAAGGGGGAAAAGGGAAGAAAATGGCCAGGGAAGGGTAAAAAGAAAAGAGAAAAGAGAAAAACAATGAGGCGGGTAGTGATGAGAAGGAAAAAAAAAAAGGTCTTACCTCAAGATTGATTTTTTCCTCTTCTCATTTTAGCAAGAGATTTGATATCTAACACACAGACGTACGCTGGTACTGACGCTTTCGTAAGCGCACAAAGGTTTTTACTCATGGCGTCAATGCCATGGTCTCAACTCCCCTTTTGTCATCCACCTTTTACCTCACAGAAGCAACAAGACATAAATGAATAAAAAATGAGGGTTCTTATCACAAAAAATATCCGCCCTAGAAGGTACAAAGGCAATTGACAGACCCTCCTCTATTTTCCTTCTTCGTCACCAACCCTCAACGGCTCTTTTTCCCTTTCAACCATCGATCGTGGTGCCACGAACAAAGAAAATTCATGCAACCTTCTTTCTTCTCTTTTTTGGGGTCACGTGCGACTTGGATACCCTTTTCGTATGCACTCTCTCGACTCTCTTTTTAAACATGTCCGACTTACCTCCTTAAGCGTCCTCTTATCCCGCTCCCTGTCCTTGTTATTTTTTTTTTCTTCCTGCCTTGTTCATTGATTTCATTTTGCTATCGCCTGATTTCTATTTCCATGATTTTTTCAAGGGGGTGCGTGTGTTGCGTGTGCAATTGTTGTTGTTCTGAGTGATTAGGGGAAGCTCCCTGGTCTCTGATCTGCATTGTTGGTGGAAAACACAAGGATAGGTCGAGCAAGGGTAACAGAGAAGGGGAGACGAGAATAGAGAGAGAAGGAGGAAGGGAAGGAAAGGTACTTTGTAATGGCGAAGCGTGAAAAAGCGAATCAAAAATTGAAAGAGTATTGATTGAGAGTCCTTAACTAAAAAGTGCAAACATAGAAAAAGAAACACAGAAAGACAAAACACGATTATATAGATGTGCACAAAGACATATATAGATGTGCACAAAGACAAAGGACGACGGTCTACAATTTGAGTATATCCTCGTGGTTGTCCTGTGCGGCGGTTTGCATTGATCTTGAACCACAATCATGCATAGTTTTGCATTCCTCCTGCTCCTCGAAGACGATGATGCTATGCCCATCTTTCTTTTCTTTAATTAGCCCATCTTCCTCTCCTCATTTTCCCGCGTTGTCACAAACGCCTGGTAGCTGTGGACAGCTTATTTAAGCACCTTTGCAAAAGAAGCCGACTTTACCACATAGTTGACACCCTCATTCTTCATGCAATCACCCCTAATATGTCCTTTCCTTCACATTCTGTCACTCCTTCAAGTACCCCCCCTCTCCATATTTTATTCCATAATCACGCCTATCTCCACTACTCCGCTTCTCAATAATGGCACGACCACAAATGGTGACAGGTTTATAGACGCATCGTACCCTTATTGAAGGAGATGATCATCCACTCACGGCATGGAACCTTCCGCATCAGCCAACCTCTGCCAAACTCAGCGCCTTAAAGAGGAACCATATTTCGATTAAAAAAAACGCGCACAGACAATCGTGACTTCTCTGCTCATGAAAAATAAGTGATCTTTCCAAGGAAAGACCGATCAGTTGTTAGCTCAAAGTCCGAGATACAGTGGAAAAGAGCTTGTGACACGACGCGTGTCACTATCAAGCAAAATGAAGATGCGAAACGCGAATAACGACGCATTTTTTTATTATGTCTGGTCTCAAGTTGATGAGCCTGGTATAACTGTATATCGAACGAGGAATGGATAATAGCATACTGAGAAAAGAAACCGCTGACGGGGAAGCGATCTTAGTAGCCCACAAATCCCCAAAGTCAGTGCAAAGGCAGTTTTTTTCGACTGTTTGCTATCTCTTACCTTCACGTCCATTTCATGCCATGCTGATTTTGTAGCTTTGACTATCAAGTGTGGACGTATCACATGTCACATATGGGATCAGGTTCGATTAAGGGCCATTTATTCAAACTACATGACCATCCGCACAATAACGCCTTTACCTGTATTTTCCCTCTTCAGATTTCGATTGCTGTCTCACAACTCGCCATTGGTGTCTACTTTTTGTTCAGTTGAGAGAGCAATCCGTATATGCCTGATAATGGGCTTAATTGTCTCTGGGGAAAAGAATGAATGGTGAATAAGGACCAGGAAAGAGAGAGCGAGAGAGGGAAACAAAGACTGAGGAAATAATTACAAGTTGCGGGGTGACGAGGTGAAGGCGACGTGAAGGGCAAGGTAGAAAGGAAGAAGCAACGGCTGTTTAGCTGAAGGTGTCAAGGAAGTAAAAAGGGAAAAAAAACCCTCTTAATTGAAGCGAGCAGCGAAAAGAAAAAGAATCCCCCCCCCCCCCCCGTACACTTGTGGCTGTCCAGTGGCTTGTACAATAACTGGCATAGCGCCCGCATCGGCTTTAATATCTCGGAACGCGTCGATTAGGTTGTTCCTTGTCCACAACAACAAAAAAAAATAGGTTGCACACACTGTTGAGCTCAAAAGGGGAGGACGGAACAAATTTCTGTGCGAAAAACAGCTTGTCTAGATATTCCACAAGCTACGCCCTTTTTTCCAGACTAGACATAGGGTCAAACAACAGCGGGCGGACACTCCCCCTTCCCCCTTCATTCCTGTCACTGGAAACTCTACTATGCTCTAATTCTGTTAAGCAAGTGCATGGTTGCCTTGTTCATGCGAACAAAACAAACAAAGCAACACCATCGATGGAACTAATAAAACAGCCAATGCCAATGATGAGAAAAAAAATACCACATCCACGGAATTGAACTGACACCATTGGACTGTGGGAGAGAGGCCGTTCAAGAATGGCTTGCCTTGGCCTGTCGTTAGTGAGAAGTAATAAAACACAAATGACGACTTTCAATCCCTCTGTCCTTTTTCCCACCAAAAACTACCAACAACAGACGTAGTAAACCCCCTAAGCAGGCGTACATACCAAGTATGAGTGCCAAAAAAAAAAAATTCTTCTCTCAATACTTAAAATGCAAGGAGGCGAGGGAGAACCGGGCTAGACCCATCATCCGCCCAATCTCAAAATCATGGGCGGGGAGGTCCTTCTTCTAACCTTGGGCCTGGTAGTGCTGCTTACTGGTTTAGGTCTGGTTTGGACTATCTGGAACAATGCATCCAACAAAAGCAAAGGTCCTTCCTTTCACCTTTTCGCCCTTTTTCCACTTTCCTCTCACTCTCGCTTTTTACTTTTCCGTTAACCTCCCTTCCTCTCTCCTATTTCTTTGAACCACCTCCACTTTGACCCCTATCTCTTTATTTGCACGCCTAACTGTCCCAATCGTACACATAGGTTCAATTCAATCAAGAAGTAATGAATAAGGAGCTCTTGAATGAGAAAAGGGGAAATATTCTCGACTTCATTCATTTCACCTTTCATTGCCGAAACGAAAAGAAACGAGGTGGTGAACCCCTTCTTACTCTCACACTCTTGACGTTTTTTAATAAACCTGGCCGACAGATCAAGTCTCTGCTGCTTGCCTCCCTTCTCTCCTTCTCTCTCTTCTATCTACTCTCATGTGTCTCGTTATTCATAAAAAACGACGCCCTTGCCCCTCGTCTACCCACTTATAAAAAACCATAATTGGAATAAAGTCTTCCATCCGCCCTTTTGTTACTCCGTCGTCTTCGTCTCTTTTCCCTTTTCTTTTTTTTTTTCCTTGTTTTCTATTCTCCTTGATATCCATTTCGCCAAAAACCCAACTTGATCGAGATCACTTTTACATTCGCCTAGTACAGTACAATACACTCTTTTCCCCCTTCTTTTCGGTTCACTACCCTATCCATCCTCGCGACGACTACGTCTCCCAGCCTCGATGATCCTTCCATTGTTCATGGGGCTGTCTCAGGAGCAGGAAACATAAGGTTGTAATGAACAGTCAAAAGAAACAAAACAGAATGACTCGTAGAAACAAAAAAGCTAGATATAGATGAGAAATTAAACGAGAGAGCAAATGAGAAATACGATACGAGCAACAAAAAAGAATCAAGGTGTGAATCCTTCATGCCATTTCTTCATGGCAAGCGAGAGCAAGAAAGACGTTGTTTGTTGATTTTTGAGTTGAGACCCATCCAACATATGAAATGTGAGTGTATGAAATAGAACAAAAAAAGCACGCGACTTTTTAGAATTGAAAACTGACCTGTGTAGAAGGAGCAGGAGTATGTATAGGATGGGATGCGGATACTGTTGGCTGTAGTTCTTTTGGTCGTCTTGTCTGCCTGCGCAAGCAAGCGAGTTTTACGCCTAAAGCAAAAAGAGAGTATGGAGGGAGAAGATCCACCTATCATCAGCCAGCGATCGCCTCAGACATACAACACATGCCCGTCAACGAGCGTTTCGCCGTTTGGCTCCCTCTGGAGAAACCAGAACGAAATACTTCTTTTCTTTCTTTCTATCTAAGGTAGGGTAAGATAGAGGAGCCTTGGATGACCTGCTTGTCCTTGTTATTTCCATGACATGATTGTTTACAGTGGGACAGTGGACATTGGACGATGGGCGAAACGACGTCTTTTTTGTTGTTTAGAGCGCACTAAACAAGAGTAACGGGGCTTTTTTTTTTTGAATGTGTGTGAGAGAGTGAGTATTTTTCGACAGTGGTACTACCATTACAATAGCGTGCGGACGCCTCGAATAGGCGCACACGGAAAATGCGTCCGAATTGAAGGGGGCAAAGGCACACAAACAGCAACACCAACAAAACTTTAAGTCTCGTCCCTTTTTTTTGTCGTTACCTGGTAAGTTTGGAAGTGCTCATTTCGATTTCGCCAATCAATGCAACAACATAAACAACTTTCTGTTTATTCGTTTCTTCGGAGAGTTCATTCTGGACATAGGAGTGGCAATATTGAGTTGTTCTATTCCACTTGACAACCAATTCAACCAACCAAACGAACCAACGGCGACCTTGGTCTCCTTACTATGTTATTACACAACACAACAGCAAGAGACGCACAGTTCCTTGAACAAGTGTAACATGTATCCTTTACACGAGTGAATCGAACTCTAACAACTACAACCGACCTTGGGACAAGAGGACTAGAACATCGATTTAGTACTCAAAAACTGTCATATGTAGTAGTCCCTCCACCCCCTTGGTCGCTCTGTTCTTTAGCTTTCATGTTTGTTTACTCTGAACCAACTTGAAAGTGCTCTTGTTGTTGTTTTTTCTCCTTCTAGTTCATAAACTACAACCCACACTTTCAAAGTACAAAGCAATTATCCAATCCTCCCAAGAAGAAGAACAAAAAAAAAGTGATAAAAGGACCGTCATTCCCCTCCTACTCTTGTCCCCTCGAGTCCCTCTCCATAAAAATATCCTCTTCCTACCTCCTTCACCACTCGTTTGTACATAACTCTTTCTCACTCTCTCACGCCCACCCCCTTCCCGAACACTACTTACACCTACCGTCCTTGTAATAATACTTCACCACAACTACGGCCACATCTCAAGATGACTGTCCCAGATATTGCAACGGACAACACGTTCCGTGACCACGGTGACGGAACCCGCCACCTCCGCCGCCCCGGCGAGTCCTTCCTCAGATGGCAAGGTCGTCGTCTGACCAACACCCGTACCTTTGCCTCGCTCGACCAGGAATGCGCAGACTCTCAGATGAAACGTGTCCTCACCGCCAAGGATCTTTCTGCCATGGGTATCGGTGCTATTATTGGTACCGGTATCTTTGTCCTCACAGGTAAGAACAAGACGACAAAACGCCAAGTCAAGCAGTAATAGCGATATTGCTCGTCTATTTTCTACTCTTCTTCTACTATTGGGATCATCGCGGCGTTGCACCCTTGCTTGTTTGCGTCTCTGCTGTTTTCATGTGTATTTTGTTGCTCCGACCAAACGAAAAAAGGGTCGTCTCCCACTCCGACAAAGAACGCTTATAACACAAGCAAGACAAGCGCCACTCTCCTTTCTTTTTACGCCTTTCTTGCCCTGACCATCCTTGGGCTTTATGTCAAACAAGAATAACCTTATTTACTCCGCGTTTGTCCTTCTATACTTTCCTTCTTCCATGAAATAGGTATCGTTGCGAACGAAAAGGCCGGTCCAGGTGTTGTCATTTCATTCGTTATTGCCTCGATTGTCGCCGGTCTTGCTGCCCTCTCCTACGCCGAGATGGCCTGTTTGGTCCCTATTGCCGGAAGTGCCTACACCTACACCTATGCCACCTGTGGAGAACTCATGGCCTGGATCATCGGTTGGGATCTGTAAGTCCTTTTTTTTTTTTTTTTTTTTTTTTTTTTTTTTTTTTTTGGGCATACGCATGTCCACGTCCTTCCCCTGTTCCCCTGCATGTGTACATTTTTTTTGCGAGTTACGTTGGTTGGTTAGACCGGCATGGTAAATTGGGCAAAATGCTAATTAACCCCTATTCATGCATTCCTTTTGTACTCTTTGTACACAATAGCATTCTTGAGTACTTGGTTGGAGCAGCTACGGTCTCGGTCGGTTTCGCACATTACCTTGAGGCGTTCTTCGAGGACGCCTTTGGGTACCACGGCGAAAAGAGGCTGATGGAAGCACCCTTCTCCTACAAGGACGACATTTTCGAATTGACTGGTTCCTGGTTCTCAATTCCCTCGTTCGTGATTGTCCTTCTCTTGACCTTCATCCTCTGCAGAGGCGTCAAGTCCTCGGCCCGTGTCAACAACGTCCTGGTCGTCATCAAGGTCCTTGTCATTGTGGTCTTTATCTTTGGTGCCTGCAAGTTTGTTGAAAAGAAGAACTTTGACCCCTTCATCCCCCCAAACACTGGTTCCTTTGGCTCCTTTGGTGGATCGGGTGTTCTTCGTGGAGCGACGATTGTCTTCTTCGCCTTTATCGGTTTCGACGCCATCTCAACTGCAGCCCAGGAGGCCCGTAACCCTCAGCGTGATCTTCCCATCGGTATCGGTTTCAGTTTGATCTTTTGCACGGTTCTCTACCTCGCTACCTCGGTCGTCATGTTGGGCGTCGTCAACTACACGGAAATTGCCGGCAAGGGTGTCAGTGACGCTCCCTTCAAGGTCGTCACCATGAAGACTGGACAACGCTGGCTCGCCATCTTCTGTGAGGTCGGTATCTTGGCCGGTTTGATCTCAGTCATGTTGGTCCTCTTGCTCGGACAGCCCCGTATCTTCTTCTCCATGGCCATCGACGGTCTCTTCCCCCAGTTCGCCTCCAAGCTGCACCCCAAGTACAAGACCCCCGTCATCACCACAGCCCTCTCTGGTTTCCTTGTTGCCACCGCCGGAGGATTGTTGCCCGTCTCTCTCCTGGCCGATTTAACATCTGTCGGTACTCTCTTTGCATTCTTCTTGGTCCACAGTTCAGTCTTGATCCTCCGCTGGCGTGAACCCCATCGCGAGCGTCGTTTCAAGGTGCCCTTCGGGCCCGTCCTCCCTGTCCTCGGTGCACTTTCGTGCGTTGGTCTGATTGCTGTCGACTCTGTCTCGGCCATCATCCGTTTGGTCATCTGGTTGGCCATCGGTCTTGTTGTCTATTTTGCCTACGGTATGCGCAACTCTCGCCTCAACAACCCCGAGAAGTACGCCGCCCCCGACCACATGCAGGTCGTCAACGAGGGTCACAGCCATCATGCCAACGTCGAGGTCAAGGAGGGCGAGCAGCAGCTCTACCGCCTCGACCCTGCACAGCCCGAGCACAAGGTCTAAGGACAAGTCTCTAAACACATACACACAACTGTACTTTTTTCTACCCTCTCAGCGAGCATTTACTTTTTTACTCTAATAAAAACAAAAACTTCTTTGCTACCAAATCAAGTATACATAGCCATTGAAAAAAAACCCTCATGCTGAGAATGCATGTCGTTCAGTCGATTTGGGCGAGTCATTCTTTCCGATAGAATTTGCCTTGACGCTTGATCCGGGCTTTGATGGCGGCACGTGTGTCAGAGAAGGCACTGTCCTCGCCCAGCTTCATCTCCAGCAACATATATCTGAGTTCACACCTAAACTGCGTAACACACTCGTCCTTTCCCACCAGTGTGTCCATCCACGACTTCACTTGCACCGCCGTCTCTGACACTACTCGATTTCGTATGTATTAAGTAAGAGAAGACGGTCAGATCCTAGAAGTTGTTCTCTCACACTGGAACACAGCACCAAAGTCTGCAAAAGACAGTCATGAAGGAGGGTCCCTATTTTTTTGCTTACCAGCGATCTCAGTAAGAGTCTGAAGAAGTCTCCTGCTGGTCCTTCCTCTCCAAAAAGAGCACCGGCCCAACTTGCGAGATGACCACCGATGCCGAGATATACAACTGATGCAGCACCGTAGTCTGTTCAAACGGCGCCAGATTCGGCATCAGCCTCCCCATCCACCCTCCTCCACTCCCAGCAGTCAAGACCAACGACATCTCAATAGCACCCATGACAGCCAACATAATAAACCTCCAGTACCGTCCATAGTTACCCTTGCCTACAAGGTTCATGAGGAACAGAACGATCCCGGCGCCGGAATAGAAGGTGTAGATGGTTTTGAGCCCCGCTTGGAGGTAGTCCTTATTGGTTTTGCAGGTTGTGCATTTCAAGACTGTGGGTCCGAAGCGGTCATAGTTGAGGCAGAGTGCTGGGTCGACGAGAACTTCGTGTGCTGCTCTGATTCCGACAAACATATCTTTATGAGAGGAAAGAGTGAGAGAGAGTATCAAGAGAGAGAGACATGTAATGTTAGTGGTAATAAACAAGACACATATACAAAGTAAAAACAAAGTAGTACTCAACCACTCTTGATCATATCTTGAAGAAGGTTTGTTCAGTTTCAGTCATTCTTCATCGTAATCCTCCTTCGTTTTGTTCGCCTAACACGTACCCAGCACGAGCTTGCTCAGCTTTATCAGGATGGTACTGCAGATTCGCCTTCTTGAAATTCATCTTGAACTGCTTCTGCGTGAGTGAACCAAACTTGAGCCCCAAGATAGCATAATGATTCCCTTCCATCGTCCGGATACTCTCATAAACCAACGACGATAGATACAAGCCCAGAATAATCATTAGAGTCCAGTTAAAGTCCCGCTGGAATCGTGTAGACCCTTTGCGCGGGAGTTTGGGCGAATTGGATCCGTACCGGCGAGAGTAGTAGATTGCTTGGAGGCCATGGTTGGGATGAAGGCCCATCATATCCAAAAGAATAGCTGGGATTGTTGGCTCATATTCCTTTGATATTTTCTACGCGTTTCCGTGGTTCTCGGTTATCCTGTTTAGTTTTTTTTTGTTTTTGGGTTATGGGTTTTCGTTGAGTCCCTCGCTGCGAGGAGTGAGATAAGAGTTCTACACCTGCTAGAGTGTTGATGAGTTGTTGTGTGGGTTGTGGATGAGTAAAAGAATGAAAGATTCCTCATCGTTGTCCTCCTTCTCGACTTTTACATTCGTGTTCATTCATAACTTGAAGAGACAAAGGGGCGGGAAAAGGGAGAGAGTGGCTCAAGGGCGTGAATGTGGATGTTCATATTTTTAAAAAAAAAATGTGGGGGAGTAAGGGTGATTCGTTATTGATCAACACGAAAAATTAGTGGCAATCTCATCTATGACTTTGTCAGTCTCATCACATCACTCTCTCCATGACCACTTGACACGTCCTACGAGTACGAGTCTACGAAAAAAAAAAAAAAAAAAAAAAAAAAAAAAAAAAAGTGAACGCGAACTATGACCTTGAGAGTAACCGCCTCATTTCCTTTCTTACTTTTCCTGAGCAGGGGTACTTTCCTAAAAAAAAAAAAAAAAAAAAAAAGGCGAGCTGGCTAATTCTTCCAGCGATGTGGCCCTCTCTCTTTTATTCCGAGAACGTCAATGGAATCCTTCTTCGCGTTACTATCAAAGAAAAAGGGACCTTATTACGATCCAGGGACTCTATCTTTTTATTTTTTCACTTTGACAGCTACTGTTTCTTCCTCAACCCTTGTTCTTTCTTCCTTCATGCAGGATATCTCTCCTTCTCGTCTCTTTGTCACTCTTACTCTCGTTCTCTTTCTCTCTCCTTCTTCGAACATCATCCCCTCACTGGACACCGGAGACTACCTTCGGATGTGAGTGCATTAGACACTTCCCTCTCTCTCTGGCAAAGCAATACATACCCATACATACACCATCTCCTCCTTCATAATAGTTCCTCAAGAAAGCTTATCCATCGGCCCTCCTTTGACTACCTTTTCTCACACTTTTCTCACGCCCTCCTGTTAATATTTTTTCCTCCGCTTTTGTGCGCATACGTATTTCGCACTAATATTATGAGGAACATGCATGCTCCTCAAAGTGATGGGTAGGGATTTCAGTTCAATTAAGGCTCCGGCTCAGGACGCAGGCGTGCAAAAGAAAAAAAAATTGTCCTCTGATGCATGCCGTTACTACATAATCGGCTACAGGAGTTAAAATTGGGTGATAATTTCAAACAGAAGAGAACGTAGCCAGAAATAGGGAGAAACCGGATACGGATGTGAGTGGAGAGGAGTAGGGGGGGCAGGAAGGCAAAGTGTGGATAGGGGACAAGGGATAAATTCAGTCAAGAATAGTAAATTGATGCAGAGAGCGGATAGGAAGGAGGGGAGGCGAAAGCCCAAAGGTGGAGATCCTGAGTCAGTGGACTCTTTCCTACTGGACAAAATAGATTCGAAAGGACGAACGAAACAATCATATCAAACAATCGACAAACATGAAGAGAAGTGTTGTCCAGAAGATAAGCAAGTAAGGTATCGAAGGATTGCAATCGATCGCTGAAGCAAAGGATAAACAAGAAGTCCACGAAGGAGGGAGAAATAACAAAAAAACAAGGCTTATAAACAACTCGTTGGTGAGATATGTGGTGATGGTCGCAGCAAAGTAGGGTTCAGACCAATGGTTCTTGTCGTTTACTTGCTGGATGAGCCAAGAACGCCAGAGGAGCACGCCATGTTCTGCTTGTTTGTCCTTTCACTCAATTTCTGAACTCTGAATTCAAAAACGCATTAACGCCGAAGAAAGGGGGCAGTCTGTCATTCGTGCTCTTGCGCTTTTTTTTTGCTCTGTTTGTATGAACTGTACCACACGCGCACCACCGACCCCTCAGCTCACCCCTGGTTGTTGTTGTCCGCAACCCGGCTGTTTCTGCAGCGAGTAAATCCGAAGCACCCTTCATCTCTTTTTTTTCATACATTTGTACTTTTGTGGTGTCTGTTTAGTTTAAGCGAACTCTATGGATACGCCATCGTTTGCTTATTGGGAATAACCTTCGGTGTTTTATTCAAAACGTCCCTCACCGGAGAAAGAAAAAAAAAGATCCGACGACATGGTTGGATACAGCACGTTGTCATGAATTGTCTTTTATGAGCAACACCACAACAGAAGGATTTTACAAGCAAAACAAACAATGGCAAAAAAAGAAGTTAACGGACATGATCGAACAATGAATGACGATCCGGTTGGGATAAGGTAACGGTCTGAGCAAGAATGATGTGAACTTCATCGAAGAACGAAGATAGCAACGAGATAAAGCTTTGGGATGTGAGAAAGAGGGGGACACCAAGAAGGGTAGAAGGCGAGGATCTGTGCCGAAGGTGGCTGTTCAATTGATAACAGCGCGCGCGGATCTCGACTGAAGAATTGATATGGACGTCGTTTGTTCGCTCGTCGTGGGGGTAGTAATAAGGTGAGATAGTAAGACGGAAACAGGCGCCAACAACAAGGCGTACCATTGAGAACACACAAGGGCGCCCACACGGGCAAGTCAATAAAGGGTGATAATGATGACAGGGTTGACTCTTCTGTTGCTGTTTCAGCGTAGACGCAAAGAAAGAGGATGGGCAGTGGCAAGAGAGGCACTCGAAAGAGGCAGGCATCAGGTATACCGGGTACACCAGGCGCACCAAGGCCAACAAATAGGCATCAATGCCATCATCCATTCCTTCCTTCTTAATAAAAATTCCTACTGCTGCTTGGTTTCTAGCCACCACCCACTCTCACTCGACTACAACGAAAGGTGTGAATGAGGATGATGAGTCCTTCTCCTACTTGTAAAGAGTACACAGGTGTCCATATACTCCAATTGACGCATTGACAACCCTTGACGCTTTTCGCTGTCATCATCTTCCGTCAAGGTATTTGCCTTGACTGTGCAATACATAATAAACAGCCTTGTATACATCCCCTTTCTTTCGTGGGGTCATAGTATCGGATGAGCAGGGGAATATGACATGAATGATGACCCGATTTGGCAATGGACACTTATGCCAGAGGACCTACCTCTCCATGCAAGTTCATGTATTCCGCCCAGTCACCCCTTTCGCACCCGGCATCCGCTACTAATCAAACTTGACGATATTTATCCTTCTCTTTCTAAACTCAGCTTTCTTTTACTCGCTTGCTGTCTTTGACTCTTTTTTTTTTTTTTGTCCATTTCACCTTTTTTTTCTTTTTCTCATTCCATTTTCTTCTTTCTTTTCTTCACTCTTCATTCTTCTCTTCTTCCCTTCTTCCTCCCCCCCCCCCCCTCTCTCTCCTTTCGTTCCTGTCCCTGTCTATAATCCGTCCCCTCCCGATCCCTCTCCCTTCCCTCTCTTCTCTCCTCCTTGCACCCTTGCATAGTCAAATTAACACATACACACACATATATTACTCATGGCTGCTGCACATAACCCTAACGTCTCTGTTGGATCAACAACTGTTCAAGGCGACAGCAGCAACGACCCACAGACCATTATTACTCACCCGTCCGAATCAGAACAAATCCATCCTCAATACACTCATTCGCCCTCCAATTCCATCTCTACAACCACCGCAACCGCCATCAGTTCTCCTCTTCAACAACAACAACATACCTTCGGTTCTACTACTGTTGTCACTACCTCTTCTGAGAAAGAGGAGAGGTCATACCCCCAGGAGAATGCAACGGAAAGCAACAGCAAGCTACAGCCTAATGCAGCTACAACAGCAACCACTTCAATAGCTCCTTCCTCCAAATCCAACTCCGAATCAGTCTCCGTCCCAATAGGCCAGCATCTCGAACAACAACCTGCAGCATCATCACCAACACCAACAACACCAGCGAAACCCTCGTGGAAGGCCAAGGCATGGGACATTTGGATGAAGAACTGGTTCCTCCTCGGACTGGTCATCGTCATCATCCTCGCCCGCTATTTCCCAGGCTGGGGTCGAACCGGGGGCCCGATCCGGCCCGAATACTCGGTCAAGTACGGCATTACCGCCTGTATCTTCTTGCTCTCGGGTTTGTCCCTCAAGACCCGCGACTTGTTGACCTCGGCCATGAACTACCGTGCCCATCTTATGGTTCAGATTACCTCCTTTGTCATCATCCCGCTCTTTGTCAAGGCTATCACGGCGCTCTTGGGGCTTACGTCGTTGAATGCGAAGCTCTTGGCTGGTATGGCTGTCACCTCTGCGACGCCCACCACGATCTCGTCGAACGTTGTCATGACCGCCAACTCGAACGGAAACGAATCCTTGGCGTTGTTCAATGCAGCCTTTGGTAACCTGCTCGGAGTCTTTATCTCGCCCCTCATTGTCTTGATCCTCCTCCACTCTACTCCAGAAACTCCCTCGGGCCAACATGGATTGGATTACGCTACCATCCTCAGAGATCTAGGTACCACCATCTTGGTGCCCATTGTTGTCGGTCAGATCTATCTCTACTACTTTCCTAAATCGATCGCCTGGGCCAAATCTAAAGTGCATTTCCCAACCCTCAACAGCTCCTGTCTTTTGATTCTTGTCTGGACCGTTTTCTGTGATGCCTTCAACAACAACACTTTCTCGTCAGTCTCTGCGGGCGAGATTATTGCGATCGGTGCACTTCAGGGAGTCATCTTTTGGATCATGACGTTCTTCCTCGGATTCTTGGCCCGTTCACGTCCCGCCCAACTCAGGATTCTGAAGATCATGGATCAGCAGCATCAGGAATCCCTCCGTCAAGAAGCCCACCTTGAAGACCAGACCGTTTCCAACCTCCAAACCTCAGTATCTTCCGCCGAAAACGACCACGCCAACGTCACCAGAGGCCTTTCCCTCCCACGCAACAAGGTCCAAAAGTTCCTGGAACCCATGTCAAAGGAAGACACTGTCGCAATTTTGTTCTGTGGAGGCACAAAGTCTGTCGCCATGGGAATTCCCATGATCAAGATCTTGTACTCTTCCAGTGCTGGATCACAATTGGCAGGTCTTTTGGCCACCCCTCTGTTGATCTACCATGTCGAACAATTGTTTTCAGGTGCTTTTATGGTCGGTTGGTTGAAGAAGTGGGTTGGTCGTGGCGAGGAGACACTTGAGTCGTTTGAGAAGAAGCCCAAGGCCTCCAAGAAGCAGCATCAGGATGAGGAGGTTATTGGCGCTGGAGCTGGAGCTGTGGGCGAAAAGGGTGAGGGTGTCCACATCAACCAGACTTCTACCTCCTTGTCGTCCAACTCTACCGCTCGCCCATAGACACAACAGCATTTACTTTTTTTTTTTTTTTAGACTTTTGAGAGAAGATGGAGAGAGTGAGAGGACTTCAATCCACCCTCTTTTTTTCTCTCCACTTCCCCGTATTTTTTTTATAATTCGCATTTAGATTCCCCCATTTCCTCAGATATCCACTCCCCCTCCCTCCTCACTTTACTCTCATTTTATCCTATCTTACTCCTATCTATCAAAATTTCCAATAATAATCCTCTGCTCCCTTCCAACTTATCTCTTACTCTTCGCTATCCATTGTTTGATCGACTGCTGTGTGTCAGTGGTAGCATAACGATAGATACAAGTGATGTATTGTAGAATGTGGGTGTATGTATATAAACAAAGAGTATGTGTAAAAGTGTGTGAATATGTACGACTATGTAAAAACGTCAACTCCAGCGGCTCTCATTCCTCGCCTCTTCGTCCCTCCTTGCGCGTCTATTTAATGTTTCTGGGCCAAGAACTTCCGTCTCCTACTCGCAGGCACACAAAGCGTCCAGTAATTAAACACCTGGACCTTAATGAAGTCTAATACCACGCACGACACAAATGAGATCCCAAACACCGCCAAAGCCTCAGCAACAGGAACCTTGGGCGTCAACCATCCAAAGATGACCATCAACAGCGCGACGACCTGGGTACCAATGATCACAATCGTAAACATGACTGACGGCATGGATTGCCAAAAGTATCCCTTCAATCGGGTCGAGAAGATGAGGAAGTGAGGAGCGGACGAAATGTGGAGGTACATGATCGAGTCCAATCTGCGGTCAACTACCGTCATGTCACCGTCGGCTTCGGGGTGTGGGATGTATCCGTGGGCTTTCCAGAAGTAGAAAAAATGACCGAAGGAGAGACCTGTGAGCAAGATACCCAACAGGCATGAGAGGAAGATCAATTGGCCCACTCTCCACTTGTCTGGCTTTGATGAGATCTATGGAGGATAATACAATTACAAGGTTAGTGCCGTTACAAATGACAATTGTCACAAATAAAAGAAATAAGAGAGAAAATAAAACGAAGAAAAGCTACCTGAGCGTTGTCGACGGCGATGACGAGGGAGGCAAGGTCGTTGAGGATACAGATAAGAACCAATAGCTTAGCAGGAAGGGTCCAGTCATAGGCAAGGATAACCACAAAGAAGAAAACCAAGAAATGCACCGTCGACGTGATTCGGTACAGTGCATACGACCGCATTCTTTGGAAGATAGCTCTCGAAGTCAACAGTCCATCAACAATCGTCGACAGTCCGGGTGCCAACAGCACAATATCTGCTGCAGATCGAGCCGCATCTGTACATCCATGGACCGCGATACCGACATTGGCTTTCTTAAGCGCGGGGGCATCATTGACTCCATCGCCCGTCATACCGACCAACTGTCCCTGACGTTGAAGAGCCTCCACGATCCTGAACTTGTGCTCGGGCGTGACCTCTGCAAAGCCGTCGGCGTTGTTGAACTTTTCGGACCCAATCTCATCCCGCATCGAGGCGTCCGAGATATGCGACGCATCCAAAATGACCTCTCCCAGTCCAAGACGACGCGACACCTCCTTGGCAATAATCTGTTGATCTCCCGTCACCATCTTGATCGAAAGTCCCATATGCTGACAACGTTCGATTGTCTCTGCAGAGTCTGGGCGAGGGGGGTCCAACATAGCAGCCAATCCGACCAGAGTCCACTTGTCCGATCCAGCAATCGTCCTGGCAACACCTAAGGATCTCAGACCACGCTGAGCCATGACGACCGAAGCCCTGAGAGCCATTTCATCACCACCAACCAACTGCAGAATCACCTGAGGGGCACCCTTGGCAACCTTGAATGTGACCTCGTTTTCCAGATCCCGAACCGTCGCCTGGGTGTACTTGTCGCTAGGATTGAAGGGCACAAAACTGCTGATCTCGTATCCAGGGACAGTGGTGTTCGACAACCGGTTTCTCAACAATGGCACTTGACGCTCTGCTGCCTGACGGATCGCCAACTCGATCGGGTCGTTGGCTCCATACTCCGAGGCCAGGTAAGAGTACAACATCAAATCCTGAGGCGTGAATCCTTCAGAGAGGTAAGGCTCATCAAAGGTCAACTCGTTCAACGTCAGGGTTCCCGTCTTGTCTGAGCAGAGCACATTAAGCGAGGCCATCTCCTCCACTGCAGCGAGTCGCTTCACAATCACCTGTTTGGCCGCCAAACTCCTAGCGCCGACTGCCATCGTGACCGCCATGACCGAGGGGAGACCGACAGGGATAGAGGCCACCGAGAGAATCAAGACTGGGTTCAAGATCTTGAGAACCTGACCACGGACGGGGTCGTCCTTGAACATGATGAACTGAACAATGATGATGATGACCACCAAGACCAGAGTGAATAGAATTAAAAAGTTGCCAATTTTGCCAATGACCTTCTGAAAATGCCCCTCGTCCTGAGTTGTTGCCATGAGATGAGCCGCCTTGCCGATAAAAGTGTTCCTGCCAGTCTTGGTGACAATAGCGCGCTGCTGCCCCTGCTTGACGACCGTGGAAGAATAAACCTCATCACCCTTGGACTTGCTCACCGCAAAGGACTCGCCCGTCAACGAAGACTGGTCGACCAACAAATCGCCCTGTGCGGAAGCTCCCGAAGCATCAATCCCCAAAAGCTTGCCATCTGCTGGAATAATATCGCCCAACCGAAGAATTACAATATCGCCCGGCACCAATTGAGTCGTGTCAAGTTCCTGAAGTCGACCGTCTCTCCAGCATCGGGTCTTGAGGGCTAACGTCTGTCGCAGAGCGTCGACCGCCGATTCTGCGCGTGCCTCCTCGACATATCCAATGATTGCGTTCAGGAACAGTAGGCCCAGAATCGTCGCAAAGTTGAACCAATCCTATTCACAGCATGTTCATCGTGTTAGTTCGGCTTTTTTTTCAATCTTTTCTTTTTTGCTTTTGTGTTGTTGGTGTGTCTGTTTTTTGTTGGCTGTATTTCTTGCGCCGCATCGTCCCATCTCGTCCAGCAAGCACTGCCCCTCTTCAGCCCCTCCAACTTCCCTCTCTTTTCTTCTCCCGCCGGATCGATGTTTATGTGCGCACAAAACAACAAAGAGCCACAAAACTTTGAAGCAAAGAAAACAATAAGCGTCGAAAAAAAAAAAAGTTGCCTACTCGTAATCGCCCAGACCCCGCCCTTACCACCATCACTCCACCGCCGTCTTCTTCCACTCACGCTCTCCCTTCCCACCTCACAAACAACTACAACACAAGCCTTCACATTAAAAAAAAAACGATAAGGCTTACCTTGACAATGGCAGAGATAATACACGAAAGCTCAATCAAGAACGCAATTGGCCCCACGAAATACCCCAAAAACTTCAACACCGGATTCCTCTTGACCTCTGTCAACTCGTTGGGTCCGAAGGTATTCATCCTCTGTGCTGCCTGTTGACTCGTCAACCCCGTCTGTGGGTTCGTCAAGAGCAACTCCTCCAATTCGACATCGTTTTTGTGATCGTGTTGGTGAGAGGAGGTGGAGTGATGGTCGGATTGAGGGAGGAGGGTGTGGGTGTGAGGTTTGATGCTGGCAGGGAGGGGGATTCGGGATTGAGTGAATGACTGGTGGACGGCGTCGTCTTGACGGAGAGGGGACGCTTCTGAGTCGTCGGTGAGCTCTTTGTACCCCTTGAACATTGTGTTTTCACTTGTTCAAGTTGAGTCTGGTAGAAAGATAAGAAGAAAGGTGGTTGCTTATGTACGAAGGTAAAAAAAAAAGAAAAAAAAAAAGAGTGCTTTCCCCTGGTGAAGTAAAAGAAGAATAAGAGGCAGGGTAGAGCGGCAGGGGTGAAGAAAGTAAAAGAGTGAAGAGTGGCGAAGAGGGGAGAGTGGTATGTGAGGAGTATAAAAAAAGAAGAAGAGAAGAGGAGAAGACGAGAAGAGGAGAAGAGGCAAAAGTCCAAAGTAAAAAGTGTAAAGAGAGTAAAAGGAAGGGAAAAAAGTGCGATAGGGGTGGGCTGTGTGCGCAGGGTGACCCAAGCAAGCATATGGGGCTATGTTTATTTCTGGAAGCAAAAGGGAAGAGAAGGGAAGGGAAGGGAAGGGAAGGGAAGGGAGGGAAGACACTGACACACAGGGAGGAATGACAAACTCAGAACCCACACATACACGGACAAAAAGCACTAACAAGAAGAAGGGGCATCGCCACAAACAGCCTGGACACTCTCCTACCTTTTTGTTGCAATTGATGCCTTCAATGCACACATACATAACAGATAGACTCAAAACGCCGTTGCGCGTAGAGAACGATGTCCGTGACGAATGCGCGCTTCTGAGTAGAATATGTAATTGCGTGTATTTCTACAGATATCCGTAACAATAATATAAAAAAAACATGTAAAAACTTGTATATCGCTCTGTCTTCGCTTCTAACCGATGATCTTGATATCGTTGGCAGCCTCGGCAGCCTTCTCTTCAGCAGCAACCTCCAAACCAACACGGTGAACAGTCTTCAAAAACAATTCCATAGCCTCCACAGGGACAGTGGGCAAGATACCGTGTCCCAAGTTGGCAATGTACCGTCTCGTCGAGCCAAATCCACGGACCATCCTCGTTGCAGCAGCAACAATAGCCTCATCACCACCGTACAACACATTGGGGTCCATGTTGCCCTGCAGAGTCACACGTCCCTGAGTGATTGCCTTGGCAGACTCGGGGGTGTGGGTCCAGTCCAAGGAGACAGTCTCATATCCAATGACAGACAGCTTATCAAGAGCGTACCATGATCCCTTGGCAAAGACAGTCATGGGAACCGCCTCCTCGCCCAACTCTGCCTTCACGCGCTTGGCAATCTGTGCCAAGTAAGGAAGCGAAAAATGCTCAAAGTCGTGAGGTCCCAACTCTCCTCCCCAAGACTCGAACACTTGCAGCATCTATAAGTCGATCCGAATGTAAGATATTATGTCAGTAAATAAGCGTCATTGTCTCGCCATAATCAATTAAACAAGTTCATCCTACACAGAGTATACGTAAACAAAGGAACGAACCTGAGCACCAGCGTGGACTTGACCGATCAAAAAGTCAACACAGACATCGGTGATGCGGCCCAAAAGCTCGTGACTCTCCTTGGGGTGCTTGAAGATCCACTCCTTGGCCTTCGAGAGCGTCTTGCTTCCACCTCCTTCAATCATGTATGCCTAATCGAGAAAAATGACAAACCAGTGTCAAAATCATTTAGTGATCTCTTGAAGTGAACAAAAATCAAGGCTTCAATTAAAATATAGTAGCCTTCATCAATCTTCGGCTGCATTTTACCATAAGGGTCCAGGGAGCGCCAACGAAACCGATCAAGGGAACACGTCCGTTAAGGGCATGGCGAGTCATGGTGATGGCGTCAAAGACGTACTGGAGCTCCTTGTGAACATCGACCTTCTCCTTCAGCTGAACAGCCATATCTGCAGGCACAATCAAGGGAGTAGGAAAGTGGGGGCCCTTTCCGGGGACCATCTCAACAGTCATGCCCATGGCTTGGGGGATGACCAGAATATCGGAGAAGATGATCGAGGCATCCAACAAGCCGTCGTAACGATCAATGGGCTGGAGGGTCACCTTGGTTGCCAACTCGGGGGTGCGGCAGATCTTGAAAAAGTCGTTCTCCACACGCTCAGCACGGAACTCTAGCGAAAGGACAGATAGTATAAAGTGCGAGGGAATGGTAAACACGAATTGAACGAGCAATTGACGGTCAATGCTGGTTTTGTTGCTCCACTCCGCTATTGCTGTGTCGTTGTTTGGTTGGATCCTGAGTGGTAGAGAAGTGTGCATTATGAGTCGTACGATATTTTGTATTGGGAAGTGTCCGCTTTCTTCCCTCCTGCACTGCGCTGTTTCAGTCTGCCACGGCTGACCGCACGTTATTATTCTCGCTGTCCTGATCCTGATCCCGAGAGCTTGTGCGTTGTGCCTGAATCACAACAGGGTCTCTCCAGTTCCGATCCCTGATCAACATGCCTGTCTCCTGAAGATCATTCCCCTCCATTAGCTCTCGTGACATCCCATATATTTATGGGGGAAGGCGGCGGTGTGGGTTTCTTCTTCCTCTGTTGATGCCGAATCCGAGTGACAGGTAAGAGGGTGTCAATTACCGGGCAAGTAGCGGCCGGCTTGACGCATGACCCAAACGGGGGCACGCTCCGTCTTTTCACCGCGGGCGGCGCGGATGATAAGATCGTTCTTGAGAGGAGGGAAGGAGGTGGTGTCGGTCATGGCGAGGAGACTTGGAGGAGTTGTGTGGTGGTGGTTGTGTGAAAGAAAAGAAAAGGGAAAAGAAAAGTAAAAGTCGGGACGGTAGTTAAAATACAAAAGGAGTAAGTACAGCCGCCCCGAAGAAGCTGGAAAATAAGCAAAAGACAAAAAAAAAAGTGCGAATGCGCGGATCAACCTCGCTCGGGATAAAGAGTTAATAGGAAAAATGATTTCTAAGTCCCACAGCCAACAAAAAAAAAAAAAAGCGACACACGCGTAATATCACCTTCCATTCCTTCTTCACAGATAAGATGGGTTGAATCGACGAGGTTTTTTGGTTATTATTACTACATGTATGATTGAACGGATGATGATGAATAAGATATACTAGAGGACGATGCAGAGAATTGTGTTTGTGCGGGAAAGCAAGGAGCAAGAACGAGACAACGAACAAAAAAAGCAAAAAAAAAGTAAAAAAGTAAAAAAGTATAAAAAAGAGGGAAAGTCAAATCACTAGATAAGTCGAGCACGGGCTCGGGCCTCAGACAATCGATCAACATCCTCAGCAGTTGGGTGCACTCCATCCTTACGGGCAGTCTTGACAGCATAGTGTCGGAGCAACGCATCTCGACGGACAAAAGGACGGTGGCAAAAGTCGCAGGGCCAAGTCCGCTCGTTGTGCTTCGAAATCTGATGTCTCTTCAGATCATGCACACGTCCAAACCGCTCCTTTGGACAAAACTCGCATAGGTAACCATCTTTGTCCAACGGCAACTTGAATCCTCCAGGAAGTAAAATGCCGTGATTCTTCGAGTACTCGGTCTTGATCTCGACGTCGTTCTCGTCAAGCTCCTCCTGCTTGATGTTGGCCTTGGGCCGACGTTGGGGGTATACTTTGAGGCTGCGCTTATAGGTTCCCTTTCTGGTACGAGGGGCCTTGCCGGTTGTGGAGGCACCGCTACGAGAAGTCTTCTTCGCCACAGCAGCCGATCGGGTCTTTTTCTGCTGGGTAGGAGTCGACTCGCAATAGTCAGCGTCTGAGTGATTGCCACAATCCGATTCGCGTTGTCCATGCTCAACACGTTCCATCGCCTCGAACTCGTCATCCTCGTCGCTTTCCGGTGCAGAGAGGGATCCTGACGTCAAAGTGTCCTCCATCATATCGGATTCCTCTTGTGACGATCCTCCTTGTTGTTGTTTATCGCCCTTCTCTTCCTGGGAGCTCGGAAAAGCTTCGACGGCCGATAACAAGAGCTGCTGAGTTTCCATCGAAAGATTCAAGGGTTCTGCGGAGAGAATTTGGTCGAGCGAGACGTTGAAAAGGTCCGATGGAGCGGCTGTCTGGCTGACTTGGCCGGAGCTGGATCTGTGCTGAGCACTCTTGACCGCCAGCGGAAGAGAGACTCTTTTGGTGCGCTGAACAAACAACGACTGGGGGTGGACACTGGCTGAGCCCTGATGGTCTTGGTTATAGAGACTGCGATAGAAGGGGTTACGGAAGAAGTCAACGTCCTCGCCAACAGCAGCATCATCGGAGGTCTTAGTATGGTCCTTGGGGACGGTATCAGTCAACAACGAGGACGAGGACGCGAGCGAGGGAAACCAGGGAGAGGAAGGGGGACTGAGCGAGTCGACAAGGAGAGAATCGTCGGACTCTTCGGAGGAGGAAGCAGGCGAAGGATATTCAGCAGCAGAGGTTGAAGGCACGTCTACTGAAGAAGACGACTTTGACGCCGAGGCGGCAAGGGAGATTGAGAGGGAGAGGGCGATGTCGATGGACGATGAGACGGTAGGGTTGACATCGTCATAGAAGATGTTTGTGAACTGGTCGCACAGGTTTCTTGTGGAGTCCTTCTTGAGTGTTGGAATGATGTGTGTCATTGTTTTAGTGAAATAGAAGTGCAGTGGAGAGAGTAATGAAGTATGAAAATGTTTGATGAAGAGGAAAGAAAGAAGAAGAAGAGTTGAGAGAAGACAAAAGAAATAGAAAAAAAAAATGAGGCCCTTAGATCACACACGGACACCGTCGATTGACTTGACCTGATTTCCTTTTATGGATCTCAAGCCACATTCAACGCCGCACATTTGCATCAAATAAACAAAAACAAATGCAGCTTGACGTGAGAGAGACAAAACGTAATTCTTTGAATTGACGAATCAGATTCCCTCGCGAAAGAGAGCGAAAAAGAAGACAATGAAGACAAACGACAGAGGTCAAAGCAAACGAGTTTTTTTTTTTTTTTTTTTTTTACAGCATTATTGATTGAGCCCAAAGGGAAAAAAAAAAACCAATAACAACAAGGTCAAACCACGTTGTCCCACACGCATTCATGCATCAGTCGATCGAGACTGTGCATGATCCCCCTGCCTTGAGTTATTTTCCCGAGCTTGGATAACCGTTATCATTTCCAGGACAACGCGCTAGTACCTATTGAATAATTGATTTGACACCTCCAAAGTGGGGAAACAATTGAAAAAAGAGGCGCACCTTTTTTTGGTACCTTGCTTCGAATAGTGTCATGGGTTGCGTGGGTATGCATATGTACTTGTGTCCGAGCTCGGAGGCACGGAGTCAGTTGTGTTGGTAGACGACCTCTCCCAGCCCGTGACGCAGTGACCGAACAAAGGAGTGTTTCGCGCTAGGGTTCGCGTACCGTCAAGAAACGCCAGGACGTTGGCTTTTCCAAGATCAAAGTGGGGCTCAATAAGCTTGTACAACTGGGATTTGATCCAGTGGAGGAGATCGCGGCTGGTCCGTGACAAGCGAGAGGTCTCAGCTTTGTTGAAGTACGAAGCCACCATGTAGACGAGCTCCGGTGTCACGAGAAAGCTGTTTGCTGCCGACATGACGAGTGTGAAATGTGCTGAGGAAAGAAGCGATTGAATGAAGAAAAGGAAGGGAAGGGAAGGGATGTGGAAACAGGCTTTGTACAAGCAGTCAAAATTTTAGTGATAACAGCAATTCTTGCCAAGCGCACTCTCAATCCAAAAAATGCATCCTTGAACGTTGCTACCTATATACACATGAGAGTGACATTTTACTTGCATACTGTTTTGCCTCATAAGAAGGACACAAGTTCAAATAAAACTAACCAATATGATGTGCTATCGCTGACACGTTATGATTTGTAAAAGGTATGCTGTATGCAGACGAGGCCAGTCTAAAGTACTGTTCAAACTTGAGGAACGGGCACGGTCAGCTTGCCACCCTTGCTCTGACTCTGCAACCACAAAAACTCCCTCCTCGGCTCCTCAGCCGCCTCAAGGAACTCTGCAACCTCCAGATTCGACCAAAGATCTGCCATCCACCTCGCCTCGGGCCAACTTTTCGCCACCTTGGTTACCTTTGTGGTCGCCGATACAGATCCTTGAAGATCTCTCAACTTGGTCAAGTCACCCAACAAATGCAAGTACCCGGCTGCTCCTTTTATAGTGCCATCGGCCGCATCATCCCAATTCAGCATGGCCGAGAAATTGGTGCGTCGATGGACTTTTGGATCATTGGCCATAAGATAACCTGCGTTTTCGATCAAGGTCGTTCGAAGGTCGATGTGAGTCAACTCGACCAAGGACCCAAGCTGCTGATAGAGTTGTTTTAGCCGATGGGACCTGGACTTGATAGCGGTGTTACGCGGAGGCGCGTCGGTGGTGTCGAACATAAACCCTGTCCTGCAAGATGGATGGAGCTCTGGAACAGTCATATCAGTGGTAGTTATCTCCAGTTGCTTCAGCCTGGCGCATCTCCATGGGATAGCAGCGACTGCGTCCTCGAAACGCATGTGGGCTTGCCAGTACTGATGGGGCTTGAGTCTTAAAACTTCCAATCCTCCGCACTCACCGTCCCAATCCGGCCATCCTCACCACCAGCGCAATTCGAAAAGTCAAAGACGCGCAAGGAGGCGAAGTGTCTCTGGAATGCAGCCTTGGTGACATCCGGGTCAAGACCATATGGAGTGAACCAAGATTGATACTCTCTCAACTCTTCCAGCTGATTTCCGCCAGTCCTTGCATGAGTATTAGCGGGAAACTCAAGGTCGGGACCCCATCGGCTTCGCACGTTAGTGTTCGTAGCTTTGGTCAAGAGTCTTTGATGATGGTGGCGAGCGATCGCTGGTAGGACTCAGGGTAAGGCTCGGTGTGCGCCTCGCAGAGGCGGATGCCCACACTGGTGACGTTAGGATAATGAGCCAGGACTTACTGGAGATCTGCTGGCGGGGCGCTAGTTTCGTTCATCTTAGGCAGGAATAGCTCAGTCAGGTTGATCAATCGATCGTGCCGTCGCCAATTCCCTGACATCCCCTTATTCCCTACTGGCCCATAGAAATTGGCAGTTTTCTCGCTGCCATTGCCATCGTCGTCACCGTCGGCGCCGGTAGACCTATAGGGATAGCGCAACTAGACCAAACACTTCCGGATTGATGGTCGGCAAGCAAAAAAGATGTCGGACCACTCACGAAACTCTGGTAATAGAGCATTATTTCAGATGAGTACCGAAACTTTCAACTCTTTCAGACTCTGGAGACCGACGATAACCTCTGTGAAGAATCAAAACCCAGGTCTGTTGTTGATTGGCACTTTATCTAAGCTAAGTTTGACGAGTTGAGGGCTCATTTGTAAGGTCCAGCACAGACGCGCAAGGGTCGCGGCTATGATCTGACTGCTCTGCAGAAAGTACGAGCTCGTAACGTTCTCGCATGGGTTGAGATGAAGATTGACATCTAATTCTGTCAGCTTGACCATAGGTTCGAGAGGAATAACATGAAAGTCAGTTGGATCGTCAGGTGCAGGGAGCCAGGATGGACGGGAGAAGACACAAGAGTTATCGTCAGTTGTTTAGTTGACACCATCCATACGCGAGCTGGCAATGGTGAAGGTAGACGAACTCGAGCAGCGGCGCTTTTGAATTTTCGAGCGCAATGAGCGTTCCTTGCCATGCCATCTCTGATGCTGGGAGATAGGAGCATTTTGGAACCTGTTACACTTGGGTGTTCCGTAATGAGATTCAGGTCACAGAATAATTGGGACTCAACCCAGAGGTGAGGTTGCCCGCAGGTTCGTGATAGTCGCGACGTGTCGGGCTTGTCCAGGTGGTCTGTTAACCACTGTACAAGCTCTAGAGTGTTGAAGAAGCGATGAGTTGCGGTTGATATGGTGAACGACGGATGTCTTAATGAAGAGAGCAGGTCAAGTGATGAGCCGAAAAGAAACATGAAAAATGCGCAATGGCTACAGCCAAGCGAATTTTTTAGCACGCTATCGAATCCTCCTTACCCGTCTACATAAATTCAACTGTGGCCCCCTGATTTCGCGCGTTGTGTTCTCCGCGTGGTCTCAATGCACTTTACAAAAAGCGGCGCGAAAGAAGTGAGAGATTATTCACAAACGCGATAGAATACACAAAAGCGTAACGATCGCGAAAGAAAGGTTATTGTACCATACTTTCCGCCTTGGCAGATCAATACCAAAATTTTTCTTGTTAGGAAGTTTTCACGACTCGACTACATCTTTTGATAGAAGGTGTGAATCTAAAAAGGAGATATATCGCAGTGCTCCTCGTAAAAAGTCGTAGCGAAAAGAAAAGATGAAGGTGTTTTGTTCACGAACGCAAAGGAGGCAAAAGAGACAAGAAATGGGCGGTGATAAGTGAGCACTTATTGGTACGGCAGAGAGATGGCTTAAGGGACGGCCGCACGCCTACCGTATGGTCATTGTGGAAGTTTCTCTTGATCGACGAGGGGTTAAACCAGAATCCATCACCCGAACGAGAAGTGGCTCTTCCATTTGTGCTAGGTTTTGCTGCCTTATCAGTTGGCTAATTGTGAACGAAAGGTTTTTTATACCTCATCAAAACACCCTTCCTTATCTTGTTGTCTACTTTTTTTTATTATCTCAGCAAGCGCCGCGTCTATTAAAGTGCTTATTGAGGTGGTGCGACAGGCGGCTGAACGGATGGATCGACAGGCTGTGATGGCGGGAGATCGTGAGACTTTTCTGATTCTGGGGCTGGTGCAGGAGCTGGGTCATTACGGTGTCGTGGCTTGAAGATGAGGACGATAAAGAGTCCCACGATCAACAGAATAAGAAGAAGAATGATCTTGCGGTTCCTGGCCTTCTTTTGGTACTTCTCACCCTGTCGAAGGAAATAAAAAATATGTGAGTGACATGTCTGTGCGCAGAGAACTAAGGACATTTCGATAATTTGTAAAATAGTCCACATAGGGGCTATGGTTACCTCGTCGAGTTCGTAGACGGCATCCTGAAGGTGAACTGAGGCCTGTTCGACGTTAAAGTCGATACGGTCAAGTAATGTGCCTTGGTCAATAACCATCGTCTGTAGGTCCTTGAAAATGTCCGCCAGCTGAAATATTGATTTGGAGATGTGGTTGATTTCCTGTTCCCGCTGTGTGATAGTCGCGTTTGATTGTTCTGCGAACGCCTGCTGAGCTCCCGTAAATCCCTACATAACAGACGTACGAAAACAGTTGGGTGAGTTACATATCAGCTCGAATATTACTCTGGTTGCATTGAGCCCATTGCCAAGTGCAGTCACTAAAAAAGAGCTCTTACGCCTTCTTCTGGATCATCCGATATTGAAGAGTTGATGGGCTGCACCGCTGAGAAAATATCCTTATTCCTGAGCTCGACTCCACGCATTCCTATGGTGGCGAAACAGACGCCATTAGCAAACCATTCGTACATATTTCAGCAATTTGACAGAGCATAAGCGTGGCATGCAAGCCATGGGTGACACATACGTTGCATGTAGGTGTTTTGTTTTTGGCGAAAGAGCGTCGAGGCGTCCTGGACCTTTTGTGCAAGACTCATTTGCACATTCCTGGACATAATCTGCTCCTGATTCGAACTTGAGTGTCTGCTTTCTGCATTGATCCGTTTTATCCTCCTTTGACTTGCATGGAATTGCTACAAAAGTAATATAGAAGAGATCAAATAGGCGAGTCAGTGGTTCGGTCTTTGCCACTTCGGGTCATCCAGAGATGCAACAGATTAGCAAGAATCTGCTCCTAACCTGGGTGATCTCGTCTGTGAGTCGCTCAATATCCCGCTCTTCCTGAATGCGATCGTCAAATCCTGGCAAGAGATGTTTCTTGTGCATAGCATCCAGCTTTTGAACTACATGTCAAGAATCAAAGCGAGGATGCAATCATTAGGCAAGGGAAATATAAGTCAAAGATATTGATTTCATGAAATCTGGGATATGCTCACTTGCAGTCGAGTAACACCTACCATTGACTTTGATCTTTTCTAGTTCGTCGTCCACCTCGTCAACTATATCCACCCTACGTAAATGACATTAAGAATAAAGAATGGTATTAGCTTCGTCACAATGACGGTACGTTTGATAATTTGATATTGTCGTGGCAGTGTTGGACTAGCTCTCTTTCCGGGGCCCTCGGCTCACACTCCTGAATCAAAGAGAGAATGGTAGTTGGGCGTACCACTTGGGGGGGAGCATCATGAGCTCGATGGTTGTCTCTGCGCTGTCCATAAGGCCGACACGTTCAGTGTCACCATATCCATCAGAGGTGGCGAGGAGGGATGACTGCTGGTGCTGTTGTTGTTGCTGGTTGTATTGTTGACGAATGGCGGCTGCATGGGAGCCGGAGTAAGAATTGCGGAACTGCAGGAAGAGCAGTGTCCTTGAGCGGGTGGCCATGATGTGATGCCGTCGGTAGTTGTGGTTGTGGTGGTAGCCTGGATGATGATGACGAGTAGGTTATTTGGTGGCGGTAGTAGGTGTGGGTATGATTCCAAGGACAATGTATGTTGTGTGTGTCAAGTGTGAGTAAGTGTTGTGAACAAGTTGAGGCAGTGTGGAGGAGGAAAGAGTATGGTCAGACCAGAGCAAGAATAGAACCAAGCAAGCATCGTGGCAGTTGCGGTCTCAAAGAACACTCACTTCACCAGGAACACGCGCGAGAGTGAATGAACCCTTAAGCATGCGATCACAGTCACCTTACATCAAAAATGCACACAAAAGGAAAAAAGACAGACGAGAAAAAGCTCATCGACAAACAACAACGAAAGTGATCACCTCCTTCAGCTAATTCCCTTTTTCCCCCCCTCATTTTCTTCTCATTCCCGCCTCTCTCCTCCCTTCTCTTTTTTCTTTCCATTACCCTCCTTCACCCCTCCCTTTGCCCACCAATATTCAGTCCCTCCGATCAGCTCATTGGTCGCAAAGACCTTTCCTTCCCCCTTACTTCTCTCGCTTCCCTCCTTCCATAACAAACACGCGTCTTCTTTCCCGTCGTTCGCTCCACTTCACTGCTCCCCTCCCAGCTTCGCCACTCGCCTCCACCACTCCTTCGTCATACACGCTCCTCCCTCTGCTGCGGCCCACAACAGTCTCACTCCTCAGAGTCACACATACAGTCGATATAAAACCTTTGACAACTCATCCTTTCCTCTCTCGTACTTTTCTTCCCACACTTCGTACTACAACCAGCACTCGGCTCTTCTCGACATCCAATCGATCTGATATGAAGGCCTACCTCCAGGTTCTCAGCACCGGTACCGCCGACTGTCCTCCCTCCGTCATCCTCCACTTTGACTCGCAGCGATACATGATCAACTGTGGAGAAGGAACCCAGCGACTCTGCATGCAGCAAAAGGTCCGCTTCTCAAAGCTCAAAACCATCCTCTTCACGCGCACACACTGGGACTGCATCGGAGGCGCACCAGGTAATATGAATAAACATCGCCGCCGACTATCGATTTACTAATATACCCTTGTCGTGTGTACTATCATGTATGATATTGTGTCTAATCGCACTTCTTGTCATCCATTAGGAATGTTGTTGACACTGTCGGATGTGGGTATCAGAAATATGAGGCTGTTGGGAGGTGAGAACTTGACCCACGCGATCATCTCTACGCGCCACTTTGTCTACAGGAACACAATGGCAGTTGAAACAGTCGAGTTCACAAAGGATTCTGGGACCTACAGAGATGAGAACTTGCGCATCACCGCCGTGCAGGTGTATCCCGACAACTCTGAGCCCAGTTTGCCCTACGAATGGCCAGCTTCACTTACACCCCTCAACCGATCAAACTCGTCCTCCCCTTCGAACTCAGCTGCCGCATCACCTATTCCAAGAAACCGAGACTCACCCGTTGCTGGATCGAAAAGAAGCTCGGATGAGCTTTCACCTTCGGCATCGACCCCGGCCGCGCCCGTTGAGGATGAGCAGTCACTCAAGAGCGATATGGAGATCAGAAAGATGATTCTGGAAGGCATGTTCAACTTGTCCAAGAGCAGTGGCGTCAACGCGCATCCTCTCGCCAACAAGAAAGTCAAGAGGGATCCAAGAGCACCTGCACCGCAAACAGACGTGGATATGATTGAAGCCGCTCGCTCAGCAGAGACCCCACACACCTGTGGCGGAGCACCCGCCAAACTAGTCAATGGACGATTCATGGATCTCCCCAGGACGACTCCTAACACCTCCGCCATCAGCTACATTTGTCAGTCGGCAGATTATGTCGGAAAGTTCAACAAGGAGGCGGCAATCGCTCTCGGTGTCAAACCAGGAAAGCTCTTTGGAGAACTCGTCAATGGCAAGTCGGTCAAAACAGAGTCAGGGGACACAGTCCATCCACACCAGGTCATTAGCGGGGGTCGTCCAGGAAGAGTCTTCATGGTGATCGACTGTCCTTCGATGGATTACGTCTCTGGCCTGGTCGACGCCAAGGATTTCGAAAGATTCCAAGGAGTAGGATCGGACAAGTTGACAGCAGCCTGTATTGTTCATTTGGGTGGGCATTCTGTTTTGAGCCATCCCGAGTACAAGGCGTGGATGCAGCGTTTTGGACCTGAGACCCAACATATCATCGCCAACCAAGAGTACTGCTCTCAAAAGTTGATCTGGAGAAGCCAATCTCAGAGCTGTTACAAGCTGTCGGCACTGGACCCCAACATCTTTCCCCTCCCCTACTACAACAACACGCCTATTCACGATCTTTCAACCGATCTCCAGGGGCTGGGTGTGAAGGCGGATTTGGCAGAGAGCATGATGACGTTCTTGCTCGAACCCTCTGCTGGACTGGAACGCTCAGAGGTGATACCGCCTTTGGAACTCTTGAAGGACCATAGCTCATTGAAGAACAGTACAAAGGAGTACCTTCGTGAATACTACAGTCTGGCTTTGAAGGCACAGGAGGAGATTGAAAAGGAGAAGGCGTTTGGACCTACAGAAGTGCCGGGCAAGGATGTTGTGCTGACCGCACTGGGCACCGGATCATCGCACCCGTCCAAGTACAGAAACGGTAAGTGCCTGAAATTCAGGAGCACAATGGGTATTATGGCATCCTATGACACCAACTGAGCCCCGTTTTTTTTACTGGATCATTATGTATAACTAGTGAGCGCCACGCTAGTGGAGACACCAAAGCACGGTACGTTCTTGCTAGATACCGGCGAAGGCACCTATGGGCAGATGTTCCGTCAGTTTGGAGGCTACAGGATGTCGGCGGATCAAGCCAACTCTGTTGATGACCGAATCAAGAACCTGAAGGGAATCTTTATCTCGCACTTGCATGCCGACCACCATCTCGGCATCGTCACTCTCATTGACCGTTGGAACCAGGTAACTAACAAGTGTGTACAGTATGAAAATATGATCTGTTAAATTTCTATTAGACGCACTTTTTCTAACTCGCAGTTTTTTTAAACAAATGCTAGTTCCGAACGGCTGACACAGACCCATTGTACTTGATCGCGCCTTTGAAGTTTAACTCATTCTTGCAGGAGCTTTCGGATACACAGGATTTTGGATACCAGAATGTTCGTTACATTCAGTCTGAAGATATTGTTCATTGGCGTCAATCGCAACACGATCCTCGGTACCGAACTGCTCGGCCTGCCTTGATGAGCCTCTTTGAGACGTCTGGGTTCAAGGACATTCAGACGGTCGATGTGATTCATTGCCCCTGGGCGTATGGTATCAGTATGACCCATAAGGACGGCTGGAAGATTGTGTACTCAGGAGACACTCGGCCAAGTCAGAACTTGGTTGAGGCTGGCCAAGGAGCTACGGTGCTGCTGCATGAGGCGACGTTTGAGGACGATATGCAAGAGGAGGCATTGAAGAAGAGGCACTCGACGACCAAGGAGGCGATCATGGTGGGTGAGGGGATGCAGGCGAAGCATACATTACTGACGCATTTCAGTCAGCGGTACCCCAAGATTCCACGATTCGACTCTGACGACAAGTCGACGATTATCGGTATCTGCTTTGACCTGATGAGTGTGAAGTTTGGGGAGATTGAGCACCTGGCAAAGTTCTTGCCAGCCCTAGAGGTCCTCTACTCGCCTCAGAGTGACGAAGCCAAGGAAGGCGAGGAGGAGAACAACGATGCCGAGCTCAAGATTCTTCAGACGCAGAGCCAGTAACTCCGTAGACGCATTAAACACGTAGTTGGAAGGACTAAATGTCGGAGGCATTTGTTTGGTCAGCATGGCAGCGCAATTGGTGTCCTGTGATGCAAAAATGAGCATACCCCTTAACGGGCGCACAGGTCAAGGCAGAAATATTAGCGAGCATGCCGCCTTTTTTTTTTTTTTTTCTTATTCACTCTAACACCCTTACGACAAACGCCTTTACGACCTTCTCAACGCCCGCCCACCCAACCTCCACAGGACAACCACATACAACACAGAAACACATATATAACACATAACAATGTCATTCGCAGACCTAGAACGAGGCGAGGGAGGATTCAGACGCACTGGTGGCAGTGGGCCAAGTCCACTTGGAGGAGGCAATGGCAATGGCAACAATGGCAGTAACAACAATAACGGAGGAAATAATAACCGATGGAACTCTAGCGGCAGTCCAGGTACACATTTTGTTTCTCTCCTTGGTCAGCGACTTCTTGAATGACAACAGCGAACCATCTTAGCAAGTGTCAAAGAAACGAGAGACATTAGGAAAAAATGCTCTCGCACAGAACTTGGGCGTAGCTTTTTTTCTTTCTTTGTCGCCCTTTCTCTCTCTCTCTCTTGCACTCATATCCAAGAGCAAAAGGCTTTCTGGCTTGTCCTCGACCACAATACACTCCTTTCACTCAAGCCTCTTACTCACCCCAGTCCTCTTTGTACCTTAATCATTTATTCTCTGACAATTATATTTTGTGTGGACGTTATTTTCACCATAGGCGACGCACAGGCGGCATTCAGTGCAAAAGTGAACCAAATCTCACAGCAGGTCTTTAGGATTTCGTCCAACGTGTCATCAATACAACGCCTGGTCGGATTTCTTGGCACAAACAAGGACACGGAAGATGTACGGAACAAACTGTATGTAATTTTTTTTTGACAAAGTCGTCATAGTTCCCTTGAATCGAAACTTAGTTTTTTTTGTCTGGCTTTTGCTTGCTCTTTGTCGCGCATGTTGTTTATCAGTCGGACGAAGGGGCGACAAACACTTGTCGTCGTCTGACTCTGTGTTTTGTTGTACTTTTTCGTTCTTTTGCTCCCCTTATTCCTCGTTTGTTGACACTTTTCTCATTGTCACCCTCGTATCTTTTCTCAATTGGGATGGGGGGTGTTGCCTTCGCACTGCTGATACTGTCAATGATCGCTTTTTTTTGTCAACACGAACTCACACAACTTTCTGATGCACCGATAGACATGATGTGACCGAGCAGACTAGGCTGCAGGTCAAGGACACCAGCCAAGAGATTAAAGACCTTGCACGACTCGATAATACGCACGGGGTAAGTAAAATGATCGTTTTGTTTTCTTTAGCTTGGATGTCATGACGGTGGTGAAAGTAAACTAAAATTGTTGACGGATTCAATTGGAATTGTGGCGAGTATCTCGATTCGAACAGCTACGTTAACATATTGCTTTTTGTGTTAAACCCATAGAAAAAACTGGAGCACAACAAGCTGTCAAAGGATTTCCAGAAGGTGTTGGTCGAGTTCCAGAAAGTGCAGAGAATCTCGGCAGAGAAGCAGCGCGAGTTTGTTGATCGCGTTCGACTTGGCTCAGCCCGCAACGATTACAGGTACGTTTCTTACTATTCTTTAGCGAGTAATGGACGACAAGCCCGAGCGGAATTTTGAGTCAATACTCGTTCAGCACAATTCTGACTTGACTCACTCTTCCTCTCAACTCTGATAGTGATGAGGACGCGAGTGAATCGGGAGACCGACCGTTGATTGATGATTCGCAGAGGCGGATGCAGCTGCTGGTGGTGGATAATGAACTGGAATACAATGAGTCGATGATTGTACAGCGCGAGGAGGAGATCCGGGAGATTGAGTCTGGTATCACGGAACTGAACGAGATCTTCCGGGACCTGGGCACTATGGTCCACGAACAAGGCAGCATGCTCGGTAAGCCCTCTTATTCGGATTTGTTAGTTTGTAATCAGTTGAATGATTAAGTATCGCTCTTGTACTGTATGATCACTAGTGACTGACAACTCTTCCCGCTCTGCACTTTCATGTTGGGCATATTAGATTCGATTGAGAATAATGTCACGTCAATTAGTATGAGCACACATGCGGCGGCTGAGGAGCTGACGACAGCAGCGATCCACCAGAGGAACGCGCGCAAAAAGTCGTGCTACCTGCTCCTGATTGCGGCGGTTGTTGCCAGTATTGTCGTCTTCGCGATCATTAACTAAGGTCGTCGGGAGCTGCGTGCGAAAATGAAATATCCAAACTGCAAACGACTACGCCAATTCTTCGGAGGTCAAGAATAAAAAAAAAAAAGACTGCCAAAATTCAAATGCGCCTTGAACCTTAGTCTGCTGCTTTTGGCCTTACCGATCGCTCTTATTTTTTTTTTTTTTTTTTTTTTTTTTCTTTGCTTCGCATTCATTCCGTTTGATTTTCGTTCCACCTTTTCTTACACTCATTCATAACACCTTCGCTCCCAGTGTTCTTTCCTTTCTTCTCTTCCAAGCACTCTTACATTTCAGTCCTTGCTTACTCTCATTCCAAACCATTGCCGCTCTACATTCACAACAATGAGCAACAACGAAGCGCAGCAACAATCTGATCAGTCCATCAGCCAGGAAGATCCCGACTGGGCACCTACACCACGCGTCCATACCCAATACCAACGTCGCCCCTCCGAGTCTAAACCATCCACCAGCAACACTTCAAAGTCCAGCGGTAATAAGGAGGAAAAAGAGGAAGAGGAGGAGGAGGACGAGTACGAGAAGCGGATCGAAAGGACGGGATGCGCTGTTGAGAACGAGGCGTTGCAGTTGTGTTATGCCGAGAAGCATGATTGGCGCGCTTGTAAGGATGCCATGGAGGCGTTCCGCGAATGCTGGAAGCGGAATGGAAATGTTCAAGCTGAATGAGTGTGTGCATTATTCTGAGGGATGAGGTGGAGAGGTGGGAGGTTGGAGGAAGAAATGGGGAGGTATTGCATTGTCTTTATAAATTTCTTTTTTTTTTTTTTTTTTTTTTTAAATTATCATCAACTTGTACTTGCTTTGTTATCATTGTTCTAAAAGAATGTTTCTCATGGGCGAATTGTAGTTTGCTTGCAAGATTGCGTGGCAAAGAAGAAAGAAAAATGAGTGTCAGGGTGAAAATATCATTAACAAAACGCGCATGCACACATATATACATACATACTCTTTAAGGATTATATGCGTGGCTACTGTCGATCTTCCGTGTCAATCAAAGTCGCGCCTGAAAAATCTGACAATCATCTCTTTTATTCGCTGACTATATCATGTAGTACATGCAATTCCGATTTCCTTTCTCGCACGGATTCTCGCTTCTCCATCCAGTTGTCGAGTCTGGCGTCAATTGTCACAAGCACGACAACACTGAGCAAAACGCGTAATTTATATGTATATATAAGAAAGAGGGTTTATTTTATTTTGTACATGGGTGGGTGAGTGAATGATAGGAGTGCGGAAAAGGGGGGGAATGGTTCATCATTTCAAAGAAGAATGTCACCTTCTGTCCACAGAAGAACGACGATCCTTGGTGGTCTGTTCGTCATCATCATCATGGTCGAGCGCATCCAATGAAAGATACTCATGACGATCAACTACACGCACCGAAGTCATGGGCTGGCTGCCAGCAGCCTTGAGATCCTTGGAGACAGGGGACGAGACTGCCAGAGTCGTCGAAGAGGTCGAGGAACTCGCAGAGTCCCGACGCACATCCTCCATCGTCTTGGCACCATCACCTCCTGTTGCTGGTGTTGTTGTCTCGGTTGGTGGAGTAGGAGCAACGCGGTAGTAGAGGTGAAGGGCATAGCAACATCCGAAACAGCCAACAAAGAAGAGGACGGTCAACTGGTCATTCAAGAAGAGCCACGAGACGAGAGCTGCAAAGAACATTGACATGGACGATGCGTAGACCTTGGTAATCGAGCCCGAGAACTTGATGATCGCCGAGGTGACCAGACCCAACGACGCATAGGCCAAGACGATTGTGAAATGCAAGAACGCCATATCCGAGAAAAATCCTCCTGAAGGGGGTGGTGGCGGGGGACCTCCAGGTCCAGGTGCAGTGGGTGGTGCACCATGAGAGATAGCGGGTGGGGTGAGCATGTAGGTGATACCGTTAAAGAGAATTCCAAACATGTAAAGCTTCATGTTCTGGAGATGAATCGACTCCTTGGCAAACCGCTCTTTCATCACATACTCGGAAAAGACTGAGGCCGCGGCCGAGAGCGAGCAAAAGAGGACCATCAACAAAAACGCCTGGATCGAAATCGACAACGACAGCCCTTTTTCCAAATCCACCTGCGAGACTGCCGTCGAGAAGAACAAGATCCCGAGTGAGACCCACTGGATCTTGGTCAAGAGTCGGTGTAGAAACAGGTATGAGAACAATCCAGTCGTAAGGATTTTGAGATTTGAAAGGACGACGTATGTGGGTGCGGGCATCAATTCGAGCAGAATAAACGAAAGGTTGTTGTTGAAAAAGTAAATGGCGCCTGGGACTGCAAAGAACAGGATTGGAGGGATGTTGCATGAAGATGATGTCGGAGAGTTGGGAGTGGTAGGTGAAACGACATCGTCTTCGTCATCATCGTCGTCATTATCTTGGTTATCTAAGAGGCGCTTGCCGCGGTGCATCTGTTGCTCTTCATCGTCCTGGAGAGGGACCGAGTTCTTGCCGGACCTGCAGCAAGTTTTTCCAGACCTGCAACACCTGCGTCTGAAAATAGAGGCGAGGCCCACCAACTGTTTCCTCTCAACCGACAAGAGTGTGTATGAAACTATTAAAAGAGAGATGCAAAAAAAAAAAAAAAAAAAAAAAAAAAAAAAACGTATGTTAGTGAAACACGTAGGGGAAGATTGTGCACTATGTGCAACTGCCTATGTAGCTATTTCGCCATTCTTCTCACTAGGCTAGATGAGATCGTCGTCCGTGCTTCTTTTTGACACCGCTCCTTTCCTCCGTTGTCCATCTGAACGGCCCTGTCTATTTTTTGACTAGCGAGTGGGTGAAGCTCAAGCTTAAACCACTGGTCTGGGTTCGGCGGTTTCTCCTCTGTCGACTTTTCAGCCTGGTCGTGTGAGAAAAGAAACTCGAGCATGACATAGAGTCAACTATCCTTCTGGCTGTCGTCCCTCTCACCGCCACCGCTGCCGTTATCTACTTTTTTTTTCCTTCCTCCTTGTTTTTCCCATTTTCTTGTTTCTCTTTTCACTCAGATGTTGTTCCGCTTGCTTCGTCATATCTCGGACCTCCTTCCAAGGCGTAAAAAGTGTGTATAAGTGAAGAACAGCCAACAAAAAGGGTAATAATAGATTGAGTGAAGAAAGGGGTGCTCTGTCTCTTAATTTTCAACATCAACAAGAAGATGCAACCACATCCCCTGTCCTATCGTGTGCCTGCTGTTGTGAATTGTTGTCATTATCACTGTGGTATGCAAGGCAGAACATAACCAGCAAATCACTGCCGGAAGAAGCCTGCCTTTGTTGCCGGCAATGACGATCATGTGAGTACTTCGTATGGAGAGAGAGTGGATGGGATGGGATGGATGGAATAGGGAGTCCGACGATATTAAAATCCATAAAAAAACTTTGTCGACTGAGCCTTTTGTTTTATTGTCTTGCCGCATGCCAATTTGACTGAGGGTCGTGTGCGTATTTTTCCTCTTCTGGGCTGTAGTACTCTTTTTTTTTTTTTTTTTGGCTTTTACGCCGCAATTTGAATAAAAAAAGAGGTGTTGACTGGTTGGTTCAGTTGAGTTGAGTTGAGGGTGAGATGAGCAGTGGAGTGATGTAGAGTTGGGAGTTGAGGAGGGTTAAGGGAGCTGATATGTTGGCGTTGTGTAATGTTTGTGTGCTCTGTGGAGGGTTTGAGTGAGGAAATAATCAAAAGGCAAGGCGCAAGGGAGACTGACGAGACAGAGGGAGAAAGAGAGAGGTAGAGAGCAACCTTGTACTCCTTCTATTCCACTAGTCGCTGCAACAACCCACACGACCAAGATTATACAAGAAACATACTACCCCTGCATATCCCCACCATCCCTCGCACCCGACCAGTGAAAGAATTAACTGGAGATTTGTGAATGCGAATGAAGGAAGAGAAAGCAAACGACTTACTGAGAAGCTTGAGGAATTCGGAGAGAAGCAAGAGTTTGGCTGAGCTAGGGTGGGGGTCAGGCCGGTTGTTGGAGAGTTTGACGAGAATGGATTCTGAGGACTGGAAGATGCAGAGGAGGAAGCCGAGGACAAACGTCAATCCCATCGACTTGATCCAACGGTGTAGTGCTTGCAGCATTGTTTTGTTTGTTAGTTGTATATGGTTTGAAAGTGGTGTGAACAGTTGAAGTAAGAGTCGAGAGTGAAGAAGGGGAGATACGGGAGGGTTGTCGTTATGTGAGGATGATAAGTACTTGTATGAAAGGAAAGAGGGAAAAAAGAAGGCGAAGAGGAAGGTAAAAATAAGAACGGCACTAGTTGAGTAGGATAGGCGCGTGGGGTTGGTCGATGAATGGATGATGATGGTGATCGTTGGGAAGGGGAAGGGAATAAGGAACAAAAAAAGGGGGGACTGCCTTGGATGTTCAAAAAGAAAGGGTTCAAGGACAGTGGTGCGGATGCATAAAGAAAAAAATGGGGATGTCTCGGACTAAAGTATCTTTCTGGTAGTGGTGGCGTTTCTTTTTTCTTCTTTATGATCAGATCAAGAGAGGAGAAATGAGTAAATGAGAGAGACGAGGAGGAGATGAGGAAAAGGGAGGAAGGTAGGGAAGCGTTGAAAGTGAAGGAGTGAAGGAGTAAGGAAGAGGTATATCGATGTGAGAAGGGAAGTGGATGTGTCTGTGAAGACGGAGGAAGGGGACCCGAGACTGAGGCTGGGCCAAGGAGGGGAGAAGGGAAGGTAGGGGGAGGGGTGGAGAGAGTGAAGGCGTAGAAGGACGAGAGGAGAAGTGGAAAGGGTGAATAAGGGAAGAAAGGAGAAAAGAAGAGAAAGAAAACCAAAAGAGAAAGAAAACAAAAGACAGGGTTTCTTTGGAAGCCTGGTTGTCTGGTGTTGCTGTATCAGACTTCGCTGCCTTGATTTTCTAGCTGGCCAGCAGAGACACACGACCGACAAACCTGCGGACAGAAACGACTTGCGCCCTGCCTTCCTCATTTCTGTTCCCTCCACGGCGGCTCACTTTTTTTTTCTTTCCTTTCATCTCTCACCCTTCTCAGGCCTGTCACTGCCCAGCCCTGGTCCTACCAAAAGAACATCTTTGTTTAATTGTATTGACACATTCCAGACGTTCTTTTTTCGAAATTCAACAAAAACCCTTATTTATTTTGATTAAGACTCATCCGTGTCTCGCCCCCTTCTCTTCTCGCCCCCACTTGGCCCAACCTCTTCTTTCCTGTCATCTCTTCCTCTCTCAACCCTCCGTCCTTTCTCCTTTCTCTCTGTTATCGCCTGTTGAAGCCACCCCTGGAACCGCCGCTTCCTTTTCATCAAGCACTTTTATCAACGATTAATTTCTGATGGTTCCAGTCTTCACTAACGAGGGACGAGGACGGGAAATCCTGAAATGATCGCCTCTTTCCTTCGCTCTCTCCTCCACTTCATCTTAACAACTGCCCGAGGAAACAAATGCCATACCCCTCAGGCGACAATAGGCGAACAACAGGGGAGTGTCGACACACGACCAAGAGCAATCCACATTGTTTTTTTCTTCCCTCACTTTGCCTTGTTTTATTACCTTTGGCCAATCACCGTGCTTCCCAACATTGGTTTGCCCAAGGCTCTCAACCAACAAAAACAACAGAAAGAAAAGTCAGGCGAAAATCAAGCCAAGCCAAATTTGTATCTTCCAGGAACAACCTTTGAGCAATCTTTCTATTTTTTGTCCCCTTTGTTTATTTCATTTGTGCACCGCCAAAACACACACATAGGAGGGGAAACAGAGAAGCAAGAAATTGGTCCATAATAGCAGCATGGCACACTTATTGTATTCTTTAAAGGGCTGCTTTAATTCGAGATAAACAAAAAGAAAGAACAGACGCGGCGGCTCAGAAGGCGTAGCTTGGGCCACATGGGCGTGCGATTGGAGGGCCGGCAAACATAAGCATGCACCGAAATGAATGGCTTGAGACAGCCAAGTGTTCATAACAAGGTGGCTTTTTGATCATTCGATGTTGGCTCTTCCTATAATACTGAATCAGAATTTAGCAAGCGTGGGATTATTCACCCACTAATAGGGAACAAGACCTGGGGCTTAGGCCATCGTGGGACAGATTAGTTGTAATCTATTGATGAAGTGCTGTTCCAGCAGTAATTGGACTTCGTCCTCAACGAACCGTACATGCGTATAGCTGATATTCGGGCCAGTCTAAGCAAGCAATGGCCTGAGGCTATCATCTTATGGGTTATGACTAAAGGCTTCCAAGTCAGAATCCGTGCTAGAACACGATAATTACTACCTTTTCCGATATCGAGTTGATTTGAAGGACTTGCTATTTTCCCCTTCTACTTCATCTAGGCATCGCCATCACCATCTCCCTCCTCTCCCTTCAGTCTCTATGGAGCAACTGCTTGTTAAATTACCTGTTGCTAACCATGCTGCCAATAGCAGGCATATCTGGCGATCTCAGTTCCATATAGAATTGTCATAGCACCCCTCGCTTACAAGGAGCATAGTCATAGCACTCATTCCCAACAAGAAACCATACACATGGCGCCCACCTCCAACAAGAAACCATACTCATGGCATTCATTGCACAAAATCATCATGTTCATGAGCATTCTGCACTGTAGTTGCTGTAGTTTAAGAATAGATCATGAGCAAGAATTCTTGTATTTGAATTGCGCGAAAAAAGGATTTCCACACTACTACAAACCCCAGAACATCTGTACAGTCATTGAATGCGGTTCAAACATGTATTGAAAACAAGAGCATTGGTGCATGAGACGAGGGCACTAGCTAGTCAAGGTGAACAAACTAACATCTGGAGGAGGGAACGGACTGTCACGTTATCACTCTACGCTTTCACGTCCATCCACCTATCCAATCCAGCTCTCATTTCCTTTTCCATCCGCATTTAGTGCCAGCACTTCAGCTCCTGGTTGTAGTTCTTGCAAACCTTCACAAAGCCGTCGAAAACTCGCTGGTTGTCGAGACCGCAGGAGCCACCGTCCCAGTTGCCCTTGTTCTGGCTGCAGACGATCCCGGTGAGCTGGTTGTTTCCACAGATGCACCACTGAGGGAACGTGTCGGCCGCGACTTGGTTCTCGTGGGAGCTCACGGCGACCAGGAGGGTGGCGGTAGCGAGGGCGAGGAGGGTAGTGATCTTGAAGGCCATTTTTGTTGTCTTGGTGGTGGTGGTGGTGGTTGTGGTTGTGGTGGTGGGTACTGATTTCCAAGGGGGGTAGTCAAGGAAGAATATGAGAAACGAAAGGGTTAGGCACAATGCAAACGTAGATGTGGGGATGCTTTGGGCTAGTTGTATGGGAGTGTCGGGAAAGGCAAGTGGCAGTTGGATTATGTGTAGTTTACCTTGGACTAGTGGGTTGGTCTTGTTCGCTGTTGTTTGCTGTTGTTCGCTGTTGTTTGTGATGATGAGAGAAAAAAAAAAAAAAACACGAGCGAGCAAGCACCTTTTTATACCTCTAGATGAACATGAACCTGACACAGCATTGGCCCTATAGATATATTGGGAGCAAACAATATGTCGACTTGTGACCATGTCGCCAGCGCCACCTCTCTTTTCCTTTCACTCCATGCTGCTGTTGCATTTGGCTAAAATGGAGCAGTTCTCGCGTCTACTATTTAGACCTGATCAGCGCTCACTATTCAAACCTGATCAGGGCCATCCGTCTGTGTAATGAGTTGTCATCTGAAAAGATTTCAAAGAGACTCAGCCTCGTCACTCCATCCGTCCAAGTATAATCTCTCGAAAAGGAAATATTTTTCTCTCTAAGGGAGAACCCTGGCGCCTGGACGCGCTCCCTTTAGGGGTGTGTGCGGCTTCAAGGTTCGCTTGCATCAAGGATCATTTTCCCCAAGCACCGTTGGCATCAAGAGTGTGCCGTCAAAACGCCACCAACATTCTACTGCCGTACAGGATAAATTCACATCTCCAGACGGGGTCATTATGTCCTGCTGATCGCCAAATAAAGATCTCTCTCTTGTTTTCATTCCACATTGTGACTCTACACTATTTGCTTTTTGATGGCAAGGGAGAAGGGTGCAGAAGCTAGTACTGTGTACAGTGCCCTCCTCATTGTCTCGCTGGATTTTAGAGCTCGCTTAATGTGGTATGAAATGGATATGTTGACAGCCAAGAGGTGGGGCGTTTTTCCGTCTGCCCCTGAATCGCTGGCAATGCCGGGGAAATGTTCTTCCCCCTTCTGATTTTCCCTTGAAAAGGATGGCAGCAGTCGATTACCTGTCCTATCCACTGTGATACTGTCACCAAGCGCCACTCCTCTTTCCCAGTCAATCTATGCCGGCGCAGCATTTGGGCTGGGGCCATTTTCGTGTCCACCATGCTCAATCTAAATTGGACGCGCATCCCTGCCAAGAACAAGTATTGGTGGTGTCTGCAGATAGTCAGCGCCGAATGTTGAGAGGTTGCTCAGCCTTGTCATTCGATCTGTGCATGAGAGGGCTCTCGGGATAGAAATGTTTTCATTTTATTGGACCACAACTCGGCCATCCAGTCTTGCCACGTTCATTTTCAAGGAAGCAGGATGCATTTCTTTTTCCGAAGGCCAAATAGGCACAACGGCAATATGTGTTGGTATCAGTTTTCCTCTGCATTGCTTTGAGTACATGATGTGGGAAATTTGACTTGAGGAGGGAGGAAGGATGGACCAACAGCAGAGAAGAGCGAGGGGGGGGGGGGGGGGTGTTTACCTCTGAATCGCCTGAATGCATTTTTCTCTCATCTCTGTTCCACCGAAACGTGAGACATCAGCGTGCACCATCCATCTTCGACACCATCTTTTCTTTTTGTTTTGTACAAAATTTATTGCGTCGTGGGAGTGCGCGTAGTAAGCTCCGTCTCGACTTGTTACATACCCATGCGATGCCAGTTCTTCCAATGGTCGGTGCTGGTGGTTGTCGTCAAACGCGGCTGCCCAGGCTTGTTGACGATGATGACACAGGGATCTCCATAGGGATCCTGCTGCAGTTTCTCAGCCGTAGAAGACTTGTTGCATGATCCTAAGCATCCTCAGCGAGCGTAAGTGCGATGTTGACGACGTCCAGTTGACATGGTTGCCTACTAAGAAGTCATATTTGGCACCCATATGTAAAGTTGAGTGAGCAGTTAGCCTCCATCGCCTCAAACCATTCAGCCGAGCGTCATGTAAAATGAAATGAAATGGATAGAGAGCTAGACTATACCTGGGACAGTCTTGAGGTCGTGCGATGCATATGTGCCAGCTCTGAAAAGGCCCCCCCAGACTTGCTCCGCTTCTGACAGTATATAATCTCTTGGACTTTGTCACTGGGAAATGCCATTGTTCATTGGCAAGGGAAGGGCGAGGTTTCCTAAAGATTTCCACGACAAATGAGAAAGAAGAAAAAGAACGATGCTGTTCTCATCAAAGCCTTAATCCCAACGTCTTGTAGGCTCAAGGCTACTCACACGATTACAATAGCGTACTTATCGTGAACTCGAGAGGAGATTAGTGATTCCTGGCAACTCCTTAGGAACGCTGCCAGAGTGAAAGAAAAGACAAAAAAGAAAAATGAAAAGAAAGAGAAAAGAAAGAGAAAAGAAAGAGAAAAGAAAGAGAAAAGAAAGAGAAAAGAAAGAGAAAAGAAAGATGTTGTTCCTATGACCAAATACATAGAACAATGAGCTTAATCTCAGCGGATCGTAACAACAAAGCTACTCTATCGCTTACAATACCTCGTTCAATTAAAGCCGTCTGCAATGGATTTACCCCCTTCCAGTATTAAGAATTATCAGGTACAGGAACACAGGCAGCCTTTTCGCCACCCATGCAGTCCTGACTATTATAACTCAGGAGCCGAGGCTCTATTCGTATTCAACTAGACATCGAAAAAGGCGGTAATCGGCGCGTGCAAGCACGGGTTCTGACTTAGAGGCATCCAGCCATAGCCTGATAGGCGATAGCCTCAGGTCATTGCCTGCTCAGGCGGGCCCGAATATCAGCTATCTGAATGTACGATTCGTTGAGGACAAAGTTCAATTACTGCTCCAACATCACTTCATCAGTAAGGTAAATCTAAGCTGTCCCACGATGGCCTAAGCCCCCAGGTCTTGTTCCCTATTAGTGGGTGAACAATCCAACGCTTGCTAAATTCAGGTTCAGTGTGATAGGAAGAGACAATATCGAAGGATCAAAAAGCAACGTCGCTATGAACGCTTAGCTGCCACAAGCCAGTTGAAACCAACATCAGCCCAGATCTCTGCTAATAGGATCCTTACGGCGAATATACGACAAGTGATAGCTTTCGTTGTAATGCTCTGAAAGGAAGGGGGACTTCACCGAAGATGTCAGTGTGAAATGCATGAACTATATGTCATGCTCCTCACTTGGAAGCAATTGACGGATAAGATTAGTGTCACAGTATTATCCCTTTGTCTGTCCGTCCCTTGAAAAAAGAATTTCGACCAGAAATTCTGGTCCAATTTTTTTAATTCAATCTTTATTCAATCACATATTAAGAGGATTGGGTATGATATTGGCCGAAGCAGTTGGATGTGGGTCTAAAACAAAGGGAAACATCGCACTTCACACAAACAACGTTGGTTCGTCTACGTTGGGAAGGCAAACCTTGCTTTTTGCCTTGGGTGGCACACCAGACACAGTTGCGCTCGTTTTCGATGCAGTCAGACATATGATCACCTTCATAGAAGCGGGCGGGGTCAAGGGCGTGTTTGTGCTTGGTGACATAGGCTGCTGGTCGGGTTGGCTGTTCGGGTTGGGGATCCACTGATTGTTGAGAAGAGGGTGGTCGTGGGCGTTTCTGTCCTGCTCTCGTGATAGTGAAGTCGAGTGATTCCTCCTCGGCAAATGCAAGCTCTTGAAGTTGTTGTATTAAGGCTAGACGGAACTCGCGGTGGAATCCTTTTGCATTTTTTTCCTTGGAATGGATAGTGCGCATGATGTAGGCGTTGATGGTGGCGGTGTCCAGTAGCCAAAGAAATAAGGGAAACCAGTTTCTGAGTGTACGCATCTGGGTTGTGTAGTACTGTCGGAGCTGGTCAGCAATATCCACTCCTCCCATGTGGTAATTGTAGTCGTTGATCACGCGCGGAATGTGAAGCAGCTTGCGATGGGCGTCTCCAAAGGCTCGACGGACCTTGTCGGCATTGGTACTTGTGGTTCGCGGCTTTCTCCTCTCCTTCTCAACATACCACTCCGGGCTATGGATGGAATGGATCCTTGACAGTATGGTAACAGGGCCGTTGTCCATCCATAAAAGAACAAGCAGCATCATTGACGATGACGGCCCCTTTCTCATCCCAATCCAGACGCGCATCCTTGTATCCCTTCAGTTCTGGGGGAAAAGAGGGTGAATGGGTTCGGCAGGTCTCACAGGCTCCGATCTGTCTGGTGCGTAGGTTCTTGAAGAGGGGAATGGCTGGAAAGTAATTATCCATGTACATGTTAAAGACGTGCGTGTCAAAGGGTAGTTGCTTAACCAAGTGCATGATCTTCCGACCAGTCATAGAGAGGTTGTCATCATCGACAGCACCATGGGTGGGTACTTCCTTGGCTTGAGATATGCGAGACTCGGGCAGGAAGGAGTAGGTGTACCCAGCGTCGCAAAGAGCAAGGATCTTGTATCCCACAGGAGTGCTTGCCCTTCAAATGATACGTGTATTGACTGCGACCTCCAAATCAAACTACCATCTCGTCCAGGGAAACGCATGTTTGCGGAATATAATGCTTCTGTGATGCGGATTGAACATGGCCCATAAGCGGTTGCACCTTGCCACAGTAGTTAATGTGAGGAGTGGTGTAATCGGAGACATGGAGAAATCGTTTGATTTGTTCAAAGCGGACCAGAGTCATAAGAGAGCTAATTTTGTGGATAGGAAAACGATGGTCTTTTGCTCAATAGTCTCTCAGCTGGGGTGAAGGGAAGATACCTCGGTAGAGAAGAAGAGCAAGGAACTTCAAAAGCTTAGATCTTGTCAAGGGAGACCAATGTCGTTGAGCAGCAGTACTGGGGCGTTGGACTCAGCTTAACGATTGGAGTTATTTATGATAGTATCGAGGATATGGTCAGGGAAGAAGAGGCGAAAAAAGGATAAGGATGTTGGGTCAAGTTTGACATAGTCTGGGATGTGTTATACATAGGAGTCGTGATGGAATCGTGCGGTTGATGTCAGAGCTACTCCTGGTGGTTGGGTTGTTGCATGCTGTTTGATGGGGTGGTAACTGGTAAAGAAGGAAGTTCTACAGGTTCGGGGGCACTACACGCTGAGAGTGAGGGACAGGTTGTTCGATCAATACGAGTAGCAAAGACTTATTGAAAGAGGACTGAGCAACAAAAAAAAGATGTTATCAGCATTGCTATTCAAGAGTGAGAAAACGAACCAAAAAAAAGAGAGACATACCTTGCTTCGCCCAATGGTGCTTCTCCACTCCCATTGTCTCCTGGAGCCCCACTCAGTCCTGCACGGCCCTTACCTCGTCCGCCACGGCCACCACGGCCACCACGTTTACCCCTACCACCACGGCCTCCTCTTCCCCCTCTACCTCCTTTGGCTCCATCTCCACCTAGGCCTCCATCACCCCCATCACCACCTTGATCACCACCATCTCCACCCACACCTCCATCTCCGCCAGGTCCGTCCTCTATCATCTCATCTCCTCCAGGTCCACCTTCTCCACCTGGTCCACCTTGGATAGTACTCTCTTCTCCTTCATCTCCTTCCCCTCCAGCAGCTCCTACAATCTCAGGTGTATCGTCGAATTGTTCCTGATCCGAATTACCCAACACTTCTCGATGAGAGAGAACATGTGTCAGTGAACCACCTCCCTCCATCTCCTCTAGGTCATCAAGGAACATTCTGAAGGTGGCGAGTTGAAGACTGTGCAAGTTGCGCTGTATCTCTTCAAGGACATCTCTGCCGGGAAAGTCAATGTGAGAGTGTAGCATGGGTGAAATAAGGTTCAAAAGTGATAATCGGCAGGTAGGATGTCTTTTTTTGAGGATGATGCTATGATGAACATCAACTTTCCTAGAGAAGGTGCAGCAGGTCGTGTAGAGGATAGGGACTAAAGACATAACCGAAATTGTCGTAATCATATTCTTAACAAAAAAAAATCAGCCAAAATGCCAAAAAATTCGATCAGAATTTCTGGCTGAAAACAGACAATGGGATACAGTGCTCTTCTGCTTCGCCTTTCTATGCCTCCACCAGCTTCCATTACTGCGCCTCTACTTACCACGCCTCCAGCCCTTCTGTACACTAGTATAAATATCCCTCTCTTCTTGTACCATAAAACGGAATTTTTTTCTGGCCTCTTCCACTTTCCCCTTGTACGCTTGACTCTCTCTTGTCTCTCTCTTGCTTCCTTCTCTTGCTCATTCCCTCATTCACACTCTCTTGCTTTGCTGCTATTACAATTAATATCTGTCATTCTTCGTACCTTTATCCACGTCGTTGACTGCTTTACACATGACTCTCGTCTTGTTCATCCCCTTCATTACGTTTCTTATTCCTTTCTTTTCCTCATTCCTCCTTCGTTATTGCACCTCCTTTTAACCCTATCATCACTATCCTCGTCATCATTCCCGTCACGCTTGTCACGCTTTCTTCTTTATGATTAAGATAATCCGAACACATCCCCTCGATCTACATGAGATTCGCTCAAGAATTGCCAGCAGTCTTGGCCTTAAAGACCTCGCATCCTGTGTGCGTGTGAGTCAGGATTGGAATGATTCGTTTATGCCTTCACTCTACAACTCTGTCGTCTTGTCGAAACATGGCCCCAGCATGGAGTCTATCGAGAGAAACAAGCGCCTTATACAACGCCTAACGATTCAGATCTGTGCCTATGAAAAACTATCATCAACATCTGCACGAAAGAAAGTAATTTGTAGCATCATGGCTGACTCGGCCCTAGCCACCTTGGACCTGTTTAACAACTCGATCGGAGACAACGGAGCTGTTGCACTGTCTGAGGCACTCAAGTCCAACTCAACCCTAACCACTTTGGAGTTGGGGAACAACTCAATCGAAGATAATGGAGCCGCGGCGCTGTCTGAGGTATTTAAGACCAACTCGACTCTGGCCATTATGGGCATCGTATTTCAGTAACTGTCCATGCCTTGTTAAGAGTGATGAAGAGAGAGAGTATATATATTTTATAGCGATATTAGTAAAGACCCTCTTCACCTTCTTTCTCACCGACTCCTATCCACGCACGAGTTAAATATGCCAATTCGCATAAAACCTCTAACCTTGGTTTGGTGTTTAACGATCCCTTAAAACCACAAAAATCTTTGACAAGTGAACAAAGCATCAACGACGCAACCTCGAGTTCTAATGAAGCAAGGATTGAAAGAGCCGACATCGAAGGATCAAAAAGCAACGTCGCTATGAACGCTTAGCTGCCACAAGCCAGTTATTTTATCTTATTAAATTATGGTGGACTCGGTTGTCGCATGGTCGAAAATCATGCCTTCTGAGCCAAAATTTCACAAATGATCGAGTTCTTGTTTATTTTGTTTGTTCAATTAAACCACGGAAGGGTTTCATGATCCTTGGCTCTCGTTCAATTTAATCGCCTGTAGGGCTTGCTGCACATGTTCCAGCAAATCTGGTAGCGCCTCGTCAACGTCCTGGTCGCCCCAGGGGTCAAGCTCGCTATCTGCCAAGTTGCCGTCCCCAATCTCCGATACGCCTCCTACTCCAGCTCCAAGTCCAGGGACTCTCCGAACATAAAGAGGCCCTGACTCGTCATTAATCCGGCGACGCTTCTACTGACATGATCACTGCTGCCGTTACCACAGCTCTGTAGCTGCAGTTGTTCTGCCATTTCCAACTGGCTTTCAGAAGTGACACTCCGTTTATTAAACTCTCGAGCGCCACCTCTGTCTCGTCAGCGCCTATCCGACGGTTCAGCCGCTCGTCCCAGCTTCCCGAGTTTTGCCGAGTACGCCGGTAGCTCATTCTCGACCATGTCTCGATCTCACTGGAGGATCGATAGGGCTTTTCGCAGATACCTCATACTAGCCTCACCAATACCCATAGCGTCGCAATCAAGGCTTTGAGAGTAGAACATCCTTGGATAGTGCAGCGCTACAACGCCTGCATCTTCAGTGAGCGGATGTAAGAGGTGAATGACTCCTGGGTTAGCGCCGCGCCCTTGGCATCCCGTGCGGTGACAGCAGTTCGTTGGATCTGATTGTAAAAGGTTGATTTAGAGATTAAAAACCCGCTGTTGTGCTCCACGGATTTCCTTTCCAAAGGCTCGGGTTGTTACTCAGGGAGAGGGTCGAAGGCCAGAGTTGTAGGACCGCTGTTAAGCCCTCAATTGGTACGGGGTAGTGATAGTAATGTCCTAATGGAACCACACGAAACGATATACTGTAGCGCGCCAACGAAACTCTTGTCAGTATTGCTCTCGTCCAAGAAGTGATGTGTAAAAGGACAAAGAGCAGACAAGAGGGCTGGGCGCACTACTAATACTATGTCTACAAAGAATATGACTGCTAATCTAAGGCATCGCCACCGCTGCCTAGCCACCACCTTATTTTGCAACATTGTGAGGGCACAATTTAAGGGCCTTCCATCAAGGCAGACGTTCAAGGTTTCATTCGCCGCATCAGTTAACAGTGTCCACAAAAATGACCAGGTCGCCCCATCCAGCTCTAACATCCTGGGTAATATATTGCTGTCATAAAAAGAGAGTGGTCCCAGGGGCACGCAAACGTCATTTCCTAAGTATCGTGCTAGAGCCCTGTAAATTATACCGTGCATGAGTCGTGTAAAGTGTCGTGCTATAAAGCTATGTAAAGACTCTAGTGCTAGACTAGGTCACCAGTTCATTTTTTCTCCTCACAAGCTCACCCCCCCTCCCCCTCCCACACACACGTCTTAACAAGAGTTCAAACCTGTAAAGAAGATTCCGCGAAGAACAGCGAAGAGTGAAAAGTGGAGGATAAAAAAGAAGGGTATATGATGAATAAAAGAATGTCAGAACACACTGTACGAGCGTTGTTGTGGTGTTGCTGCTGCTGCTATTTGATTTATCGTTGGTGTTGACTTTTGTTGGTTGTTGGATGGTGCGTGACTCCATGAATTGTCATAGCTGTTGTGCATGAGCATGTTGAAAAAGATACTGTACGAAAAGACGCTCCGATTCTGATGATGTTGCCTGTGTCTGTTTATGTGTGTGTATGGTGTGTGCGTGTGCGTGGGGACAGAAAAAAATGGACTGGTGACTAGGTTACCATAATCACTTTGGGTCCTCGGTTCCAACTCCACCTTGTTTAAGCTCGGGAAAGCCCATAATCCTGGATACCCTCAGTAAATTTACCAGAACTAATAGGTAGCATGGAGTGAAGGGCTCTGATCCCCTATGCAATCCAATGGAGCTTTTTTGTTACTTTTAGCTTATTTTCCTATACACATATCCCTTCACTACCCAGTGTTCACAATCCGTGTGAATAGATAATCGCGCTGTTTTGTGGAGTACAGTATTGATACCAAGCTCAGCAGTTAATGCACCATCCTGTTGTGTGCTTCGTAGCCAACGGCGTGGGCGCATATATGTTTGCTTCTCGACGTGTATGCATCGCTTGTCTAGACACTTTGGGAGTGCGGCGTAAAACCTGTGAACCAATTAGATTTCTGCTAACTTTCGCGGCGTCTCTTTGTTACACAGTCTGCTCACAAGCCACCATCAAAGCTCACACGCCGCCCTTGGAAGCTCATACTATCACCTTCAGGATGACTGCGCATCACGGGTTGAATGATGTGTGCATATTGATTTCTTCTTGGGCCATCGCGTGTGAACATTTTTTTTCTTGGGAGAAATTTTATGGTATTAGTATTGGTGATGGAAGCATCGAGCACAACCTTAGAAGGTAAAGATGTGCGTTCGATAACCCAATATATCTGCTACATATTCGTCATTCTGATGTGATAACTATCCCTTCACTAGTTCGCTCGAAAGGACACGGATGACTTTTCCGTGGGAACGAAAGCCTTGCTCTACTATGCTCGATCATCCCGCTTGGCGTTTGGTGTTCGTCAATCACAAAATTCTCATTGCTTGGATGTCTTCTACCTCTATTTCGAATATAAAAGCACGCACAAAGGTCGCCTATTTACATTTATTCCACTATCACCAAAAGCAAGAAACACCTTCAATATGCGCCTCTCTACCGTCCTTCCCCAGGTTTTCCTGGTCGCCCTGGCCGTCTTCGTCTCGTCCGCTCAAGCCGGCAACGGTGTCTGTGATACGGCTGCCGAGAAGAGATGCCACTGGGCTTGCATCCACGACCCCGGCGCACCCCGCCCCTGCACCAAGGCCTGCAATTGCTAAAGCAAGAAGCTGTTTCATCCCGCTCCATTTCTGACTCGTTTCCACTCTAAGGGAAGTTTAGGCTAGCTCAACACTTGCCCCAGCAGTTCGCTTAAATCTTCATTCTTCCCATACACTCTCTCTTTCCGTACAGCTGTGTGCATGGGGCAGTATTGCATTGGTGTTGTTCAAACTGATTCGAAAATGAGGAAACGAAGAACGATATACGAGCGGCAGGAACGCGCTAGCTTTGTTTTCCTTTATGCTCAAAGAGTGATGGCGAGAATCGAGCGAGATGATGTGATTGAGATCAGAGAAAGGCGGTTGACTGTCCCGAGTGGAAGCATGGGCCAAAAACGCAATTTTACCGATCATAGTTGTAAAGCGAGTGCACAGGAATGCGAACCTGTAAGCGAGCCGATGGTATTGGCGTGTCCTCAAGCAGATATCCCACGGCCAGCGAACCTTCCTATCGTAGAAACTTTTCTCCTATCAGCAAGTGTCGACTCAGGATTTTATAATCGTGGAGATGGTTCACTAAACACGGAGGCATGGAGCGACGCGCGCGCAAAAGTCTATGAGTTCTGGTTACGATTACGAAAAGAATGCATACTAGGTTTCACAGCGATTACAGAGAAGCATGAAGCAGAAAGAGTGGATTTAATCACGATACATAGGGAATAAATTCAACCCAGAGCTCTGCGTCCTTCATTTGCCGAGGCCAATTTCGAGCCATAATAACTGTGTAGTTATTGTTGTTGAACAGCAAGTGTGTATGAATTGAAGGAAATACATGGGTGCCGGTGAACGAAAAATGAACCAAAAGGACAATGGCCATGTGAAAAGAGCTGCTTTTGTTGCGTGCATGTGTCTGAATTAGCCAAATGTAAGCTAGTACTGTTAATGACTACCCAATTGCTACTTTTAGTTGAAAAAGTCAGCAAAAAGATGTTTGATCCAGGACCCAAACTAACACCGTGTAGTTGCAATTCATATCCTTACAGGCGCTCATATCAGCGTTCTCTTTGATTACTTCGACCGGAAAATGTACAGCGTGTATTTGCATACGCTTCGGATGGATTATTGAAAGGTAGGAAGCCTATCCGAAGGTATGTGGTAGAGAGACGCACCAGGGGTACGCGGTGAGAGGTCAAGTGAAGTCGTGCTTGTGCGAGAATGAATCCTGTTGTTTTCTCTTCTCATAATGGTTGTATAAGGGTATGCTACAAAAAAGTCACGTTGGCGCATGCGCGCTCTATGTCGTTGATGGTACATGAGCGCAGATTGGTGAGGGTTCGTGAAAGTGGTGGCGGTGTGTGGAAAGTAGATGGAGCGTGTGGGAAGTAAACACTGTGCGTGAAGGTTGCTAGACGGGATATATGTGTGGTAGGCTAATGACTGCTGTGTGGCCTGTGGCAAATGCAGTCGACAGTATTACACCTCATCGATACCAAATACCCAATGACAGCTGGAACCGCTGATAATGGTAGTTTTTGAACCAAACACACAACCAGGAAGCGCGTCTGCAGTTTAAAGTGTGTGCATGATCAGGTTGGTCAGTATGCGCGATAAGGTTGGTGAGGGTGCATGGGTTCAAATTAGTTAGTGCGCATGAACGCAGATTGGTCAGGGTGAATGAGCGGTGAGGGTGTTTGAACATGAATGACTCGGGTGCATGAGCGGTAAGAGTGCCCTCACTGTAGCCCTTTCAGCACTCTTTCCTTCTTTCTCATTATTCTCCACTGTCTCTTTTTAGACTCGTCCTCCAGTCCTGCTGCTAAGCTCCAAAGTCCATGACTATCAACTTTTCTCCTGCTTGCAGATAAAACTGTCCTCCCGGTATCATTGACTTTTTGACTACCTGGAAACAGCATCTCACGGGGTCTGGCTTTGTCATCTCCATTTCCCCCCATTTTCCAAACAAAGTCTCAAATATGTAGTCCAATCAGGTCTCCATACCTCCGCTTTTGTTCACCTAAACCTGTTCTCGATCGACCGTTTGTGACCTCTTGGGATCATTGCCAAAAACACATGGACAGTTTTTTTCATTGATTACCAACCCTCTCCCATGGTTCGCTTTCCGAGGCTATCCAATAAGGCAAATCGACTACCTTTTCTCTTCCCTCCCCTCAATGTTGTCTATGATATTCTAGGCCGGTATTAAGAGCAGTTCAAGGAGTTCCTCGATTGGGTACCCACAATTTTCAAAAAGCAGGATGCAGCCTTTGTCACCAAACTTCTGCACGAACTCCACTACACCCTTGCCTGCATGAGAAGCTTATTGTCGTCAACTCAAATGTACATTTCGATCACCACCTCTTATGCTTCTCAAATATCCTCCCTCACAGCAGATCTCTAATCTCTTCGCCATCATGAAAAATCCTTGTGTCCCTTCGCCAATTCATCATCCCCAAGTCCCAGGATTCTCTCAGCTCTCCCAAGATATGTAACCCTTTGGCGAGTGATTAGACCAAGCATTCCAGCAGCGCACAGTCACTGATATATCATTCTCCCGAGTATCAGCCGTCATTCTTAGCGTCTCCAGAAATCATTATTGACGAAGACTCAACTAAAACAATGAACAACAACATGTTACACCAGTCTTACCGATCATGATGCAGGACTATATATTACTCTCACACCTTCTCCACCTTCACAACATAGTCTGCATCGGGTCTTTGGCGGATAGGTCGATCATTTCCCTCTCCCTTGTGTTCGTTTCGCATTGTCTATTTATTATTGACCCTTTGCGTGCCTCTTGAAGCACTTCCTCCGCTACCAGCGAAAGGGAAATACTCGAACGTCGTGTCCCCCATACCTTTTCCCCATTCGCCTTCCATTGCTTTCGATATCCTTCTTTTCATTTTCCCTTTTTGCTTGTTGTTTTGTCGCCCTCTTTACCGCCGTCACCTTGGCCCTCACCCTCTCTGCAAGGTTCGGGCCGGAAGTGAACGAGGATGAGCAGGCTATTTATGTAGTTTGGCAAGACAAGAACAAGAACAAGAACAAGAACAAGAAATGAACATGTAACAAGAGGAAAGGTAAATGCCCAGAGGTACAAACGGATGTAATGAGAATATCATGTTAAGGATACAAAATGGTAGAAACAGATTTTACGAGAGTAACATGTTAAGGATAGAAGAGGAAGAAACAGAAGTGCTATATATATAATATATATATTTGCTAGCATCACAGCTCTCGCCTTTGCTCTTGGACAAAGCAGTTGCATTTTGGCTTATACTAGGATAGTATGATACGTCTGCCTAGTGCGCAGTTACCCATAATCGTACGACCTTCAACTCTTGGTACGATCAGTCGACTCTTGGCACTCTTGACAATAGCCACTGACTACTGAGTCAACATTAAATCAGGAGGATCCGCTCTCAAGCTAGGAATGACAGGTGTATTTCTTATTCACCACCAGACGAGATAAAGATTGACGTTGGACATCATGGTGAATCCAAGCATTCGAGATAAGCTTAAAGTTACCCAAGTTCCGGTTGCTGAGCATGGGTAATCACCAGATCGAAATATCAATAAGACCCTTTTCAGTCGCCAATTCAACATACTTTATTTTAGCCACCGGAGCAAAACGCCTGGCAGTGTGAAAGGTTTCAATTTAACAGGGAGGAGCAGGAGTATGTCAGAGAGAGAAAATTGACCTTGATCCGAGCCGTTGGCCTTTTATTCGCACATAATCGAGTCGTTCGACGTGACGTGACGAGCATCAATGTCGCTGCCATCTGCGACCGCTTCACGGCAGTCTGAGTCGGAATACAGGATGCAGTAGTCAGACTGCACACGGCACAGGTCGGTGCGACGCCATTCGCGGGTTGAATAGCACTGGCCATTATTCAGATCCTGAACTGAAGTCTGGCCGTGGCAACCCGTGAAGGTGACTGAGGCGGCTTGGGCAGCTGCAGCGAGAGCAAGGATGACGACAGCAAGGGGAGCGAACTTGAACATCATTTGCTTGGAGAGTGACCCTGAAGTTTGGGTCGGCCGCGTTTGTTTGCGGTTGTGGAGTGATTTGACTGCATGTACGATGGTAGACAAAACAATGAAGTATGATCGTTGATCAGTCATGAATAAATTCTGTTAGCCCTTTAAGGTAGTCACGAAAGGTCAGACATATAGTCTTACGAAGGTGGCTGTCAATTGTGCAGGGCTGAGCAGGACTTTTTATGAGCGCTCCTTAGAATGGGTTAAAGGGTCTGATACTATTGCGAGGTTTGAGTGAGGGAGATCGCTTACATGCGGTTCTTGCGATGGTGCTTGTGGTGACCTTTGTAGTAGTTACAAGTGTGATAGGGGCCTTGAAAGCCAATGGGTTTGCAGTAGGATCAGTCTTCGGGAGCATAAGCCTTCTTATATGAGTGAAGAGAAAGATAATTCGAGTCGCCCCTTGAAGAGGGATAATAAATTCGTTGGAGGCACAAAATCAAGTAACACCCTTCGGTATCTACGCCCAGATGGGAAAAAAATTCAAAGGAGAGGGGGTGAAAAAGAGACAGAGTGAATAGAATAGCAAAGACGCAGAAAGAAAAGGCATTTGAAAGTGAGGGGCGCAAAAGGTCAAGGGATGAAAAGATCATGGAATGAAAAGATCAAGGGATGAAAGTAGCAAAATATTACACCAAAGGGCCACACCAATGGGCAACATCAAAGGGCAACATCAAGAGAGAACGTCCAGGGATGAGGAAATTTAAGGGATGGGAGATATCAAAAAGACGTCGAAGATACTATATGATGACAGAGCAGTTGCTTAATTCAGGTCTTTGGCGCGAAACCTACCGGCCTTTCTAGTATAGGAAACATGCTAACTGGAGGTGATCATATGAAGCGATAACCGGTTTGTGGCAGCTAAGCGTTCATAGCGACGTTGCTTTTTGATCCTTCGATGTCGGCTCTTTCAATCCTTGCTTCATTAGAACTCGAGGTTGCGTCGTTGATGCTTTGTTCACTTGTCAAAGATTTTTGTGGTTTTAAGGGATCGTTAAACACCAAACCAAGGTTAGAGGTTTTATGCGAATTGGCATATTTAACTCGTGCGTGGATAGGAGTCGGTGAGAAAGAAGGTGAAGAGGGTCTTTACTAATATCGCTATAAAATATATATACTCTCTCTCTTCATCACTCTTAACAAGGCATGGACAGTTACTGAAATACGATGCCCATAATGGCCAGAGTCGAGTTGGTCTTAAATACCTCAGACAGCGCCGCGGCTCCATTATCTTCGATTGAGTTGTTCCCCAACTCCAAAGTGGTTAGGGTTGAGTTGGACTTGAGTGCCTCAGACAGTGCAACAGCTCCGTTGTCTCCGATCGAGTTGTTAAACAGGTCCAAGGTGGCTAGGGCCGAGTCAGCCATGATGCTACAAATTACTTTCTTTCGTGCAGATGTTGATGATAGTTTTTCATAGGCACAGATCTGAATCGTTAGGCGTTGTATAAGGCGCTTGTTTCTCTCGATAGACTCCATGCTGGGGCCATGTTTCGACAAGACGACAGAGTTGTAGAGTGAAGGCATAAACGAATCATTCCAATCCTGACTCACACGCACACAGGATGCGAGGTCTTTAAGGCCAAGACTGCTGGCAATTCTTGAGCGAATCTCATGTAGATCGAGGGGATGTGTTCGGATTATCTTAATCATAAAGAAGAAAGCGTGACAAGCGTGACGGGAATGATGACGAGGATAGTGATGATAGGGTTAAAAGGAGGTGCAATAACGAAGGAGGAATGAGGAAAAGAAAGGAATAAGAAACGTAATGAAGGGGATGAACAAGACGAGAGTCATGTGTAAAGCAGTCAACGACGTGGATAAAGGTACGAAGAATGACAGATATTAATTGTAATAGCAGCAAAGCAAGAGAGTGTGAATGAGGGAATGAGCAAGAGAAGGAAGCAAGAGAGAGACAAGAGAGAGTCAAGCGTACAAGGGGAAAGTGGAAGAGGCCAGAAAAAAATTCCGTTTTATGGTACAAGAAGAGAGGGATATTTATACTAGTGTACAGAAGGGCTGGAGGCGTGGTAAGTAGAGGCGCAGTAATGGAAGCTGGTGGAGGCATAGAAAGGCGAAGCAGAAGAGCACTGTATCCCATTGTCTGTTTTCAGCCAGAAATTCTGATCGAATTTTTTGGCATTTTGGCTGATTTTTTTTTGTTAAGAATATGATTACGACAATTTCGGTTATGTCTTTAGTCCCTATCCTCTACACGACCTGCTGCACCTTCTCTAGGAAAGTTGATGTTCATCATAGCATCATCCTCAAAAAAAGACATCCTACCTGCCGATTATCACTTTTGAACCTTATTTCACCCATGCTACACTCTCACATTGACTTTCCCGGCAGAGATGTCCTTGAAGAGATACAGCGCAACTTGCACAGTCTTCAACTCGCCACCTTCAGAATGTTCCTTGATGACCTAGAGGAGATGGAGGGAGGTGGTTCACTGACACATGTTCTCTCTCATCGAGAAGTGTTGGGTAATTCGGATCAGGAACAATTCGACGATACACCTGAGATTGTAGGAGCTGCTGGAGGGGAAGGAGATGAAGGAGAAGAGAGTACTATCCAAGGTGGACCAGGTGGAGAAGGTGGACCTGGAGGAGATGAGATGATAGAGGACGGACCTGGCGGAGATGGAGGTGTGGGTGGAGATGGTGGTGATCAAGGTGGTGATGGGGGTGATGGAGGCCTAGGTGGAGATGGAGCCAAAGGAGGTAGAGGGGGAAGAGGAGGCCGTGGTGGTAGGGGTAAACGTGGTGGCCGTGGTGGCCGTGGCGGACGAGGTAAGGGCCGTGCAGGACTGAGTGGGGCTCCAGGAGACAATGGGAGTGGAGAAGCACCATTGGGCGAAGCAAGGTATGTCTCTCTTTTTTTTGGTTCGTTTTCTCACTCTTGAATAGCAATGCTGATAACATCTTTTTTTTGTTGCTCAGTCCTCTTTCAATAAGTCTTTGCTACTCGTATTGATCGAACAACCTGTCCCTCACTCTCAGCGTGTAGTGCCCCCGAACCTGTAGAACTTCCTTCTTTACCAGTTACCACCCCATCAAACAGCATGCAACAACCCAACCACCAGGAGTAGCTCTGACATCAACCGCACGATTCCATCACGACTCCTATGTATAACACATCCCAGACTATGTCAAACTTGACCCAACATCCTTATCCTTTTTTCGCCTCTTCTTCCCTGACCATATCCTCGATACTATCATAAATAACTCCAATCGTTAAGCTGAGTCCAACGCCCCAGTACTGCTGCTCAACGACATTGGTCTCCCTTGACAAGATCTAAGCTTTTGAAGTTCCTTGCTCTTCTTCTCTACCGAGGTATCTTCCCTTCACCCCAGCTGAGAGACTATTGAGCAAAAGACCATCGTTTTCCTATCCACAAAATTAGCTCTCTTATGACTCTGGTCCGCTTTGAACAAATCAAACGATTTCTCCATGTCTCCGATTACACCACTCCTCACATTAACTACTGTGGCAAGGTGCAACCGCTTATGGGCCATGTTCAATCCGCATCACAGAAGCATTATATTCCGCAAACATGCGTTTCCCTGGACGAGATGGTAGTTTGATTTGGAGGTCGCAGTCAATACACGTATCATTTGAAGGGCAAGCACTCCTGTGGGATACAAGATCCTTGCTCTTTGCGACGCTGGGTACACCTACTCCTTCCTGCCCGAGTCTCGCATATCTCAAGCCAAGGAAGTACCCACCCATGGTGCTGTCGATGATGACAACCTCTCTATGACTGGTCGGAAGATCATGCACTTGGTTAAGCAACTACCCTTTGACACGCACGTCTTTAACATGTACATGGATAATTACTTTCCAGCCATTCCCCTCTTCAAGAACCTACGCACCAGACAGATCGGAGCCTGTGAGACCTGCCGAACCCATTCACCCTCTTTTCCCCCAGAACTGAAGGGATACAAGGATGCGCGTCTGGATTGGGATGAGAAAGGGGCCGTCATCGTCAATGATGCTGCTTGTTCTTTTATGGATGGACAACGGCCCTGTTACCATACTGTCAAGGATCCATTCCATCCATAGCCCGGAGTGGTATGTTGAGAAGGAGAGGAGAAAGCCGCGAACCACAAGTACCAATGCCGACAAGGTCCGTCGAGCCTTTGGAGACGCCCATCGCAAGCTGCTTCACATTCCGCGCGTGATCAACGACTACAATTACCACATGGGAGGAGTGGATATTGCTGACCAGCTCCGACAGTACTACACAACCCAGATGCGTACACTCAGAAACTGGTTTCCCTTATTTCTTTGGCTACTGGACACCGCCACCATCAACGCCTACATCATGCGCACTATCCATTCCAAGGAAAAAAATGCAAAAGGATTCCACCGCGAGTTCCGTCTAGCCTTAATACAACAACTTCAAGAGCTTGCATTTGCCGAGGAGGAATCACTCGACTTCACTATCACGAGAGCAGGACAGAAACGCCCACGACCACCCTCTTCTCAACAATCAGTGGATCCCCAACCCGAACAGCCAACCCGACCAGCAGCCTATGTCACCAAGCACAAACACGCCCTTGACCCCGCCCGCTTCTATGAAGGTGATCATATGTCTGACTGCATCGAAAACGAGCGCAACTGTGTCTGGTGTGCCACCCAAGGCAAAAAGCAAGGTTTGCCTTCCCAACGTAGACGAACCAACGTTGTTTGTGTGAAGTGCGATGTTTCCCTTTGTTTTAGACCCACATCCAACTGCTTCGGCCAATATCATACCCAATCCTCTTAATATGTGATTGAATAAAGATTGAATTAAAAAAATTGGACCAGAATTTCTGGTCGAAATTCTTTTTTCAAGGGACGGACAGACAAAGGGATAATACTGTGACACTAATCTTATCCGTCAATTGCTTCCAAGTGAGGAGCATGACATATAGTTCATGCATTTCACACTGACATCTTCGGTGAAGTCCCCCTTCCTTTCAGAGCATTACAACGAAAGCTATCACTTGTCGTATATTCGCCGTAAGGATCCTATTAGCAGAGATCTGGGCTGATGTTGGTTTCAACTGGCTTGTGGCAGCTAAGCGTTCATAGCGACGTTGCTTTTTGATCCTTCGATATTGTCTCTTCCTATCACACTGAACCTGAATTTAGCAAGCGTTGGATTGTTCACCCACTAATAGGGAACAAGACCTGGGGGCTTAGGCCATCGTGGGACAGCTTAGATTTACCTTACTGATGAAGTGATGTTGGAGCAGTAATTGAACTTTGTCCTCAACGAATCGTACATTCAGATAGCTGATATTCGGGCCCGCCTGAGCAGGCAATGACCTGAGGCTATCGCCTATCAGGCTATGGCTGGATGCCTCTAAGTCAGAACCCGTGCTTGCACGCGCCGATTACCGCCTTTTTCGATGTCTAGTTGAATACGAATAGAGCCTCGGCTCCTGAGTTATAATAGTCAGGACTGCATGGGTGGCGAAAAGGCTGCCTGTGTTCCTGTACCTGATAATTCTTAATACTGGAAGGGGGTAAATCCATTGCAGACGGCTTTAATTGAACGAGGTATTGTAAGCGATAGAGTAGCTTTGTTGTTACGATCCGCTGAGATTAAGCTCATTGTTCTATGTATTTGGTCATAGGAACAACATCTTTCTTTTCTCTTTCTTTTCTCTTTCTTTTCTCTTTCTTTTCTCTTTCTTTTCATTTTTCTTTTTTGTCTTTTCTTTCACTCTGGCAGCGTTCCTAAGGAGTTGCCAGGAATCACTAATCTCCTCTCGAGTTCACGATAAGTACGCTATTGTAATCGTGTGAGTAGCCTTGAGCCTACAAGACGTTGGGATTAAGGCTTTGATGAGAACAGCATCGTTCTTTTTCTTCTTTCTCATTTGTCGTGGAAATCTTTAGGAAACCTCGCCCTTCCCTTGCCAATGAACAATGGCATTTCCCAGTGACAAAGTCCAAGAGATTATATACTGTCAGAAGCGGAGCAAGTCTGGGGGGGCCTTTTCAGAGCTGGCACATATGCATCGCACGACCTCAAGACTGTCCCAGGTATAGTCTAGCTCTCTATCCATTTCATTTCATTTTACATGACGCTCGGCTGAATGGTTTGAGGCGATGGAGGCTAACTGCTCACTCAACTTTACATATGGGTGCCAAATATGACTTCTTAGTAGGCAACCATGTCAACTGGACGTCGTCAACATCGCACTTACGCTCGCTGAGGATGCTTAGGATCATGCAACAAGTCTTCTACGGCTGAGAAACTGCAGCAGGATCCCTATGGAGATCCCTGTGTCATCATCGTCAACAAGCCTGGGCAGCCGCGTTTGACGACAACCACCAGCACCGACCATTGGAAGAACTGGCATCGCATGGGTATGTAACAAGTCGAGACGGAGCTTACTACGCGCACTCCCACGACGCAATAAATTTTGTACAAAACAAAAAGAAAAGATGGTGTCGAAGATGGATGGTGCACGCTGATGTCTCACGTTTCGGTGGAACAGAGATGAGAGAAAAATGCATTCAGGCGATTCAGAGGTAAACACCCCCCCCCCCCCCCCCTCGCTCTTCTCTGCTGTTGGTCCATCCTTCCTCCCTCCTCAAGTCAAATTTCCCACATCATGTACTCAAAGCAATGCAGAGGAAAACTGATACCAACACATATTGCCGTTGTGCCTATTTGGCCTTCGGAAAAAGAAATGCATCCTGCTTCCTTGAAAATGAACGTGGCAAGACTGGATGGCCGAGTTGTGGTCCAATAAAATGAAAACATTTCTATCCCGAGAGCCCTCTCATGCACAGATCGAATGACAAGGCTGAGCAACCTCTCAACATTCGGCGCTGACTATCTGCAGACACCACCAATACTTGTTCTTGGCAGGGATGCGCGTCCAATTTAGATTGAGCATGGTGGACACGAAAATGGCCCCAGCCCAAATGCTGCGCCGGCATAGATTGACTGGGAAAGAGGAGTGGCGCTTGGTGACAGTATCACAGTGGATAGGACAGGTAATCGACTGCTGCCATCCTTTTCAAGGGAAAATCAGAAGGGGGAAGAACATTTCCCCGGCATTGCCAGCGATTCAGGGGCAGACGGAAAAACGCCCCACCTCTTGGCTGTCAACATATCCATTTCATACCACATTAAGCGAGCTCTAAAATCCAGCGAGACAATGAGGAGGGCACTGTACACAGTACTAGCTTCTGCACCCTTCTCCCTTGCCATCAAAAAGCAAATAGTGTAGAGTCACAATGTGGAATGAAAACAAGAGAGAGATCTTTATTTGGCGATCAGCAGGACATAATGACCCCGTCTGGAGATGTGAATTTATCCTGTACGGCAGTAGAATGTTGGTGGCGTTTTGACGGCACACTCTTGATGCCAACGGTGCTTGGGGAAAATGATCCTTGATGCAAGCGAACCTTGAAGCCGCACACACCCCTAAAGGGAGCGCGTCCAGGCGCCAGGGTTCTCCCTTAGAGAGAAAAATATTTCCTTTTCGAGAGATTATACTTGGACGGATGGAGTGACGAGGCTGAGTCTCTTTGAAATCTTTTCAGATGACAACTCATTACACAGACGGATGGCCCTGATCAGGTTTGAATAGTGAGCGCTGATCAGGTCTAAATAGTAGACGCGAGAACTGCTCCATTTTAGCCAAATGCAACAGCAGCATGGAGTGAAAGGAAAAGAGAGGTGGCGCTGGCGACATGGTCACAAGTCGACATATTGTTTGCTCCCAATATATCTATAGGGCCAATGCTGTGTCAGGTTCATGTTCATCTAGAGGTATAAAAAGGTGCTTGCTCGCTCGTGTTTTTTTTTTTTTTCTCTCATCATCACAAACAACAGCGAACAACAGCAAACAACAGCGAACAAGACCAACCCACTAGTCCAAGGTAAACTACACATAATCCAACTGCCACTTGCCTTTCCCGACACTCCCATACAACTAGCCCAAAGCATCCCCACATCTACGTTTGCATTGTGCCTAACCCTTTCGTTTCTCATATTCTTCCTTGACTACCCCCCTTGGAAATCAGTACCCACCACCACAACCACAACCACCACCACCACCACCAAGACAACAAAAATGGCCTTCAAGATCACTACCCTCCTCGCCCTCGCTACCGCCACCCTCCTGGTCGCCGTGAGCTCCCACGAGAACCAAGTCGCGGCCGACACGTTCCCTCAGTGGTGCATCTGTGGAAACAACCAGCTCACCGGGATCGTCTGCAGCCAGAACAAGGGCAACTGGGACGGTGGCTCCTGCGGTCTCGACAACCAGCGAGTTTTCGACGGCTTTGTGAAGGTTTGCAAGAACTACAACCAGGAGCTGAAGTGCTGGCACTAAATGCGGATGGAAAAGGAAATGAGAGCTGGATTGGATAGGTGGATGGACGTGAAAGCGTAGAGTGATAACGTGACAGTCCGTTCCCTCCTCCAGATGTTAGTTTGTTCACCTTGACTAGCTAGTGCCCTCGTCTCATGCACCAATGCTCTTGTTTTCAATACATGTTTGAACCGCATTCAATGACTGTACAGATGTTCTGGGGTTTGTAGTAGTGTGGAAATCCTTTTTTCGCGCAATTCAAATACAAGAATTCTTGCTCATGATCTATTCTTAAACTACAGCAACTACAGTGCAGAATGCTCATGAACATGATGATTTTGTGCAATGAATGCCATGAGTATGGTTTCTTGTTGGAGGTGGGCGCCATGTGTATGGTTTCTTGTTGGGAATGAGTGCTATGACTATGCTCCTTGTAAGCGAGGGGTGCTATGACAATTCTATATGGAACTGAGATCGCCAGATATGCCTGCTATTGGCAGCATGGTTAGCAACAGGTAATTTAACAAGCAGTTGCTCCATAGAGACTGAAGGGAGAGGAGGGAGATGGTGATGGCGATGCCAAGATGAAGTAGAAGGGGAAAATAGCAAGTCCTTCAAATCAACTCGATATCGGAAAAGGTAGTAATCATCGCGTTCTCCTATGAGACTTGACCCTCTAAACAGAATATCGCGATAGGTAAAAATGGTCGCATGGGCGCCTTCATTGGCTTTTAGTCCCACCCTCCCCCTACTCCATCGGCACTCATTTTGTTTCCACTTCCAACCATGTTCAAGTCGCTCGCCACCACCGCCCTTCTCCTCTCCTCGCTCTGCGCAACAATGATGGCGCAGAATACGCCCTTTCAACTCACAGTCTATAACAACGACCTCTCGAAGGAACGCTGATGGGGCTTCGTCGAAGGATCGCGTAAGTGCGTCTGTCTTTCCTACACGCAGACCTACAAGATCAAGACCTACACTACCCCGGGCTGGCCCAGCGACGTCAAACTCTTCATCTCGACCGACTGCACGGGTCCCTACGGCACCATGGATGGCAACGATGTCATCTACGATGTCCACTGGGTCAACTTGGTCTCGTGGGGCGAGAGCGGTATTCCTTCCAAGATGATGAGTACTTGCCGCAACCACTACGATCGCTAAAAAGTGAGTCTCTCGTTGAACTCTATGTTCACATCATCACATCCCAAATAAACCAATCCAATCTTTCTAAGAGCCATCGGTAAGCTACCGAGAGGTGATTATTTTCCCTTGAATTTAATATGTATCTACATGTCGATTACACGACTTAAACGTAATGCACCCAGCCATGCTCCTGTTTGTAATTCGATTCTTGACGTGTCTGTGAGTGTTTTAGAAACGATATATCAGGAAGCTCCTGAGATAAAAAAAACAGGTTGGTTGGGTGCCACCAAAAAGGAACAATCCGAGCTTTCTTTCCTCACTGCGCAATCTTCACCATCGTGTCCCTTGGCCGCGCCGCATGTTGTCGTACGCCGTCCACATCTTTCTTATCGAAAGACTAGCGCAAACTTTCGTAAATTAAGTCCCACACATATAAAAGAATCCGTTGAATCTTTGGCACGCCTTTTTTCCTTTGTTCAATCTTTCCGCTCCCCCCTCCTCCTCTGGCACACACTCGGACGCACGGACACGCAACACCCTCCACCTTCTACCCTCCATCCATCCTCTCGCACATCCTTCTTTCCCGCTGTCACTATGCCCAAGTCATATACCTTCCCCCTTCTATTCATCACCATCCTCCTCCTCCTGGTGGCGACGACGGTGCAGGCGGACCCATACCAGAGCGTCATTGTCTACAACAACGGTGAAGCCAAGAGCCGCTGGTTTGGCTTTGACGTCCCTAACACACGCCTTTGCGTCTGTCTCTCCAAAACACAGACCTACAGGATCCAGACCGATAATGCTGGCGATGTCAAGCTCTTTGGCTCTACGGACTGCACGGGCTCCTACGGCACCATGGGCAGTACGACCAACATTTATAATGCCCAGTGGGTCAACTCAGTCTCGTGGGGCAAGAAGGGTATCCCATCCCAGGGGCTTGACAAGGGTTGCGTCAACTGGTACAACTATCGGCCGTGAGAGATAATTGTCTTCATCTCTTCAATGCATCCATGTATTCGTCTCTCTTTTGTAAACCATCCTTTTGGCACACCATTTTTCGATTCATTTTTTTGTCATATATTCTGGTTTTCTTTGAATAAAGCAGTTCATTCTTTTGTAAACCAATCACTAGGCCTGAAAGTATTGGATGGGATGAGTGAATGAAAATGCTAAAAACAAAAGACATAGCAATGGTCCTAATGAGCATGTGCCCCCGTTCAAGATCCATGCCATTTTTGTTGTAATGTTTGCATGGAAGAGATCATTAAGAAATATTGGCGGCGAATCGCTTCCGACCAAATTCATACTGTTCGGCGCGCTACACACTATCGCCGCCAGTCGTTTTTCGTGACTTCAGGTTCTTTTGACCTTTTAAGCCGCTTGCAGAAAAGCGTTGCTCCTCATTTTTTCGCCTTTTTAGTTCTCTGTTGCTATCAACATTTCCTTGACCGTCCGTATACAAAAAGATTGGCCAGTTTTGCATATCAAAAACACCTTTCATATTCATTCTTCAACAAGCTCATGCAGGAAATCGCGGGACACCCTGATCGGTTAGCAAAAAACGTTTGGCGTGCAACAAACATCCACGATATTAACCATGTCACTCGTCAATATTAAGTTTGCAAAAAAAAAAAAAAAAAAAAAAATCTTTCAATGCTATAAAAACCCGTCGCTAGTCCACATCCTTCTACATACGTCTTGTGTGTCATACATGCCTAATCATCCAACTCTGCAAGATTCTCCTTAGTACCATGGTCATCATCGCCAGAGTCAGAGTCATAGTCGACAAGTTGCTGTGGCTGCTGCTGTTGGTTTATGGTGTCACTGCGACTGCCAGGGTCCGAGAACGAGTCAGAGTCAGAGTCAGAGTCAAAGCGGCCTTTCTGCTGTCGCCGTTGCTGTCGCTGTTCTCGGCCGATTTTACGACTGCAACCGTAGGTGGTGATGAGCATGCTGCTGCTGTTATCACCTTCAATACTACCGCTGCTACTGCTCCTCTGTTCACCTGGTCGGCAGCTCATCTGCTGCCGAGATTTCAACCGCTTCAACGGTTGATATGAGACCAAGTCGTAGTCCTGAATCGCCTTGAACCACTCTCGGAACGCCAGTGGGTCCGTCGGGGCCTCCCTCGCCAATGCGACCGATGACAACAGCGAGAGAATCTCATTGACTGCTTGTGGATTCAATGTTGTCGGTGCTGTTGCTCCTGCTGCTACTGCTGTTGTTGTTGTTGTTGCTGTTGTCGTAGTAGTAGTACTGGTTGTCGGTACTGATATAGCAGCGGTGCTAGAGGTGCTGGATGAGCCGACAACCGTGGTGATGTACACCCAGTAAAACAGATCGCCCATTGCTCCATCACGAACGCCTCGCCCAGAAACATTGGCTCCCAAAAGCACGGTCGTGGGGGCCGTCTCAAAGTGGAGAGGAGTCGCCACTTTCTCGCTTCGGATCATGTTGTTTCGCACATCTGTGTCTGTGTCTTTTGCCCGATACAAGGCTTCATCGTCATCGCCGTTGTCGTGCCCCTCCATGATCATATACAGCCGGCTGAGTCGTCCTTCCAGTCGAGCACAATGTCGCACATCCATCATCTGGAGTCGCCGACAAGACGTCGTCAACGCCAAGACCTCCCTGTGCGTCACCCAGTCACAACCAACCAGCCACACTCGTCCGAGATTGGGACAAGACTGTCCCAGAGCCCCAATCCCATCCATTACAGTCACCTGGACGTTGGTCAGTCCTGTACGGGGGCCCGGCTGCAAAGTCGACATGTAATCGCCCGTCTCGAGGTACAGTGTATCGTCGACAAGCGCCGTCGAGGCTAGACAGAGCCACTCTAGGTTGAGACAGTGTCGTGCCATTTGGATCAGTGACGACACCGTGATCGTCATTGGCTTCCGGGCCGAGCTGGCATCCTTCTCAACAACCACCGTGCCTCTGTTCCCGGACCCTCCTCCCTCCGAGGCCAAGGCATTGCTGGCGGTCAATTCTGAGGCCTCGTCCTGAAAGGTTAGCAAAGGGTCACCCTTGCCCCTGTTGGCTGCCAGTCGTCTGGTTCGTGCCATGGTGATCGGCGAAGCACCTGCTGATATTGTTGTTGATGATGATGTGGCTGCCGCATGCATTGCTGCTGTTATTGTTGAAGATGTTGTTGCGGTTGTTGCAGAGTTTGTCTTCGTTGCTGTAATACGTCGAAAAATGTGGTGATTGTTGGTCAGTGGAGATAGCAGGAGACTTGACCAATCCAACAGCGACAGGGTGTGATTTGACGCCAGAACGTTTCCTGCAGTGCCGAATCCTGATTGTCCCGACTGTCCCAAGTCAGCATAACTGGACTGCTGCAATCTCGGTTGAAGCCCTGCGCGGACGGCTGCTAATCTTATCGAGTGATTGGGACGTGCAGCGAGACAATCAAGATTGCCTTTATCGCCATCGTCAGACTCGTAATCGTCTGGTACGTCGTCTCCAAGAATAAAAGTCGCTCCTTGATTCCCTCGTCCAGTCGTGGCGCCGATACCTGTAGTGAAGATCTGATTGATACCGGTAGCCTTGGGAGGAGCAGCCTTTCCTGGTCGAGAACAGACGCTGCACTCTTTCATGGCAACAGGCGGTCCATAGGGTCGCCCACAGGAGCAAAAACGACTCGCACCAATAGCCCTGCGAGAAAGATCAATTCCTCGAACATATTCTCCGAGAGTGTGATCCAGTCTGTCCCGTCTCCGTGTTTGCTGCATCCTTGCTCCAAAATTCGCCATCTGTTCTGGTGCAAGGAGTATGGGTGGGTGATCCCCGAGGTGTGGTGACAGACATGTTGGTGTAATTATCGGTGGTCGATATCGCCGACTGGAAGGTCGCCTGAGTTCGTCTTCCTTGTTCTTGCACAGAGTTTGAATAAACATGGCCCAGTGGATCGTGTTGGCGAATTCGGGGTATCGATACAGCTGTCCGGTTGCACACAAGTTCCACTCGATGGATACCAATGCTGCGCTATAGAGATCAGACTGACATCCGACGAGGCACTCAAAGACCTTAATCAGTAACTCGGTGGGCAAGACCGGTGGTGTTGCTTTAGTGAGTCGCCTCTGTTCCTTCCTGTCGACTCGTTTTCCTGTTCTTGCGTGCTCAAGCAACTCTTGGTGTGTCGGCGTTTGATTGTTGTTATCATCGAGTGAATCAGATATAGGGCGTTGCGACTTTTGCGGGAGTGGTGGTGGCGGGGGGGACGACAGGTTCCGAATCTGCCGGACAAGCAAGTCTTCCTCCAGTATAGAGACATCCAGAGTGTCACTCAACGACGCCACATCTACGTCTGCAGAGGCGGTCGAAGGTGACGACATGTATGTATCGAAGTCCATCTCACCGACAAGGCTTTCATTTGAACTGGGAGTATGTGTTGAAAGTGGCCAAATGTTATTGTTTTCTGTGCCTAAATTAAGCGGTTGAAGCAAAAAGAAATTGTTTGGCCTCCTATTTATTTTCTTTTATGAACGACATATAATTGACACGCAAGCAATAGGAAATACAGTAGAGTGGTCAATACGAAAGAGGATGTTGTTCACTTACTGCTGCTGGCGAGGTACTGGGTAGTTGCATTGTTGGATGCTCTGGACGAACACGGGCTGGAGTCAGAAGGAGGAGATTGAGTGTAAGTAGATGACCTGCGTCTACGACCCGAGTCGACAACGGTCAACCGCAGCTGCTTTGTCGTCATCCCACAGTCTTCCCACGATTGAGCAGTCGAGTCCTGTATAGAGTCTTCTAGGTCTCGGTCTGGGACAGGAGCAAGGCTTTCGTCGCTGTTGCAGTCTTCGCCGTTGTTGTGTTCTTGGGTCGATACGGATTTGCGTTTAGCTCTGAGTGGTTGTGGTGCTGAGCGCAACTTGTTGCTGATAATGTCAGAGTGAGCGACTGTTGCTGTTACAGGTTTGACTGGAGAAAGAACAGAGTTTACTGTAACGTTTGGTCTGTGCTTGCTCTCGACCGACTTTTGAGCTGTGTCGATCTCGCGGATGGTCATCTGCTGCTGTGGCTTTTTATTGTTTTGTAATATCGAGAGTGTGTTTATAAAAGTATAAGGTAGGTTGTGGAGAGAAAGGCGAAGAGTGTACGAGAAGGTGAGGAAGGAAGAATCGCTCGGGAGTGACTCGGGCTAGTCCTGTGCTCGGTAAGTGAAATAAAGGAAGGTAAGCAAAGGGTATTGGGTGCTGTGGCTGTAAACGATATGAGGAAGGAGGACAATAAGGAGAGAGGGGAGGAATGGAGAAAGGGTGAAGGAGGAAAGAAAGAAAAGAAAGAAAGGACAACAACGCTTCGCCTGGCTGTTGGTCCTTTAAGCAACGATAAAAAAAAAAAAAAAAAAAAAAAAAAGGATGAGTGACTGCGTCATAAATCAAGTCAGCTCTCTTCGTCGCTCTCTTGGTCCGTGTGAGGGAAAGAAAGGGAAAGAAGACTGAGAAGGGACACCACGCAGCCAGGAACGCCACGCTGTCCATTTTTTCATTTTTTTATCCTTTGGAAGAGAGTGCGCGCGCCTCTTTTTGTACTTTTTTTTTTCTTCTCATAGGCCCACATCTCTTTCTTTCTTCTCACTTCCCTCACACTCGCCACCACCTTCCACACCCATACACATACCTCTTTGTTCAAACATATTCAGTCATGGCAATGGACGCATCCCTCATCAAGACAATCAACAAGCTCCAGGATGCCTTCTCAACAGTCGGCGTCCACAACCCTGTCGACCTCCCCCAGATTGTCGTCATCGGCTCACAGTCCTCAGGAAAGAGTTCTGTCCTCGAAAACATCGTCGGCCGCGACTTTCTCCCTCGAGGCTCTGGCATCGTCACTCGCCGACCCCTGGTACGTTCTTTTTTTTTTTTGTTAAAAAAGTCAAAAGTATGTGAATAAGACAGAGGGGAGACACTCTCGACCAGGCGGAGACTAGCAGCCTCTCCCTCTCCCTTTTTATGCTTTTCCAACTATGTCGATGGTATTGACATATTGTTGGTTGTTGCCCCTCCGTCCATCTCCTTTCCCCCTAATAGGTTTTGCAGCTGATCAATCGCCCTGCTTCTTCGGCAGCGGCCACTGCCAATAGCGACGACGAAACAGGCAAGTCTTTTTTGAAGCTTGAGCAAGTTCATCTTCTGGGAAAAGGGAAAAAATACCGCTTTAGGCATGCAAACGTGCATACACATACAACTCATCTCGGGATTGTCTTTCCTGTCTTTTTGTCGCTCTGTCTGCCTGCGCCGTGTGTTCTGTTTTTCGTATGTTCCTTCGGTTCTGGACCTTATGACGACGAATGCCATGGCATTGCCAGTCGGAGTTTACTACTGCCCATCAATCGCATTTTCTTTTTCTTCTCTTCTTTCCTACGTGGACTCTCCGCAGGGACCCTTTTTTTGCTAGGCTGGCTGACGCAAATGACATCTATTCTTCCATTCTAATCAACCCCTCGTTGTGTTGGCCTGCCTTGACATGTACACACTCGCTTCGCTCTTCTTATTATTCCAAAATAGATGCCAAGAAGGAACCCAATGGCGAAAAGAAGGAGCCAGAGGAATGGGGAGAGTTCCTGCACCAGCCTGGCGTCAAATACACCGACTTTAACCTGATCCGCGAGGAGATTGTGCGCGATACTGAGTTGAAAACTGGAAAGAACGCAGGTAAACACATTGTCTCTATCAGCACGTCCTTTCTCGCTCGTCAATAATGTTGGCCCTCTGTGCGTGTAGTTGAATATTGTTGCTTACGAAACCCATACTCTTTTTGTAATAGGAATTTCGCCCTTGCCGATCAACCTCCGTATCTATTCTCCTAATGTTCTCACATTGACGCTGGTCGACTTGCCTGGAATGACTAGGGTAACCCACTGGGCATTTTCTAGCGACAAGTTCTGTACTTACGTCATGCAACTACACAGTCCAGAGTCTGACCATTATGTATTCTTTCTTTCACTTTTAATTCTCACTTGTTAGTTGCCTGTTGGAGACCAGCCCAAGGATATTGAGAGGCAAATCAAGGACATGGTTGTCAAATATATTACCAAGCCAAACGCAATTATTCTGGCTGTTACCGCTGCCAATACAGATCTTGCCAACTCGGATGGTCTCAAACTTGCAAGAGAAGTCGACCCTGAAGGAGCTAGAACCATCGGTGTTTTGACTAAGATCGACTTGATGTAAGTCGGAAACACTCTACATTTTCACTTGAACAACGAGAATTGGCAGGATTTCTTTGGTCAAACAACAAACTGACATATGCTCTGTTTCAATATTCGATATCTAGGGATGCCGGTACCGACGTGGTCGATATTTTGGCTGGCCGTATTATTCCTCTTCGTCTTGGTAAGTTTTACCTTCAACAACTCAGGACGGTAGTTTGTAAGACTATATGTCCCAGACGAATGAATCTCACACCGTATCCTCCGTGCATCGGCATTTCCTAGGTTATGTCCCCGTGGTCAACCGTGGACAGCGCGATATCGATACGAAGAAGTCAATTACTCGTTCGTTGGAGGGCGAGAGATCGTTCTTTGAGGGCCACGCAGCATATAAGAGCAAAGCTCAGTATTGTGGCACCCCCTATCTCTCTCGCAAGTTAAACATGGTAAGCAGTAAAACGTTTTTTTAATTCCAATAATGGCATTCTTTACTTCATTCATGTCGATTTAATACAATCCTTGGCATACATGGCATCTGATATAGATTTTGATGCACCATATTCGGAACACATTGCCCGAGATCAAGGCCAAGATTCAGGCTGCATTGGTCAAGTACCAGGTCGAATTGGCAGGATTGGGTGACATGCTGGGTGAGGGCAGTGCTGGTCAGGCGAGCATCGTTTTGAACATCATCACCGAGTTCTGCAACGAGTTCAGGACGATCATTGACGGAAACTCGACTGATCTGACGTCGTTTGAGCTGTCTGGAGGTGCACGTATCAGCTTTGTCTTCCACGAGCTCTTTGCTAACGGAGTAAAGTCTTTGGATCCCTTTGACCAGGTCAAGGATGTCGACATTCGCACCATTCTCTATAACTCGTCCGGATCATCTCCCGCCTTGTTTGTTGGAACGACGGCATTTGAGGTTATTATCAAGCAGCAGATCAAGCGCCTGGAGGATCCCAGTTTGAGATGTGTCAACATTGTATTTGAAGAATTGGTCCGTATCTTGACCCAATTGCTGTCGAAGCAGCTCTTTAAGCGTTTCCCCGACCTCAAGGACCGCTTCTACCAAGTCGTGCTCAACTTTTTCCGTAAGCAGCTCAACCCTACCAATAAGCTTGTCCAGGACTTGATTGCCATGGAGTCCTGCTACATCAATACTGGTCACCCCGATTTTTTGAACGGACACAAGGCCATGGCAGTGATCAACGACAGGGTGAACCAGGCCAAGAATCCTCAGCCTGTCGACCCCAAGAACCGCAACGTGGCCAACTTGCCTCCTAGCCTCGAGCCTGAGCCAACAAACAATGGTTTCTTTGGCAGTTTCTTTGCAAGCAAGAAGAAGCGCGCTGGTGCCATGGAGCCTGTAAGTTGTTTATTTCTTTGGTAGCATTCGCCAATTTGTTCGCTTCATGTACTATGTCAGTACTAACTGAACATGTGATTATCAATTGCCATCCTGTTTAGCCACCAGCCGTCCTGAAGGCCTCTGGTAACCTGTCCGAGCGCGAGCAGATCGAGACTGAGGTCATCAGTAAGTCACTTTTTATTACTTTGTTAGCGAATTGCTTAGTTGAGATTCAGTTGCTTCATTATGTTCATGGCACTTACTAACGAGCTGAAATCATACTTTGTAATGAAATGATTGATTTGTAGAGCTGCTGATTTCCTCGTATTTCAACATTGTAAAGCGCACGGTGGTTGACACGGTTCCCAAAGCGATTATGCTAAACCTGGTGAACACAGCCAAGGAGGAGCTTCAGCGGGAGTTGCTTCAGGAGCTGTACAAGACGGAGGTTCTGGATGAACTGTTGAAGGAGAGCGAGTTTACACAGAACCGTCGCAAGGAATGCAAGAAGATGATTGAGGCCCTGCAGAAGGCCGACGAGATTGTTGGGTCTGTGTCTGGATAAATCATTCGATGATCGTTTTTACATTTGCGATAAAATGAAATGCGAAATGAAATAGTGCGAGCCGCGACCACGCGATTGATCAATTGGGCGCGTTTTTCAGCGTTTTGCTCCGAATATTCTTATTTATTTTGGCCCAAGCCCTCGCTGTGATTTGAAATGGCAGTAGAATAAGAGCAGCCACCGCTACAAAAATCTTGCGATCGCTGCACACTTTAAAAACGACAAGGATACGGCCCATTCATTTTTCAACGTACATACTCATTCATACACTTCACCAGACAACATTTTCACACACATAACATAATATCGCCCACCAAGTACAACATATGGAGACACAACCAAAGGCCATGAGCGTCCTCACCGAGCACGATAAGGGTATGAATAAAAAAACGACAGACAGACCGACAGTTTACTCAATCTACACACACACATATATATATATATATACATTCATACACTTCTTTCTTTTTCCCATCAGCACAACACAACTCTGTCTTCTCCTTCTTCGTCTCTTCTCTCCCCCATCCTACCGCCATTCACACGACAGCACTCCCTCACTCGACAACAACGAGTCTCTTTACCTGAGCCGATCAACTAAACAAAATACACCTGCTTGACTTAACAAGAATTCGCTCCTCCCTTCCTAACGCCCTCTCTCTTTCTCCCATTTCGTCACTTGTCTTCCTCTCTGCTTCTCCATTCCCTCTTCTCGGACTGATCAGATGCGGCTATGCACATTCACTTTATGAAACTGGCCATCGAGCAAGCAAACCTGTCCATACCCGTCCCCTCCGGCTACTGTGTCGGCGCCGTCCTCGTCCAAGAGACCCTACGTGAAGCCAACACCAACAATAGACTTGGCAATAACAACAACGATAGCACGAATGATGTGCCATCACAGGAGTTTGCGGACGAGAACAAGGACGAAGAGTATACGGATCGGTTCAGAGTTGTAGTCACAGGGTATTCACGGGAACTTCCCGGGAACACTCATGCGGAGGAGTGCTGCTTGTTGAAGCTTGCTGCTTTGGGAGCTGATACTGGATCAAGAGATGATTACTTTGAGGATGATGACAATGAGGATGTCGGAGAAGTTGAAACGGCATCGATAGCAAGAACGGTGGCAGGAGCAGGAGCAGCAGGATGTAATAGTGGATGCGGGAGCGGGCGATGCAGGAACAACAATAACATTGGCAACAAGAACAGCAATAAGAGCGACCGCAAGCTCAAGTCGAGGAGGAAATGGATCATGTACAGCACGATGGAACCATGTAGTACACGCCTGTCCGGGAACCGATCGTGTTCGGACCGCCTGATTGCATCGGGGATCCGACAGGTCTATGTAGGAGTACGGGAACCGGACCATTTTGTGAAGACGGTTGTCGGAGTGGAGAATATGGTCGAGAAGGGGATCGAGGTGATTCATATCCCGGGCTTGGAGGATGAGTGCCTTGCACCTAACCGGCATGTCCTGGATCTTTAGAATTTGAGGAAGGAAGACACGACTTTTTTTTTTTCAGGAAGCAACATTTCAGCATCCAACCTATGTAATATTAATGAGCTCATTTTTTCGTCTTTCTTGCTTAAAAAATTATTTCATTCATTGTCGATACTCTTCATGATGGAGCTGTCACAGTTACAGTTGGAATTTGTCGCGGATATGAGGACACTTTTATTGTTCAATTCGCCTAATGGTCATCGGCATTTGACCTGCAGAAGGTGAGTCTGGGTAACTTTTTTCCCTCAAAGTGCTGGCTATTCTCCTACCATTTTGACAACAACCTGATAGGAAGAGTGAGCTGGTGGCGTCAATGCGTGATGTGGTGATCCTTTTTTTTCCACCTACAAGGTCACAGAACTGTGGTTAAGGGCTCTTTAACGAAGCATTTAAATGACGCAAGGGAAGCATTTTGAATCGTAGCTGTTGCGGTGCAAACACAACGAGAGAAGAAAAGAAGAGCGTGGATTTTTTTTCTTTTTTTTCCATCGCACCTTTTTTTACATCAACACACACTTTTATACGCCATGTCTGACAACCACGATACCGTCGCTGTGGTAATGATCCCTCTCATATACTTTTTCTGTCATTTCCTACGGTTTATGTTGATACGCGTGTGTAGAGGAAAAGGGTTGTACTTTTTAGAACTTTTTTTACTTTTATCTGGGTCAACTCGCCTGTGCCTCGAGTTTGGAACGCAGAGCCAGCAACATACCAATCCAGGAACTCCTGAAGTCAGCTGGACAATCACCCTTTTTCAGAAGAACCGAGAAACTCGACCTGAATGGACAGGATAGTCATGCCGGCTACTTTTTCACCAATGGGACAGCATCGACAACTTCAGTTTGCATCAACTGTTGGGAAACAAAGGACGACTTTCCAGAGCAACACTTTCTCACTGGACCGAGCTCGAGGGAGACTCGAGATCACGGAGAACTTTTTTTCTAGGACTGAAGAGCAGGCTTTTTTTTTGGAGGCGCTGACGCTCTTTGCCATCTCTTTTTTGACTTTCTTTGTGGACGAAAAGAACTCCGCCTCCAGGATTGGCTTGTTTTTTTGTTCTATTCCTTTCTTTTTACTTCCTTATTTCAACACTTTCCTTTGGGTTCAGATGGGATAAACAAAAGAGACTTTTTTGGAGACAGTGCTCGTATTTTTCTCAGATAGAGCAAGATGGAGATATGCATGATGGACACATGGACAAAATAGGAGGGTGGAAGAGCATGGTATTCAACTTTTCACTCTCTTATTCCCACTTTTTTGGCAACTATCCAAGGACCAGGCGTACTTCTCAACATGGCAGTTCCCCTTCAACCTGCCTGACATAACATTTACTTTTGCCTTTTTTTTTTTGACTCTATCACTTTTCTGGTTAAAAAAAGCTCTCACAAACTCTTTTTTTTTCAACAGCTGACTAACCATAGATTTATATTTTCATCTCTTTTGTTTTGTTGTGGTTAATAGGAGGAAGAGACTGAGGTTCACTTCGAGCCCATTGTCAAGCTCGAGGCCGTCCAGGTCAAGACCCACGAGGAGGAGGAGGACTCCATCTTCAAGATGTAAGTTGACACAGGGCTATATCAACTATAAATCATTTTGTTCGACGTTACTGGACTGTAGCCCGCAAGCGGATAATACTGGACGGGACATCATCGTCACCGAGCCTGTGATCTTTATTTATCAGCATGATGACTAACTTCATCTTTCATATCCTCTGCTAATTAGGCGTGCCAAGCTTTTCCGCTTCGTCAAGGAGTCCAACGAATGGAAGGAGCGCGGTACCGGAGATGTTCGCTTGATGCAGCACAAGGAGACCAAGAAGATCCGTCTCTTGATGCGTCGCGACCAGACCCTCAAGATCTGCGCCAACCACTACGGTAAATTGATCGCCACACATGGCTATTTTTTTTCAGATTCGAGACCAATTCGCCAATAGGGATAATCCCCTGCTGAAATAGGAGAGCCACTAAATCACAACCGACCTCTAACCCCTGTTTCCTGTCTTTGACCAATGACAAAAAAAAATAGTCACCGCTGATATGACCTTGACCCCCAACGTTGGATCTGACCGCTCGTGGGTCTGGAACGTCACTGCCGACAGCTCGGATGAGTGCACAGGACCCCAGACTTTGGCCATCCGCCTTGCCAACTCTGATAACGCCGCTCTCTTCAAGGAGGAGTTTGAGAAGGCCCAGAAGAACAACATTGAGTTGAAGGCTGCTGCTGAGGACAAGGAGGAGAAGAAGGAGGATGCCAAGGAGGATAAGAAGGATGAGGAAGAGAAGAAGGAAGACGCCAAGGAGGAGAAGAAGGATGAGGAGAAGAAGGAGGAGTCTGCTTAAACTCTTTACCTTTACACTTCACCTACTCCATCCCGTCTCTTTCTTTCACTGTTTACTCTTTTTACACCCTCTCATTCCCTTACTCCTTTGACGTACCTCTAAAAGTTATCACAAATAAAGTCTCTTGAACCTTTTTTTTCAATGATGCGATCTGCAACCATGCGACTGTCTTTGATATGGAATCTAAATGTATTTCGTTTATGCAGGGGATGTGAATGTGAAATGAAAGGTAAAGTGGGAATGAAGATAACGGAAAGAAAAATGAATGAAGTTTAGCGTCTTCCACCGCGACCACCACGACCACCACCGCGTCCTCCTCCACGTCCTCCTCCTCCGCCACTACGTCCTCCACCGCCACCACCTCTTGAAGAACCACCACGTCCACCTCCACGTCCACCACCGCGACCACCGCGACCACCGCCACCGCCACGACCACCACGAACAACGTTCGAACCAGCATGACGCCCAGTCTTCTCGCGACGTGCCTCCTTGGCCAATCTCTCCTTTGCAATAACGGTTGAAGTCTTGAGTTCTGAGCGGGCGTTAGATCCACCACGACCACCACGAGCGCCACCACGACCACCACGGCTGGATGGGACACCACCGGCGGCAGCAGCCTCTTTCTCCTCAAAGCGAGCACGCTTAAGCTTGCGCTCATAATCGTGCGCCAAAGGATCCAAGGGCTTGGCATCCTCCTGTCGGGTATGTCTGAACCGCTTAGCCGCCAGCGAGGCCTTAGAAGACGGCAACTCCATCTCTCCAGCCCTGGGCAAGTTTGTCTTTGTCTTGTGCTGCCAATCCGAAAACCGACCAGACTTGAAAGAAGCCGAGATCTTGTTTCCGGACTCTGTCGTGATCAGCTTCTTGTTGTCGGCACCAATACCGAGACCCTTGACAAACTTCTTCTTCTTGGCGTCCCATTTGATCGTGTTCCTGGTTCGGTTCATCGTCTCGCGCTCATCACCGTTCATATCCATCGTCGCGTGCTGGGCCTGCTCCAAGAAAGAGTTGTTGGTATTCACCATCGAGTAACCCCGCTCAGTGTTGGTGTCCTGTTGAGTATGCGACATGTAAAAGTTCTCGTCCCGGAAACTCGCAGGCTTCTCCTTGCTGGAGCCACCCTCTCCAGGAGTACGTCTCTTCGAAGGACCCACCGTCCGCTTGAAGACTCCCTCAAGATCGGCCTCCGAAGCCTCGGGGCCCAAGCTAGTTGTCTTCTCAGCACCCTCGGCACCAGCCTCAGTAGGGAAGAGGTTGACGGTCAGACCGGCCTTGACCTGGCGGGCCTTCGAGATTACCTTGTCGACCACCCCACGGCGGGTCTTCATTACATTCGAGGCAACCGTTGAGCCCTTGACTCCACGCTGTCCAAACTCGAAAATCGTCTCTGCAGGGCGGAAGTTGGATATTGAGGCAATCAAGTTCACACGTTCCTTCTCCTCATTATCCACCGAATCAGCTATTCCATAAGATGTAAATTAGTTGGTTAGAAACATAATCGTGAAAACAACAAAAAAATCCCTTGGTACTATGAACGGCATCAATATAACCTTACCGAAGAGAGGGCTGAGCTCAGCGTACTCGTCCATGTCGACAATTTCCTTGGCACGCTTATAACTCTCAACAGCGGCAGAAGGTCTCGACTTGCAGTAGAGCTTGTAACCGTTAACAGAGACGCCCTTGAGCGCCTGCAAGTTGGTATCGTCAAAGACATTGTTCTTAACCCACTCACTATCATCCTCCAGCTGGTTCAGGGGCAATCCTCCAAGGACAATATCCGAAGTGTAATCCGGCTCTGAACCGGAGGACGAACCGACAACCATTTTCCTGGCCAAGAACAACTGCAAGTCAATCAAGTACGGCAACTCCTCAGGCGAAACAAACGAGAATGCCCAACCTTTCTTTCCTGCTCTGGCAGTACGACCGACACGATGGATAAAGACCTTGGAGTTGTCCACAAAGTCATAGTTAATCACATTCTCCAGAACAGGGATATCAATACCACGGGCAGCAACATCCGTGACAACCAAGAGATTCGTATACCCCTTCCTGAATCGATCAATCTGGATCTTACGAGCAGCCTGGTCCAAGGAACCATAGATGAACGAGACCTGGTATCCGGCCTGGATCAAGATGTTAGAGACATACTCGACGTGATGTTTGGTCGAGACAAAGACGATAGTTTGATGCTCTGTTGCGGCGCCGACAACCTCCTTGGCGACTCGCTTACGCTTCTTGGGGTTCTCCTCGTCCCGCTCAAACTTGACTCCTGTGTCCAGTGGCAATTTGATCACGTTGCGGAGAACTGTTAACAATGCTGCCTCCTTGTCCTGCTGCTTGATACTGAAGAATGCCATCTACAATCATTGTCAATAAGACGTTAGAATATGCTCAAGTCTGAATGTCTTTCAATCATTCCTGTAACAAAAATGACAGATAAATTACCTCGAGATCCTTGCTGATCTTGGTGTCAACATCCAGACGGACAAGTGTAGGCTCCTGAAGACCGGCCTTGGCAAAGTCGACCAGAAGCTTGGGCAGAGTAGCAGAGAATAAAAGGGTCTGGCGGTTGGGCTGCAAGCGGTGCAAAATCTCGTGCAATTGAACCTCGAAACCCATCTCGAACAGACTATTGAAACGCAGGGAGAGAACATCAGGTAAGTATCATACTGTCTTGGTAATGTTGACAGCCTTCCCACTCTATTTCCTCTAAATGCTCGTCCGTATGTGCTCCATGCTTACCGATCAGCCTCATCGAAGACAATGTACTGAACACTCTTCAAATCCAAGTCCATCTCGACAATCAAATGCAACAGACGACCAGGGGTTGCGATCAAACTAATAGAATAGACGTCAAGGATGACATTGAAAGTCAGTTTCGAGCACAAAGAGGCACCTCATATTACAATATCTACTTCATTAAGAAAGATGACTTACATGTCGGGGTTGGCAGCCAACATGGCGAACTGCTCCTCGAGACTGTCACCTCCGACCAAAATACAACTCCTGAGATCGGTGTGCTTGCCCAACTCTTTGCAGACCTTCTGGGTCTGCATCGCCAACTCACGTGAGGGCGACATAATGACAGCACGAGCTCCGACCTTGGCTGAATGCGACTTGAGCTTCTCCAACATGGGGATCAAGAAGGCAGCCGTCTTTCCTGAACCAGTACGAGCCATTCCGACAACATCGCCTCCTTCCATGATCAAAGGGATACATTTGCGCTGAATGGGTGTTGGTACCTTGAATCCTTTGTGCAAAATCGCCTTGTATACCGGGAAGCTCAGACCTATGACATAATAGTTGTGATAAATGCGCGTGAGTCCTCCATTGTCCAGTGTGAAGAGTGAGTCCTGCAAGAACTAGATGAAAAATTCGACGTACCCATGGACTGGAATCCTCCCGACTTTTTGTGCTTTTTATTGGCAGCCTAGAAACAAAAAAGGTAAAAAAGGGTTTAGTCAGACTATGTTTCTCCTTGCGAACTCAACACAAAATCCTTGTCTGATAGAAAGCACTGTTCGTTATCTCGCCAATCTAAGCTTACCATGTTAGCGTTTGCGATAAACTCCTCCTCCTCCTCAATAGTCTCGCCCATAAGATCGTCCAGGTCAAGGTTGGCTATAGGCTTCTTGCGAGGGACGAGCGAGTCCTCCATATCGACATCCGAGTCACTCATCGCGACCTCCTCGAAATCTGACATATCCTCGTCGTCGCCTGCAGCCGTCTTGCCTTTGCCCTTGCGGAAGTGAGCTCCTCCTGAGGATTTTTTGGTGGCAGAAGAAGTTGTAGAAGTAGAATTTTTGATAGGTGCGGATTTAGCGCCGGGCTTTTTGAAGCTGGCCTTAGAGCCGGCCTTGGAGACCGGTTTAACCATTGTATGGAAGTGAAGAGACGATGATGGGAGGGAGGGTTGATGAGACGAACAAGTGTGAGCGAGTTGGAGGTCTACGCTTGAGCTTCGAAAAAAAAAAAAAAAAAAAAAAAAAAAAAAAAAAAAAAAAAGAAAAGAAAAGAAAAGAAAATGTTTACTGTGACTGCAAATTAATACAGGATAAGCCACATCTTCGTGCCTGGAGCGTGAAAATGGGGCAACTGAGAACTACTGAGAACTACTGAGAACTACTGACAACTGGCAACTGGAAAGAAGAGCGCATAAGAAATGACGGAAATCGATGTGTCGTCATAGTATGCGTGAATTGGTTTTGTCGGTAGACTAGTTAGACATAGTATGATGGCACCGAGATTGATCTGGATGATGGGCACTAGTAAAAGAAATAACAGCCTGTTGTCAATCGCATACGATGCATACTAATTTGACTCTAATAGACACTAGGTCATTCAAAGTTCTCTGTTCCTTTGCCTTCCTTTTTGTGGGCGAAATTCAAAGTCAAAAGTCACGGTCCCCCATTTTAATCCATCACTTTGCTCGCTTTTTTTGTCTCTTGTATCCGCTCTTCCTCGTTCAACTCCTCCTCTTCCTTCCCCTTCCTTCTTCATCCTGTTCTTTCGTATCGCCAATTACTTCTCCTTTGGCATTTATTCTACCTGAGGCTGTCCGTTGAGAGTCTGTCAAATCTGTGTCCATAGACCGTTTCCATCCGTCTTCTTTTCATAATCCACGCTAAGAATAGTTTGCGTTGTGTGCATCCTTCGTCCCTCTCCTTTTCCCTTTCATCGATTGTCTCCCGCTCTGACGCTCTGACGTGCCTGAATGCGAGACAGCCAATTGGCCCCCACTCTACTTTCTTTTTTTCCTTCCTTTCTTCTGTTCTTTCTTTTCTAGACTTGTTCTTCTTTTGCCTCACTCTACTTTTCCTTTTCTACCTTCTTCCTCTTTCCTCTCTCTCTCTCTTTCTTTCCTTACTCTCCCTTTTTACATCTCTCATCTACTCCATCGCATACATCAAACAGCACCTCTCATGGACACCAGCAATACATCCCTTGCCAGAGACGAGGCTGACCGATACAGAGACCCCGGACTACCCAGACGACCATCGACAACAGGCAACAGCGACACCACAGCAACTAACGGATACCGTCGTTACAGCATGGGCGAAAACGGGAATGGAAGCGGGAGTGACACTACAGCCTTGCAGTCGAACCAACACATCAAGAGAACCAGCAGCTTTGGAAAAAACAGACAATCCTCAGACTCCGGAAAACAACAACAACAGCAACTATCGGGATTCGACCCCGACCGTCTCTTGCAGGATGACAGTGAAGGAGACCACGATTTTAGCTACGACCCTCACCAAGACCGCAACTCGAACAGAGTCCCATTAGTTCCCTACAAGTCCAAGAAGAAGCGACACTCGGTCGAACGCTCCAAACCAAGATTGACACAGCCGCAACGACAAGGCGAATACGGTCGAATCTCGAACGACTCTTTCCATTCGGGCTATTCACAGGATCACGGTGGGAGTGACGAGGATGAGGACGATCTGGACTTTGGCCAGGAGGAAGAAGGTGTCGGGATGATGACTGGAAACCGATCCAACCGCAGCGGCATTGGCAACCACGGGCGCGACTATGAGGGGACGGACGCCAAGTTGCCCGATCACGGCGGCAGTCTCTTTGACAGTTTCTTGAACATGGCCAACAGTATTATTGGAGCAGGTACAAGTAGTTCAATTGCATTTGTTAGTTCTTTCATGGATCAAAGCATTAAATCGCATGTATATGTGGAAATGAAGCAATGTAAAAAAAAGACAGAACACGGAGGTCCAGATGCAAGGAGGGTTTGACAGAGAGCATGGAGCACTGACTGACACATTTATTCCTTTTTTTTTTTTTTTTTTATGCTTCTTCTCTCAATCTATCTAATAAATCTGAACCTTAGGAATTATTGGTAAGAGAACAAGGCGCCCCAATCACCATTACGTATTCCGAACCTTGTCCCTTGAACAACGATTGACTTTTTTGCACGCGCAGACGGGCGACACATCACTATGTTCATCTCTTTGTCTTTTTCACTGACCGCCATTCGAACTACTCGCTCGGAAATCAATAGGGTTGCCATTCGCATTCCAGGAAGCAGGGTATGTTTGCATTCATCGATAAGGATCTGGATATGCAAAAGAAACTGACCTGTTCGAAGGCGTCCCGATCAATTGAACAGTAACTAACCCATAGCCACCACGTCCTTTCTAGCTTGGGAATGGGTATTATTTTGCTTTGCGCCCTGACATGGATTGTCGGTAAGACAAGGACGTTACGGACCCAGGACACAAATTTGTTCCTGAGGGCGCCATGCATGCATGAGGACAATTTTCTTTTTTGGTCCCTTCTGCAAAGAAGAATTTCACTCATTTTTTAAATACATTTTGACTGTCCGATTTTCAAATAGACTGGACAGTCGGATTGCTAGTCCATAGTGGAAAACTCTCAGGGAGGACAACCTATCAGGACCTGCTGGAGTTCTGCTTTGGCAAGACTGGCCTTATTATGATCTCCATCTTTCAATTCATTTTCGCCTTTGGAGGTAACATGCACGAACACACAGGACATGAATGCATGTGCGCCCATTTCTTAATCGCGATCTTACGTGGCAGAAACTAATCAATTATTTTTCATTTGTTCTTGGGCTCACTGCTTTTCCCACGAAAGCAATGTGTGCTTATACCGTCATTGTGGGTGATACCCTGCCTCATGTACTCCAGGCGCTCATTCCAGGAATCGAGGATTGGCCTGTTCTCGGATTTTTGGCAAGGCGTAGTTTTGTCATTATCTTTTGCACTGTCTTGATCTCTTTCCCTCTGTCGCTCTATCGGGATATTTCTAAACTGGCCAAGACGAGTGCGGTCGCTATGGTGGCGCTGGTCGTCATTATCATTGCTGTCGTAATTGAAGGGCCACGGGCACCCATGGAAATTCGAGGAGATCCCGATGCAGTGTGGTCCTTTGCTCGTCCAGAGCTGTTCCAGTCTATTGGAGTCATTAGTTTCGGTAAGTCCTCGTATTTTAATGTAGCACTTCAAATTGGTGGCGCCTCGGGGAAGGGACTTTTACCTGATCACATATTCCCTCTGTTGTTATAGCATTCGTGTGCCACCACAACTCATTCTTGATCTTTGGGTCTCTGCAAAAACCAACGGTATGTACCCTCGCTTACACCATTCGCTATCAAAGTTTCGAGATATGCCAATCAGGGGCTAACGCGTACTTGTCTTGCATTCGTTTAACTGGATATAGATGAACCGCGTCAAGTTGGTCACCCACATGAGCATGCTGGTCTCCCTTCTTGCCTGCCTCGTCTTGGCTCTCTCAGGATACCTCGCCTTTTCGGACAAGACTCAAGGTTCGTACTCTTGCACAGGATTATCGCGGAACTTGGATTCGAGGAATACAACGAAGAGATGACAGTGACTAACAATGATTAATCTCGATGCAAATAGGCAACATTCTAAACAACTTTCCATCAGAAAATTTCATTATCAACATCGCACGTTTCTGCTTTGGAGTTAACATGTTCACCACTTTGCCTCTGGAAGCATTCGTCTGCCGCGAGGTCCGTCACCCTTTTTGACATCGATTTGGTTTTATGCTACACCTTCTTGGCTTCAGGAAACCACTCACTGACACTTAACTTTCAACTTCTGCTCAATCTCTTTTAGGTCATTGAAACATACTACTTTCCAGGAGCACCCTTCTCGATGAAACGCCACGCCATCATCACAACTGGCCTCGTTGGGACAGCACTTGTCATCGCACTACTGACCTGCGATCTCGGATTCGTGCTGGAAGTGACTGGTGGGTTCTCGGCGACAGCTCTGGCGTTCATCCTCCCACCGCTTTGCTACCTGAAGCTGGCCTCGGGCCCTGTTTGGTCAACCAAGAAGATCGCTCACATTGCTTGCTTGGGGTTTGGAGTCGCCGTCATGATTCTGAGCACCTTCTTTTCGTTGCAACATTTCATGACACCCAAGGATGCCAGCTCTCAATGTTCTATGTAAAATATTTTGATTCCTTCCTCCTCCTGTAATTCGTCTTTTTTGCCTTCAAGAAACAACGAAGGCATGATTGTACAGCACTCAAAAAAAAAAGCATAATAGACTTGTAGTATTTTTTGTTTGTCGTTCTTTTATTAAAAAAAACACACTCGCGTCTCTATTAATCCTTCAACGCGACGAGGATCATATTCCTTGGACTCTCGACAACATCAAATCCAGCAATCAACTGTACCGACGCCTTCTTCCCTGTTGCCTTCTTATCTCCACTCTCATCGCCATCACCGATAATATTCTCGTGCAAGTACGTCGCCCGATCAAGCAAAATCATGCCCTCAAACAACGGCCCCAACATGGTCCTGAGAGCCCAGAGGATCCCAATTCTATACAAATCGCGATCCAGAAACTCATCATAAGCTGCTTGGGCCTCTTCGGGGGTGATCTTGTCGGTGGGAAGGCATAGCCGGCTGACTGCTGTGGCCAGGTAATGCGGGAAGCCCTTCAAACGGTGTTTTCCCATCCTTCCCAACACTGGTGCGACTGCTGGAGGTCCTGGATATAATCCTCTCTCCACCATCAGTTTCTAAAAGTGCGAAGATGGTCGGTGTAAAAACGTAGAAGAGTGATTAGCGATCTGATCCGCGCGGAGGACGGAGGGAATGATAAAAGCCTGATAAGAGGAGACTTACATGTAAGAGGGCACGGAAATAATGGCCGTGAATGGCGTCCTCGGTCTCCTTCTGGTACTCAAGCCACCGCTCGGGTGACTGACAGGCAATCATCTTGGCGTGCTCGCCCAGATGGCATTTATGACGGTTAAAAGCTGCACTCAGTGGGAATCCATGCGATCCTATTATTTTAAAACAGAGAGAAGTTAGTATTCACGTTCACAAGAATATATATTAGAATTGTAGTACAACAACCGCAACGTGAAGATGAAAGAATCTTACCGTCAGAGATGGCAATGTTGCCAGCCTTGTCGTACCGCTCTGTGATCCAATGATAACAACACCCAACGCTGAACAGACAGGTCGCAGAACTCTCAAGGTACAGCTTGATCATATTACTGGTCAGATCACCGCATGCGTGAAGGCCGCACAATGTCCACCTTCCTTCGACATCCTCGTCTGGGCACTCTTGAATAGCAGCCTCACCATTGATATTTTCGGCAGCTGCGTCCTGTTGTGGTTTTGGTTTCCGTGGAAAATGCTCCTTGAGAAGTGTGGGTAATGTGGCGGCGGTGATGTGGTGGGTGATGTGTTGCAGTTGAAAATTGCTTCCGGGCGTGGTCGCAAGGCTGGGATCATTTGCGGCTGTAGTCGTAGGTTTAGCGGTATCGTTGTTGCCGTCAAGAGTTCCGTTTATGGGGCTTTTCGTCGTAGTTGTCATGGTTGCTAAAGAACCACATCCTGTAGCTCCTGAGCTGGGTATAATAATCTCGGCCGCCGCCCTGTTCTTCTTGACCTTGGGTTTCTTGGTCCTGCTGGATCTCTTGCAAGGGCCAGCGCTCCCGCTGGATCCTGTTGGACTGCTGCTCCTTGACCTCATGCCCGCCGTCCTCGACTTTGGACAGACCTCAGCTGTTTCTGTAGAGGCATTCAGTGTTGGCGTTGTTGCTGTTGTTATTGCTGTTGCTGTTGCTGTTGCTGTTGTTTCAGTTGCTACTGTTGTTGTCGTAGTTGTTAGCGCCGCTCCTGTGGATTCAATTCCCGATACCGCCTCTGTCCTTGCCTCTGTTTCAGCCGGCACTGGGGGTGTAGCAGGGGCAGAAGCACTCGTCGCTGACCGACGGTTTTGTTGCTGCTGCTGCTTCGCCGTGGGCCGACTATTCCTGCCTTTACCACTGGCATTCTTGAGTTTCGACTTGTTGACAAACAACTTCTCAGTCCGCTTCTGAGTCGTCTGAGCGCCACAAGTCTGAATCGTGTTGGAATCGACCCCCAGAACACAGAGCTGATGTTGGAAAGCCAAAACTCGACTGAGATACCCTTGTCCTGCGCCGAGGTCGATCACTGATCCGATGGAGTGTTCCTTTGCGGTCGATGCCATCAGTCCACTCAGGATTTCGACTTCGTGCAGTTTCTTGGGCGACATGCCGGGGATCAGGTGGATGTCCAGTGTGTCCTTAAACTTTGCGTCTGAGAAGTATGAGAAGAAGGAGTGAAGGATGTTTTGTTAGGGACAGGGTAACTGGAAATGACACTTGCTAATCAATCGAAAGAAGAAAAGGCATGACAATCTCCAGGGAACTTACAGTCCGGATCCAGGGTACGATTAATCGAAAGTGCCTTAACCATCCTCACAAAATCCTTCAAGGACTCTGGCCAATCCTGCACGCCACATTCCTCTTCCATAACCAATTGCTGTTCTAATGGAGCTCCTGCGGCAGGCTCCTTGAAGTCCCTCAAATGCCCCAAACTGACAAGGCGCATCAGATCCAACGAGCTCAGTTTTCCTTGGGGACACTCAAAAGCTTCCCGCCAACTCTGAGGCATCCGAGTTTCCCAGGAGTTTGTGGTGAAATAGTCGACAATCATAAGATCTGTGACGGGCTCGCAACCTGCCAGGAAGGCCTTGAGGCAGACGAGATATTCTTCCATGCTGGAGAATCCTGGAGGCAAGAAGGCCTTCAGTCCGTCGTCCTTGGAAGTGTTGCCTGAAGTGGAAATGGTGGAGGTGGGTGGCTGTTGTTGTGCAGGGAGCCTGCAGGTCTCCATGATGCGATCCATTCTTTGATCAAGTGATGGGGGGGATGCGAGAAAAGAGGGTGTGATGCAATAAAGTGAATGTGAAGAAAATGAATAAAAGAAAACGAAAGAAGTGAAAAAGCCGTTGTGGAGATTCACAGGAAAAAAATAAAAAAAGGTTTTTTTTCCGTCCTGGCGTCCGCCGTCCCCGTGGCTTTCACTCACACACAAAACCACAGAACGAGAAAGTCCCACAGGCACCCAAGTCCCTACAACGGTTGAAACAAAAGGGTAGCAAAAGATAATTGCGTGGTCCGGGAATCGAACCCGGGTCTACCGCGTGGCAGGCGGTAATTATACCACTAAACCAACCACGCTTGATCCTTGATCGAATGGTTTTTTTAGATAATTATGTTCTCAATACTTCAATTGACCTCTGTAAAATGAATATTTGATATCTAAAAATTGGCCACTATTAGCTTTAAAATGATTTTCTATCTTTCCTTTCCAATTCCATTTTTTCGCCTTCAAGAACAGTCACGCCGACCTCCATCCGCACGTCGGGGCTATCCACCCATCCAACCATCACTGCTGACAAGGACTCTGAGCACTGTGCCAGGGCGCCTACCACCCCGGGTCGGACACATGCACGGAGAGCTTGGAGGTTTCAAGGCTGGCGCTGTGAGGACGTCTGGTTGTTTCCTGGAGTTGCGAGAATTTTTTGGAGAGATGCGCTCCCCCATTGCCGCACGGAATGTCAGTCAAATGGAGTTGGTCGTCTGCCTTTCCACCTCTTGGCGAGAGGTCCTTGGTCCCACCCACAAGGAGATATGCCACGGATTTGACGGATTCAAGAACCGGCCCTCTAACCAGGTCGGTGCAAGGAATGACTCACCTTGCAAAGCACGGAAGTGTATGGTCAGGCCCCATCCATGGGGTCCAAGTGGGGACAACTTGGGTCATGGGTATTCACGCGGTCCATTGTCGTCCGCCAATGTGTCTTAGGAACTGTCTCTGGCCCGAAGACCAAGTTTCCCAATGTGGGTTTCATTAGGCCAAAGTCCCAGCCTCTTTGTCATGGAGGTGTGTGGGAATATTTTTTCCATACAGGTGTGTAAGCACCATTGACAACCCCTTTTTTTGCGCTAGCCTCCCCTATTCAGGAGGCGCGTGACAACAGAATTTTATTTTGTTGGTGCGTACGCACACAAGTGCATGGATAAAGGTGGCGTCGTCCACTTGAAAAACGACACTAGGAAGAAAGTACTTTCGCTATCTCCTGGTTGTTCAGATGAAGGTGTTTAGTAGAAGAGCAATAACTAGTTAGATGGCGGTTGTATTTTCTTCTGTCGAAGTCGTGATGAGCGACGGCGATTGTTGCGCAGAGTCAGTGTTAACAGAACCGAACTGTGACTAGAAGATGGTGCACTGGCGAGTTTTGTTTGTAGTTCTTTACTTCAAAATGGCGCTTTTATACTCTTTTCTAGAGAAATAAAATCGTGTACTAAAAAAAAAAAAAAATTTAAAATGATTTTCTCCCTCTGACGCCCCTACGACATTCCTTTCTCTTACCTCCCTTTCTTTGTTGCCACTTACTTCCTTTTCTACTTTTTCTCCTTTTGATCTTTTTTCAACATCAATCTCTTCTTTTCTTTTTGATTCTACTCTTCCCCCTCTCCTCCCTCCTCCACCACCTCCTTCTCTCAATCTTCCTCCACCAACTTTATCTTTACCCTCTTCTCCTCAGTCACCTATTCCTTCGCCTTCACCCACACTTCCATCATTGTCACTGCCTTCGGCCTTGCCACTTGTCGTCGCCCCTGATCCAGTCTCGAGCTCTGTTCAGTTTGGTCCATCTGCATCCCTCTATCAAAGCACAGACACTCCACCCAACACACCAGCACTCCCCACACCAACATCATCTCCCACTCCACCATCTCTTTACGCTCTCTTACCTCTCCCACCCGATGCAACCGACCCTATCTTTGAACGGGCAGTCACCACTTTGGACAATGCTTGCAGAGAACGTCTCCTTCGCCCCGCAGCCGAGTTCAATGCCGAGATCCGTCGCATTGCCAGCGATACCAAGAGACAACAAACAATGGACTCCACAAAGTATACCGCGCTCAGAGCTCGATATCGGAAACAGCTTGCCAAGAGACCACAAGACCTAGCCATCATGCTGTCAACAATCGATAAAGAGGCTGCCAATGCCACAGCACGCAGCCAGTCTCTTTCCAGCCGTCGCAAGACCATTGCCGTGGAGATCCGCCGCCGAGCCACCGAGGCCATCAGTGAGTACCGCACCCGCCGCCTAAGCGATCTTCGAGCGGACCTGGAAACCAGGCTGGTCAAGGCAGCAGTAAGCTCTAATCTCCAGGAATCCCTTCAAGCCAAGAAACTGCAACAGAAACAGGATTCTGAAGTACTTCGCCGGCAACATCGCTCTGTCGTCTCTCGTCTGAAGGAAACACTGCCTCAATTTAAGGGAACAAAGCCTCGCAACAAACCAACCTTCGACACCACTGCTAGTTTTCCGTTACAGGAGTGTTATCAAGTCCAACCACCTTCTGCACCAGGATTAGCCACTTTGCACATTGGACCTCTTTGCATGTCACTAACAGAAGCGGCTTCCATGCGTGCCATACAGGACACACCGGTTAACAACACCACGCCTGTAACAGGATCGTAGATTGCCTCCTGCTTTTGGCAGCCTTGTTCCTTAATTACCTTATTAATATCTTGTGTGTCTGTCTTACACATATTACCCCTGCTTAGTATTGCTTCGCCCTCATTCCCCATAGACATATAAATACCCTTTCCCTTCTGTACAATAAACCTCATTCCTTCTTGCCCTTTCCTCTTGTCCCTACATCCCCTTGTCTCTTTCCCTTGTTATTACCCTTGCCTCTTGTCCCTTGCTCTGCTCCTATTACATGGTAGCAAAGATAACTTCAATCCCCCCTCTGCTGTATTCTTGCCCTTTTCTTGTTTTTTCTTCTTTCTAGCACACTTTCTTCCCCTTCTTGACTCCACTTTTGCAACTTTTGTAAGGAGTGGAAGGAAGAGATGTCTTTGTATTTTGGTAATAGTTGTCTATTTATCTAATTAAGGTAATCGGGGGTCCAATCGTTGCACCTTCCCCTTTTAAAAAACGATCCCATGGTCCTTTTTGAATGCGTTGACCAGGTCTTGGCAATTTTCCAGGTTGGCAGCTGGCTCCCATGTCTGATCCTCACGTCCGTAACCTTTCCAAGCAACGAGGAACTGGTGCTGTCGCCGGTACTTTCTGTATCGTAGAATGGATTCGACCTCGTATTCCTCGGTGCCTTCGACGACGACAGGTGGTGGTGGTGCTGGTGTTCGGCGGCCGAATGTAAGTGGTGACTCAATATAGTGGCGAAAAAGATCGACGTGAAAGATATTGTGGATGTTGTAGGAGGGGGGTAAGTCGACGAGGAAGGTAACTGGTGATCGTTGCTCCAGTAGGGTGAATGGTCCAATAAAACGAGGCTTGAGCTTGTCCGAGCTGAGTCCGCTGTCGGCTGGCATGGTAATGTTCTCTGCACTGAGAAGGACCTTGTCGCCAACTTTGTAGTCATGGTCGCGTCGTCTCTTGTCGGCTTGTCCCTTTTGATGATCCTGAGCTCGCTGCAGTGCATCCTGGGCGAAAATTAGTGCCGTTGCTTGCTGATCCAGATAGTCATGGACGCTGGGGACGTTGCTGTCAGTGTGGGAGAGGAGGGTGGCGGGGATGCGGGGATGTTGTCCAGTGTTGAGGAAAAAAGGTGAATGGCCGGTTGAGTGGTGGACGGAGTTGTTGTAGGCAAATTCTGCTGCAGGGAGGAGGGTGTCCCAGTTAGTCTGCTTTTCATCGATAAAGGCGCGCAGCATGATTCCTAGTGTCTTGTTCATAACTTCCGTCTGTCCATCCGTCTGTGGGTGATAGGCTGTTGACATTGCAAGCTTGACATCCATAAGCCGGTGGAGCTCCTGCCAAAAATGACTGGTGAATTTGCTATCGCGATCCGAGACGATTGTTGTTGGCATCCCATGATGGCGGAACACATTGTCGAAAAACTGGCGAGCAACGTCGGGGGCGGTGGCGGTGGTGGTGCTGGGAACAAAGTGGACATGCTTGGATAACTTGTCGACAAAGACGGTGATGGCATCATGATTGCGAGGTGTCTTGGGCAGATGGGTTATAAAGTCCATGGTCACCACCTCCCAGCGTCTGACGGGAATGGGTAGAGGTTGAAGGAGTCCAGCAGGTCGCTCCTGACTTGGCTTGTTGCGTTGACACTTCTCGCACGAGTCGACATAGAGTTGGGTCTCCTTTGCCATGTTGGGCCAGTATGCTATTCGTCGCAGCTTGTCATATGTTTTCCTGAACCCAAAGTGGCCAGCTATGGGGGCATCGTGGCAGTCATGCAAAAGAGAGTGGCAAATGTCAGCTTTCTGAGGGATAGCGAGAACGACGGTGCCGCGGCGGTCATAGTAGAGAAGGCCATTGTGAAAAGAATAACCGGGGGGCACACTTCCCTCGAGGCAGCTTTTATAGACGAGACTAAGCCTGGGGCTGTTCTGGTAGTCCTCTATCAGGCGCTGCCTCACACCTGGTTCAAGCTGGATATCAATTGAATGAATCTCCACTGGGTCTGTGGATGGGCTGACTGGATCTTCCGTGTGATGGTCGGGTCGTCGAGACAGGGCGTCGGGGACTGTGTTATCTGCTCCGCGCTTGTACTTGAAGTCAAAGTCGTATTCCTGCAGCAGCTCCATCCATCGAGCCTGGCGGCGGGTGAGTTTAGGCTGTGTTGGAAAGTGGCGAAGGGTTGCATGGTCTGTGTAAACAATAAAGTGGGATCCGTCTAGGTAGTATCGCCATGTCCTGAGGGCGTGCACGACTGCCAGTAGCTCCTGCTCGTGGGTTGGGTAGTTCCGTTCTGCTGGTTGTAATTTTCGTGAGGTGAATGCAACGGGTCGGGATACTCCGTTCGCGTCCGTCTGAAAGAGAACAGCGCCAATTGCAAATCCAGATGCATCCGTTTCGACGGTGGTTGGCAAGTCGGGGTCGAATATACGTAGAACTGGGGCGGAGCTGATGGCCGCTTTGAGGGTGATGAATGCCTGTTCCTTGTCGTTGTCCCATGAAAAAGTCGCTCCGCCTGCTAGAAGCTCCGAGAGGGGTAGGGCAATGTCGGCAAACTTGTCGATGTAGGTCTGGTAGAACTGTGCGAGGCCCAAAAATTGTTGAACATCTTTGATACTGGTGGGGCGAGGCCATTCCCGAATAGCTTTGACAAGACCTGCTGAGGTGGAGATCCCGTTCTTGGAGATGGTATGGCCCAGGAACTCAGTCTGCTCCTGCATGAATGAGCATTTGCTGAGTTTGACGTACAGTCCATGTTTTCGTAGAAGTTCAAGGACGCTGCGAAGGTGTTTCAGATGGTCGGCCTTGGTTTTGGAATAGATCAGGATGTCGTCGAGGTATACCACCACCCATTTGTCCAGAACCGGATCCAGTACTCGTAGCATCATATTAGAGAATGAGGCTGGTGCGTTGGTGAGTCCGAACGGAACGACATTAAATTCAAAATGGCCGTAACGACATCGAAATGCTGTTTTGTGGGTGTGTGGTTCATATATCCTCTGCTGGTGGTATCCCGAGAGTAGATCCAGTTTGGTAAAATAGCGGGCGCCACGAAAACGATCGATGAGTTCGTCAATTCTGGGTAGAGGGTGTCTGTTCTTCCTGGTAATCCTGTTCAGACCGCGGTAGTCCACACACATACGCAGGGTGCCATCCTTTTTCCGAACAAAGAGTACCGGGGCGCCATAGGGTGATGTGCTGGGCTTGATGAATTTTTTCGCAAGTAGATCGTCAAGTTGCTTCCTGAGTTCGTCGAGTTCTGCAATTGAGAGGCGAATGACTGGTTTGAAGGGTGGATCGGCTGTTGGGTCTGTCTCAATTTTCATGGCATCGCCTCGGTCTGGTGGAAGGCCGCTCGGAAGTGTATCGGGGAACACATCCTTAAACTCGTCTTCAACGATGGCTCTGATCTCAGGCGTCATAGCTGGGCGTTTGGGTGGTGCTGATGCGTCCTTGTCTTTGTTGTTCTTGTCCTTCTGCAGATCCTTGGAAGATTTGACCAGTGCCAAGAATACGTCGGAGCCGGGGAGGGTGGCCATGGTGTGAAAGTGTAGGTGGGTAAGGAGGCGGCCACCGGTGCGGGTTTGAATATTATTTGATTTGAATCCAGTACAGTCCCACTCGATGGCTGTGTTGTTGTGGTTGAAGTGGAGAGCATTGGTGCGCCAGTTGATTTGTGGGTTGATGTGAGTAAGCCATGGTTTGCCCAGGATAAGGTCGTATTTTTTGAGTGGGTACAGGATTGGGTTGAGGTTGTCAGTGTATCCTTTGCGTTCGATGGTGATGTTGACCGTATGGTTGGTAATAGAGGATGAGCCGTCGGGGAGAAGAACAGGGATGGGGTTGATGACGGTTCGAGGCAAGTTGTTTTTCTTTTGAAAGGATGTGCTGATTACATTACCTTCAGCACCGCCATCGATCAGCACGCGAGCCGGGAAGCCACTGACAAGGCAGTTAAAAGTGAGCAATTGACGCTCAGCCTCAGCGATAGAAAATGAACAGAGACGCAATTGCTTTTGTCTCCGTCTTCTCAACTGTCGCTTTGTAGGCGGTGTGGTCGACACAACAGGGGTATCCAGGTCCAGGTCTGGTCCATCTGAGGTTCTAGACACAAGGTGGGACGAGTCAAACGTTGAGGTCTGGTCCAGTGAAGGTGCCAGAGTGGGGGGGGAGTGAGTATCACGATTTGAGTTTGTAATCTGAGTTTGGTTGCTAATCTTATTAACTGAGCGATCTGGCAACTTTATTTCATTTTTTTCTTTTCTACTTAACTCTGGGGTGTGATCACTCCCTTCACCACTGGGGCAAAGAGAGGGGATTTCAGCAACTGGGTCCTGGACTGCACCTAGTTGCTGGGGGCATTTCCCGACTGGTCTGTTGGGAGATTGCCCACGTTAGCAATATTATTGACGGTCTGGGCCCTGGATGAGCGGTTGGTGTTGCGGTTTTTTCCACAGTCCCAAGAGTAGTGTCCGGCGTTGATTCGACGGCACTTGAAGCATCCGTTGTTGTCCTGCAGATATTTCTTTTCATCGTCGGTAAGGCGGGCAAGGCGTGGTTGGGATTGTTGATTGTTGAATTGGGTTGTCATGGCGTGGACGGCAATGGTAAGGGACTGGACCGAGGCCATAAGGGCGCGGGTGGTGGGGTCGAGGCTGATGTTATCGATTTCCATTGCCATTGGGTCAAAAGCTGGGGGTGCTGGGTTTGAGCTGGTGGTTGGAGTGTGAGAGCGCATGCTATTCATAGCCTTGGCAAACATACCCTTTGTGGCTCCTTTGGGGCCAAAAGCATAGATGGTGTCAAATCCTTCAGCCTTGGAACACATATCAAAAAAGGTGTTGTTGGGGTTAGATACCTGATCGGTCTGAAGCAGCTGTCTCAGATCGTCGGGGCAGCCTTGGAGAAAAACAACTCTGACGGTGGCTTCGAGAAACACGCGACCAGTGGGATCTTCCGCGAGCAAGATGTTCATGTAGAGGCGGATGCGGGTAAGGTACTCGGCCAGGTTGGTGGTAAGCTTGGCATTGAGAAGAAGGCCGCGAACTTGCTCGAGAAATCCATCAGGCATGTATGCCTTCTTGAACAGGGTTGTAAAGGTGGAGTACTCGCAGGTGTCGTCGATGTTAAGTGATTCCCACCAGAGGAGAGAGGTTTGGTTGAGGAGGTTGACGGCATGGATGGTGCGTTTTCTGTCGGGTACGTTCTTCATGGTAAAGTAGCGTTGCACCTCTTTCAGCCAGGCGAGGCATTTGAAGCCATCGCGAGTGCCGTTGTACTTGGCGGGTTTGGAGGTTGTGTCAAGTTCAATGATGGTGGCGAGGTTGTCGTCGGTCATGATGGTGAGTTCCGATAAAAAGTCAGTGATAAAATACGTGTTAATGGGTGGAAGACAGGGTGAGGGGATGGAGGAGGTGCTAGGTGAGGTTTCTGGGGAGCTGGAGGAGTCTGGGGTTTATGCTGGGTGTTCTGGGGGTTGTGCTGAGTGTTCTGGGGTCTTGTTGGTGGAATTGTGAACCTTTGCTACCATGCAACTTTTGTAAGGAGTGGAAGGAAGAGATGTCTTTGTATTTTGGTAATAGTTGTCTATTTATCTAATTAAGGTAATCGGGGGTCCAATCGTTGCAACTTTTAAAGTTTGATTTTTTTATTTTTTCCCTCCCCCCAACTCCACCTTATGTCGGATACACTTGACTCCCTTTTTGAAGGCATCTCAGTCGAAAGACAAATTGCTATTCGTCAATTCTTTGAGGCCATGCCAGTTGCTACGCCCACCCCCGCACCAGCGTCTGCCCCAGTCGAACCCACCGAACGAGAGCTTGAGGCGGACCGCCGTGATCTTGCCCGCACCCTGGCCCAAGTCCTCAAGCCCCAGCGACCCGCTCCCTACTCTGGCGCGATTGATGCTGATGCATGCATCAACTTCATTGACAACCAAAAGGAGTATTATACAGTTGTTAAATTGGGCTTGGCTGAATGGGTTCAGTATACCGCCCTCAACCTAATTGATAATGCCAAATCATGGTGGCGCTCCTCTGGCCTGACTATCCACACTCCCTGGAACGACTTCGAGACCGATTTTCTCACTTTCCACACTCCTCCCAATGCCGTCGCTGCTGCCCGTGAGGCTCTTGAGTCACTCCAACAGGGTAAACGATCGGTTGCTCTTTACACTCATGAATTTCGTCGTCTGCTCCGCCGTGTTCCTACCCTCGACAAAGGTACCGCTCTACATTGGTATATCAAGGGTCTTGAGCGTGACACCAGCAAAGAGGTCAAGCTGCGACAGTGTGCCACCTTGGAATCTGCCATCACCCAAGCCAGCTTAATTCACTCGATCCTCTATCCTAACGGCCCCACCATTGCGCCCAAGCACGATACTAATGCTATGGATATCGACAATCTCCATGTTGCCATCAACAACCTTACCACTCAAGTCAACTATTTGTCTCGCAACAACGGCAACACCAACAACACCCCTCGCCCTCCCAAACTCACCCCTGAAGACAAAGCTTATCTTATCGCCAAGAAGGGGTGCTTCCGCTGTCGTAAGATCGGCCATATGGCAAGCCAGTGTCGTACCTTCCCAAGCACACAGCAGCCTCGCCAGTTCAACAACGTCGAGGTCACCGCCACCCCTGCTCCCGCCCAGGCTTCTTCCCAGACTCAGTCGGGAAAAGCCAACAGCAACTAGAAAAAGTCCAGGTTCTAGTTGCTGCTGCTCCCTCCTCTTTTCCTCTGGATCAGAGGAGTAAGCGTTTTTCTTCAGATAAGTTTTCTTCTTTTTCTTTTCCAAATAAAAAGCACTCTCTGCCCAAAGACCTTGCTCCTCCTTCATCTTCAATTACCAATACACTTGTTGACCCTCTACCTCCGATCCCCCCCCCTGTTATGGCTGTTTTGCCTACTGTATACGCCTCTCCCATTGTCCCTTCTCAAGAGGGGGATGGATTGACAAATACAATGGACCTGGACCCATCTGTGTCTCCTCCCTCTCTAGCCCCCACATCCATCTTGTCTGTACCTGATTCCGTACCTGCCTCGGTGTCTGTGCCTATGTCTTCGTCTGCAATCGATCTGCCAACTATTGTTCCTGAATCCATCCTCTCTGTGTCCGATTTGGTGTCTGTGCCCTTAACCAAGAGCAAAATCCGTCGCTTGCGCAAAAAAGGAGTTGGTGTTTCTACTTTTACTGTCGAACAGGCAAAGACAACCCTCCTTACTTTTGTCTGCAATGTTAATGGCCACACCGCTCGGATTCTAATTGATGGTGGAGCTCAGGGTAACGTGATCTCATCCTCTTTTGTTAAAAAACACGCAATCCCTCTTCACTCTTCATCTCCCATCCCCATCATCCTCCCCAACGGTTCACAATCCTTTTCTGCTCACACCGCCAACGTCACCCTCCATCGCCAACAATACTCCACCGACCTCAATCCCATTGTCTACCCATTGAAAAAATACGACCTTCTCCTGGGTAAACCCTGGCTCGCCCAAAACAACCCTCTCATCAACTGGCGCACAAACAACCTCCGCATCAACCACAACGGCATCGACATCGACTGGGACTGCACCGGTTTTCAGTCTTCCTCCATCAGCAACCGCACTCGCGGCCTTCTTCTTTCCCACATTCACTTTTACACTGAGGCAACCACCCCCGACAGTGAAATATACCTTGCACTCATTCATTCTAACAACAAAAACAACAACGACAACATCACCACCGACAATGACCAACCTACCCCTGACCAAGAACAACCTTCCATCACCCCCATTCCCCCACGACCACCTCCCTCTCTCCCTCCCGACATCCATACTATTGTTCACGACGAATTCCCGGACGTCTTTCCCACCGCCCTTCCCTCTGGTCTCCCTCCGGACCGTGGAGATGCTATGCGCATTGAAACGGACCCTACTGCCGATCCACCTTTCAAACCTGTTATTCGACTTTCCATTGCCGAGTTGGACGAACTCAAAAAGCAACTCGACGATCTACTTGCCAAGAAACTGATCAAACCTAGTACCTCCCCCTATGGTGCTCCGGTCCTCTTTGTCAAAAAGGCTGACGGTTCTCTTCGTATGTGTGTGGACTACCGTGGCCTCAACCGTATCACCAGAAAGAACCGCCACCCTCTGCCCAGGATTGACGAATTGATCGACCGCTTTCGTGGGGCCCAGTATTTCACCAAGTTGGACTTGATCTCAGGGTACCACCAGCAGCGTATCTATGAACCTCATACTCACAAGACCGCCTTTCGCTGCAGGTACGGTCACTTTGAGTTCAATGTCGTCCCTTTTGGCCTCACAAATGCACCCGCGTCATTCTCCAATATGATGCTCAAGGTCCTCGATCCGGTTCTCGACAAGTGGATAGTTGTCTATTTAGATGATATCCTGATTTATTCAAAGACTAAGGCCGAACACCTCCGCCATATCCGCAGTGTCCTCACCCTCCTCCGCAAGCATGGTCTCTATGTGAAATTGAGCAAGTGCTCCTTTATGCAAGAAGAAACCGAGTTCCTGGGTCATGTCATCTCCAAGAATGGTCTCCACACCAACGCTGGTCTTGTTCGCGCCATCCGCGAGTGGCCTTGCCCAAGAAAGCAAAAGGACGTTCAGCAGTTCATTGGGTTGGCACAATTTTATCAACAGTATATAAAAAACTTTGCTGACATCGCCCTTCCTCTTACATCGCTACTAGGTGAAGGTCGACAGTTCGTCTGGGATGACACCACCGAGTCCGCTTTTCTTGCGCTCAAGAATGCCATCAGCACTGCCCCGGTCTTGCGCATCTTTGATCCAAACCTACGATCGACCGTTGAGACCGATGCCTCTGGCTTTGCTGTTGGCGCGGTGCTCTTCCAGACGGACAGCAATGGCGTATCTCGTCCGGTCGCCTTCACCTCACGGAAGTTGAACTCAGCTGAGAAAAATTACCCAACCCATGAACAAGAGCTACTTGCTGTCGTCCACGCCCTGAAGACTTGGAGATACTACTTGGACGGGTCCCATTTTATTGTATATACAGACCATGACACCCTTAGACACTTCCCCACCCAACCAAAACTGACCCGGCGACAAGCAAGGTGGATGGAACTGTTACAGGAATATGACTTTGACTTCAAGTTCAAGCGAGGTGTTGATAATGTCGTTCCTGATGCCCTCTCTCGGCGACCGGATTATCAAGACCCGCCACCGGCACCCATGTCGATCAATGCCCTTGACCTTCAGTCCGACTCAGGTTTGAGGCAGCGCCTGATAGATGGATATCAAGAGGATGCTCGCCTTGCTTCCATCTATCAAAGCTGCCTCGGAGGGAAGTCACCAGCATCTTATTTTTTGCACAATGGGTTGCTTTATGTTAAACGACGTAGTGACTCGTTGCTTTGTATACCAAAGTCCTCTGACCTGCGTTCTCTCCTCCTTCATGACGTACACGACGCTGCAATAGCGGGCCATTTAGGTTTTGACAAAACCTACGCCGCCTTGCGTCGTTTTGCCTTCTGGCCTCGGATGTCTGTTGATACCCGTCAATATATTGAGTCCTGCTCAAGCTGTCAACGCAACAAGGCGGTACGACGTCTTCCTGCTGGACTACTCCGCCCCCTAGAGATCCCCGAGCAACGCTGGGACACTGTGTCGATGGACTTTGTTGTCAAACTTCCTATGACAGCTCGCAAGTTTGACGCCATCACCGTTTTTGTGGACAAGCTGTCCAAGCAAGTTCACTTTGCACCAAGTCGAACCACGGATACTGCTGTTAAGGTTGCCAACTGTTTTTTCAGCAACGTCTTCCGTCTACATGGAATGCCTAGCACCATCGTCTCGGATCGGGATACCAAATTCACCAGCACCTTCTGGCGTCGTCTACAGGAGCGTCTAGGCACCAATCTTGCCATGTCCTCGTCCTTCCACCCCCAGACTGATGGCCAATCCGAGAGAGCGATTCAGACTCTAAAGACAATGCTGCGCGGCTTAGTCAATCATAAGCAAGACGACTGGGACCTGTATCTGTCGGCGGCCGAATTTGCATACAACAACGCAGTTCACTCCTCCACTGGTGTCTCACCCTTCTTTTTGAACCACGGATTTCATCCTCGAGTACCTGCCTCCCTCCTCGCTCCCGTCACCCCGTCCTCCTCATCCTCCTCATCCTCACTGGACTTTGACTCCTTTATCTCCGCACAACAGTCTGCCCTTACGATTGCTCGCGAGAGCCTTCTTGAGGCTCAAGCTCAACAGATCAAGCACGCCGATGCTCATCGACGACCTCACTCCTATAAAGTTGGCGATCAAGTTTTACTCAGCACCGAGCACATCACCACGGCCTACGATTCCACCCGCCCTGCTGCTTCCCTTCAAGCTCGCTTTTTTGGCCCTTTCACGCTTCTTCAGCAACGCTCACCAGTTTCCTTTCAGGTCGAGCTCCCACCCACCATGCGCATTCATGATGTCTTTCACGTCGACCGATTCAAGCCCTATATTCCATCACCAGAATCTCTCGGTCGACGCTCCCTGCCACCTCCTGAGCCCGAGGTTGTTAATGGCGAAGTCGAGTACGAGGTTGAGGCCATCTTAGCACACAGATCAAGACGAAGAAGGACGGAGTTCCTTGTCAAGTGGGCGGGTTATGACGCGGCCAAAGACTCTACCTGGGAGCCACTCAAGGCTTTAACCAACTCACCCATTATTCTCCACAAGTACTGCCAGGAACATGGGCTTTTTTTTTTATTAGGGGAAGGTGTAACAGGATCGTAGATTGCCTCCTGCTTTTGGCAGCCTTGTTCCTTAATTACCTTATTAATATCTTGTGTGTCTGTCTTACACATATTACCCCTGCTTAGTATTGCTTCGCCCTCATTCCCCATAGACATATAAATACCCTTTCCCTTCTGTACAATAAACCTCATTCCTTCTTGCCCTTTCCTCTTGTCCCTACATCCCCTTGTCTCTTTCCCTTGTTATTACCCTTGCCTCTTGTCCCTTGCTCTGCTCCTATTACAACGCCACGCATTCTGTATTCGGACGGATCCCTTTTGAACTCTGGAATGAAGAATGTCTCTCAGGCTTTTGGAGCTGTCGACCTCTCTCAGGACAATCCTCTCACGATTCAAGGACGAACGGACGGACATGCCTCCTCGGCCAAGGCCGAACTTCTGGGTCTTCTAGCTGCAATTCTGGCAGCACCTCCGGAGCAGGACATTATAGTTCGCCTTGATAACCAGTCAGTGGTAGACCAGTACCGCCGACTAGTAAAGAATCGTCGGAATGTTCTGCCCAGGAAGCGGTTCAGGAGCACATACGCTGGTATTTGGGCGGTACTCTGGCAGATTGTGGAAACTCGGCCAGGCGGGGTTGAGGTGGAGTGGATAAAGGGACATAGCAATGTACATGGGAATGAGCTTGCAGACCAGGCGGCAAAGGAGGCTGCACAGAGCGACACAGTACCCGTAGTGGTGGATCTGGCGCAACAGACGGACATTAGGAACTTTGCATATTGTTACGGTGGGCTTGTGGAGATTGATCTTCGGCAGCTGCTCAAACAACAAACGACAATTCGGCACCATCAGGCCTGGACAGCACAGAGGCGAGTCAAGAGGGCGATCCCAGACATTGAGGACGTGGAGTGGCGATCGACCCTGGCCCATGTTCATGATAGGCGAGCCGTCTTTACATTCTACAGCAACAGCAAGGACTCTCACCAACGTACACATCACATCAAGAAGCTGCATGGCATGTTGCCCACTTTGAACTCTATGCAAGCGCGCAAACCGAACCTTTATTCGACCTGCCTGTGCCGACGATGCGAGCTTGAGGAGGAGGACAACAAACATGTCTGGAATTGTCCCCTTTCTGCAGAAACCACCACTACGATCTGGAAGGAGGCCATGGATAGGATTGATGGATGGGGTGTACAGGCGACAAACAGCTACAACGCCGCCAGGAAGCGTGAATATGATCGTGCGATTGCCCATGGACGCCAGATGCCAAGGCCGGTCCCCATACACTGGCAGTCGCCCTCGGATGCGGAACATGTTCAAGGATTCTCTTCTATCGGTGGAGCTCGAGCCGTGCACAGCGGTAGTCCTGCTCCCGATCGTGATGAGAATCCCAAGTGGAGTGTCTCGGACCTCCTTCGCGGTATCACCCCCAAGAGTATGTTAACTGAATGGTCCGCGGTTTTCCGAACCCCACAGTCCATCGCCAAGACAGTTTTGCATAGGTTTGTTGGCTACCTGGAGGCGCAGGCTTCGGAGTTGATATGGAAGCCTCGGTGCTCCGCGACGATCGCGTGGGAGCAGACACAAGGCATCTCCGTCAAGAACAAGACCTCCAAGTACACAGGTCCCCGAGGTGACTGGAGTCAGGGATACGGCTACATCACACAAGATGGTTTTTGCCCGTGTGGCGCTTCGCTAGCCACACATGAGAATGGGTGCTGCCCTGGAGCGTCCATGGATCCACGCGCGGCCGATGAGCGGTTGCTGGATAGTTTGTTGGGAAGGAGGAGATTGTCATTAATGGAGAGGATGGGAAGAATTCCTTTTCTTCGTGTTTAGTTTTATTTTCTTCTATTGAAGCTGTGAGGAGCAGCGGCAATTGTTGCGCAGAGCCAGGTTGTGGACCGGACTGCGACTGGTGGATGGCTCTTGGAAGAGTTTGGTATGTAGCTCCTTTCACTATCGAATGGCTTTCTTGGGCTTTTCACTGGAGAAATAAAATTGCGTACGAAAAAAAAAAAAAAAAAAAAAAAAAAAAGCTTTAAAATGAAAAATCGCCTCGCCCTGAAAACATGTCCTCCATTTGCCTGAAAAAAAAAAATTGCGTATTGGAGAATAGCAGGCGCTTATCCAACCCTGTCAAGCAGCAACACAGAAAAAAAAAAAAAAAAAACAAGTGTAGATGCCATTAGAGTGTTTATTTGTTCATTACTTTTGGGTATATTTTGCTCAGATGCTGGCTCGTCTTCTATACTTATTGATTGTCTCGCATTTATTTTAGTTCGTATCAGCCTGGCCGTTGACGTTGAAGTTGTCGATCAAGTTGAGAACACCACCCAAGAGGGTCTCACGGTTCTCGGTACAGGCGGTGGGGACCTCCTGCTGGTAAAAGCGATCGAGACGGGGGGCTAATGTGTTCTCGAGGTTGACACGGAAGGCGAGGACGGTGTTGGCATCGTTCGAGTCCCTGCATCCTGTCTTGCACACAAACTTGGAGTCGACGCTGGAGGCAACGTCGATACCAGCCTGGGCACCGGTGGTGGATGTGCAGGAGGTGCAGGGCTCTGCAGCAGGTGCGGGTGCAGGGGTCTCGGCGGGCGCGGGTGCGGGAGCAGGAACCTCAGCTGGTGCGAGTGCGGGTGCTGGAGCCTCGACGGGAGCAGAAACGGGTGCTGGAGCCGCAACAGGGGCCGGTGCGGATGCGGATGCTTCAGCAGGAGCAGGGACGATCTCGGTGTTGGTCATCTTCTCGGTGCAGTCCTTGGACAAGAGCTCAGCGTTAATGTTAGACTGAATGCGCTCCAACATCAACTGTGTAATCTTGGCATCCAACTCGGCCATCTTCTTCTCAATCTCCTCCTTCTGGGACCAGGCAACATCAAGGTTGGCATCAGAAGTAACAGTGGCCTTGATAGCGGGGGCAAGAACCTCAGGCGAACAAGCCTTCTTGGCCTCATTGATCTTTGTCTGGACAGCGGCGCTGAGAGCAGCCTTTTCCTGGGGGAGATCCTGGGCGCCAGAGGTGACCTTCGCTGACTGAATCTCGGCCATGAGGTTGTCGAGGCGAGTATAGGCGATAGTCGAGTAGTGATCGGCAGAGGCCTTGACAATGATGTCGAGGGCGCGTTCGTCGTTGTCGGTGCAGTCGCCACAGCGCCTGGCGATCGTGTGGGTGGCGGTGGCGATGCCTTGAAGGACGTCGACCTTGTTGACGAGGGGGGCGGCAGAGGCAACAGCGGCAAGAGCAGCAGAAATCAAAAGGGTGGCGGAGGTGAACTTCATTGTTGGTTATGAGCTGGGCTTGGGTATATAATTGGTGGTAATGAGTACTGGATATATGTTTGCTGGAGAGCAGGAAGGAGTAGTGGAGCTGGATGATTGTTTGGATAAAGAAATAAAAAGTACACGCATGGTTGAATATTTATAATGATTTTGATAGTTAACTATGAATAAAAGGTTGTCAGGTTGGTTGTTGTTCCTGGTGCCAGATAAATTTCCTTGGGGTACTGAATGACAAAAAGAGTGAAAGTTACTAGTGACGAACAGAGAATGTAGTAGATCAAGTCAGAAGGTGGAATGGGTTTTTTCAGGAAACGCGAACAAATGGTTCAAAAAAGGAAAAGAACATGATGAAGACAAGTGTTGGCAAGAGCGATTGGTGGTTAGGTTACCGGATAGTGAGAGGCGGTTGTTTGTTACATCCCGGCTGCGGTTACCAGACAAGAGAGTTACCAGACAAGAGAATTACCGTCGCTCACTATCTCTCTTTCTAGGACTCAACGCAAAACAGGAGCTATATTCGATTTTCTTACCATGGGGTAAAAAGAAGAGAATCGTAGCGACATTCAGTCATCCTTACCCGTCGATTCTTCATTCCCCATCCTCCCATCGAAAAAATAACAAGATCCAGGCACCTGGCACAGCCGTAAGAAAAAACAATGATGATAGATTTCACTGATGAAAGTCCTTCTGATTGGTCCATGATACGCGTCCTTCTGGAACCAGACGCGTCTTTGGTCGATCCCTTTCCTCTCAAAAAAATGACGGATTGGCCGTCTTCCTTCTATTCCTTTCTCTCTTTCATCTCTCTTTTGTCTACTTTGCATAGTTACCCCATTTCGGAATAAAAAAATAAAATCTTGTCGTGCTCTTCTTTTTTTTTTTTTTTTTTTTTTTTCCTTCCGCACTCTCCCTTCCTCTTATTCTTCTTGCTCCTTTCTTTCCTCCATGCCCATTCGATTCAATAGATTCCCCCTTTTCGTCATTTACTGTTTTCCTGACAGAGGTAAAGAAAGATTCGCTCCTGATTCGCTTTTGTTCTAAGAATCTACGCCTAAAGTCGAGATTACTCTCCTGTTTTTCTCCTGAGTCTAAGCACTCTCTATCCTACTCGGGAGGAGGATAGGGCGCCGTAACTTTTTCCAGAAAAAAGAGTTCCGGATGGTTGACAAGTAGTAAGCAGATGGGAAAGCATTTTGTCAGGCGATCAAATAGAGCCCGGTATTGCGTCCTACACACCCACATCCCATTTGAACGAAAAAAAAAAAAAAAAAAAAAAACGCCGTATCGAAAGTACCGAAAAGCCTTCGTTTTCCTTATTCATCTTTTTAGCGAATACGGCGATTGCGGCTGCTGTCGTACGCTGCATGTCAAAGACAAAAGGAAACGAAATCCAGGGGTATCTTTTTTGCGCTTGTGTGAACTGAGCATTTCTGTGCTCTGCTCTGATTCTTAATTACGCCGACCACCGACTGACTTGACTGTCCGTCTTTTTTTTAGGCAAGACAGACTCTTACAATACACAAAGAGAGGGGCGTGGCACGGTCATTTATCTTTGTTTCTGAACAATGTGCATATGCGATTGTTTCTCGTTTGTTTGTTTGTGGGTGGCGAACGAGCGCCCATTTTTTGTCGCTTTGTCCATAAACGCTAGTTCCGGATCTCTTTATTTTTTTTTCGACTCTTGCCTCTTTTTTTCTTTTCTTTTTCCCTTTATTCTCGATACCCTTCCTCCCTTTCTTTCTTTTCCCTTTCTTCCAACTCCTCAGTTCTCAGCTATTCACAGAATCCTTTTGTCGACATACTCTCACCCCACACACGGACTATCTTTTTTTTTCTTTTCTATTTCGCCCTGGTCCCTTCTCCATCATTCCAAATCCCAAAACAACAACACCAACCATCCCATACCCCTCACCTTCGATACTAACAATAGCAAAAAAAGATGGTACCGGCACGTACTACAACCGTCCTTTTAGGACTGACCGCAGCAACGTCCCTCTTCCTCCTCTCAACTGCATTTCCAGTCGTCCTTCCCCCACAACGACATCACCCCTACGACTCCCTGTCTTCCTCCTCTTCGCCCTCTTCCTCTTCGTCGTCGAGCCAACAATCATATGGACATTTCTATGCACAGGACCCCAACTCCCGCCAAATTAAAGAGCAAGTCAGCGAGGACGACAATCTGCAGCAGCAGCCCCCACATCTGCGACCGCAGCAACCACGACCGTATCCTCAAGCCTCCAACATCAATAGAGACGGCGAGAGTGATGGGTTAGGACAGAACACCCACTCATTCCAGAACCTCCTACTCACACGACCTTCGTCTGCCTCCTTACCCCAACACCACCGACAAGAACAAGAACAAGAGTCTGCCTTGAGAACCCCTTCATCCACATCTTCACCCTTGTCATCATCCTGGTCCTCCTCTTCGTCGTCGTCTTCCTCACCCCCTCACTCCCCCTTCTCCTCAAGACATTCAACACAGCCATCACTGTCCTCACAACACCACCAGCATGAGCTGAGAGTCCAGACCTTCAAGACCCACGGCCACATCCCACCACAAGACCAAATCCTCCATCAATGCACAACCCACTTCCTCGCCCTCCTTGATACCGAGATCTCTGACCGGCTTCTAGCCCAGCTCTCGAGACTCGTCATGATGCTGCCTGTCATTGGTGTGGAGACCCGAGCAGTGATCCGGCAAAAAGTCACAGAGGTGATGGGGTCTGTGGTGGAGGGGTTGAAACATTATGAGGCTATTGAACGGGTTATCCGGACGGCTGTTGACGACGCTGGTGGGCTGCAGTTGTTGCAATTGACGCCGTCGACGAGATCGGCCATTGGCGGTGGGAACAGCCTGAATAGAGGAGGGAGGGAAGAGTTGTTTGTGGTGGATGATAGCAGAAACGACCAGATCTCAGAGTACGAAGATGTCGACGACGTCAGTGGCGGCAACAGCAACAACAACAACGACAAAGCAGCAACAACTACAACAGGAATGATTGACGAGAGCCAGATTCCAGTCATAACCGATATTGCCATGGAAGCCGTGCTCGACTATATGGCCGAGATCCTTAACCCGAGCCTAGTGATCCATCAATTAACTGAGGCCATCCAGGGCGCGCTGTTTGAGATCAGTAACCAGCGGAAGGCTCTTCAACGGATGCGTTGGGAACGCCACAACGATAGTGGCGATGATGAGGATGGATATCTGGAGAATGTCAATGAGGTAGAATTGGATCTAGACGATTTGAGCAGCCAGTCTTTGAGTAGTCATCGTCCTGCAGATCGGCATGGTGTTGATTTATTGAGCGATGGGTGGGTCTGGTCTGGACCCTCTTCTAGAGACAAGAATGGCAGCAGCAGAGACAGCAGTATCAACAGTCTACTCGAGGAAGACGAGGACAGCGAGGACGACGACTCACGAGGCCGGGATGAAGATCTGTGGGATGAGGATATGGAGACCCATCAATGGGGCTCGACTGGTCACCTGTTCGAAGACTTTGAAGACGAAGATACTCTCCTCAACAACGATACCTCCTCTGACTCGTCCTCACAGACCGTCATGTCAAAACTGGCAAGGCAAGGCATTACAAAGCAGGATATGGAGAACTGGGACATGGCAGCCGCCACCTTAGGAGACGATGGTGGCGAGGATGGAGAAAGCGAGAATGACGACGAGTCCTGGGACCCATACTCGATTGGGATCCGGGAGTCTGACGACGGTACCGGAAACGATAACGGTGGCGGTGATGGTGCAGAGGATGAAGAGGGTGATGACCCGATGGCAGATACGAGTGAGGATTATGGACGGGAGCGGTACCTCCAGCAATCGTACTTTAACCGGTTCCAAAAACGCAGTCTCTTCGCCTCTCCCCCTGCTCCCCATTCCGACGCCACCAAACAACCAGAGCCTCAAAAGGCAGCATCAACAGCTGGAGCGCCATCCCTCCGAATCATCGTTGACAACCCTAAACCCACCACCGGCGCTACCACCACAATCAAGCCCATCCGTCGACCGAACCTAGCCCCCGACCTACGCCTCGAGAATCTACTGACACAGTTGATTGAACCCCTGTTGACAACATTCATCGAGGAAGACTTTCCAGCGAGCTGTAAGCGTGTCCAGGGCGAGCTGATGGACGAGATCATCTGGTCGCTCGACCAGAGTGAGCTCAACGGCGGTCATGATGGTCTGGATAGCGATGAGGAGCGGATGCTTCTTCTTTCTGAGTTGGAGTACTGAGATGTATATATACATATATCAAGAATCCTCATAGTTCACACACACATCAACAAGCTATTGTACAGTACATATCACAAGTGAATACAGTATTCCTTTCATTTCGCATTGCTTGTTTTTGTTTGGTTTTATCTTGCTATTTACACCAATGTACAAAAATATGTCTCGAGGACTCAGGCCTCGATTTCCTTAGGAGCAGAAGCTGTCTTAACAGCGGCCTCGATACCGCCTTCAGGCAACCGCTCTTTGGCCTCCTTAAGCTCCCTGATCTCCTTGACGACCCCACACCCAGTCCTCTCAGCATCAGGCTGCAAAACCTTGGACCCCACAGGCTGCGAAGGGTCCATCGGATCCACATCACTCTCATCCAACTCTTGCACCTTCACCGGTTCTGCCGGATGACAATTCTGTGTATCCTGTAACCAATTGCTACTCAGCACCTGCGTCGCCTGCCATCGGTTCTTGGGGGCCGGTTGAAGGAGTTGGTCAATGACCTCCGAGATGGCGTCTGGCCAGGCGAGGGTTTGGTGAGTTGCGAGTTCGATTGCGCGAAGGTTTAGGTACCTTTCGCTGGGCTTGCGACGTACTACAGAGGCGTCAGTGGTTTTGCTTCCGACAGAGTTATTGGGATGATGACCATTGGTAGTGGTAGGTTCTGGAGTGGCAGTTCTCGCGTTTCCGTCTCGCATATCGTGGAGCGATTGCAACTTGTTGATAAATGCCGTCCAGTTCGAGTCGTCCTTGGAAGCCTCATTCCAGTTGTACCGTCCAAGTCGCATGCACATGTAAATAATCCCACACGCCCACATATCCACCTTCCTATAATAGTCAAGAGAGAAAGAAAAACGAAGAAAAAGTTAGTAAGCTGTGCCATGCATCACACTTATTTTTACACAAGCGCAAGTAGAACAAAAAGAGTAAACTATACCGGCCGTCAAAGGTCTTCTTAGTAAACTCCTCAGGGGCAATAAACGGCCCACTCCCACAGATAGCAGCCGAAGACCGCACCTTCCTTTCCCACGGCATCCGGAACACCTCACTGTTTCCAAAATCTGCAATCTTTAAACACCCATCCGCTGTTAACAACAAGTTTTCGGGCTTCAAATCCCGATGCACGACCCCCATCGAATGCAGGAACCCAACCCCATTGATCAGCTGCGCAAAGAAACAGCTTGATTCGGCCTCGCCGAGGGTGGTGGCACTGGCGATGAGGGTGTGCATGTCGCCGCCGGCACAGTATTCCATGACTTCACTGTAGGAGTTGCCGTGGAGTTGGAGGAGGTCCATGGTTTGGATGACATTGATGTGTTTTATGGAGGAAGCAATGCAGAATTCGCTTGTGAGACGGCGCATATAAGACTTCTGGGACTCGGCCTCACGGTACTTGAATTCCTATATACAGGTTAATTTTGCGTGTTGTTTTAGTGATGCAAATGAATAATGTCCGTACGGGGAACAACAGTAAATGTACAAAAGGGATCGAGTATCTCGTTGTTTGAGTTACCTTGATGGCAAAGACTTCATCGACACCGGACTCTGGATGCTTCTTGATCGATAGCCTGACCGTTCCGAATGCGCCTACACCGCCCATCAACAAGCAAATGGAAAAAGGGAAGACGTCAATTACAATTTGTCACACAAGCCAACGCACACAAAATAATGACGCATCATCCCACACCCTATTCAAAAACCAACAACAACAACAACAACAACAACAACAACAATGTCAGAAAAAAGGGCGTCTTTTACCTTTGCCAACAACCTGCTGGAGCTCCCCATACTTGTGCACGAAACCCTCCTTCGCCGCCTTCTTGTTCCTCTTCACGTTACTATCCTTTCCACGAGATTCCTTCTCATACTCCCGCATCTTCTCTCCAATCAACGACAGCGGATGCTCTAACACCTCTTTATCTATATGGTGATGATGCTTCTTATCGTGTCCATGCCAATCCCGCTTGCCTTCCAAGAAATCACGAAACCTGTGCGCCTGCTCCGACAGGAACCGGTGCCGCTTCGGCGCAGACAAGTTATGTCTATGCCCACCATCGGGCAGTCTCTCGAACCGATGCACGCTTTCATGGGTTGATGAATGGCCACCCGAGGAGTGAGCCGAGTCTGAGGAGCCTTGGCTACGGGCTTTGTTGTTGGGCGGCATGAGGTCGTAGGCGGAGGGAATCTCGGCCAGCATCCGAGAGCGTGGTACTGCTGGGGTTGTGTCGACGCTGTTATGGGATTTGTTGGATGAGGCGAGGGAAGATTGGCTGCTGCGGTGACTCAACTCTGCCCGCATCTTGTATTCCTGCTCCTGCTGTGAATGATAGGGGTCAGGAGAAGGAGAACGGCTTTGGTCGATAACGTGGCCGTCGGGGGTCTCAAGAATAACATGAGGACCAGCACCGCTGCCATTAAGATCTTGCCCCTCGGAGTATGGGTGTTCAGGCTTGGGGTGTTGAATGGCCAAGGAGGGCACGGTCTCGAGGGGTTGAGAGGGCTGTTCGAGTGAGAGAGCTTGAACGCCTGGTTGAATTTCGTTTCCCACGTCGACCGCGACAGCTGGTGGTTGTTGTTGCTGTTGCTGTTGGCGTATGTCTTTCATGATATCCTGCGGGCTGTGAGTTGAAGAGAAGTGGAAAATTGAGTTGAGTGAGAAGAAAAAGAAGTGGTGTGCTGAATGAAAGATGAGGAGTGAATGAAGAGTGAATGAACAAAAGAGAAAGAAAAGTAAAAAAAAAAAAAAAAAAAAAAAAAAGTAAAAGGGAAAAATCACTGTCCAGGAACATTGCCTTTATTCGATTTTCAATTGGCATGAATCGTACAAAAGCGGCAGTGAGTGAGGAAAAGGAGTAGAAAGAGGGGACATGTCCCTCAAGAGCACCAAATCGGGTTTAGCAGAATTGATACACAATGCACACGAATGGTGGAGCGTGCATCGCACTTCCATTTATCGACTGACACAACCGAGGCGTCATTCGCCCGTCCACTCGCACTGCCCCCTTCCTCCAAAGAGCAGGCTGAACGGAAATGAAAAATCGATGATGATGATGCCATGGATTCAGGCTGTTTGCTTGCCTTCCTTCTTCTTTGCTCACTTGTTTCCTCGCGAGGGGATGTGATGAAAGGCAAGAAGAAAGAACCAAAACCAATCTTGAAAGAGGGCAAGAATAGAGCAAAAAAAAAAAAAAAATAAACAAGGCACATCCAGCCTTTGTCATTGTTATCATCAACACCCGCAATGATAAAAATAAATTGCATCTTGTAGACCAGGCTTGAGTGTTTTGTTGTTGTTGTTCGGCGGATGCGCCCTAATTATGCCCGCGCCCAGACCCCAACTCTCTGAGGTTTGCCGACCCGAGCACCTTCATACATCCAAGACCGACACTCCAATTCCTCCGGTGTCGTCAACTGTCGACCATTGCGCTCTTGCACCAGTTCTAATGTTTTTCCCACGTACAAAAAAAAAAGCTCGATCAGTGTTACTATTATCATCGCCTCGTAAAAATCTTGTCTTCGAGTTGATCTGCTCAGTGCCCAGCAAATGTCGTTACCATTGAGTAGAACATAGGTTGGCGGGAGGTGGCGAGCCATATCTGAGGGTTCATCAAATATGTCTTCTGTTCTCCACAAAATCGAAAAAGAGGAGTGAGAAATCGGGCCATACATTACTCACTCTTTTATGCCATCGGCAAAAAAAAAAAAAAAAAAAAAAAAAAAAAAAAGACAAGACAAGTCTCAGGCCCCTCGCTTACCATCAAATATTGACATAGCTCTCTCAACCTCAGCGTCCAGTTGTCGCTTAAGAATCTTATCCTCGGACTCTTCTTCAACCTCCACCTCGAGAGCCTCCGCACTTCTAGCCCTAGCATCCAACAGCTCTTGTGCGGCTGCAGCATCTGCCTCAGCCTCCTCTCGCGCAGTCTTCAGCCCCAACTCAAACGACCTGTTTGCACGAATGACTTCTCGAATCTCGCTGCGTCTTCTCCGCTCCTCCTCCAAATCTTCGGGCTCATAGATAAGTTCCACAATGCTGTCATGTCCTTCGGAGATAAAAGCAGTATCCGCTGCTGCACTCCGGAAATCCTGGTCCAGACCTGCCTCGTCAAAGACAAAATCTCCGTCAAAGTCGTGTTCATCACTGAGCTCTTCAGCATGTCCCGCTCCTGACTCTTGGTTGTACGGGTCACGATCAGGGCGCGGAGTCTCCAGAAAAGGGTCCCTTTCCGGCTCAGATCGTCTGATCAAGCTCGACGGCAATATCCGACTCGTTCCCAGTGGCGTCTCCTCCTCCGCCCGTGGATCAACAACAACAACATTGCTGCTTTGAGACATTTCTCCGCGTGCACCTTGCACTTGTGCCTCATCACTCTCGCCCTGGTACACATGTTTCTTCAAGTCCAGCATCGCACGCCTCGCAGCATTCGTCCAAAGGCTCGGTGGCTCATTGTTTGCCTGGTCCCTGTTATTCCTGCCAACTGGTGTATCCGGATCATCACGATTCATCAGTGACGGATTGAACCGACTCAAGCCAACTCCAGGTGTTCGTGTGGGTAATTGTGTCGATAGTGGTGCCAGTGTGCGGAACTGTGGCGTCGTAAAGCCCTCAGGTGTTGCCATGCCTACTGACGGGGAGGAATAAGATATGTCGTGTGGTCCCGTATGACTAGACAGTCGCCTTGGCTGCTTCTCAATCGCTCGACGGCCTCTAATCAAACTCTCTTGCTTGGAGAGAAAGCTCTCGACGTCATCATCATCAAGCACCTTGTCTCCAGGGTGAATATCTCCGTTGTCGCTGACATCGCCTTCCTCTTCATCTTCTTCCTCGGCCTCTTCGAATGCAATCCTGGATGGGCGTTTAATAAATAATGTTGTTGATACTCCTGCAGTTGACGAAGATCCTTCCTCCTGCGAGTCCTCCAGCCCAGGTGTCGCGACAGTCGAAGAAAATGAATCCGCCAGTCGTGCAGTCACAGGCGTCCCCACCACTGCAGCTGTCTCAATAGCTTGTGTGTTTGGCGTAAACATCATATCCCAAGGCGTGATGGGCGAGGCGTTGAGTTCTGGTGAATCAAACCCAACATTGGCCTGCGCTCGTCCTCCTCCCCCTCGTCGCAGATGTCTTGGCGTAGCTATCGGCCGCCGACTCGTAAAGGGATCATCCACCGGAAGCCCAAATACATTGTCGGCGGGTCTCGCTGTCGCATGTGCTGGTTGTGCTGCAGACGGCGGTAGTATTGGTCCCGGTATCCTTGATGCAATGTGCGATGGTCGTGGCGCTGGTGGTGGCCCTCCTGGCAAACTCGAGGTTACTGGGGTTCTCATTTGGCCAGGTGTGGTATTGTTATTACTGTTGTTGTTATTATTGGCGATGGTGACGCCATGGCGCCTGTGTTGCTGGTCGGGTCGACTTTCTCGCCTGCGCGCCGTAAACGGGTTGTTGTCGCTCCTACTCCTGCTGTTACTGGTGGTATCAAGAGCGCCTCTGACTGCTTGTGATCCTGTTCCTAATCCTGTTCCAGGATCCTGGTCCTGCTGAAAAACGAGCACTCTCCGTGAATTTGTGTCTGAACCTGATGTAGCAGCAACGTCAGTGACGATGGCGTTTCGGCTTCCTCCTGCGCCTAAATAAATGAAAGCTATAGAGGATTAGTCGCGATGTCCCAACAGTATAGCATTCGTGATCCTTGCCGTTGTTGTCATTGTGAGAAGAGGTCTCGTACTTGTACTTATGTTGGAGGTAATTGAAGGCTGGTTGGGTCTTGGCTGACGAGGTGGGACACTCATCGCGCTGATGCCATCTGGATGTTGTTTGTCGTTTCGGTTGTTGAGGGAAGTGAGAAAGTCAGAAGTTCAAGGAACGACTGTCAAAGAAACAAAAGTGCGTCAAGGTGACCGTTTTTGTTAGATTTTTATTCAGAAATAAATGCGCGTAAATGCATCGCGACGATATGGTATTGTACAAGCAGGGGAGAGAAGGAGAGCGGCAGAAGATAAAGCGAAGGAAAAGGGAGCATGAGGAGAGAGAAAGGCAGTGAGAGGGATGATGACCAGGTCTTGCGGACATACTCAGTTCAAGGTAGAGTCAAGAAGGGTCACTGTCGAGGCAGGAGAGTCTCACGATCACGGACCATTTCCTCATCCTCTGCACTCGGAGGCTCAACCCAGCCCTGAGGGACAACACACGGAAACATGGTTCCCAATTTGGCCGCGCGATTGATCCAGGCTATTTAAATATAAAAGGTTATTGGTCATAAACTTCTCAATAACGAATTGGCTCATATCTCATTTAACGCAGTTCCTTCATGCCTTTTGCTCGAAGGCGAACAAGAAAAAACACTTACCAGGAGGCCTCGAACCCGTCAACCTGTACGCCATTTCGGATGAAAAGTGGTTACAATTCCTACGAAATGAATTTTAAGGCACATGCAAGTCAGGACAAGACATGGCGTTATATTGAGCTGCTCTCTCGTTCTCTCATTCTCTTATTCTCAATTGCCAGGTAGGGGTGTGAGTGGTGCGGGGAGTTATTTTTCAGTATAATGCACCTTACCTCGTTAACAACGTGTAAGAGTCGCCTATAGTTAGAACCATTCCATTGAAAGGAGCAAATCAAAAACAGGGGTTAGGTGTGAGCAAGCCTTCCTTCTCTCTTGAACAGATTCCATAACCCTGGTTGTGTATCCACATTCTGTAGGTTGTGGTCAGTGGTGGGGACTATGCTGTGATGCGAATCATTTTGTGTCATCAGTGGATAGATGGATAGAGTGCATGAAAGGGTTGAATGGTCGTACCTGTGAACTCCTTGGAGAGTGTCTGGATGACTTGATTGATCTCCTGATCCGTCTTTGTCGTGAATCCCACGAGTATGGTCTCCCTACAAAAAAAAGCACACAATACCGCATTACATTCAAAACAAGAAAAAGTAAAAAAAAAAAAAAAAAAAAAAAAAAGGGGAGGGAGGGATCCCCTGTTTTTGTCAATGACAGGTCACATAAAAAACCGACTGCTGGTTCCTGAACTTGCACCCTTGCTATTTCCCGCCACAACCACTCTCCAGAAAACGGTAATCTCTTGTTTTGAATATCCTTTTGCTTTGCTTACTTGAAGACGACGCCAGGTGGGCCAACCTTGGGCTCGACACAAAAGACTCCCGTAAAGTTATACTCGTGTCCTCCGAAGTTGAATTCTAAGTATGAAAAGAAAAGGATAAAATGGAATGAAGGTTTTCTCTTCCTGCTTTAATCAACTGATGGTGTGTACGCCATCCAGCACCACCTTTTCTGTTCGACAAGCAATTGACAGCCTGAAAGACTAAGCCCTGAACTGAGGTCGCACCTTTGTCGAGGATTTCTATGCCAGAGTGGAATACACCTAATACGTCAATGAACAAGTGATAAAGTAGTCGAGAACTGTCAGTGTCCTGTGTGTGTACCATAGACGGAAAAACGATTGAACGGAGCGAGATAAGGTCTGAGTCAAAAGGACTAGCGAGTGCGACTTGCCTATGCCCATAAAGTAACCGATCGATGTCAAGGCGTTGGACGGGATCTATAGAAAAAAAACAAGAATCGGCGAAGGTGCGTTCCTGTGTGAGCATGTTGTGTTTCAAGTGCTGTGCTTCACCGACCTCGACATCGTTTGTTGGTTTGCTGATGGCAAAGTTGCTGTCCTTGTTGCTAAAGGGGATGCCCTTAGTGATGGTTGGCTGTTGTTTTACCATGTCATAGACGTTACAATAGACAGGTGTCCTTCGTGTTGGTGTTGACGAAGGCATATTTGTGAGAATGTGCGCTCTTGCTGGTAGGTCTCAGCGGAGGTTTGCGAGTTGTAAGAAGAAAGAAGGAAGGAGAAAGAATGTGTGTGGATGTAGAGGCAAAGAGCAGAAAAGAAATGCGAGATGCAGAAATGCAAAAGGAAGAACCACAGAAAAGTAAAAAAAATAAAAAAAGAGACAAGGCTCATTTTCTCATGCATCATCTCTCTCTGGTTCGTTGTTCGTTGGGGCGAGGAAGCAAAAGAAAAAGGATAAAAGATGAATGCGTGGTCCGGGAATCGAACCCGGGTCTACCGCGTGGCAGGCGGTAATTATACCACTAAACCAACCACGCTTTGTTGCTTGACAGCTGCGATAACTTTTGTTCTATTTATTTTTAGTATATTTAATTTAACCTTTATAAAATGAAAATTGTAGGAATTAAAAATGGACGCATTCGCTGTAAAATGAACTTTGCATGAGAATGGGCGCTGCCCTGGAGCGTCCATGGAAGGCCCGGAAGCCTGATTTGTACTCAACCTGCCTGTGTCGACAATGTGAGCAGGAGGAGGAAGACAATGAGCACGTCTGGAGATGCCCCTCTACTGTTGAGACAACCACAGCGATATGGAAGGAGGCCATGGGCAAGATTGATGAATGGGGCGTTCAGGCAACAAATAGCTACAATGCCGCCAGGAAGCGTGAACACAAGCGAGCAACTGACAATGGTCGTCAAGCACCACGGCCAGTACCCATATACTGGCAGTCCCCCTCGGATGCGGATCATGTTCGGGGATTCTCTTCTATCGGTGGAGCTCGAGCCGTGCACAGCGGTAGTCCTGCTCCCGATCGTGATGAAAACCCCAAGTGGCACGTTTCGGACCTTCTTCGCGGAATCACCCCCAAGAGCATGTTGACTGAGTGGTCCTCGGCCTTCAAGACCCCACAGTCCATTGCCAAGACGGTCCTTCACAAGTTTATTGGCTACCTGGAGACGCAGGCCTCAGAACTGATCTGGAAACCCCGATGCTCCACGACGATCGCGTGGGAGCAGATGCAAGGTATCTCTGCCAAGAACAAAACATCCAAATACACCGGCGCCCAAGGTGACTGGAGTCGAGGATATGGCTACATCACGCGTGATGGTTTCTGCCCGTGTGGCGCTTCGCTAGCCACACATAAGGATCGAACCTGCCCTGGAGCGACCAAGGAACCATGCACAGCTGATGAGCGGCTGTTGGATAGTCTGTTGGGAAAGAGGAAGTTGTCACTGATGGAGAGGATGGGAAGAATCCCCTTTATTCGTATCTAGTTTTATTTTGTCTTCCGTTTTTGCTGTGAAGAGCAGCGACAATTGTTGCGCAGAGCCAGGCTCCGGGTCGGACTGTGACTGGCGGATGGTGTACTGAAGAATTTGGTCTGTAGTCCCCTTTACTTCCAAATGCCTCCTTTGTACTGTTTGTCAGAGAAATAAAATTGTGTACAAAAAAAAAAAAAAGGAGCGTCCATGGATCCACGCGCGGCCGATGAGCGGTTGCTGGATAGTTTGTTGGGAAGGAGGAGATTGTCATTAATGGAGAGGATGGGAAGAATTCTTTTTCTTCGTGTTTAGTTTTATTTTCTTCTATTGAAGCTGTGAGGAGCAGCGGCAATTGTTGCGCAGAGCCAGGTTGTGGACCGGACTGCGACTGGTAGATGGCTCTTGGAAGAGTTTGGTATGTAGCTCCTTTCACTATCGAATGCCTTTCTTGGGCTTTTCACTGGAGAAATAAAATTGCGTACGAAAAAAAAAAAAAAAAAAAAATGTAAAATGAACTTTGCCCGTGAGGCGCTTCGCTAACCACACATAAGGATCGAATTTGCCTTGGAGCAACCAAGGAACCACGCGCAGCTGATGAGCGGTTGATGGAGAGTCTGTTGGGAAGGAGGAAATTGTCATTGATGGAGAGGATGGGAAGAATCCCCTTTATTCGTATCTAGTTTTATTTTGTCTTCCGTTTTTGCTGTGAAGAGCAGTGACAATTGTTGCGCAGAGCCAGGCTCCGGGTCGGACTGTGACTGGCGGATGGTGTACTGAAGAGTTTACTAAAGAGTTTAGTATGTAGCCTCCTTCACTATCAAATGTCTTCCTCGGGCTTTTCTCCAGAGACATAAAATTCTGTACAATTTTTTTTTCTAAGACGCGTTCCCTCCTTTTGCCTAGAGCTCTGTACCCTTTTGATCTCGGCAACCTTTTTTCCATTTGCCTTTACCGCCTTCTTTTTTTCACCATGTAACTACCCTTTATCCGGCAACGCGTCTCGGCACATCCTTTCTTTTCTTTCCTTCATCCCTTTACCCTTTACCCATACCAATCCCCAAATATCTTGAAAAGTTAAACCTCTTACTTTCCTTTCTTTCGACTTTCGTTTTCTTGTTACAAGGCTTTTATTCGTTTTTGTTCTCAAACCAAACCCTGCAATAGTAAGAGTAACTATCCTAATGACTTTGGTTGAGGATATTTTTATCATTCTTGACGGTTTTCCCTTCACTTCTTGTCAGCCATTGTCATCTTCTCTAAACTAGTATAAGGAAGTCATTTTATCACAATAAACTTCGCAAAAGACGTCCCAAAAGGAAAGGTACAGAAACCATAGAATCCTCCACTTTGACCTGCCTACTCTCTCTCTCGCTCGCTTGCTCACCGTTTAGCCCTCCCTTCTTCCTTTCCTTTTTCTTTTTTTTTTTTTAGTTGTAGTTTGTTGTAGTGTTGTTAAAACCCTTCATCTGAACTTCATTGCAACAAAAATTGGTGATGGCGAGAAGATAAAGGTATGTTGCTGGTGTTGGGTCGAGGTTGTTGGTAAGGGGAAGGAGTGAAGGCGCGAGGGTCATATGCTGTGAGCTGCGAACGATTGTTTGTTGCATCTCTTTGAGGGCCTTAGTATTATCTATCAGATTCACACTCATGGCGGTCATCTAGTGGGTTCAATGTGTCGAGGGCGTTGGGGTCGAGTAACGGGGAGATAAGCGTCCTGGGTTTCAGCAGCAGCAAGGACGTGTCCTTCCTCTCGGGCAAACGACACATGTCCTCGTAGGTGGCTGGCTTCTGGCGTAAGATGACGGTACATACCTCAGGACGGAGAACGGCGGAGAAAGCACAGCCTCTTGCCGTTGTCATCGGTCGTTAAGGCGAGCGCGAATAGGCGGTCCATGTCTACGATCATTTCTTTGACTATCTGAGACAGATTTTGCTTGTACTGTCGGGCGGCTCTCAAGCAGAGGCCATCAGTGCGTGGATGTGGTATTGCTTAAGGAAGTCTCTCTTGGAAGCACTGAAGGTTGACCAGGAGTGGTAAGTGGTTTCGTACCAAGTTTGAGCCCTGCCTTCAAAGTAGACTCCTACGCCCTTGAGTTTACCTTGATTGACCCAGCAATTACCATAAGCAATCACCCCAAAGTGTGCCAGCCAGGCGATAGGGTCGTCGTCAGATCGGGAGGCTCGAAGGGTGGTGAAGATCCTTTCTCGCAAGATCGGGGTAGAAGGAGTAGTGAGTCGTTCATCGGTGACGGCAACAAAGAAGGGAGTGGTGCTAGTGCCGGAGACAGCAGGATCAGTGTTGGGCATGTCTGTTAATATATTATTATTCTTTTATTTTTGTTTTCTTTTCCTGTGATTTTTTTTTTATTAAAAGATACTGATATGAAGGAGACAAGTGTCAAGTAAAGAACTAGTTGATAAAGGCCCGCAGCATGATGGATACAAAGTAAGGAAAAGGTCGAATACAGATGTTTGTAAGTTTATTCGCGTTTGAAGGGTTGTCGTTGGACAGTTGTCGTTGGACAGTTGTCGTAGGCAGTCATCCAATGAGGGATCCCAGGTCTTCTATGAACGATGCAATGCCTCCAGGAATTCCTTTGGCGATCTCCGCAATCTACAATGACGAAGTACAGAAAGACCATTGAATCATGTCAGTGGCAGAAGAGGTGAAAGAAAAACAAGCGCAGCCAAACCCCCAAGAACAAGGAGAGAGAGACAACTTACGTTAACGGGACATTTGATGTTGTAGGACTGATCCTTGATGTCCGGAGAAATCTTGATGCCCAGAATCTTGACTTTGGCCTTGAGGTCATAAAGGACTGTGATCTCGCCATCCGATCCGCCAAGGATCCCGCACTTTGAGAGAATTTGTCGGATGATGGTGAAGCCCTTGTCCTGGTTTCGGTCATAGGCAATCGAGATTGGGAACGTGGCGTTTGTAGTCGACTTGCTTGGGAAATTGGTATTTGTAAGATTGCCTCCTCCCAATGTTGGCTCGTAACCTGGGAATCTCGCCTAGATAGATGAGGGAAAAAGAGATGGAGGTAAATATTTTGTCACTATGTATTCATTTTTTTTTTTTTTTTTGTTTTCGAGGCATGTCATTTTCATCATTTCGCCCAGCAAGCCAAACCCCTAAAAAAAATAATGAGCGTCATTTTTTTCAAATGCTATGACCACATTTATCGTTTAGCACACAGCCAGTCCAACAACAAATAAAAAGTAAGACAAGACCCCTTTTTACCTTGATGTCAAGCAGTTCAAAGTTAAACCCAATCGGGTTAGGGTTCTCGACTCTAATGCTCGCCACCATATCGACTCCAAACGTAGTATTGCCCTTATTGAATGTGAAAACAGGGTCGCCCACAGTGCCCAGATAATCGACCACGGGGACCTTGAAGACCGTAAAGATCACAATCACCAAGATAATAATGACCAGCAAGAGGACCAGGCAGACACAGCAGGTGACTCGGCCACAGGTAGAGCGGATGCAGCTGAAACAGGGGAGGTATTTTGACCGCTCCCTGGGGGCTTTGATTGGTGTAACTGAGGGCGGTTTTGAGTGATTATCGTCGTCGTTGCTGTGCGGGGTGTGGATATCCTGCATGGGATAACTTTGATGATGCTGGTCTTGACTGAGTCTCCGTTCCTCGTCCATTTTTGTGTGCTGTGTTGTGTGATTGTTGTTGTTATATAGACGGGTTCGAGTGGTGAAGAAACGAGTGAATGTGAATGAAGCGGCCAGTGGAGTGAGTTGTGGGTTCAAGAGTTAATGAGAATGAGAAGTGAGAATGCTGCAAGGTATATGTAAATTAGAGTACTGATGGTGAATGACTGAATGAGAGTAGAGCTGCTTCAACTGTGTAGAAGGAAGGAATGAGAAAGAGAGAAAAGAAAAAGAGAATGGTAAGAAGAGAAGAAGAGATAGAGGAGTAAAGGATAATAAAGAATAAAAAAGGATGATAGTGAGGCGGAGGGCTCAAGAAAGGCGGGTGTCCAATCAGGAGCCAGGGCGAGGAATGTGAAGTTGCCTTTAGAGGAAGAGAAAAAGAATATCAATTTTATAATAAAGGTGGAAAGAAAGAGGGGGAAGAGAGGCGGGGAGATGATAAAGTTAGTAAGGAAAGGAGGGAAAGGAGGAATGAAAAGTGGTGGGAAGTGTGGGAGGAAAAAGGTAAACGAGAGGGAGAAGAGGCGAGCTTCCTTCTTCCGCAAATAACAAGTTGGGGTGGAGCGGGATGCAAGAAAGGAAGAGGACGAACAGAGATATCAACATACAAACAACCAAACAAACGATGCTGTTCTGTTAGTTGTTCGTTGGCGAGGGGAAGGGGAAGGTGCAGGGTAAGACTATGAGGGCGCAGGAGCAAAGATCAAACAAGGTACAAAGGATGGAGGACATAACTTTTAGCATGAAAAATATCGCCGAGAGTATATATCTTTTTGCAAGCCAACAGTCGGAGAATGGAGAAAAGACACCGAATTGAACACAAAAAAAAAAAAAAAAGACAGGGCAGATACCCTGATCCCTATCCCCTTGGACTTCTGATTGGAGTGTTGGTCTGCATGGGCATTGTCCTTGGACGCCAAGCTTTGTTCATTGTGCGTTACACGAAAATAAGCAGCATATAGAAAATTGCAATCGCTTACATTACTCTTAACAAAAGGTAGATGGACATAATTACTGTAAATGGTATGATTGGTTCACCAAATGGAAAAAGAACCAAAGGAAAATGAAAAATGAAAAAGAAAATGAGAGAGAAGAGAAGGCAGAACGAAACTAGTAAGGAGTAATCTGATTGCCCTGACCAGCCTTGACACGAGCAACATTCATGTCATTGAAACGATTGGCGACCTTGAAGACATCGCTGTCCCAGTAGTTATTCACTCGTACTCGGAACCAATACGGCCACCGAGGGTAGCAGTAATCCGCAATCGCATGCAGGAACGCATAATTGGTCTCTGTTGCGAGTGGGCCGATGCAGATCTGAGGGATCTTGCCTTTCTTCAGCTGGTCGATAATATCCGGTGCCAAGATGCCCATGCTAATTTGCGGAGTAATCGGAAACAAACACAAAGGGGTAGGGGTATTATTATTAATGAGTTTCGTCGCTTTTCTTGCTTGCTTGTTTGACAGTTAGAAATGGAATGCAATAATAGAAAGAGAATGATCGGTCAATCGAAAGAAAATTTTCGAAACATGCAAGCAAACAGGAGACACTTACTTGATGTCGATTTGCTGCCACTGGACAAAAGACCCATCCGTAGGGGCACCCTTGCCACACCAATCATAATAACTGGCATTCAACTGCATCGGCATCGTATCATCAGACGTATAATGGAACCCATCCTTCTTCCACGTATCCTTCTGATTCGCCCATGCTGGCTTCGGGTCCGGAATCGAGTAATACGTGTCCCCCATGAACACCATGATCCTTTTGTTGGCAAGAATCATCTCTCGTAGAGTAGGCCATTTTTCGGATATACTGGCACGAGGCCAAAGCATGAGATCGCCTGAGGGGAGGGTGAAGTATTTGATGACCTTGGCGACGATAAGGCGGGAGATAGCGGCGACGTCGCCATCGTATTCGTTGAATTCGATCGTGAGGACTTCGTAAGGGTTGGCGAGCATAAATTGGAGGATTTGGGAGAGGACTGAGTCGAGCGGGATTCCAATTGCGCGGGTGATGCCATTGCCGTGGCACATTACAATGTCCGTGTCGTTGTTTGACAGACACGTTCCCAGATCCAAGAACCGTATTCCTACAAAGTTGACATATCAATTTGGGGACTGATGTTAGTACTACGCCCTTGTTTGTCTTTCATATTAATAGTAATGTCATCACCCATGTCTTTTAGCATGGCTTACCGTCAGTCAATTGCTGGGTGATAGTGTGGCCAGGTTGGTTCTCCCAAAGACAGGGCAGCGCCGCCGCAGGAATAACCTCCAAACAAGCCGACCCCCACAACAGACAAACGTCCAAACTACTCGTGCAGACCTGCTCCCATCCCAAACAAATCGTTTCAGTCGACTGACAAACCGACGTGAATGCGCCACAGAGCCAATGCAGCCAACCGGGGAGTCGATCCAGACAGGAGTTGGAAATCTTGGTGCATCGGACCTCCCAACCAGCGGTACAGTTCTGGGACTGGGCCTGGCAGACGGTTTCCTTTTGGAGGCAGGTCTGTGTTGCGAGTTTACAGTCGTATTTGAGGTCGTATGCTGCACTATTGTGGGTTGCTGGGTATGTCTATTATGCATGGGATCGGGTACAAAGATGATCGAAGAGTATTAGCAAATTTGTGAACATTTCAATTTGTATATGATATTCCCCCGATCGTTTAGGAAATCTGCATGTCGGTAGGGTCCATTGATAGGTCCATGCACTGCTCTCCAAATAAAACAAATAAAGCGAAAAAAGGCTTACCACTTGATTGTATCGCAAATCACAAATGTCCGCTCGTCCGTTACAAAGCATGTCCGTACTGTTGACAACGGCCAGATTGTAAAACGGGAGCGCACCACCACCACCAACAGCAGGAGGAGTAGTAGCAGCATCCACTGCTACTGAACGTCCCCTTATTCTTGGCTCCTGGTTGTCGCCTCGCTTCTGGAATTCTGAATGCTGTTGATTCCAGTCTCCTGAGGAAGAGGGTAGCCGTTGTTGTTGTTGCTGTTGCCGATGCTGTTGTAGTTGCATCAAGCAGTCGTTGTTCCAGCTAGCCGGCTCCTGAAAGTCCGACAGCCGTTTATGATGATAATTATCTCTTTCCATCGATTCCTGTCTCCTTGAAGGCGAACTCAACTCGGACCTCTGTCTTGGGGTGGGGACGCGTAAGGGCCCATCCAGGACTTGAGGTAACGGTCCTCGATAGCCGCTTTCTGATGAAGCCGAGACATGTCCGCAGAGTACCGCCACCACTGCAACGAAAGTGATCCAAATAGACAATACTGTTGCAGTTGAACTGAGCATGGGATTCCTGCGTTGTCGTATTTTTGTTAAAAGTAGGGGTGCCACCGAGCGATATGTTGAAGATACGCTCCTCTGGTCGGCGAGAGAGGATGGCAGGGTATCGTCCATTTGATCTTGTATCCGTGGTGGGTCTGTACAGCAGCTTCTACTACTGCTGTTCCGTCTTGATCCTGTCCTTGTCTTGTATGGGTGCATCCAAGATTGGGAGATATGCGAAGTATCTTGATCCCAGGAGTGTAAGAGTAAGAAAGAAAGAAAATGGAGTCAAAGTGGTTGCAACACCTTCCAGAAGCAATTGACGGGAGAAGGGACAGTTATGTGGAGAGGATAGTGAGTGAGCCGTGAGGAGGCCAGGAGAGGGGCGTGAATTGAAGGGAGGGGAGACAGACGAAAGAAAACAAAAAGAGAAAAGGAAGTGGAAAGGGTGAAAAGAAAAGGATAGATAAAATGGAGGGAATACAAAAAAAAAACAGGGCAGAGAGATGGGACGGGAGCGGGAAGAAGAAAAGAAGGGAAGGGAAGAGGGGAGGAAAGGGGAAGAAAGGAGAGGGAGGATGGAAAAGAGAAAGTCAAAAGAGAGATACGAACAGCGGTATCAGCAATGACAGACGAAGGGCAACAGGGACGATGTGCCAACAGAAGAAGATGGCAGAGAGACAGTACATCGTTCTGGCTCTATCACCTGATGGACGCCACGGCATCCAACCCACATCGCGCGCAAAAAAAAGAAAAAAAAAAAACTCTAAAAACACCATACGACGATGCACTGGACCCTTGCTCGCTCGCACCTTCCACCTCTCTTGGTTGTTGATTTTTCACCCTCCGCACTACACTTTCCACTTTTCAGCTCTTGTCTCCTCTTTGCTCCACCCCCTCTTTTTTGCAGTCAACCCCTGAACACAACGAACATCGAGATAGTCCAGCAACATCAACAACAATGCAGCTTCTTCTTTGTCCCTATCTCCATTTACTAAGCGAAAAAAAGTGCCACCCCTGGCCCTTCCCCTGTTGTTTTCTCAGCACGCGGTGAACAACATCATCATTTTCATCAAACATACCTCGTTATTGCTGTTTTGCACAAGTTACAAGTATTCTGTGGTTACGTTTTGCGTGCGGATAAACCTTTTCGCCCCCTCTCTCGTTTGAACACAAACACAAAGGAATTATGAAAAGAAAGTAGAAACGAGTAGATGTGAAGAAGATCACCTTGATACGAAAAATGCCAATTGTTCAGGAACGCGAACATTTTATCTCGCATTTTTTTTAGGCCAGTCATCGCATTACAACTTTGTCTCAAGCTACTTTCAGTGGCAGGTCAAACATTGTTTTCTTAGCGTCGAAAAAAAATAAAAGAAAGTCAGGCAGTCCTATCATCTCGAGAACTCGACCTGAAAGTGCGGTTGACAATGGGATTTTCGCCCTTTGCCCATTTTTTCGCTTCATCCTTTCTTCGTTTCCCTTCCCCTCTCATCTCCAACCCCTTTATTTTTTTCGGTCTAAAGGGCAGCAGCGTGGCGGTGGATGAACCACTCTTCAGACAATTCGCAACATCCCACATCTCAACCCCTTTCTTTCTATTGCGCTGAAATCAGTAGTCAGTCTAAAATTCAGGGTTACTCCGCCCAGCACATCTTTAGTGTTTTTTTATATGCAGGTGACCATGTCCACTGACCCATAGGTCTTATGGGCGCGTCTCTGGATAGTCCTCCTTCCCTCCCTCCCTTCTCTGTACAGATGAGCTGGTTGCAGTAGGCAAAGGAAGAACGGATAAAAATAAGAGGTAGACATGGAACAACCACCGCCATGTCCTTCGCTTTCTAAAATGCTGCAGGTGTTGGTTTCTGTATAATGTATTGAATATTCGCTTGAAAAAAACCCCCCACTCTTCCTATCCTTTAGCGCTTCCTCTCCTTTCTTGTCTAATCAAGCTTGACGTTACGATATATCCTCATGATAAACTTGTTGGCCGCAAAATGGCCCACAGATCCCAGGATCAAAAAGATCGCCATGCACGCCAACGCCGTATTGCCAAAGTAAAAGCTCGTCTGAAACAACCCATACATCCTATTAGAAGTTAAAAAAAAAATGGTGATCAGCAAAAAACGTCCTTCTCCCAAATCCTCTTGCAACAATATTTTCAATCACAACAACAAAAAAAGTCTCCGGCCAACGTCCCAAGGAAACTTACTTGGTTTTCTGCATGTAGTAGTAAACAGAGTAAATATACACATACACCGCGGTAGAGCCACAGGTCGCAAGACTCATCCAGTGCCACCTATAGTCTTCAGTATTGATCACAAAGTACGTGCTCACCACCGTCACTGACGCAGTGACAAGCATCACAATCCCAAAGACCAGCAGTCCGAACCCATAGACATAGTAGACCTTGTAGGACCAGAACGACGTGAACAAGAAATAAATCTCGATAAAGATCGACGCAAAGGGCAAAATGCCTCCGAGTGCAATAACGACGATGGGTTCGGCGTACCAGATCTTTTCGGGGATCTGACGAGGGATCGCGTGAACTCTGCAGGGGAAATCGGCTTTGCCAGCCCAGTTCTTGCCCAGAATGCTTCCCACAAGTGTCAATGGAAGCACAATAAACAACCAGATCACGAGTAACGCCATCTATTAGCAAATGTGTAACGTATCAATGTTAGCTACTGCTTCGTTCATTTGCACAAAGAACAAAAGTAAACCCATGCACTTTAGAAAAAACAATAATCAAGAGTTACGTACCATGGTGCCAAAAGGAATAGCGCGGGAGCTGGTATAGTAGATGGCGATGGTGTTGTTCAAACTGGTGACAATAACAACAGCGGCGGGCCAGAATCCAGCAGTCAAGAACATGCAGCGGACCCATTCCTTGCCACCATACTGCGAGTACTGACTGGCACTCGAGTATCCCGAAATCATCGACGTAAAGGCGTAGATGAAAATGGTGGCCGTCATGATACTAGCGCGTTCGGTCCACTCCTGTCCAAAGATGGTGTAGAGGATCACAAAGAACGAAGTCCAGGCGAGCTGGTGTCCTGTTCCGACAAACGCCGCAAAGGTCATGGGGTTGGATGGGGGTCTAAACACGTCACCGTGAATTTGCTTCCATCCATAATCATCTCCCAGGTCATGGTCCTACAGGTACAAAGGTGAAGCAAATGTGTCAAAGTGAAAATTCCACTTCCAATTATTGTTGGCCAACTTATTGCAAATACAGCAAGTTAACTTACAAAGTCGGTTAAACCGGCCTCCTTGTCGTAGCGGGCAAAGTCGCGGCGGAGATACCGGATCCACATGGCACTGACAAATCCTGTTAAGAACAGCACCATCATCAACGAGTTGAAAATCGAGAACCAATGGATCTAAATGCAAGTAAGGATGTTTTGTGTTAGTGCACTCGTCTTACAGCATTGCAAACACCAAAAACAGTAGTTTTCACCAGCAATACCTTGTTCTCGAAAAAGTCGGAATCCAGGTAACGCTCAAATCTCGTCTTGAACTCCTTGGTGGTCGCCTTCCAATGGACAGAGTAGGTAAAGTCGATATGAATGCCCGCCTGCGAGTTGGTCAACAACACGAGGTTCTCGGGTGTCACTTTGGCTGAAATGATCTGGTTGCCATTGTATTCAAATTCAAAGTTTTGGTGGGTGAACAGCGACACCTGGTCGTTTTCCTTGTCTTTCTTGCCAACCATTCCTAAACATCAAGCAAGAGAAGTGAAGCGAAAATAAATACACTACATTTCGGAACATAGTTTCCCGGTAAAATATAAACTATTCCGCATCGTTTTTGCCAAAACAAAGTAAGAGTTCATGATTGATATTTACCCCAGGCAGGGAGATCGTCGATGAAGTATTGGAACCAGTAGTCGTGAGAGATGGCGTATTGGAACGTCTTGACGTCCTGCGATGTCAATAGACGTCTAGGACAGATCGACGTGGTATCCTGGCTCTCTATAAGAAGCGTGTGCGTGAGTACATGAATCAAATCGTCGATTGAACAGTGCTTAACGAAGACCAAATATCTGGACAAGCAACCAAACCGTGTCGCTTCAAGAGGAGCAGAAAGATAGAGAGTGGCAGCAGCGAGGTGCTACGTACTTCCGAAACGAATGGAGATTCCAGAGTTGACAAGCTCCATTCCGAGCAATGCCTCGCCCAAGGTCTCATGTCGGTGCTCGACTTGACCTTCACCCTTACAATATGGCAGTTGAAAGTATTCATATGTTTCCTGTCGATTGCTATTGCATTAGAATCATAAGATAAATAAAATATTGTCAGCAAGCATACGCACGCAAACATAATGTCGTATCTTTTTTGCAATTATCCTTCTGCCTTGCGCCCCCCTCCCCTCCTCTCCTTGTTTATTGTACGCACGCATAACTCACCTCAGAGGACCTACTGAATTGGCCCAAACAACAACCGCCTCTGAGTCTTCGTACTATAGCGCCGACAAAAACATATGCAGTAGCTGCGGTTAGTGCTCCTGTTTGTGGCGAGTATAGTGGCAAAAAGTTGTGTAGTTCTTTCCAAGTGGGAGGAGTGATGTACTTTGTGTGAATGTTCATCGGCGTTGACGATGGCGATAGCGAGGGCGGTGACAAGGGCGAGCGACTTGACCACTTTGCCGGACCATCCTTTCCCGGCAAGCATATTGTTGAAGAGAGAGAGCGTGCTGCTGTATTTCTAAGTGTGATGATATCCTGTTGGGTGAGTGATGGTTGTCCTGAAGTTGCAGTGCGTGAAGAGCGCTTGGTGGCGGCAAGAGAAACAAGACACGTTATGAACACAATGAAGGCAGTGACTGCTGGATAATTTGCGATTTTTATTTTTAGAAAGGAAGAGTAAAAATACAGTGGAAAGTACAAATAGGTGGTGGAGTCGGTAGCTCGCGATGACACGGTTTACCAGCGGCGGCTGCCATAGTCAAACTTCATCTTGATGAGGTAGCGCATCTTGATCTGGCTGGTGTTGTAGACAATGTACTCGTTGTACTGGAGTCTGTAGCCAATGCCCTTGACTGGCTCTGTCTCCAACTCTCCGGCCTGGACAAGCAGGTTGTCCTCGATAATCACATCGCCCGATACCTTGGGATATGATTGTCCGCATCCTTTGGTACTGTGCTTGCCTGCCTTCTCAGAATTGATCTTGGCGTTGTAGTCCGACTGCTGGAGCTCATGCATGTCTCCCAGTGCAACCTCACACAGAAGCATCAAACCCGTGTTGTTCAAGGGTCCAGTGAAGCAGTAGTTGGCAGACTTGGAGACACAGTCAGCGAAGTATGCTCCCTTGTCGAACATGTAGCCAGTGACAGGAGCCTCAGGAGGAGCTGTTTTGAGAAAAGAAGAAACCATAGAAGATGATGGTTAGCAAAGCCATAATGCAAGAAAGCACATTGACTCAAACGTGAACAATAATTGCGCCTAGAATAATAGTGCATACCAATACGAAGACCTTGACTGAGAATACCAACATAGTTGGTGAGACGGCTTCCGTGCCAGAGCAAACGACGATTGTGAAGCTTGTCAAAGCCAGCGTCCTTGAAACGTTGCTGCTCGCCCTCACGATCGAGATCAAAGACCTCGTCAATGATAAGGTTGTAGTGCGAGTGAGTCTTTCCATGGGAGTTGCGGACAAACTGATCGATAAGCTTGAAGCGCTCCGATTCCTTGTCCATTGGCTCCAGTTTGTTGAGTTTGAGAGAAGCATATTGTTGATCCAATGGATTGGTCGCCAAAGCTTCCTCCAGTTTCTTGTTGTCCTTGATCAGCTTCTGAGCAATCTCAATCTCTCCGAGAGCCTCCAACATCTCCAACTTGGCTTTGACCATGGGCGCGGTGTTGATGACGGGTGGGACCCTCATGCCAAAGCTGTGAGGGATCACCGTGTAAAAGTCGCTCGAGAGTTCTTGCAGCTGGTGTGTGATGGAAGCGGTGCGGGGCTTGTCAATGATCTCGGCAATCTTCTTGAGGACCTCATATCCGCCGAGAATGGTTGCTTTGGCGAGCTTTCCGAGAGGCATCTTCTTGGCGTCGTAGTCAAGCTCCATCATCTGCTGGTCCATCATCTTGGTGTTGAAGATCATGGAGACGAGATCCTGGACCTTGGGGTGAAGCTTAGACTCTGGAATGGGCTGCGGCTCCTTCTTCTCCTTCTTGGCCTTCTTTGACTCAGCCTCTTCATCGTCCTCTTCATCCGAGTCACCCTCATCTGGAGGAAGCAAGTGGTACTTGCCTAAATATCGCAAAAATTATACAAAGAGGAAACGAAAGGTTAAATGGACCTCATAGATTACGATCACGTCCAAGTAATCATCATCAACCAACCCAAACCTCTCCGATAACTTACCAGCAACTTTGACAAAGTTATCGCGGTCGGCCCAGTTGTTTCTGGTCTTATCTTTATACTTTTTCTCGAAGAGAGACTTGCCAGCGTACAAGTTGTAGCAGTTGTCGATGGAGGACTGACCATGAGCACCGACTCTGCCCCAATGACAATAGACGGCATACTGTCCACCAGGTGAGACGAGCAACTGGATGCGATAGAACTTGTTGTTGTTGTGACCAATGTTGGTTTGGTTCAAGCGAGCGTCCCAGGCAACATCGTCATCGATGTAGACCTTGTGCGAGTTTCTCAGACTACAGGCAGGATCGACAGGGGGCTGCTTGACCTTGGATGTAGACTTGGCGACCTTTTCCTTCAACGTCTTAATCTTTTTCTCAACAGCGATCTTCTCGTCATCGTCACCATCGGTGTCGACAGCGGTAGCCTTGCGCTTGGTGACAGTCCTCCTGGGGGGATCGGCAGCTGGGGAGGCAGCAGAAATGGGAGAGACGGGGGTGGTAGTTGCAGCAACAGTGGAGCCGACCTTGTAGAGAGCTTCATCCAGGCGCTTCTTTTGCTGCTGCATGTCGAGGATCCAGTCAAGGGTCACGAGTTGGACGGATCCGAGGGTGGTAGCCTTGGTAATCTTGGTGGTGCCTTTTGCGACCTCGGCGGCATTTGTGATCAGGTGGGTGACCTTCTTGGTGACGGTGCTGGCGATGGTGGCGCCGAATTCTGGGGCGGTGACGATGGCTTCGATTTGGGCTTGGTTGAGGTTATTTGAAGCGCCAGCGATAGCGAGAACACAACCCTTGATGTAGGGCGTGGCAGGGGCAGCCTTCTTAGAAGCAGCGCGTTTTGGGGGCATTGTCTTGGGAATGAGTGAATGAGAAGTAGAGAGAGGAGAAGTGTGAATCAGAAAGAAAAAGGCGAGGAGAGTAAAACTGGTGGGGAGAAAGGAGGGAAGAGGAATGTTGAGTGGAGTGGGGGAGTGGCGTCGAGTGTGAGTGTGAGTGATGGAAAAACAAGAAGTGATGACTCGGCCCTTTTATTTGAGCGGGGAAGGGGGAGAGTCTGGACTGGGAGACACTTTCATTTGCCACCATTTTCATGAGCCCATTCCTATGTATCGATCTTTTGGTGGTGGCAAAATATCAAGCCAGGCACTTTTCCTTATTCAACTGGTCAAACTTAGAACCTGTCACATCAACGCTCCAAATCGATCAAAAAAAAAAGACGAAAAAGAGAAGGAAGCAATTGTGGTAATGCAACCAGCCTGGCTATGACATTGACAGCAAGTGAGCATAGCCCCTTACCTCAAGGCGTTCTTTTCTTTTCTATCTCTCTTACTACCTCTTTGTAGGATACGATACAATGCCTCTTGTCGTGGCGAATTAGGCTCCTCTTGTTTCCAGTGATTGCAGAATGAAAGAGTGTGCACAAAGTCCTTTCTTCTAGTCGCTTTCAGGTGGCGAAACGCGTTAGATGGCTTTCGTTGTTGCAAGACAACAGCTACCACAACGGTTACTATCGGTAGCAGTGTTGCCGACGCAACTGGATCAGTATGCCAGAGAGGCAGCAGGCTAAAAGCGAACTGCGCCAGAGCGGTTTGTGCTCGCGATTGATAGATATCACGTGATATAATCACCAATGCACCACGTTTTAGAGTCCAGACTGGCGAGGCAAAGTGCATTGTACCCTCAAACTGTCTGTCCATCATCCCTCCTCCTTAACTTACCTTCACTCAGGGCAATTTACGACAGAAGACAAAAAAGACACAGCCATGGCCGAGTTCGACATTCAACAGCTCGTTCTGGTCTCGGATGCAACAAACGATGCAGAGAACTTGGAGCACCTTGGCCCCACCATGAAGGACGTCTACCGCAACAACAAGATGAAGCCCTTTCTTGACCAGCTCGGCATGTTCATTCGCCGCAAGGAGATGGAAATCGAAAAGATGTGCAACTCCAACTACCAAGAATTCGTCCAGTCGGTCGATCGGCTGCTCAAAGTTAGACAGGGTACCGTCGACCTCAAGGACAAGATTCATACCCTCAACACAGACGTCCAGCTGGCTGGAAAGGAGTTGACCGCCAAGGTAAATGCCGCCAATTGCCCGAATAAAAAAAGTCCGTCACTTCTTACTTCTTTCGCTATTCCGTGCTTGAGATCCTAAGGGTAGGGCAACTCTCTTTCTTTGTTTATGTAGAAACGTGAGCTGGTAGAGTCAAAGCGTATTCAGGAAAACATTGCCACGGCGACAGAGACGCTAAAGACCTGTATTCACTTTTTGGATCTCGCCAACCGTGTCAATGTCCAGGTCGAGGCCAGGAAATACTACTCCGCCTTGCGCGTAAGTATAGGCGACGCGGCATTGACTCTGACCGTCAATTGAGCGACTGCACGATGGCTATTCAACTAACGGATGTTTTTGCGGTGACTCATAGATTGTTGACGAGATTCAGGTTATCCACCTTCGCAGTGTTATACAGTTCGAGTTTGCAAGGCATATGCGTAAGTCTCCAAGGGGGTCATCATACATTGAAGCGTGAGTTGAATTGTACGAGTGTCTAACTTTGGTTCTCCACGTTCGATATAACAGAGGATTGCGTGCCAATCCTACAACATGCTATCAAGGATGCAGTTACTACCGAGATGAAGGAGTGGCTTTTTAGGTATGACTTTTACCCTTTGTCAAAGAAACACTAAGTTACTGAAAGAAAGATCCACGATTGGGTAACATTGTCACATTTGATGTCATGTCCACTCTCATATAGTATTCGAACAAGTCAGAAGGCCATGGGACAGCTTGCTATGGACAGAATGTCGTCCAGACAGCAACGATGGCGTGATAGATCTAGCAAGGGATTCAAACTAAAGACATCACATAACGTCAACTCCGCCGTCGAGGCGGCTGTCAACGAGGAGAGCGAGGGTGAGTACCCACAATTGTGTTCATCTACATCTTTTATGAGCTAGACCTAGTATTAATTCGAGCAACATTTTTTTTCTTTTGTCAATAGTCGACATTCTCGATGCAGACCAAGTCAAGATTGACTTTAAACCTTTATACCAGTGTCTTCACATCTATGACGAGCTTGGACAGCGTGCAGAGTTCAGGACAAACTACGCGGAGGACCGACGTGCTCAGGCGAAATTGACGCTGTCATCAATGACCTCGTCCTTCAACCTCAAGGACCGCAATACCGACAACTTTGAGTCATTGCTTCAGGATATCGTCGGCTTCTTCATTGTCGAATACATCATTTTGCACTCTACGACCAACTTTAGAACTCAGGCTCAGGTAAAAACCGAATATGCCATGGATATAACATCGTTTGGCGAATACAGTCTCTCCATACTAACATTGTGTCCTTTTTTTTTAATGTGTGTAGTTGGACGAGCTTTGCGATCTTGTTACAGGACTTTTGCTCCGCATGTTGTCGGAGGGCCTGGAAAAGTGCAACGACCCTGACATGTTCCTGAACGTGAAGCTGCTGTTGATGCTCTATATCCAAACCATGGAGGTACGGCTATTTGGTAGGATCGATCGTTACTCAATGGAGATATCTGAATGATGAAGAAGATCATTAACTTGGTCGATTTTTGGCCGTTTCCCGATTAGTCGTACAACTACCCTGTCAGCAAGTTAAACGACCTTCTTCTTACACTGTTCCGCACCTACGCTGATCAGCTGGAGACAAAGTTCAGTGCCAACTTCCACAAGGTAAAACTTTGATCGCAGCTGTCATAGAGACGAGCACTTGAGCATGTATTAAGGTGCTGACAACTTGCCTTTCCCATGTTGATCTAATAGCTTGTGGATGAGGATGACTACACCCCAATGTTAGTCGAAAACCAGGACGAGTACAACCTGCTGCAGATGTCTTTCCGTTTCAGAGAAGAGCGTAGCGCTGCAAGGCAGGGGTATGTTGGGAGCTTTGTTTGCGTTTGTCTGAGGAACGAGTTGAAATCGATATAAGGGCAAGGCTGACTTATGCAACTTTTTTTCTTTCAAATGATCTAGTTTCCCGAGAACCTTACCCTTCTCCAAAGTTGTACCATACTGCTGCGAGGATATCAAGCAGTTTGTGACGCAGTTCTATCGCTTTGTTGAGGGTTTCAATCAAGAACAGAACGAGATGGACGAGCTTGTCAAGGATGTAAGGCTACCACCGCGAGTGCCCGGAGAATTCTTTTGTGCTTCAAAGTTGCCTATATGCATGGAAGGTAACTGTGAACTAACAGAAACCGTTTTGTGCCGATTTTGTTCTCAATAGAGCTTGGATACCCTCTTGATCCAGCACGTTCACTCGGTGTGGTTGAAGAAGCTTGAGTCAAGGAACCTTTCTCAGATCGCGCAGATTATTATTAACCTGGAGTACTTTCAAGGCGCTTGTGCTGACTTTGAGCAGATGTTGACCGAGCTGAGGTAAAGACTTTTGTAGTTAGCAATTGGTATCTCAGTGAACATAATAACTCTCTTGTGTGAACACTGGCTAACAGCTGACTTGAGATGCCAATAGGTCGACTTCTGATACCACAAAGATCTCGCTCCAGGCTACAGGATTGTTCAGAGAGACCAGACGAAGCGCAGAAAATCGCATCTCGGAACTTGTCAATTCTAAGATCGACGATATTCTCGAGTTGGCAGAATACGAATGGTATGTAGTGGATGTTTTGCGACTGATTATAGCATTACTTGCAATCTAAGCCAACATCACTTCTAACCGCAGCTCGCTATTACCTCATACAGGCTTCCTTCCAGTGTTCAGGAAATGCACAGCATGTATCTTCAAGGTAAATGTCGTTGACCAAAGAGATGATAAGAGTCTTCGATATGGCTTGGTCAAATTTGTTCGCTGGCTGATTTTCTAACGTTTTTTGTATTTTTGAAATGCACAGAATTGGTCTCGTTCCTTGAAGTTGTCATGAGTGCCACGCTGCTAAATCTGCCCGAGTCGATTAGGACCTTTGTCTACTATGATGTGCTGGAACATTTGGCCAACATGCTGCATGTAAGTCTTGCAGTTTCAATTGTACTGCGGCAACTTTTTTATTTTTCTCTATCACAAGGCGCTGACTGTGCAAATTTGTCATTGTGAACTTTGTGAATTACTAGAATATCTTTACGGACCCCAATGTGAAGCACATCAACCAGAATTTTGTGGCGACATTTGACATGGATGTTCGTTTCCTGGAGAAGTTTGTTGCCACTTTTGACAATGCCAATGTCGCCATGACATTCCTCCCACTGAGACAGGTAGCATACATATCCTTGATTCTTTCGATATCAAATGATGCCCTGTATCTATGCCATTGTACTAACAAACCATTGTGTGTACTTTTTTTGCTGTAGTTGATCACGCTGCTTTTGTCGGAAAACACGGAAGAGTACATGGATCCTCAGATCCGCAGCCAACACTATGCTCAAGTCAAGCCCGACGATGTGACGAGGATGCTTGAAAAGTATGAAAGCGATTCGTGCGTTCGAAGAAGGGTCCGTTCCATAGTATAATAGGTAGCCAATTGAGTTTTTACAATTACTAATTATTTTCGTTCATTTTCTCTCCATTCTTCTTATAGACTTATGACGGCTCCTGTAGCAGCAGCGGCGACGACGCAGGAAAAGACCAAGCGACGTAGTTGGGGCAAGGTACTCGAGTGGGGAGGCCTCAAGTCAAGTTCTTCCTAGAACGTTAAGATAGAAAGATATAAACGGTCACCATGTTGAATGAACAAGTCATGAACCAATGAAATTTCAGATCTTTGTCTCTTCCACACACCTGCTCCAACACCTGCACTCCTATCTTCCCTCTCCCCTCTTCTTTCTCTCACACCACCTGCACCTTACCTTCCCAACACCTCCAAACGCAATTCATCTATACCCTTCCTCCATCTAAAACACATCATCTCATACACCCTACGAAAATACAGAAGCCCATTCCTGCAACAATGTCGAGTTCGCGCGTACAGGAAGGCGAGGATGATGACGCCATCTCCCCCGCCCGTCCTTCGAGTATCCGACGTGGAACTGGTCGGTCTTCAGCTAGGAACTCACTCAGCATGACATGGCCCTTCAGACCAAGTCTGGATGACCACCGGACCGTCAACGCAAGCAACCCATCTGCGCACGGGTAAGGAAGCACCCTTTTGTTTGTGTGTTATCAATGATGGTCGAGTAGTTTGTCCTTGACGTCTAAGTTTTTTAACACTCTATTTTTCTTACCGCACTGGACATGTAGCCTTGGCAATGCGATTCAGACAATTGTCCCCATCACCACAGTTGGCGCAGGAACAGTATACCCGTTAAAGTCATCACTACAGCAGCCATCACTACAGCAACCCCAAGGACAATCCCGGCTCGAACCGGAGGTCGTGGCGGTACCACGGAAAAAGGGCGTCAGTTTCTTTTTTGGAACGGAGGAGGCTGCGGAAGACGAAGGCGATGAGGATGGCTATGATGAGGTCGAGTCCAGGGCCGCCATTGACGCCGAGGCTGAGGCGGAGGCAGACTATGAGGTGATGCGCATTGCAGAGAATCCTCAACTCAGACTTAATAACCTGGATCAAGACGAATTGCACTCAGATACAGAGGACGACCCCGTCGAGGTATACTACGACAACGATGGCGAAAAGGACATCACACAGAGCGAAAGCAACAAGGACCAGGAGCGGTTAGACCGATTCATGCAGCCAACATCGAACTCGGATGAGGGCGTCCTGGAGTTGAACCGAGAGCGTATCGATTGGCAGAGTATGTTACAGTCCGTCTTGACAGGAGAAGTCTTTAGTATCGAGAACAAGCGACTCGAGGACCCCAACTTTGAGATCCAACCCGCTATCAAGCATCAGATCTGGCTCGGACTCCGGGCAAACATTCACGCTCGGCCTGCTACTGACGAGGAGCGCTTTGTCGAGACGGCTAGGACGCAGGTGGACTCCTATCTTCAGGAAGTTATGGATTTCAAAGTCGATCCCAACAGTGAAGCCTCGCCACTCGAACAGGTCCTCAACGTTCTGCTTAAAGTCGACATGGTCGAGAGCCTTTATCCTAAGAATGCTGCGATCGGTGTGGACAAGCCCCTCTACAACTCTGCCAAGTTCCAGTACCGTTTGAATGCGCTGAATGCATACGCCAGTGTCATGAAGAAGATGAAGATCCAAACCAAGATTCTTAGGAACTGGACAGGAAGCGACACACTTGAGGTCACGCGCTCCAAAGATTCGAGCCAGGAAGTCTCCTTTGTGGATCGTTTGCTCAAGGAGAACGGATTAGAGAGGACCTTTGAGAAGAGTACACTGAGCTCACTTCGAGAGGCCATGATTCAAATCAAAGCGACGATGGTCGAGAACGCAGTGGCATTTGCGAGCATGGGTCTTGTGCCTACAATGAGTGAACTCCAAAGGCTGGTTCGATTTCCGTCGACTTTGATGCAGGAGTGTTTGCGACTGCGCTTGGAGTATGCTGATCGTGTTACTGTCCCGACTTTGCCCAACGTTGATCAAATGCTGGATGATTTCAAGACTTCGCTGTTCCTTGCCTGCCAGATCAAGTACGACTATGAGGTTCTCGAGAGTGCCGAGGATGGCTGGTATCTGGAGCCTTGTATTGATTCAGAATATGAGAAGGTCTTGAAGTTGTCCCTCCAATTCTACTTCAAGCTCCTTTCTTGGAAGGTCGAGTACTGGGGACAGTCCAAGAAATACACGGATTCGGTACTGGATTTGGAGTGGGAGAGTCTTAGCTCTCTTGGACAACAGATCGATGGAATCGGATTGGACACAGCGGAGCAGCTCTGGTATGTTTGTTTGTTCATTTTCTGCATTCTCTACTATGGCAATATATGTCCGGTTGCATTTTCTAATCGGTAGCATGTCGCCTTTTGTTGACCGGTTTATCACAGTTTCCTTACGAGTAAGTCGACGACATTCTTGTACAAGCACCTGCAGGACCAGATGAAGGAGCGACCAGAGCTGCCGCAGACTGCAGGAGAGGTGACCAAGGTCTACGGCAAGGTGCTGGAGAATGTGCGATTCAGAGCCAACAGGCTAAGACGATTTACCAGGTACAATTTTCTTGTCAGTTGATTGACCACTATATTGTGCGCAGAACGCCGTTAAATTAGTCAACTCTGACTCACCGCAACACTTGACTGTATCTCTATTTAGAACTTTGACGGACACATTCGAGAACACGGCAGAGTACTTGTTGGACAAGAAGAAAGGCGATACTTTGGCAGCGTTGATGACCAGATTGGCAGAGACCAACCATGTCATGATCTACACCAACAATGTCGAGAGTGCAGGCACTTACATCATTGTCGAGCACAAGGTCGCTGAAAGTGCGATGTACCTCTCACACACCCTCCGCTCATGCTTCGAACAGGCAGGATCAGGGTACATTCTCGTCTTTACTCCGCGCGACAAGTTCTTTTGGGGTGGTCAGATCCTTCACCTCGACAACTTTCCAGGAATCGACCTCGACCTCAAGCCAGGCCGTGTCCGACTGATCTCTGAGCGCGGCAGCTTGCTCGATGCATGCAAAAAGCGCTTCAGCAAGTTTTCAGATCCCTATGGACTGGAGATTATTACGGAGAGTCGCGCCAATGTGACGGCGTTGAATAAGGAGCTGAACAAGACCAAGAAGGCGGCTTATAAGTTGGCGGATACGATTGTCCAGTCAGTGACGGTCCTCCGCAAGATCACTATGAAGGTTCCAAACTGCCAGGATCTTGTTCAACCGTTTTTCCGTTTCGCCTCTGACTACGGTCTCACTTCGCTCAGTTCCATGGAGGGCTTGCCCCGATCTCAGTTCAACTTGAAACTGCTCCGCCTTTCTATCGACTGGGTTAGCTTTGTCTGCGATGACTGCGACCAAACGGACCGCCAGACCTTCAGATGGGCAATGTCGGCTCTCAACTTTGCGATGAAGATGACCAAGGGCAACAACATCCTGGCTTTGAGTGATTCCGAGTTCTCTTGGCTGAGGAACAAAATTGCTGGTTGTATGACGCTGCTGATTTCTCACTTTGATATCCATGGAGCCCGATCCCAGAGCGAGACCTTGAGGAACGAGCGCGATGGGCGACAGAAGCAGAAACCCAAAGACCAGACACGGCTCCTCGAGGAGATTGCCAATATCTTCAGGCTCGCTACCGCCAACGAGTCTGTACTCTCGGAAGACGCGGCACGGAATCATCGCATACAGATCGAGAAGCTGTGCACATTGGAGAAGGTCAGGACAGAGCGCGAGCAGGAAATCAAAGTGGTCGGCAAGGTTCTGGACGATCAGAAACCCGAAGACCGGTCGCTGGTGTTCCTGGCGGCACTCTCGGACTCTGTGGCGATTCGTTGGCAGATGGCCAAGTACATTGGATCAGGAACGTTCGGTACGGTTTACTTGGGCACCAACTCGGATACAGGAGAGCTGATTGCGGTCAAGGAGATTCGGTTCCAGAACGCGTCCATGTCGCTTGTCAAGTCGATCCACGACGAGATGAAGGTGATGAAAATGTTGCACCATCCCAACATTGTGCGGTACGACAACATTGAGGTCCATCGACATAAGGTCTTCATTTTCATGGAGTTCTGTCAGGGGGGCAGTTTGGCAGACCTGTTGGAGCACGGCAGGATCGAGGACGAGAAGGTCATCAAGTTTTATACGCTTCAAATGTTGAAGGGACTGGCGTATCTTCACGGTGAGAACGTCGTTCATCGCGACGTCAAACCAGATAGTAAGTTCATACTTAATTTCAATTGGGAGTTTTTTTTTTTTTTTTTTTTTTTTTTTTTTTTTTTTTTTGAAGGGATTTTACTTTTTTCACCGCTTTTATTAACTACTGGCTTGATTATCATCTTTTTTTTTTTTTTTTTTTTTTTTTTGTAGATGTGCTTCTTGACCATCTTGGAAACATCAAGTTTGTGGACTTTGGAGCAGCCAAGATTCTGGCCAAGAACCAGAGGACACGCACACATGGTCGTGGAGGTGCAGGAACGCTGAGCGTCGGTGTCGGAGCCAACTCGCTGAACGGAACACCCATGTACATGGCGCCCGAGGTGATCAAGAACGGCGAGAAGGGGCGCAAGGGAAGCATGGATATCTGGTCGCTCGGATGTTGTGTTCTGGAGATGGCTACTGGACGTCGACCCTGGGCACATTTGGACAACGAGTGGGCGGTCATGTACCATGTGGCGACCTCTCACCCTCCTCTGCCGGACCCGTCTCAGATGAGTGCCAAGGGAATTTCGTTCTTGAAGAGGTGTTTTACTCGCAGTGCTCATGATCGCCCCTCGGCGGTTGAGTTACTTCGTGATGATTGGCTCCGGGGTGTGGATACGGATGAGAACCGGGACAAGTATGCGGCTTATGACGAGGCGTCGGCGGTTGACATGCACAACAACAACGACAACAGCGACGGGGCGACCAGTACGGTTGCGACGACGCCTGGTAGTCATCATGGAGACCATGATGAATTCTCGGCGGCTTATTCTGCGTCCTCGAGTGTTACTGCTGTTGCCTACCGGTCAGAGGATGATTTGGACGAGGATGTGCCTAATAGTGTCGGTTCCGGGTCTGGTCACTCCAAGTCCAAGACGCCGGATATTGTTGTGGAGTCGTCGAAAAAGACTGGGGGTGTTGTTGTAAATGGGGCTACAACTTTGGTGATCGAAGGGGTTGATAGTGGTCGGATTGAGGTTCCTAGTCGGTCTGGAACCTTGAGTCCTGTGAGCGCCGCTGACTCGAACCTCTCGGACAATGTCTCGGAGGTCGGCTCGGAGGTGGAGCTCATGCTGAGTGCTGTCCGTGAGCGAGAAGAGACGTCTCGACAGGCCTCGATGCAGTCTTCGCCCATACCCGGTCAATCAGCATCGTACCCTTGGCATGCCGATACCTCCTCAATTGCCAGCGGTGGCGAGGACGGCAGCGGCGGCCAACACGGCGGGTTTCAGTTTGTGGGGGGAAGTATCAATGGCTCAATGAGCCATCAGAGTCTGCCGTCTCTTTCATCTGTCCTTGCGTCGGCTTCTGTAACAGCGTCGGTATCCCTTGACGCATCGCAGATTGCCGAAATTGAGGAGCAGGGAGGATTTGCCCGGCAGATGGGACTGGACTCTTATGACCACTTTGGATCTAATGAGAGAGAGGAACGGACGTTAATGTCGCCTGTGCTGTCGATGCGGATGATGGACGGTTCTGGCGAGGATGAGAACCCGGGCGCGGGTGCTAGCGAGAGTGCCAATGCTGCAACGGCGGCCGTTTTGACGGAGGAAGGGGCAGTAGGAGGGGATATGCCCTTGTTCGCCATGATGGCCCGTCAGGACTCGGATGGTTCTTCCTCTGTAGCTGATTCTCTCCAAGACGCGCCTCTCTTCCCCTAATTCTCGTGTTTTTGCTTATCGTCATTATTAAAAGTCTTTAACGCTGTTGTATTTTTCCTGTAAACGTCTAAAATATTCGTCGAAGTTTAGTAAAAAGTTTATCCTTTTTTTATTCTAACAGAGTTGGACAAAAAGAAACAATCTACTCGCAAATGCTAGATGCCTGATCCAGCGCCCTCGAGTGTATCGAAAACGACATACAAACAATATTAAGTGAACATCCCATAAAACGCACTGCGCCTCAACTTTTTTATCCTCAGAACGATCCACTGTTGACCTATGAATCATAAAAGAATAAAAAAACGTGTTAGTCACCACTTCAAACCTAGGTTATCCACTCGATATCTGTAAAAAATTAATGATGATATCTTACCTTGTCCTTGAGGTGCCCAAGGTATTGGTGGTAGCTCATGACGGGTTCGGCACGGTCCTCGATCAAGTGACTCAAGAACCAGAGACGGAGCGCTGGGTCACCGTCCTCCTTGATCACATACAACTGTGGATAGTACGATGATCTACGCATCTCTCGGGTCTTGGCCACAATCAAGTTCACACGCTGGTTGAAATCTGTCTCCAGCGTAGGCAGTGTTGTCTACAAAGTTGTAAAAAGGAAAAAAAAATATAGGTGAATAACGTAGACGTCGTTACGAGCCATCTCTGAAGCTGTGCCTGTGTAGAAATGACTGTGTGCAAAGTGTTTTTACCTTGCCGCCGCGGATGCTCTCGTAGTTGGGGACACCAAAGAGATCGAGGCACAGCTGAGGAACGGCATCTCGACCGATCCACAAGAAAATGTTCTGAGAGTCTTCCAACATGAACAGTCCTCCGCGCTCGAGACGTTCGCTGCTCAGGTTCATTGCCATGGGCATCTCAATGCCGTTCTGACCGATCGTGCCGCAGTTCTCGGGCATGTTATGAAGAGAATAGAACTTAGGATGGATATAAGGAATCAAACATTGCGAAGGCAATGTCGAAAACAAATGCATGGCGTACGAACGAAGATCTGAGGGAATCTGAGAGCCTCCACGAAGTGCAACCTAATTTGATTGAAAATATGAACGTATACGTGAGATTCTTTTCGAGTATGAGCGTTTACTACGAAAAATAATTGGGTTAGAGTTACCGAACTTACATGCTTCAGCATTCCCAAGGTCAACAGGGGCAGGAGCTTGAGGTTGTCACAGATCTGAAGGTTGGGTGTGGCTCCTGATGACGAGGCAGTCATATGGGTCTTATACACGCCCAAGATATCCACGCACTTGTTGGTTAATGCGTCGCGGGCGTCGTCCAGCTTGGAGTTCATACCGCGCTCGACAGCCTTGTTGGCCAACAATGTAGCAATAGCAACCTGATCGGCAGACAAGTACACATCCGACAAGCTCGTGGTGACAGGAATAGCCAACGTCAACACACGAATACGGCGCTCGCCTATAGGTGGAAATAATGGATACGCATTAGTATTAATGCTCAAGCTCAGTGATCAGTCAGCGGGATGATATTTAGCAGTCGATGGTGAAAGGGTCCTACCGGAGGAAGAAGTGTGCAAAAGAGCGGTCTGGAAGCAGACGATAGGGATGTGAATGTTGTCCTCATAGCTGACCTCAATAGAGTAAGATTGGTCACGAGGCACATTGGGCAACGATAGCAAATCGGTTGAGCGAACGAAAAAGTTTCCGTAAAAGGCCGACATCCTGAGTCCCTTTGATGCACGAACTCTCATCACAGCCTCCAATGCAATCCTCTGCGACACGAATTCTGCCAACTCGTGAGCAAACTTGAGCGCATCCTCTGATTTTGCCGCTGTGAATGCTGGGTAGAAGAATGTGTTTCCTCCAGTGAAGCGAGGCAGGCAGCCTAAGATAGTATGAAAGTTATAAATAGTTAGTTCCAAGCCTCAATATGAACCGACAGAACTTCTAATGACAATGGCGAAGACTTACTGAGAGTGGCAACGTCCGAGTACTGAGATCCAAAGAGGAACATGTCCACACAGACTTGAGACTTTGAGCAGTCGATGGCGAGAGTCTTATAGAAGGAGTTAGCCGACTGCAACAAAGTCGATTCCTTGGATGTTCCAAGCAACTTAGGGTCCTCTCTCATCTTGAGAGCTCCAGCCTCAAGGTTGGGCAAGCTGGCTTGCAAACACAAGATCTTGCCTCCAATGGGGGAAACAAGCTTATAGGCTGACTGCAATGCTGGTCCCAATGCGTTGCCAACGTTCTGGGTGTCCTTGAACATGTCGTTCATCCTGTTCAAAAGCGCCTCGAGAGTAGGGCGGCACTCGCTCAAGTTGCACAACAAATCCTCAGGCTGAGGCAAGAAGGGGTCCTCCAGATCTGACACCACCAACATCTTGGGTTCGCCGGACTCGTTCTATAAACATAAACACAATATTTATAGTTAATATTTGTTCCTGTGGTACGGCACGGCAGTTGAAATATAAACCGCATTGACAGTATCAATTCTTACGTTGAGGTTGTAAAAGTGGATCGAGCTGTCGACGGTAACGATACCGATCTTGGTACGGCCCTCATCGTTGGGGATGCGGTCCAATGATTCCAGAATAGTGGTTGCAGCTGTTGCAACCATGCCGCACTGGATAGCAGGGTATGAGACGTCAATGACAAACAGGTAGACGAGTGGTTGAGGGGGTCGGACCATGTACTCGGTAGGTGCAATGTACTCCACGACGGCATGGTTCAATTCCTTGCGTTGCCATCTGTCGACAGGTTGCTGAGTCTGAGAGTCATAGTCGAATGATGAGGGAACTATAACCATTCAAAGATAACGTGTTTTTTTCAATTAGAGCACAAATGAGTCGCTCGACGTCATGTACCGTCATTTCGCAAAGTCAAGTCCAATGCGCAATTGATTAAATTCAGGCCTCAGCTTACCCTCGTTCAGAGTAAAGCACATGTTACACTTCCAGCGCTGTCCACCTTCAACAAACTTGACAAATGGGTTGATATAGGTTCTGCAACGACGGCAGCGTGCAATGATGGCATCGGTCACAACAGGCACAGGTTCCTATAGTGGTAACAAAAGCAGTTCAGGGGGGCGCTCAACACTAGCAAAGCCGGATTGTGATGTGTTCCAGAAGTGAAAGTTAGACTTACATCACCCTCTTTGACACTGCGGTAGGGAGTGATAACAAGACCGAATGGAAGACGCGACTTTTTCAACAGGTTGGAATCGTTGGGGATGGCGTTCAATGTCGACCGCTTGTAAGATGGGTCGCAGTTGGCGTGAGGCGAGTGAGTGATCGACGACTAAGAGTGATAGGAGTATAGAGACATATATTAGCGTTCGGTCGTGAGTTACTACCAAGCCGACATTTGCCTGTATTGTTGCATCCAGTCAGATCCACTTACGTTGGCAGGAAGGTTGATGGTGGGAGGAGGAGTTTCAAGGTCGAGAATCTTAGGTGCGACACCCATCAAGGCAACAGTCGAAAGCTATCATATTCAATCGAATCAAAAGGAGAATTGATCAGTCCTGGTGTCATCGTAAGACCTTTCGATACAAGTTACCAAGATGCCTTCATCCTGTGAAAATGATCTTCAACATACAGAAGCGCCGCCTTGAGCATTGTTGAATCCGTAGCCAGGTCCGACATTCATGCCTCCCATCTGGTTGGTGAGTTGGTTCACGTTGGGCTGGAGAGACTGTCCTGCAAGAGGCTGAAGTCCCTGCTGGTAAGCTGGTACGGGCTGGCCAAAGTTGGGACCTGGCTTTTCTCCAGGCACAAAGAACTGAGATCCTTGCTGACCGCCAGGTGGCATCTGGTTTCCACCAAAGCCTTGAGCAGCAGGAATTCCAGGAACAGGAGCAGGCTGAAATCCCCCATTGAGTCCGTTGTCAAATGCTGGAGAAGCGGCATTCTGAAAGGAATCGGCTTGAGCTGTTGGGTACATACGCTTTGGCTTGTGCGATCCTCCTGCAACAGGAGTAGGAGGGCCAAGTGCTGGAACTCCTGGATCCTGGAACTGAGGAGGCTGCTGCTGCTGGTGGTGTGACTGTTGGTTCTGCTGGTGCTGTTGCTGATGATGAAGTGGGGGCTGGGATGGGTGCTGTTGTTGCTGCTGGAAGGGCATCTTTGGTGTAGGAGGTTGGCTCTGGTTCTGTCCAGGATGGCCCATTGATCCATTGGGCGGTGGGCCTCCGGCGTTGTATCCCATTGGAGTCATAGCAGGAGAGCCTGGAGCAGTGTTCTGTCCCTGACCCATGAACTGCTGTGGAGGAGGTCTAGCCTGGATCTGCGGCGACTGGAAAGGCCTGGGCATACCAGGCGATCCAGGTTGGATCATAGCAGGGCGCATCATAGGTGAAGGAGCGCGTTGAACACCTCCAAGAGGAGGAGGTCTCTGAAGTGGCGAGCCGTTCTGAATCTGGCCTCCCACGGGCATCGGTGGGCGCTGGATCGAGGGGGATGGTGGTAAAGACGCGCCGCCGGCAGAAGGTCTTCTCATTTGTTGCTGGTTCATAGGGTGGTTAGGATCCTGAGGATGAGGAGGACGAGGTCCAGGTCCATTCATGCCGGGTCTAGGAGCAAAGTTCTGACCAGGATGGCCTCCATTGACGGGGGGTCTGTAGCCCATGGGAGGGACGCCTCCTGGAGGTCCGCCCTGCTGTCCTGGGGTGCCTGGTCTCGAAGGGTACTGCTGCTGCTGCTGCTGCTGGCCTGAGTGTTGCTGCTGAGGTCTGAATCCTTGTCCGGGATGGGGCGCCTGAGCGGAGGCAGGTCGCATGGTGGGAGTTGATGGTTGAGAGTATGCCATTGTCGTGAATCTCTAGGACGGTCTAACAGTTGATGATGAGACGACAACAGCGGCGACGATAAGAGATGATGACGATGTTGCGATGGCGATGAAAGTGATAAGGAAAACGGATAAAAGAAAAAGAAAGGAAGAGAAGGGAAAGAAGATGAAAAGGGAAGAAGGGGTGAGGCAAGGGATCAAAAGGGGCGAGAACGAAAGAGAAGAAAAAGAAGAGGGAGGAAGTTAGTAGGTTTGCGTAGCAAAAAGGGATGTAGCCTTTTTATGGAGTATAGCTTGCCATTCGCAACAATTCCTTTCTCGTCCCCTCACGCAAAGGACAAACAAGGCTGCATCATCCTCAAGGCCATCCTCCATCCATCCTATTTACTCACACTGCGTGGTGGATGGGAGGCTTCTGCTGATCCGAGGCAAGCACTGACACAGAGGAGGTGGAGGAACAGAATGAGGGGAAGAGTGGAGTGGTGTGAAAAAGGGAAGGTTTTGAGGCGTACTCTGTCGACTGTATTGTATGGTGCTAGTCTTTCCTGTGGTTGAACTGTTGTTCCTCTGAGATATATATGGATTAAGGTGTCGAGGAATTGACCAAAGTGAAAGAAGAAAAAAAGAGGTAAAATGGACAAAAGGATATGGAGAAGTGGTCGCAAATTCAAGTATGAAGACTTCAACCAAAACTGACAGAAATGTGGCTCTTCTACAATTGGACAACAGGCGCGTTGACGCCACGTAGTATATCAACACGTGATACATCTCTGTGAACGATATTTTTGTACTCGACACGATCTATTCTCTTTCAACGCTTCAAGGGAAGGGCATGTTGAGGAATGATATTGTTGGAGGACCTGTAATAGAAAGGTCCAAGATGAGGCTTGGCCAAGACTCGGTGGTTATTCTCCTTTGTCTTGTTCTTGTCGTCCTCCTTGTCCGTGTCCTTGTCCGTATTGCTGTTGCCACCGTCAACATATGTCATATCTGTGCCGACCCTGACTTTACTCTTCTCCTTGCCTACGATGATTCGGATCCGCGGTGGTCTGGAAGGTATCAAGCCAGTGGCAACTGCTTTCACTTCCCTGCACCTGGCCGGTCTCCCTCTGCCTTTCTTTGCTGAAGCCTTATCCTTATATCCTTCCTCCTCCCTCTCCTGTTCGATCTTTACCAAGAACATACTGGGACCCACTGTCTCCAAATCCTGGGTGCCCTCCTTGAGAGCCACGAGTAAGTCTTCGTGAGGTTGTTCCTCCACTTTTATTGGTAATAGTGGTTCGTCGGATGTAATGACATCGTCTACCAACGCAGTCCTGGTTATGTTTCTATGTTGAAGAGAAAAAAAAGAGTTGTAGGAGCACAGCGCATTAATTTTGAGAATATCTTGCAGCATCGCGAGTAAAGTTGTAAGTATCATTTGTAAACTTGAAGACACCGTCCTAGACTCCTTTCTAGCGACATGACAGGGATAACATAGAATAGTGTAACGATAACGTTAATTTCAATACCACTTGGTGACAATGGTGAAAAAGTCAAGGAAAACAACACATAATATACAGTGTGCAGGCTACCTTAATGGCATTCTTCATAAGCTCGTCCATAATTCTCTCATCGGGCTTGTAGCCTGACAGTATCGTGTGCTTCAGGACTGACAGACCTATGTGACTAGGAGGTCATCTTTTTTTGCCTTGATTATCTCCTATTGATGTATGCAGGTAGGAGGACGAATGTCTAAAGAATCAGAACAGGTGCCATAACCATCGGAGTACATTGTAGAACATTAGTGGCAGTAAGTTCGAAGCACCTCAATCATGGTGCGAAGACGGCAGGGAGGCAGCCCTTTCTTCCAACAGAGTCTTGTTCACGACAATCCTGGAGCTCTTGCGAGAAGAAGGAAGTAAAGCAATAGTCTTTTTTGATCGAACCCTGTGCTTGGTAGCGTCTGCTTCGAGGGAGAGCCGTTGTTGTTGAGGAGCCAAGGATGAGAATGACGAGTCTTTGATCAGAAGATTGTTTGCGACCAAGAATTCGAGTTTGACGGGTGCCTCTGGTTGTAAGCCGTCATTGGTAAAGCTTGACCCGTTGCCTCAAGAGTCTCCTGCGTCAGTGGTAAGGAAGAACTCAAGGACGAAGTGTATGCAGCAGCAGTGTGGCCCGATCCTGATCCTGTGCCTTCGTCCTGTCCGTGTATATTTGTCCGAGACTTGAAGTGGTCATCCGAAATGTTTCTTTGTTCCTGCAGCTGACGTTGGAGACCTATTGGTTGTGACATTTGAGCACAGGTTAGTTAGTATCATACACATAATGCATGCATGCAGAAGGAAAAGGAGAGAAAAAAAAGAGACTCGGACGCTTTGCTCACTCCGCCCACTAAACTGCAGGCAGTAACAGTGCCACGACCGAGAAGTGAGCTGCTACTGGCGTTTCCTTGTCCGATTTCGGACTTGGCGCCGGACTCGTTTCCATAAGCGACGGTGATGAGTCTTGGAAGGAATCCTCTCTGTCTGGACTGGACATCTGCGTGTTGGTTGTTGAACAAAGGGAGGAGGCAAAGGCCGCTTGTTTTTTCTGATCGAAGAATGAGTTGAGAAAAAGTCAATTTTCGGCGGCAAAAATTATGTCCATGTGAGATGAGTCTCTCTGTTGCAGGATTGCTGGGCTCAGCCTTTGCTTTGTTGCACAGGTAATGGTGGTTAGAAAAGACATATACACAAAGTGGTCCGTAGTACCTACTGTTGGAGAAAGTCGTATTTCTAAGAACAAGAACGCACAAGCCCAAAAGATGCTCGTGGACGCATTATCAAACCGAAGCATGACACCACGGCATTTTAATTATGCTGACAGTTGCCTGCCCTGTCTGTCGCTTGGGCCTCTTTATTCTTTCTGTTATTTTATTCTTGCCGCCCTGTTTGTGTCTGTCAGACAATCGGCGACAGACGAAGGGAGGGGAGAAAAGGGGAGGGACAAAGCAAGGGCCATCCATGTCAATGCCATAATTACAAGTGACCACGAGGTGTCTTGTCTACAGTGTCTACAATCTCTCCGACCCGTGTTCTCATCCTCAACCCGCCCCTTTGCCATTTTCATTTTTCGTTTGTCATCTCCCTTGTTGCTGTTGTTGTTGGTGCAAAGGGAAAATGCTATTCTTGTCAATATCGCATCGATTTTTTTTTATTCGCGTAGGGTGGATGGGGATAAAGATGAGAGCAAAACAAGAGAGAAAGAGGAAGAAAAAGATCTGCAGCCAGGTGACTATCGTCTCTCTCTCCCTTTCGCAAATTAGCTAGCATGCTCTTCTCCTCTTTCCCTTCTCTCTTGCTCTTCCTAAAAAGTTTGGATCTCTTTCTACAGACACCGATGAGTAAGTGTGCATACTAAGGTAAGGCAAGGGAGGAGCAACGAGTCAACGACTAAAAAAAAAGAGAGCAAAAGGGGATGTCAATAGTAGATTGAATATGTGTGAAGGTATGTATGACGATGGTGGACAACAGAAGGCGCGAGAAAAGGAGGCGTAAGCTAGAAAGGACAATGAGAGTGTGTAGTTGCTGAAGGAGTGAGAGAGAGTGAGAGAGAGAAGTGAGCTTGTACCGATACTAGCATTTCAATACATTCACAGACAAACTATTGCGCCATGTGCAAGCAAGACAGCGACAGGAGACATATCCTTGTGGGTGTACAAGCTCCAGCGTTAAAACAACAATACAGTATGATGCAACGAGACAAGTGTGGCCATGGGGTCACCCTCATCTTCTTTCTTTTACCAAATCCATCGCTAACCAGCCTCGTATGTATGTATTCTACTCGGCCCTTTTTTCTCTACTCTTTTATTCCTCGTCTTCTTATCCGCCATTTTTCTTTTCTTCTCTTCTCTTTCTTTTCTTACTTCTTCTTTTCACACAGATACCCTTCTTTCACATTTCCCCTTTTCCTTCAGTCCTCCTCCCTTTCCTCCTTCCCTCTCCTTCCTTTCCTTCCTTCCTCTCCTTCCTTCCCTCCTTCCCTCCTTCCCTCCTTCCCTCCTTCCTTCCCTCCTTTGTCCTTCTTTCTTGTTCTTGCTCTTTTTTTTTTTTTTTTTTTTTTTTTTTTTTTTTTTAATCATTCCTTTCTTCTGTCTCTTTCATTCTGTTCATTCATTCTCGCAGGCTTACTTTCTTTTACTCTCACTGTACACTACTTCTACTCGACGAATAAAACGACATATTATAACGACCACAACATAACATGGGACAGAGCAACTCGACACAAGCAAGGTCGAGCAGGCGCCAGGCCTCGGCTTCTGCTTCCTCTTCGAGGACAAGGAACTTTCGTTCTTCTTCTACTACCACGACCACCCCTGGCTCACACCTCCCGTCGCCTCCTCCTTCTTCCTCTTCTTCCCCTTCGCCTCCTTCGCCTCCCGCCACGCTTATTTTCAACAACAACGGCAGCTCTCCCGGTTCTGATGGTGGAGGTGGAATCCCTGCTCATTCTTATACTCCCTCCTTACCTCTTCCACCTACCACCACCACGACACGCACTTCCACCCCAGGAGCAATGACCTCAACGACACCTCATGGCTATTCTCATTCACTCCTCCACCAACATTCTCCTCGTGCGAATACCCATCACCTTAACCATGTTCAATCGAATTCGACTCAATTACACCACCACAACAACAACTCAGCCCAACAACAGCAACAACAGCAGCAACAACAGCAGCAACAACAACAGCAACAACAACGACCCCTCGATATAAACAATAGCCTGCCATCTAACTCAAGCCCTATCTGGCACAATCACCATTCAACCTTGCCTGGACCTGTTTCAACGAGAACAACAACTACTACTGCTGCCACTGTTGTCCTTGAGGCTTCTCCTTCCTCTTCCTCTGCTACAGCGCCCTCGCGTGTCCTTCGCTCAACCACCCGACGACGACGAATTCTCTCAGCGTTCTACCCTCTTCTCTCCCGAAACAGTAGTAACCGAGAAGATGCAACTGCTCCCTCTTCTCCTGGTTCTGCTGAGCCAGGTGCGAGTCATACCCAGAGCCAAAGCCATGGTCAGAGCAATCCTTTGAATAGTAACAACAGCAACAACAACAGCAACAGTAGCTCAACTCCCAACGCCACCCCTGAAACTCGCTCACCTCGTCATCGCCAACCAGACCGTCCTCTCTCTCGAAATGGCCTTCAACCCACCCAGTCTACAACTCGCTCCTCTCGCGGACGTAGTCGAGTTCAACGAAGATACGACGAGCAGTCCATACGAAGTCTGCGCTCGACCTCCAGTCGTTCTTCCAGCGTCTTGACTTCACCCCCTCCTGCGCCTTCAACATATGCAACGAATATATCTGCAGCTGCATCCATGGTCCCACCAACATCCATAATGTCGATGCATTCTCCAATATATCACCAGCTCTCCTCTACCCCACAAACTGAGCCCATGGAGCTCGACCACGGGGTACACACCCCAACGCCTTTTCCTCATCATTACCAGCAGCATCAATCTCACTATCAATATCAGCAACACCAACACCAGCCCATGCATCTGCAGCAACAACAGCAGGAGCAGCACATGTCTCTCGATCCAATCGGTGCACCTGCGCACTTTATGCTTGTCGATCACGCCACTTCCACTCGAATGACCGTGGCACGATCGAGAACAGACGACTTGGTCTTCAGTGGGCGTTCAACTGGTGCCCCCGCAGAGGCTAGCCTGGGCTCTCGTCCAGAAGCCAGTCACACCTCCTCTTCAAGACCTGATCCCAGCAGCCACGTTCGTTTTGGGGGACTCTTTGTGGGACTAACCAATCCACGGGGCGGAACCTCTATCTCGTCTAGCCTTATGCCTCTCCAACCCAACTCTGAAGACGAAGACGAATACGGTCACGCTGCAGAGGACGACCTGAGTCAACGCAGAGCAAGTAGTCTCTATCATAATCTCGACCTTGGATCCACAGCCACCGAAACTGAACAGCAACAACAGCCTCAACAGCAACCGCAGGGAGCAGGCTCAAGAGCTTCAGCTGGAGACAGTCGGCGAGCACGTCCGCCGCGGGCCAGTCGATATCCACCTCCAGACATTGTTGCTGATCTGATCCAGGGACAAATTGAACAAGCCTTGGCCGAGTCCGCCGCGACAGCAACTTCTACCCCGACCATTCCTTCAGGCTCCACTCACACCACTCTAGTTACTACGTCATCAGTACCAACTGAAGCCACTCCATCAAGGATACACTCTATACAACAGCAACAACAACATCAGCAGGCAAACCCATCAGATCATATGTCAACTCTACAACGACCCAACTCTTCCAGCACCTCACTGGAGACTGTCAACAACAGCACTGCTGCTGGTGAAAGTCACAGGGATGGCTCTACAAGTGCAGGAAGCAGTATGAGCGAGACACCGTCGGATTCAGCCTTGGGCGAGGATATCTTTGGTCGCAGGAGTACGAGGATGCACAGACGACGACTTCGGTCATCCAGCTTGCGAGGTCTCTTGGGATTTCAGCCGATGAGCAGTGTTATGACTGAGGAGCGACTGACAGAAACTTCTACCATGGGAGGCGAATCTCTGCCAGAACAGCGCAATAGGAGCACTCATGGACCCGATAGAAACATGGATAGGCCACGACTGGTTGAGACGCGATTTTTTGCTCGTCTGATTGCAGAGCTTGGGCGTGGATTGCGAGGTCATAGCGCTCAGAACTCGGAGAGTGGTGGTGATGATCGCGTGCCAAGTGGAACCACGGCAGTGGCTACTCCTCCTACAGAGTTGGTCACGGAATCTTCGTTGTCATCGAATAGCGCCACTAATGGGATTATCGACTCTACAGGAGCAGAAACAGCAACAACCACCACCACTCCATTTTCAGCGGCAATGGAAACTACTCCTGTGACGAATGCTACGTCATCGTCAATAGAGGAGTCGACCACAGAGCCCAGCCCACCTGTCAGACCTCGAAGACACACGACTATTCGCTTTATTCAGATTGGAGAAGGCGGACGGTTGGATCTTGGAGGAGGAAGACGATCGAGGAGCCGTTCCGCCGGGACAGGACAGGGATCTCTTCGAAGCGATTCTCCGGAGGGTACGACAGGACTGGCACGGGAGGATCTTGCGGATGCAATCATCATGTTGTTAAGCAATGCAAGCACTGCTGCCAGTCTGGAAGGCGAGTCCTCTGACAATATCCCGGATGGACCCGAAGGGCCAAGGCCAGGGCGGTCTCGACGATCCCCCTGGCTTGTCCTCACCTTATCGGGAGCATGTAAAAGACACAAGTGCCTCTTTTTGTTTTGCTAATATGTTGTTGATGTTTGTTTATGTTTCTCATCTCTTGCGATTTTTTGTTTCTTGCTTGGTAACTGAAAACAAAATAGTCCTTGGCAGCCTGCTGGCAGGCTCTGGAGGAGAAGGAGAGGAAAGTGGAATGAGTTATGATGATCTGTGGGCATTGTCAAACTTAATCGGACCTGCGAGACCGACGACGACGACGCAGGAAGCAATCGACAATGCGGGTTTCCATGTGGGTCAATTTGACGATGCGTCCAAGGGGATGCGCGGGTTTCATACGCTGGGCGACGGATCCAAGTGTCTTGTCTGTATGAGCGACTATGAGGAAGGCGAGGACATGCGGGCATTGAGCTGCAAGCATGGTTTCCATCAGGAATGCATCGACAAGGTAATTTTTTGTGTTTTAAAATTCTTAATGCGAAAAATTAGTCGTGTTCTTATGCATGCATGCAGGCTAAGGTGGGGGAATGATGCTTACCAACTCCCTCTTTCTTCTGTTTGACATACACAAAAAACAAAACCAGTGGCTCACCACGGGAGCGAACAAGTGTCCAGTGTGTCGAGCAGCAGCTGTGGTCTCGTCTGAACCTGCAACGGCGGTAGGTGGGCCACTGACCAATGAGGAGTGAACCTAGCAAGGCCGAGGTCGTCCATCGATTGTATCACATCTCTGCCTATGTTAGTAGCTTGCGCTCCTCTTTTGTACAGTAACAACAACAAAAATAATTAAAAATGAAAAATATGCACTATTTTCTTCTTCGTACTCGGTCGTTGTCCTTGTGATGTGTTTGTATGTTCAAGAGAATGATAGAAAGAGTGAAGGGAGTCTGAGAGAAAAAACAAGAGAAAAAGAGCCTCGGATACGATCGTAGCACAAACAAACACCAGCGGTGAATGGGTTCTGTCTTACTTTTCTTGTGTTCGTCATTATAATTTGCTTTGTGTCCACACGCTCACCGTCTTGTCTTTATTGCACGGCGTTAAGCAATTGGGGAAAGATCCAATCCTTTTTTGTTGTGCTGTACTGCAGTTGTTGTCGAGTGAATTCACCTTCTTTTCTCTTCGTTAGAAAGGAGTCTGCCCATTCATTGGGCGTCCACCACTTTACTTGTTAACTGTGTTGCAACTTGCAGGTACCTTTTTTATTCCCCCTTTTTGCTCAGTCTGCTCAGGCTGAACCTCCGCTTCCAAGCCCTTCCTCCTTCTCCGCCTTGGTTGGGCGTTGAAGTCGTAGTAAATTCAATCCCCGTCTGCTTGTCCGTTGTTGTTATCGTTTTGTCTATCATTTTTTTTTCTTATTATTTTTCCTTTTTCCTTTTTCCTCCCAATTGCACTATCTTCCTTAGCCTCACTTTTCTCACTCTTGCATGTCTCTCTCACTCCACCCCTTTCTTGTCTTACTCCTCCCTTGATCATCCATCATCCATCATTCATCCTTCACCCACCCACCCACCCACACATACACACACACACGCACACACTCTCTCTTCATCACATCCGCATCCACTTTCACACAATCTCAGCACGCCAACCTACTCTTCCCTCATTTTCACAAAAAAACGAGTCAGGGCTCATCATCAACACTCAATGAGTCTGCCCAGATTCCTCCGAGGCCTTCAAAAGAAGCCAACAATCCCTGTTCACCCTGACCCCAATCTCTCCGACTCGAGTTCATCGTCTTTCTCGAGTGGACCCAAAGATGCGCTCGGGTTCCCCATCCCTGCCTTCACCGTCATCACTCCCACTGTTATGAGTGCTGGAAACGATAACAATATCAGCCCAGGACCAATGGATATTGTTACACCTGAGTATCGACTCTCTGCAACCTCGACCTCGACGACGCTTTGGGCAGTTTCTTCCTCGGCAGCAGCCATCGCCTCGACCCTCAGTACCCCGACCACTTCTGTCGTCCCTGCAGGGACTCAATTGATGACCAACAATTACGACAGCGCTAACAATAAGGCCAGGAACAGATCTTCTCGGTCTTCGTCCGCCTCCTCGGTGAACTCTTCCTCCCTTCACCAATACCATCACCACCGACCTGCTGGTTCCACAACCACCACCATGACCACGAACAAGGACAACAGCCCTCAACTGCTCTCCAAATCCTTCCCTTCAACCTCCTCTCAATACCTATCCCTCTCTGTCCCTCCTCCTCCTCCTTCTACGACTATGCTTCCCACTATCCCCATCCTTACCTCTTCAACAGCAACAGAGACAGCGTCGACGCCGATGGTGAACCTTACTTCGCCTAGTCAAACTCGTCCACCTTTGGTCATATGCCCATCCAGTGCCTCCTCCTCCTCAGTCACCAATAGCACCAGTACCACCACCACCACAATCACTACAATTACCACAGAAACAGCAACATTAGAAACAGCAACAGATAAGCCGATAAGGACGACGATGGGGTTTGATATTGTGGTCTCGTATGTTGAGGACCAGTCGGATAGTGGTAGTGGAGGTGGGAGTGGTAATAGCAGTGGTGCATCAAGCAGGAGGAATTCTCGTTCGACTGCAACTGGAAATGAGATTGATGGGTTTGGTGATGTCGATCAGACCACCAAAGAACAGCAACAGTTTACAGAATTAGAAGGTTCTGAAGCAGGAGCAGGGGTAGTTGGAGGCGGTGTCAAGAATGGCAAAACTGGGCGAATTCGATCCAACCATCAACAACAGCTCCTTGAAGGAGACGGCCGCCAGACGAAAAGAACTTCTACAAATTCTTCCACTTCTTCGTTTTCTTCGACTTCCTTGTCCTCGTTCTCGACCAACACAGGCCCAGACAGAGACTTGTCAGCGGCATCAGGAGCAGCGGTGGCGGCGATTCAACGTGGGCCCCGCTGGGGTAACAACTCTGATCTGGAACAGCCACCTGAGACCTTGCCTCGCGAGCTGATTGGTGCATCCGTCGTCGTCCAGGAACGTGCAACCAGGCGGCCGAAGCTACACCATAACATCAACGGTAGCAGCAGCAGCAGCAGCAATAACAAAGCAACGACGATATCTTCTACACGATCAAGATCATCATCGACTCCTTTGATCGCTCCAGCATCCTTGAGAGCTTCCGCCGGTGCAGCTGCCGCTTCTGCTTCTGTGTCATCAACATCGTCCATCTCGTCATCTCCTTCCTTCTCCTCCACTTCGGCAACAGGATCTGGTTCGAATTCAACGACTGCAGCATCTCAACCCGTCTCTATCTTGAAGCATACTATTCAGCCACTCCCTTCACAAGTGCAGCAAAGACCTAAATCGATCCTACGTTCGCGATCAGGAAGCCACCCGTCGCTACCAGTCCCTTTGCGTCCTCTGTCAATGTCACTCTCTGAACCATCCAGCCCACAGCACTCGCCGACCAAGAGCACGTTCCCTTCAACAGCGCGTCTTTCAATCACATCAGATACTTCGTCATTGTCTCGATCTTCTTCTTTCCTTCAACAAGATCCTATGGAGCAGGAACCTTCGCCAATCATTGGAGCAATGAATACGACATCGTCAACAGCAACTGCAGCCAAGAGTGGTAACAAGAAGGGTAGCTCTCAGTCGCATCGCCGTCTCTCTGCCAAGGATCTGGAGGGCACTCGTTCAGGTACGGTTCTTGTAATTTGTTTAGCCAATTATTGTTGGGAACCCTTACTTTTTATTTTACCACGGTGTCTGTATGTGCCAGAGTGTGTGGAGAATTAGGCGGGAGTTTAAATCCTAGCCCTTTTTTTTTTTTTTTTTTTTTTTTTTTTCCCGCTCACTCTCAGAGGAATATCGTCTTCTTTTGCCACCACCGACTCTCGTCCTCTTTTATCTCTCACTTCCTCTCTCGTATTTTTTAATGCGATAAAGAGGGAATAAAAGTAACGCACCTGGTTCAGAGGAAAAAAAGAAAGGCTGGGAGATAAGAAAGGAGGAAAAAAAAAAAGAAAAAAAGATTGAGCATCCTTGGCCTTTCAGAAAAGAAGGGAAAAGTTGCGGAGGTGAGAAGGGAAAGTCAGGTGCTAGAGTGCCACACCTTCAGCATCAATAAGCAACAAAACGACCAACAGTAAGCGGTAGCAGCAGCAGCAGTAGTTTGGGTACTGTAGTTTGGGTACTGTAGTTTGGGTTTTGCAGTTGGTGCCCATGATGCCGTGTTGTCGTTAACGCCCTGAATAATTGAGGGAGTGCGAGAGGAAAGAAAGAGAGGGGGAGAGGGAGCGACAAAAGATCAAGGAGAGAGAGACGGAGAACGAGAGAAGGCGAGAGCGAACGAGGAGGGGAAGAGGGAGGAAAGAAGGAGGAGAGAGAAGGGGTGATATTTTGAACTAGGCACGGATGGACGGGACAAAGAAAGACAAAAGAAAAGAAGGGATTTCAGGAGACGAAGACAGAAGGATGATAAAATGCTTTTGTGAATAGAGTTGGGAATTCATTCATTCTGCTTTATTGTTTTTTTTTTCGAGGGTCATTCAGAGAAGGAATAAAAGTAGAGTGGAGTCGGTCGAGGTAGAGAGAGGGTTGTTGGATGGAATGAGTGTTGGTGTTGATGGTGATGGTGTTGATGGTGTTGGTACTGGGGTCCGCGGGTTTTTTTTTTTTTTTTTTTTTTTTTTTTTTTTTTTTTATTTACATTGTCATAACAGTGAGAGAAGTCTAATCATGCTTGAATTCAAAAAAAGGAGAAAAGGTGGGGTATTCAGAAGTGTGGGTGTTTGGTGTAGAATGAAGAATGAAGACAGTGTGGCATGAATATGGTGCAGAAAGAAACGACAAGGAAGAAGAAAAAACAAACAAACAAACGAAACAACAGTCAGAGCTAGACTGGGATGTGGGTAGGATGATGTGGGTAGGGTGATGTGGGTTGGTCGGGAGACTCAGGACGACCATACGACCGACCGAACGAACGAATGAATCAACGAGCGCATGAACGATTTTACGATTCAAAGCTACGACGGATGCAGATGTACATGGCATCTTGGGGAAGAAAGAAACTAACGAGAGAAAATGTTTGTTTATTTATTTGCATATATGGTGGGGTCGGATGCTTATGTGCATTAATGGTTTTCTTCTACTTCATTGCCATTCATCGTTATCGTTGTCGACATTAATGGTGCATTGGGGCACTGCTGTTGCCTTTTGTTTTTGTTGCTACTTTTGTTGCTCACTGTAATGGCGGTTGGTGTCGTTGACCTTTTTATTATCTTTTTGTTCTTGTTTTATCTTTTCCTTTCTTCCACCCTCGTTATTCCCGTCGTTGTTACACCTTTTCATCTCCTTCTCTCTCTCTTCCTTCTCTTCCTCTCTTCTTTCTTTTTCTTCTTTGGCAAATCCCATCCAAGAACCCTTCGCCCCCCTTACTTGCCAACTCGCTCTCGATCAAAGCACGACCCCTCTTTCATTTACCCATACAATTCTCATCCCTACTGCAACTCTTCTCCAGCTCTTTTTCTATATCCTCCTATCATCCATCCAACACATCATCATCATCATCACACATAGCAAAACAAATCTCTCTTACTCCCTATCTCTCGACATCTTTTTGACGACCTTTTTTCACGACCATTTCATCTTGACACGACGCACACATCCACACGCATTACACGCGCCTTTTTTCCGTTTTAGTTGGTCTCGGTAAATAATTCAAAGGGAGATCAGAGACAGAGAGGAATGGATACTATTCGAGACATTGTCAAAAAAAAAGGTGCCAATCGCAAACAAGGAATGTTTATGGCTCACCTTTTTTCTTGTTCCTTGCTCTCTCTGTTTTTGTTACACATGGATTGACCTATATTGATGCTCAAACAAATGGTGCTTCCAATGGGCTTGGCTGTGTGTGTGTGTTAGTTTATCATAGTGCAATTTATTTGGGTGGTCCGGGTGCTGCCTTTTTTTGTGTCTTGTACCTGAATATTAGTGAGTGTATCTGAATGGTAGAGAGAGCAGCATCGAGGCGAGGCTGGAGGTGAAAAGTCGAGGAGATGCGATGTGGATGAGTGGTTCGTTGTTGATTGTCAGGGACAACTATCAGAACAACGATAACAATAACAGCTAAGGAGCAAACAGACGGACGTATAAAGCTGGGACAGGGACAAGCAAGGCAAGGACTGGACAGAAAAAACAGGGCAGGAACATATTTCATATATTTCATATATATACGTACACACACACAGAGAGAGAGAGAGAGAGAGTTACGAGGACAACAACAAGAACAAGAGCAAGAGCAAGAGCAACAGCAGTGGTTCCTTTGAAGGGCGAACAACAACATCGGATGTGGTTCACGAGGGAAACAACAGAAGAAGACATCAACAACGAATGAAAATGGATCAAAACGCATATCCGTCTCACTTTTCTCTGTGTAGTTGTCTCATTCTTTTTTTTTGTTCTTTTTACCATCAAACACACACGAACTAACACAAACCCACCCTATCTTTTTTTTTTTTCCTTTTCCTTTTCCTTTTTTTTTTTTTTTTTTTTTTTTTTGTATTCTTTTTTTTCTTCTTCCTTTCACTCTTATTTTTATTGCTCCATCCCCATTTCACTTGCATCTTCCTTCACACTCTCTTCTTTCTGCTCACCTCTCTCTCGTCTCTCCCTCTCTCTCGTCTCTCCCTCTCTCTCCTCTTGTACTCTATTTACGATTTACCCGCCCTTTTTTGGCACTTCCAATTGTTGTGCTCATATCTCATACATACATATCCCAACCCCACTTTTGGCTCTGCTCTTATCCCTCTTCACCTATTCTTGTCACTCCCGTATTTCTTTTCTCGCCTGCTCTCTCTTTTTACTTACCTTTATTTTATTCTCTGCATTGCATACGCTCTCTCTCTCGCATTCTCTCACTCTCGTACTCTTTCACTTTCTCACTCTCGCTCTCTTCTTTTCTTCCCTCTTCTCCTTTTCTTCTCTATTCCTTTCTTCTCTCTTCCTACTTTCTCCCTTTTCTCTCCTCTATTTCCTTCTCTTCCTACCCATTTCACAGCCAACTCGTCTCCAAGCAGTTTGCCGTCGGAACTCTCTCGACCACGCATACCCTCAAACTCCCCCTCAACCACACAACATATGAGGGCAGATCACGACGAATACGACAACATCAACATCAATAACAATAACGCCTCAAAACGGCGGCATACTCCTCAGGACACTCTCACTACAGGCGTAAATAATCGTCTCTCTTTCCCTTCCATTAACGACTACAACCCTTCAAGTACCTCTGCTTCTACTTCCACCGCCTCTACCTTGTCCACCACTGCAACAATGGCCACCCCACTTGTCGCTACTGTCCCTCCCGAAAACTACACTCCTCTCACCCTCAAGAGCGTCCGCGCAGCAAAGTCCAGGAACAAACTTCGACGAGAGTCCCAGATTGGAGTAGCGACTGGAATCCGACGAAACTCTTTACCAAAATCAGCCCTTACGACGACGGCGAGTTCAGGGGGAAATGAAGGATCAATAGCTGGCTTTTCTTCCTCAACACCACCACCCCCTTCTGTCAACCACCTCCCGCCTCTGCCCACCACACCGTCTTCTTCCAACAATAACAATAACTACGTCTCCGACAGTCCAGAAATGTCAGCGCTACTGAGTGCAAGTCCTGGCAGGCGAAGGGCGACCTCCCCATCTATACTGTCACCCCTTCACTCCTTTCCGACCGACCCTTCCCCTTCCTTGTCCTCGTCCCCCTCTGCTGCTGTTGCTTCTTCTTCACGCAGGCGTGAAAGTTCCACAGCGTCGACGTCCGGACTTGTTCATATGCCGATTATCATGCCACGACCTATCCTCAAGGACACTTCTGCCAGGGATAAAATGCGTGAGAGCTGGATGTCGGAGGTTCCTGGAATCACCATTTCAGGAACGACGTCTACAGGTGGTAGCAATCGATCGATCATTGGCAGTGGAGTTGGTCCATATTCCCAAGGTTCAGCCTCGCCCTCGCCTGTGGCTCCACCCAAGAGTCTGGCCAGAACCAACAGTGCCGGCGCGAAGCGACAGTCCAAGATGAATCGACACTCTGCAACAGAACACGATCAGGATGCGCTGACACCCAGGCCACGGCAAGGATGTTCAGGATATGGACCCGATTACCGGCCTCGGAGGCAGAGTGGTGGACCGGGCCATTTGTTGTTTACGTTTGATGTTTCCGCGCCTTCGAGTGCCGACTTCGAGAGCGAGGAGTACGAGGACAGCGAAATTGACGATCGGGAGGAGTTGTATTCCAAGCATTTGCAGGAGCAGTACACCCGGCTTCAGCGATCGCAACTTCGCCAATCATCCATAGATGGCGGCAGTGCTCTTTCGGCGGCAGTCATGGCGACAGGATCAAGATTGCCGAATAACAACAATGGTGGCGAGGAAAATATCCCATATTTGGCCAAGCGTGGACAGCGCAAGTCGTTGGGAGACGAATTGGATGTGCCACCTGTTCCTGAGAAGAGCATGCAGAGGAAACGAGTGTCGACCATGGGCGCGACGACCTTACCGGCCATGTCAACTTCATTGGTTTCAACCCTTTCTGCTGCCAACAACTCCTTGAGCTCTGGAGCGTCGGAGACTCTGTCATCTAATACCCGTTCCAACACGAGTGGTCATCAGAAGCTCAAGGGACCGTATGGAGGCGGGGCGATTGGTGGAGGAGGAGCCATAGGAGGAGGAGGCAGTATTGGCGGCAATTCATTGTCGTTTGAGCCACTCTTTGCTCTCAAAGATTCAGGATCAGACAGTAACTGCAGACGAGTAGGAGGAAACGATTCAAAATTACTGTTGCAGGGGGGTGAACAGAGTGGAAATGGTGGAGCTTTAGGGAGCCGACTCTCTGAAGTCTCGGATGCTGATTGGTACACAGCTCTCTTGACCATCGATCCTAACCAGCAGGGCGTTTCTATCATGGATCTGAGTAAGAGGGGACTGACCGAAGTACCCTCGGGTCTGCCATCCAGTAAGTGTCTGTCGATCACTTGCTCTATTGCCCTTTTTTTAATGGAAAGGGTCATGAAAGCGAGTGAGGTAACTATGCTGTCACCAGCACAACTAACAAACGAACTGGCAACCATTCTCTTTCCGCCTTCACCGCCCCTCTTTTCTTTTCTTTTTTTTTTTATTTTTTTATTTTTATTTTTTTATTTTTAATTCTGATAGCAATCACCCATCTACGTCTCGCCTACAACTTGGTCCAGGTCCTGACACCCATCACCAGCCTAACAGCTCTTCACCACCTCCAAGTGCTGGACTTGTGCGACAACCAACTGGAGATCCTTCCTCCCGAGCTGGGTTTGTTGACCCGCCTGAAGGAGCTTTACCTGTCGAACAACAAGCTGTACAAGTTGCCCGATACTATCCAGCGGATGGCTCGTCTGGAAGTTCTCGATGTCCGGAATAACCAATTCTATCTTTTGAGTAAGTGAAGTTTCTTACCCTTGTTCCCCCCTTTTGCCCTCTTCCTCTTGTTTGTCCCGCCAATTTTTCTTGCTTTTTGCCTTTTTTTTTCTTTTTTTCTTTTTTGGCTTTTGGCTTTGCGACCCCTTGATATCGTAAATTATGCTGCTTGGTTTCATTGTTACCAAAAGAATACTGCATTCGCATGTTATCATAGTAACAATTTCGCACTGACCTGATTGTATTTTTTTTTGTGATTTAAATCTACAGATCCGGTGGTTGGGCGACTCAAGGCACTCCGTCAATTGGATGTGAGACACAACCAGCTCAAGTCCCTCCCACCACTGCTTCACATGCTCTCCTCGACCCTGACTCTCTTGTTGGTCGACGGAAACCAGTTTGTCCAGCCATTCTCAGACCTGCTTTTACCCCTCATGTCTGATGACACCGAATCACAGGCTTCGACTTCTGCACGCCAGTCCTACCTCGGCGATGATCCCTATGGCGATTCTGGAAATAGTTCTGGCAGGAAGATGTCCACAGGAGGAATATATGAGCCATGGAGGAGGTCGGTCGCGCCTGTTCAGCCTCGACGTAGCAACAATAGTGGTGTCCCTGTTTTGGCCAAGCGTCGGTCTCATGGCGACCTGATGACCCTTATGGGGCTTCAGAAGCGGGACGGCAATGTCTCGACGGACGATCTGTTGAACTCTGCCGCAGTTTTGGATTACAACAACAGTAACAACAAAAACCACACCATCTCGACTTCTTCTGGAGCTTACATCGCGGCCTCCATGGGTACCGACGGTGCAGTTGCGGCGGTCACTAGACGGGAACGGTCAGTTTCGACCTCGAACCTGACACCCATGACAGAGATCCATTCTGTGATTACGCTCCCCTCGGCTTCCAACTCTTCGTCGCCTCACCCCTTGTCGTTCAGCAAGATGTTCAAGTCGATCCGCAAGAGCAACAAGCCATCGTTGAAGGACAACAACAACGCTGCAGCTTCGGTCTCGGCCAGGGTCAACGACCCCAAACGCTACTCCCTTGGCAGTGAAGTCGACCTCTCGGTGGGAGATCTCGAGTCGGAGGCATCTCACCTCCAGGAACCAACAGAGTCCAAGCCTAATTCTCGTGGATCCAACCATGGAGTGAGCAGGAGGGCTACCTCTGGAGGCATCAACAAGTGGGTCAAGGACCGGTTCCACAAGCGGACCAACTCGAACGAGCTCGGTAATCTTCAGGCTAACAACGTCTCCATGACCTCTCTTCATTCCAACAACGGTGGTGCTCTGGACTTGTCAGACGGCCAGCAGCCTGCCCGGGATTCTGGATATGGAGCCGTCGGCGGTAGTTCAACTCCTGAGCCTGGTGCTTCGACAAGGATCATTGGAAACCGTCACCAGAACAGGAGCACAGGGCATTTGCCTTCGGGATCGCCTTTTACTTCTCGCGACGGCACCCATCAGCTTTCGTCCTCGTTTGACCCTTCTCAAAGGCGCGAGCGCGACTACCGGTACAGCTACATGAGTATCGAGAGCCAGGTCACCCAGGCAACCGAGAATGACTCTGAGGCAATGGATCTGGATGCTCTTTCTCAGCAGCAGCATCGCTTGTCGTCCGTTCATTCGCCTACGACTCCTCGGCCTTCGTCGCCTTCTATGGGACTTTCGAGCAATCAGACCGCAGGACCCAGTAACAACTGGAATGCGACGACTCCTCGGTATGGCCAGAGTGCTACCCATATCAAACCTCTGATGCAGTACCTCAAGGACCTTCACGACCTCGATCCTGATTCTTCTGAATGGGAAGAGGTCTATGCCTGGCGTCGTGTCTGGAACGCTGAGCGCGCGGCGCCCGCAGGATTGGGTGGTAGCAATGCCAACACTCCATCTTCCTCCCAAGCCAACAAGGACTCGGATGAGACTACTACAGATGAGGCTCTGGAGCAGGAGCAGCAGGATCAATTGGCCAAGAGCGAGGAGGTCCGTCTAGCCAAATTGCAAGCTCAGGCTTCGAGACGTCGCAGGATCGTTGAGGAGATTATGACAACGGAGAGAACCTATGTTGAGGGACTCAAGGGTTTGGTAGAGATCTATTTGACCCCAGCCTTGCAGATCATGCCTCCCGGTGATCACAAGGCGGTCTTTTCGAATGCCCAGGCGATCTATACTTTCCACGCGAATCATTTCTTGCCCGAGCTGGAGAAGGCGTTCAAGATCTCGCAGTCTGAAACCACGGCTGCTTCTGCTCAGCAGAGTAACAAGGAGAACTTGGTAGCACAGATGATGAGTCCCGTGAGCCCTGTCCCGACTTCATCATCCCAGTTCTTGTCCGATCCTTCGACTCCCTCGTCGGCTGCTTCATCCTCGGCAGCCTTGGTCCTTGACAGTGGATCTAAGCAGGCCTCGGACATTTCCGCCATCAGCAGCCAGCAGCAGGAAGAGATCACGAACCGGAATTCCCAGGCCCTCTCCGAATCATCTGTCACCGCGCCAACTACACCTGCCTCTACCGCGACGACAGCGATCAAGATTGCGGTCGAGGACAGGATCGGTCGAGTCTTTGCCGAGCACGTGGCCTACATGAAAATGTACAGTTTCTACATCAACAATTTCGATAATGCCCTCCGGGTCCTCCAGACCCAGCTGACCCAGGCTAAGCATAAGAAGAAGATGAAGGAGTTCTTGAGACGGTGTGCCAAGCACCCAAACCACACCCAGCTCGCCCTCCAGGGTTACTTGCTCCTCCCTGTCCAGCGTATCCCTCGTTACAAGCTCTTACTTCAGGACTTGCTCGAGAACACCTGGGTTGACCATGTGGATTACCAAGACATTGCGACCGCATTGGAGAAAATCTCGACCCGTGCTGATGAGATGAACGAGCGGAAGCGACAGTATGAGAACCATGAAAAGGTCTTGCTTGTCCAGAACCGCATCATTGGACAGTACAAGACTCCGCTTGTCCAGCCTCATCGTAAGGTTGTGAGAGAGGGCATGCTGCATTTGATCCGTGTGGTCACTAGGAACGTGTCGATGATGGGGTTGGATAACAAGTCTTCATCATCCCTCCTTGCCACCGCTGTTGCCCCTGGCACTCCTGCTGCAGCTGCTCCCTCGGTCCCCATGGGGGATATGACGGTTCATCATCTGTCGGAGGAGACGGTCGAAAAGTCGTTCTTGTTCATCTTGTTCAACGATATCATGATCCAGTGTAACCCCGTCACTGGCAAGCCGGTCTCGGGAAGTCTGGGAGGAAATTTGACTGCCATGAATGGAAGCAGTGTTACTCTGGGATCGTCTGCTGGAGCTTCTTTCTCGAACGGTAGTGGATCAGCCCATGGTGGTGTGAGTGGTGCTAGTAGTAGTGTTGGAGGGGATGGTGCGAATGCTGTTACCAAGAACTTGGAGCTTCAGCGTGTTCTTCAACTCGAGTCGCGTCTTCACCCTGCCGAGGTCATTGGCGACGATGGTAAGCATTTCTTTTTATCATGTTTTTTGTTTATTTGAAGATGAACCATTGTGATACTTTGAGACATGAAAATTGACATGATATGGCTGTTTTGTTTTATTCTTCTGATAGTTCTTCGTGTGGTGGATGATGCGATGGTTCTGTACCTGACAGGCGACAAGGATGTGATCCAGGCCTGGAAGGAGGACATCAACTCGCGTTGGTAGAAGACCCATTTGCCACTTCTTGGCCCTCCTCTCTTTTCCCCCTATTACTTTCTTCTGTGCCTGTGCTTCGTTCTTGTTTTTACGCGTTTATTATCTTGTTTTTATCTCCCATTTCTCAAACACAACCATCCAATGTCACCCTAATGCTGTTGATACCACTTTTCTTTATTCAAGCTTATCATGTATGTCTCCATTCCATTGCTCACGCATCTTGCATTTTTTTATTTCCCTTCACCGACTACCATCATGCCCCTCCCTTCATTTCAATTTCCTTTTTTCGCAAACAATTAACAAATATGGGCTATACATCCCATTTACTTTCCACATTAGCAGAGTACTTCTCACCCACATCATTCTTGAACAAACAAACACAAAAAAATAAATAAATTGTCTTGCTACTATGAAAAATAACGATTTCATCAATCGTGCCTCACGAATCATTTCGAAAATCTAGAGTTCAGTGCATCTTTTTGCATAAAAGTTCTCTTGTCAGCAACGATCGGCCTTGAACACCAGCACACATCTACATCATAACACTAGGAGAGGGAAAAAAAAGGGTAGCAGGAAGAAACGCAATCATCATACGCAAAACCACAATCTCTCAGCCCACGCTTCACTACCCAGCTTCCCCATCCCTCCCGAACAAGCTTTTTCATAACCCAAAAAAAAAACAAAAAACGCGGCGTATTAATTAGTTTTGCACATCCGGTCCTCCCATAGGTTTCGGTTGTTATGTTCGCATTGAACACCCCTCCAGGAGCGCCTGCAAGCTTTTAGATGAAAGGGTGAGGCAATAAGTGGATGGGTTAAACCGCCAGGGAGTTCATCCTTCCAACAACGTATAGCATGTGTACCAAAAGTTCCCTAGCCAACAACGAAGAAAGACGCAACATAAAGGAAACTACTATTTGCAATCATTAGTAGTCCTATAACTCTCCTATGCGTTCTTGACCTCTCCTGTTTGTATTGGCTGATCCTGAGCATTTGTACGAGTGTCTATCGTAATAATACAATGAAATGAAAAGGAAAAGTCGATTAAAAAAAAAAAAGAATAAGGCAATCGCACGCAGAGTGTCAGTTCCAACAGTGCCTCATCATCCAGACTTCTTTAACCCCTGAAAAACTCATGACCCAGAGAGCGACGCATCAATTAGTGCTGCCTGGGGTTCCGGTAGTATTTGCTTATTGGAACATACCCAGGAGCACCTGCAGCCTTCGGTTGTACTTGGGAGGCAGTAGTGGGTGAATCTAACCACCAGGGAGTTGCAACCGTCGACTACAGGCCTTTATGCTCAAGGTGGATGAAAACAGTATAAATTGACCACACCGAAAGCGCTGTATTTGGGGCAAACGCTGGTTACCCAGGCAAACCATATTTGTAACAGTGGCAATGTGTATAAATCCAGTCCGGAGCATGAGAGGACCAATCCATGATGATTTGTCGGTCCTGGAGCGGCAAGTCCGAGAACTGCGAGCCCAGAAGTAACAGGAGTAGAAGCAATTGGAGGTACTCACGAGACACTGCGCGGATACTGACAAGAAACTGGAAGAGATGGAGATGAAACTGAGAGAGAAACGCGGAGGAGTCGCTGGTAAACACTGCTCGTCTTCGAAGACTGGCTCTGGTGACTTGTCGTCTTCCTTGGAGACCACCAATGGCTCTTCGTCATTGCCGTCATCATCACAGCCATCGTCGGTCACGCATTCGAGCGATGTTTTGCCGTTTAGCATTGTCGACAGTAGCGGCAGCTATGTGGTATTCTTGGACGGCAAGATAGGTAACTCGCCATCGCCTCGAAGGCCGGTGAAGATAATCTCTCGTCGTATTTGAACGTCAGTGGCGGCATCTTGTCGTCCTCTTCTGACGCCACCGCCTAAGAGCCGTCGGGAATAACTCTTAGCGCGCCACACCAACTTATCTTTATGCAATTTTTTTTTCTTTTTTTTCTTTCATTTCACCGATATTGAACCTTTGTGCTCTTCATCCGACCACATACGGATCGTGAGACGCCCTTGTCTCATCGCTTCAGCAATATGCCCAGTTGGGACCAATCATCCAATGGATTTTAATCATCGTCGGATTGGAAGGAGGCTGCGTACCAACACCGAATGGCAAAATTGTCAGAGATGGATATGGCGGTGGCAGGCGTGATGAGAATGGTCGATGAGGCGTTGGAGGACATCCCGGTCAAGGAGGGAAAGGTCCTGTTCGCCGTCGGCAACGGCACGCTCAAGTCAGGGCTGAACCTCACATCGGTGCACACCACGTTCCTATGCCGGCTACTGCAAAAGATAACAAAGGCGAAAGAGAGGGCAGAAGAGGCGCGCATGGTCGTACCTACCAATTTTGTGTGCCTTCAAGATACCGTGACGATGTAGAGACACTTGTGTATTGACCCTTTCGCTGCTTATTTTTACATTGATAGAATATGGCTCGGATACAAGGCTGCATTAGTGGACGAGTATCTGACATCCACGGTATGCCCTATCTGTGTCTCCAAGGGCAAGCAGACCCGACTCGCCAAGCCATCTATGAGAGTATGTACCTGAACTGAATGCGAGCACTGGATTTATCGAAACTTGGTGAGCGCGCACAATATTGCTATCATTAGCGATCATTATCTTAAGTCTCTGCCACAGCCTGAGCCCCTTGTAAGACCTACACAAACAATCTAACTTCCATAGATAGAAACTATAGTTTTACTATCCTAGCTTGTATTGACAGGCGAAGGGATAATCTACACACCAGCCTCTTAGGGGCCGACGGACAAAAAAAGTATTTTGTTCTTTTCTAAATTATGCGCGAAATACGAACTGACAATCGAAAACCTTGGACCTTTCATCTCTTCCACCACCTCCTCCTTGTACTACTCCAACAGACGACACCCAAACCTCAGGAAATGATACAATTACTGCACCGATCAATCTCCTTGGCAAGGGTATGGAAACTAGTCGAGTTGCGGACCACAGAGCTGCTACTCCCCCCACTAGCACTCCCACCGCCACTCCCACTACTACTAGTCGTCCTGTATCTCTGTCGTCGTCGGCCACCACCCTGTCGAATCCTCCGTCGCTTCTCGTCCTCATCCACATCTGGGTCCAAAAGTTCCAATCGTTCCATCCGTATCCGCTCTGATTGTCATTCGGGTTCCTCGGTTGATGAGTAGGATGATGACGCTGAGGAGAGGAGGGAGGTTGCGGAGGCTGACGCCGACAAAGAGGCTGTGGATAGCGAGAGCTGGTGGTGCCGGCGGTCGCGGTTGGTGCGACGACGGAGTGTGCCGTTGCGTGATTCCGAGGTCGTTGTTATTGACGCCTGCTGCTGCTGCTGCTGCTGCTGCTGCTGGGTGTAGGCGAGCGACGAGGAATGGCGTCGTTCTTCCTTGGCCCAATCAATTTCCTCCGCCTCCGGTTGTTGTTGACCTCCTTGTCCTCTTTCCGTGTCCTCATCCTCTTCTGTAATCACGGTCGCCTCTGTCGTGGCGCGATGGTGGGTGTGGAGTCCCCACTGTTGCGCTGTTTCATCATCGTCGTCGCTGAGATTGACGTCCTTTAGTTCGTCGTTATCATCATCATTATGTCGATTATCATCATCGTTATCGTTACGGGTCGTCCTGGTTTGTAGGGCTGTGCCCTTGTTTGCGGTGTTTTTGCTGACGAGAAAAGAAGTGGAGAATCTCTCCTCGTTGTCCTGATCGCTCCAAAGGTCATTCTGGTATTCCTCATTATCGTTGATATGGTAACCATTCCCGTTGCCGATGCCGATGCCATTGTCTGTGCCGACCATGTGCCTGACATCAGCTCCTACATCCTCGTCATCGTCATCGTCATCGTCATCGCTGTCGCCGAAATCAAGTTCGTCGTCGTAGATCTGGCGCGCGACAAGTTGTAGACCGGGTGAACCAGATATAACGGCGGCTGCGGGGACCACAGGTGCCGCCGGCTTATGAAAAGGATGTGGCTGTCGACTCACACCCATCAGCTTCACTTCCTCATCATCATCGTTGTCATCATCATCCTCCTCCTGCTCAGTAGTCCCAATGCTATCAAGAAGCCGTCGATTCCACCCTCCAGCAGCAGCAGCAGATGACGCAATCGCCGAGAACGAAGGCACCGAAGGAATATTCACTAAAGAATCCTGACTCGATCGCCGTCCTCCTGTTGGGAGAGCGCCACCGGGTGCAAAGACAGGTCCTCGGATCCGGATCGTTGGATCACTCGAGTTGCTGCCACTGCCGCTTCGTCTAGAGGGATCACTCCATTGTTGTTGCTGTTGGACGTGATGGCGTTGTTGTTGCTGGTATGAGAAAGAAGAGTCGAGGGAAGATTGCCGCCTGGTGGTTGTTTTTAGTTGGTAGTCTTGAAGGATCTGGGCGAGGTCTTTGGCAGAGGTGGTGGTTACTGAACTGTAGACGACTGGGTCGGGACTTGGGGACATCCGTTGCAGAGACATTGTTAGCAGAGCTCCTTCCAGTGATTTTTGGTCCTCTTCCTCCTCGTCGTCCTCCTCTTCATCCTCACTGCCATCTTCTTCTTCCACTTCCTCACTCTCACTTTCACTCCTCTCCTCCTCATCAGTTCCAATATCCTCCCTATCCCCCTTATCCTCCTCCTCCTCCTCCTCCTCCTCCTCGCTTTCATAGTGAATTAGATCCTGTTGATCTCGGAACGGAACATGATCCAAGTCCAACAAGTCCAACCGAATCTTGGGCATCTCCCGCCTTAAAATCATACTCTCCGAAAGATCCTCAGTCCTCAACCCATCTAACAGTCGATGACTTTGTTTCTTGCCCTCGGCCACGTATGACTCCAAGATCTCGCTCAGACTCCGGCTCTTTTGATGACCGTACTGGCGCCGTGACAGGATCCGAACAGTCTTGGTCGGTTCTTTGGCCAATGCCGCCTGGAGTTTTTGGTGCGCACGTCGGTTGTTAGTATCTGGTGAGGATACTGTTGATGCCGCCATCCGGACTGTGGTTGTAGTGGTGGGTAGTATTGAGGTTGCTGCGGTGATTTTGGTCCTTCCCAGCGAAGAAGGCCGTTCTGCATTTTCAGGACTGCTGTCGGTCCATGGGCGAGTCGTGACAAAATGGTCGTCCTCAGATCCGGGACTACTCGCCCTCAAGTCGTCACCACTATCCCGAACAGCCTTTGAACGAGACCGAACAATTCCTTTGGGTGTGCTTGCAGACGCGCCACCATCGTCGCCAGTACTGCCTCGGAAAAGCCTATTCGTCTCCTTAATATTAAGGTTATCGACATCCTTTTGGAACAGATCCTCAACGTCATGTTGGAATGCTGGTGGACGACCCTTGAACCGTCCGTCCTGAAGGTACCGCGGCGATGGCGTACGTTTGTTGGAATCCAGATCATCTGGCATCAGCTCCGAAGTTGTGATATCCTGCAACCGTCGTGATGCCGCCGTTGTCGGTGCTGCTGTCGACGCCAGAGCACTAGTGCTCGCCCCAGTCTTGAACCCTTTCCCAGCTGCAAACAGCCCACCCGTGGAGTCGTACGAATGGTTGGGCCCTTGGTTCCGTGTAAATCTAACGCTGAAAACACCATCATCCTCATCATCCTCATCATCTCCATCGTCCTTACTACTCAGAGTCCCTTCGGAATCACTCTCCTCAAAGACATCCAATATCTCCTTGGCCAACTCCTTAACAAGCACAGCATTATCCTCCGCCGCAATCCTCGCAACCTGTCGAGCGATCCCGTACTTGGCCACGATCTGGAGTCGTTCGGGGTGTACTTCAAAGATAGCTCTCAAGATACGCAACAAGTTTGAACGGACCACGGCTTTGGGGTGAGCAAGTCTGTCCAAGAGTCGATGGAAGAGTGGTGGGACTGCGATCCCGCGGGCAATTGAGGGCGAGAAACGAACAATCTTATAGAGGGGTTCCAAGATGTTTTCGAACGAATTGGCTTTAGCTGTAAGGAAAGCCTGGACAAAGAGGTTGAGTGATGATGGTTGGAGAAGGATTTGTTCCACATCTGCCGTCTCATCCTGAAGCCTATATAATATTTCACAAATAAATAATATAAACGCGTTAACATCTATCTTATGCTCAAGGAAAAGACATATATTGAGTGGGCTTACAGACTGAGTTGCTTACCAGACAAGAACGGCGTCCATGGCATTGACCTGCCAATGGGGGTCCTTGAACAGGCGGAGATATACAGGCAAACAGTCATTGTGCCAGAGACTGTTCCGGCAAGCGCGGCCTGCATGGGCCATGTCGCACAGGATGGGGAGTGCAAACTGTTTAAGAGGCGAGCTCGATTCGGCAATTTGTTGAAGGTGAGGGATCAATCCTGCCTGTGCTGCTTCCTCCTGACGAGCCTTGTTGATCCTGCAAAGGTTGAACAGTGTTGTCAAGACATGGTTACATACATCTTGGTATGCTCTCTAATAAAACGAAGGAAAGTTAAAATGTAGTTAGGATGGGTATCAGCCCGAGAAAGTATGCCAGTCAAGATAGAAAAGTGGGACGTACGGTATCGAAGGAGCCGGTGCGCTCTCCGAGGACTTGGACCAGGGTGTTGATAGCACTCGCGTTCTGTAACACGTCCAGCGTATTCGAGTTCATGGAGATGTTCTTGATGCACTTTAACATCATCACGCATAGACTTGGGGTCAAGTTTTGCAGGGAACTCAGCATGCCTATTGCCATATAAAGCTCAAACTGTTATTAACAGACCTAGAATACCGTACAACAGCCAAAACTAGATGCAGTGGTGAACTTACGATGCACAATTTGCCTAGTGGCCAAAAGTTCCTTAACCGGCGAATCACCCTGAGAGAAGATCAACAAGACCTGAACAATCTTATCCGTGTACGCAGCTCCCTGAGGATCCCGAAGGGTATTATACAGCGTCGCTGACAAAGGGTCCAACAACCCTTGTTTCGCCAATAGTCGACAGAAATCGTTTCGGGGCGTCAAACTCTGCAGCTTAAAGACGCTGTGGATACCGTTGATCGCAATCCAGACAAGCTCTTTTTGAGTCATGTAGTTGCCTTGCAAGAATTCGATCAGGACGCTCAAGCCTCGGCAGGAAATGAACATTTGCAAGGTCAAGGAGTTGGTGTGGCAGATTTGTTGGATAAAGAGGGCGGCGGCGAGTTGGATCTCCTTGACATATCGCTTGGAGGTGTACTTGATCAAAACTGGGATCGCGCCGACCAGACATAGGTTCTCCTGCAGCGCAAAGTCATTTCGAATCACCTATGTCATATGACAGAAAGCAGATGTTAGTTAGGCTGGTACTCCTGAGGCAGATATATTAATGTGTCTCCAACGGCGCCAAATACTTTAAGCCAGCATACCATGTTGAGGATGTTGAGGAGTTTAAGGACAAGGTTTGGCTGCTTGCTATTCTCGATCAGATCCAGCAAAGGGATCGCTCCATGGTTGGCCATCATAGGTCCTCGCGCATCCGGGTTCTCAGCCAGCAAGACCATCTGTCGCGAAAAAGTGTTCATATGTCAGAATGCCCATTCAGATCTTAAAGTCACATTGCGGATCAAATTCACGATTGCGCGGCGAAACTGCTTACCAGACGATCACAGACGACTTCCAGCTGCTTCTCTGAACGCTGGTTCTTTTGGTTCTCGAGAAGTCGGAATTGCTCCGCAATGTTTGCACATATCCGTGCATACTTTTCGCGCGCGATGTTCGCCTCCATATCTAGTTTTAAGAAAAAAAGAATGTCGTATGAGCACAATGGTGCAAATGTCACGGCTGCTGTGTTTTGAAGACATCATGGCTGATGCACTCACCAATTTCGTCAAATCCTTCGTCAACCTCGGCAAATGGATCTTCCTCATCAGATCCTGCATCGTTTCCGAACTACGACAGACGGGAGAGTCGCCATTGAGTGTCAGTACAGGTAATTCGTAATGACTTTGCAAGCATGCTCATAGGCCAACAGAACACAACCTACCCAGCTGTGGTTTGATAGCCTCGACTGGAGCGTGAGACCCTCATCCTGATACAAATTACCCGGGCTCTCTAAAGTCGATATGTAGGTGGTTAGGGATGTATGCTAGTAATGTCATCTAATTCATTCAACATATGATTAAACTTTTAAAACAAGACTTACCGGGACCTTCGAAGAGATCAGAAAAGTCCTCGTCTTCCTCCTCACGATAGTTCTGAATGTTGCTTGTCCGTACACGCGGTGCGAGAACAAGTTGGCCAGGAGCAGACCTTGAGCGAACAAGGTCAATTGGAACATGGGGTCCGGTGGTCTTGGATCTTGCAGCGAGTGAGCCGCTGGACTTTAGCGAGCCATCCGCCTGCCTTGACCCTGCTTGTCGTCTCTTGTTCTAGTAGTTGTGACAAGAATATAAAGAAGGCTAAGTTCAGTTGAATAGCACTAAATGAGCACCATAAGTATTCACAGGACCAGCGTTTGTACCTCCATAGGCTTCATCATGAGCTTGAGACGGAAATCTTGTGCGTCATCCTCGAAATCATCATCACCCATATCACTACCGCCAGGCGACTCAGGTTGAATTGCATATGGCTGATGACGGCCAGCAGCAGTTGATGGCATTGCTCGAATAGTCTTTGACACTTCGTCCTCCTGTTCACGAAACCCCTGAGCGGCGATTTGAAACGAAAGAGCCCCGTCTGCAAAGTCATCATCCCAATTGTTATCAGTGCTGCTCTCCTCGTAGTTTTGCACATTCTTGTTGTTGGTGACGTTGTTGTGGGCAATGGCCTTGCTGTCAAGAGCATTGTTGTTCGAAGGGAGGTGGAAATGAGGTGGAGAGACGGTGACTGGAGGACGTTCTGGAAATGGACGAAGACCGCTGGCGATTGCTGCTGCCCCTGCTGCTGCTGCTGATGGTGAAAAGATATCTCTGACCTGGGGTCTAGGTGCATGATAAATATCTGTGATTGCTGGAACTCCATGCTCCCATGACCTTCCAGCTGAGTGAGAGTTGGATAAAAAGTAGAACAATAAATTGTGCGTAAGCATGTGAGTGAACAAAGGGGTAGAGTATGGAAAAAGAGCGCGGGAATAATTAGTCCCGCATGAACAAGAAAGGTCATGCTGATGTAACGTAGCGCGGGAAAATGGAAAACGGTCGACTGCTATTATGCAAAAATACCGTCGATTTACCTTTCTCGTTTGTCATCCTGCGCATTTTGCCCGAGTTGCGATTTGAAGATCCTTTGAGCGCCTCATTCCACTGTTGCACACTCTTGACAGCTTCTTCGTATGCTGGAACAGCCTTCTCTCGGCTTCGCTGACTTCCTGTCGCCTTTTTCCTTGACATCTGAATCCACGGATGTTTTGATAGCTTCTTGGCTGAAACTCGAAGATTGCAGTCCTTTTGGAAGCACTGCATCAAAAAGTCACGCACGATCTATTATGGATTGAGAAAATTTAAAAGTCGGTGTTACTGCAATGAACAACTTTATGGTGTGCTCCCTCTCCCCCTTTTTACCATTCATGAACCCACATGGACCCTTTTTATATATCCCTTCGAAATGCAAACTACTCCCTCTTGTTCATTTTTCCTATTCTTACTGCTGAGACACCCTCGGGGATTGGCGGGTGATCGTCTTGCACGATGCGGTAAAGGGCTCCCATAGGAGGCAAATCATGGTAAGGTGGTTCGCCATCCAAGAGCTCTATCACGGTGCATCCAACACTCCTATAGCACATAAAGAAAGATGCAAATGCAAGATGGTTGGAATTGTCAGTGAGGAGAATTAAGTTTCACCATGTCAATAGCAGCAGCAACATTGTATTAACCATCATATATGAGAGGCACGACCAACGTTCTTGCTTCTCTTTTGTTAAGTTTGCCCTTGCATTTCGAGCACTCAAAAGCATGAGGACCCTGATTTTAACTGCAGGTTTGAAGGGGGAAAGAAAACTTCAGCACCCAAACAAAGACGGAAAATCATGGGTGTGTGGTTTCGTACCATATATCTGAAGCAGTCGTGGCCCCTGAGAGCTCAATGATTTCGGGCGCCACTATTGAGATAGCACATGACAACAAGACAGCAAAGAAGACCGTGCTTTTGATTAGTTACGCGCTACCTTTTTCCCAGTCTGGGCAGTGCAGTGAGAGCGGGGTCCTACAAATTAAATGAACAGCGCGGAAACACGTCAACAGATAAAGATATTTACTCCAATAGGGTGTTCCAGCTACGGACATGTCGCCAACATCGTTCGAAAGGGTCGCGACTCCAAAGTCGGCGAGTTTTACGACGCCCTCCTTGGTGGCTAGGATGTTGGCTCCCTTGATGTCCCGATGAATGACACCTTGATCGTGCAGGTAGATGAGTCCATCGAGGACCTGGGTGATGTATGTTGCTCCAAGGTGCTCCGGCAGCTTTCCAAAGTTTTTGCATAGACTGCGCAGAGATCCGTTTTCACAGAATCTACGAAAAAAGTGATCGGAAGCAAAGCGGAATGAAGGGAGGAGGCGAGGTGAGTGAGTGAGAATGAGTGGTGGTGTTTCACACTCAGGGCTCCAATCCGTGTGTTTGGTATATGTTATAGTTTGGTGGCGAAACAAAATTTTGGGCAAAGGCGATTATCTCCAGTCTGGTTCCTGGATTGATCAATGACAAAGGCAAAGGAGAGGGAAGGGAGGAAGAACACATACTCGAGGATGATGTTGAGGAATTCTGTTGTTTTCTCAAAGCCGTAGTACTTGACAATGTTGGCGTGCTATTGAAGCCACGCCCAAAAGTACGAATGGAAAAATAAAATAAAGGGTCAGTCAAATAAGGGAATATGCTGTCGAATATCATGCTCAGCATTTTGTTTTACTTGAACAACTAAAAAATTAAAAAAAGTGCAGCGCATTCTGATTCCCACTCACGTTCAGTTTCTTGAGCAAGTCAATCTCCATCTACAGCCCCATCAGGTAACAGGCAACAAGGGGAGCAAAAGGGAAAGAGAGACAAGGTGGTTGCCAGATAGGCATTGGCAAAACACAGCCATAGGTTAGAGCGAAAGGCAGACAGGATTTCATTTGTCACCATCAGAGGCGAAACAAAGAGTAGAACAACATCAATTGCGGGGCAGTCCCTTTTTTGTTGTTATTGCTCTTATCATTTCACGCACGCACACAAACATACACATGCACACACACGCACCATGATATTATCCAGCTCGGCTGAGGGAATGTCCGAGAGATTGATTTGCTTGACTGCAACAGTGGTCCCTGTGTCATGCAGTCCACGCCATACAGATCCAAAGGCACCCTTGCCTATGCAGTTTCCGAGCATCTAGATCACGCATTTTGAAAGTGCGACAAAGTATGAGAGGGAGGAGAAAGTGAGCAAGTACCATGGGGTCAGGGCTCTTTTCTAAGGTTTCGTTGTTGACTGAGCTAGTGCTTCAAGTACGATTTTGAGCCGTGTAAAAAAGTGTGAAAGGGAAGGTACTGTACAATATTGCCCACTCGTGTAGATGTAGACGACATCGTGCTCGATGGGTATATGGGGAAAGAGAGGAGAGGGTCGGAGGGTTGGTGGGAGCAGTTTGATGCCGAGGTATGGAGGAGGGGGGTTGGTGGTGATGTTGGTGTGGGTGCGTGTGGGGTGAATAGGATCCTCTAATAGGGTATTCAAAAAGTAAGAGCCAGGCACAGCGTAACTAAAAGTCACGTCTGGGAGAATGAGTTAGTGTGAAGGGGGGACTGAGGTCGACAATGGGGCACCCTACGGACGATGAAAAGAGGTAAGGTATGAGAGCGTGGAACGAATGTACAATAGGAGGTAGTGAGCGAGTTGAGTGAGTGAGTGAATACAAATGGCGAAGAAGAACAGAGTGGAAAAATTACAATGAAAAGGAGAGAATGCGATTAAGAATGAAAGAGAGTGCAGTGGACAAGTGTAAGTAAAGTGAAGGCGAGAATTATGTACGAGGTGCGAAAAGAGAAGGGTGTGAATACAGCAGATAACAGAGGGAAGAAAATGAAAGCAAGAGTATGTGCAAGGAAGACAAAAAGAAAAAAAAAGAGCAAGAAAAGATTATAACGTTGAGTGTGCAGACAAAGGACGAAACGAAGGAAGGAAGTAGGGAGAAAGTCAAGAAGGGAAAGGAAGAAAAAGGAAAAAGGAAAAAGGAAAAAGGAAAAAGGGGGAGAAGCGAAAGGTAGACGAAGAAGAAGAAAAGGGAAAGGGATGCTCCACCTGCTGGCGTGTGTATGTATGCATGAGGGTGGTGGATGTGTGTGGATGTACGTGGACTGAGCGATACAAACTACTGCATCGAGCAGCGTGTGCGTGGTAATTGAAGGACAGACACGGGCGAAGGATAAGACAGCGAGGAACGGAAAGGGGCACCACACACATATGCTGTCCAGTTCTCTCTCCCTCTTGCCAATTCAATCGCTACTATACACTGGCCAGTGGGTATGAAAAAAAGCGAGGGAGATTGAGCAACCACCACCATTTATCTACTCTATGCATTCTTGAGAGGGAAGAAGGGCTACCTACCAGCAATAACAACTGAGGCCAGAGACATGGCACAATGCACTCACAACTCCCACTGGCACGGAAAGTTGACTCTGATACTATTCTGTCAATGCATACATGGTGGACACTCACTTACTCACATACTCACTCACTCATGTCAATCAACAACACAGATACAGTATACAATACAATTATCGATGGCGTTGGCATAACAGAACCTTGGCCTTTGTCTTGGCACACTGGCTCGTTCTCTCTCACTTTGACTCTTCTTCTGTTAGGGCACATGGGATGATGTGTGTATAGCTGTTTCTCTTTCGTTTGATTTTTCAGGGGCAAAAGAAACCTTTTTTTTGTTGTTATCGGTGTTGCCTTGTTAGTTTACTTGCTTGTTCCTTGTTTGTTGCTTGCTTGCCTTCCTTTCACATTCATATCGATTCGATTGGACTGACATGCACAAACAAACAACATCGTTAACATCAACAACATCAAAAACAACAACACAAACAACGAAAATAACAATAACATCAACAACAATAGACCCTTTCATGAAGAAGCAAGCGTGTGACGCGAGTCGCTAATATAACCAAAACCTCAACTAACAACAGCATCTTTTGAGATCCTCCTGCCAATATGTCACTCGTTTTTTGCGTTTTTGTTGTTGTTGTTGTAATTTGCCATCGGGTCTTTCATAAAATGTGCTATATTGTTGTTGTGTTGTTGCATGAGGCCTGATGTTTGTGAATGCCTGTGTTCTTTTGTATCACTCGACGCTTCTACTTGCAACACTGCCCAAGAAAAGGATAATGAAAAGGGACAAAGAATTGTATATTACTACTATCTGTGGTTGCCCTTGAATGCTTCTGATGAGAAAAATAAAAGCCAAGTGAAGGGCAGGATCATGTTCCAATTTTCTATTCCTCCTCCTCTACAAAGTCGTGTACTGTACCCCCTTCGGAGGTGATCTAGTTGGTGCCCATCCATCTTCTTCTTTTGCGAGCTTATGCAATATTACGACTGCAATGCAGATTCAGAGAAGAGGAGGGAGAAAGTGCAGTGCGTCGTAGGGGAGGGAGGAGTAAGTATCAAGAGCTGGCATAATTAGAATGCATGCTCAATGTATCAAAAATGGAGGGAAGGCATGTTTGAGAGAGCACAGAATGGGCGGACCTTTGTTTATCGGAAGAGTGGGAGCATGTCCACACCTGCGCCTCTTTTTTTGATGTCCTCAGTTTTGGAGGGAAAAGTGTAAAAAATAAAAAATGATCACAAGGTGCCAAGTAGTCGTCGGAGTCATCCCCCTCTTTTCGCTCTCCCTCTCTGCTTTCATCGCCTATTCTCTCTTCCCTCCTCCTTTTTCCTTCCTTCCTTCCTCCTTCGCCCATTCAACTATATTCCACTCCACTAATAGATGAAGTGAAGAAATGAGTAAATGTACTCTATCTTCCTCAACGATCACTCACAACGGCTATTCATGGTCGCACAAACAAGCCCTATACATCACCCTACTACTCCCGCCTCTTCCTCTTCGTCTTCCTTCTTGCTTATTTACTTTTGTAACCCTCTCTCTCACTCATTCCATCATCACTTCTCTCTTTCTCTTTCCCTCACTTTTTTTGCCTTTTGTTCTCAGTCATCCTTTTTCGAACCTTCTTTGTCAGCCCTCATTCATTCCTGTCGTCGTTTCTTGAATTCCTTAAAGAATAGGGGCCGTAGTAAGAGGCGAATGAACAACTATTCAACAAACTGTATCTTTGATAACCACACCTTTCAGAAAAAAACTTAACCGCGGAGAAAAAGGTTGTCGCCTCATTTTTTTTTTTTTTTTTTTTTTTTTGGTCTGAACAAAAAGAGAGCAAATGTTGGGGCAAGCGCAAAATATAAAAAAATAAAAAAGAGCCGTGAGAAGTTATCAAGCAAGACTCATGCTGCATGGTCGAAAATGCTACTCGCAGTAAGGCATGAACACGTTCTTGTTGAAACTTTTCATCCCTTAGGCGTGGAAATCGGCCATTTGATTTTCAACAAAAACAGGGGTTATTAACATCTTTTGAGAGCTTTGGACTTGCGCATCATTGTCATTTGTTTTGCCAATACCAGAAAGCTGTCGGCGTAACAAAGCACCGTTTGACTATGAATGCAAGTTTAATGTTGCAGTTCTAGGAAGGGTCATGCTACATCAAGGCGAGGTGACGAGAGAGGGCGATGAATAAAACCAAAAATGATCGATTCAAAATTTGGATGCAAAATGTATGCGTGTACACAGACTTCAACGGAGAGCCAATCGGCAATCGAGGGAAAAGAGAGTCCGAGGGTATGAAAGAAAAGAAATGCGCATGAATTACTTTGCTTCTACACGTTTGTGCGTCTAGTGGTGGGGTGGAGGGTGTTTGCTGCTGCATTACTGTCCTTGTGCGACCTTGCCATTGTCGGATCTGTCTTTGTTACCAATGGCGTGTCCAGCCAGGGCTCTGTGCTTTTCGCTCCCTTTTTTGTGCTGCCTATTATCACTTCTCCCAGTGCCATGATCTACAAGTAGTTCTCTCGTTCGTCGATCCAGGTACACAGCTTTCGTCTGTTGGACACAACATCAAATGTTAGCGATTTATCAACCTCCGCACATTTCGTCTCGGAGTCGTTGTTTGGTGGCGCTCAGGGGCAGAGCCTTATTATTAAGGGTATTGGAGAATACCCAGTCACATATTTTTATTTCTTGTCAATTGGAGGCATTTTTTTTTTTTTTTTGGTGAAAGAGAGCGGCAAAATAGTATTTGACGGGGCTGCTCCTGCGTTCTTTTGTTTTTTCTCCACCATCCACCCTTGCCTCTCCTTCGCTGGCATTTCTTCTTTGATGCTCAAGTGCTTACCTCTTTTTCTTCTCTCTTTCCCTTCCTCATCATCGCCTCCTCACCACTCTCTCTTTGTATACTACTACTCGGCCAGCATTCACCTTCTTACTCCCTTCAGCACACCCCCCCTCTCCCTCTCCCTCACATTCCATTCCCCTCTTTCCTGTACTTTTTGAATCCCTTTTTTTTACTCCTCAACTTTGTTATTCCCTTTTCTCTAACCGTCGACAATGGTTTCCGTTACCGTCGACTCACAGCTCTTGAAAAAGAGCAACTCTGCATTCCACGCCCGCAGAATTCAATTCAAAGAATCCACCCGTCTCGACCTTAAGCAAGAGCGACTTAAGAAGAAGTACAGGCCCGTCAACGCACCTTTAGCCACTGACGGACCAGTCAAATTCGCCCCTTCTGCTGCTTTGGTTCCTTACTCTGGAAACAATTCTTCTTCGACTTCAAAGGCCACCGAGGATCGCAATGGATTCCGCTTGCCTGCAACGATCCTTTTCAGTAAGGAGAAGGTCCAGCTGGCCTGGCCACAGCCTCGCCCCATCGGCCCCGGACTCAATAACCTCGGCAACACTTGCTTTTTGAACTCTGTCCTCCAGTGCCTCACCTACACCGCACCCCTCGCTAACTACCTTCTCTCCGGCCATCACAGCAACTCTTGTAAGTTATTTTTTTTGTTGTTGTTTTATGTTGCTTTAATTAATTCTGGGTTAATTTATCCCTGTCAAATCTCTTGTCAGAACATAACCTTGCATTTTTCATGAAAACGATAGGCAAAACAACAAATTTCTGTATGATGTGTCTACTCGAGACCCACGTCGGTCGCTGCTTTACACGCAAAATGAACGAAGCTATCTCTCCAAAAGCCATTGTTGGACGCCTTAGGAGTAAGTGCGAATCAATATGCTTTTGTTTAGAGTGAACAGGAGATTAAAGACAAGAGGTGTACTCAATATACTCATCTTATATTGCGCTACTGCGTTTTCTCTCTTGTCTAGATATTGCAAAGCAGTTTAGGATCGGCCGTCAAGAGGACTCCCACGAGTTTGCGAGATACTTGGTGGATGCCTTGCAAAGGAGCTGCCTTATTGGATATGACAGGTATGATCTAATTGCCGAATATATTACGCTTGTATCTTTGCTCTCACTCCCTCTTTTAGCATGGCCTTGCTTACTTACATCCGAGTTCTTCTCTTTGATGAACTCTAGTAAATTGGATGACCGGATCAAGGAGACAACTGTGGTTCACCAGATCTTTGGAGGATACTTTCAGAGTCAGGTCAAGTGTATGCGATGTGGCCACGAATCTAATACCTTTGAGACATATCTAGACGTCAGCTTGGACATCAAGAGTGCGGACAGCGTGCAGAAGGCATTCCGTGATTATACCACTCCAGAAATTCTCAGTAAGGGCAACCAGTACAAGTGCGAGAAGTAAGTTAGGAACTCTTGATTTGGACTTGAGAGCGGGAATTATTATGAATGCAACGACAAGATGACAAGTTTTGACCACATGGTACTTGGATTATGTATGGCTTAGGTGCAAGATCCTTGTCGATGCCAAGAAGCAGATGACCATCTACGATGCCCCCAACGTTCTCAGTATCCACCTCAAGAGATTCACCTTTACCGGCCAAAAGATCAATAGACATGTCCGATTCGAGCCGACTCTGTCGCTCAACCAATTCATGAGTAAGAACAAGAACCATGGAGATCTTAGCTACAGTCTCTACGCCGTCCTTGTCCACGCCGGAGGATCGTGCCACAGCGGACACTATTACTGTTATGTCAAGAGTTCCAACGGACTCTGGTACTCAATGAATGACTCTCACGTAAGTTTTTTTTGGGGGCTTAATACACACGTTTTTCTGCCGACAAGGAATTGAGTGTACCAAATTCATTAACGACGTTATTGTTTTTTCGACTATAGGTGGGCGTTGTCAGTCTGAACACGGTCCTTAGCCAAAATGCATACATGCTCTTCTATACCTTGGACAAGAAGGGATCGATGAAGTCGCCATCAGTCTACGGCGGCAACGAAGCCAAGGTCAACGGCATGGCAAACGGAGTCAAGGTGAATAGCATGGTGAACGGAGCCAAGGTAGTGCCCACTCAGGTCAAGCGACCAAGATTGGATGATGATGAGGTTGGCGCCAAAGTGGATCGTTCGGCCATGATTCATAAGCGTCCCAAGGTCGATACCAACGGGGTTAAGATCAATGGCACAGCAAACGGAATCAAGGTCATACCCAACCTCATCAAGCGGTCGTTGCTGGATGGAGGTGACGAGGTTGACGTCAAGAAGCGCTTTAAGATGGATGAGTCCGCCGCTCCTGTCAACATGCAGGAGTTGTCCAAGGAGGAGAGAATCCGGTTGAAAAAAGAGAGGAAGAGAGCCAAGAAGTTGGCGAAGATGAATGGATCAAATTCTACCGCCTCTTTGAACGACTACGAGCTTGCCACGTCACCAGCATCCTCTTCCACAACCCTTGTGCCAACAAAGGCCATCTTTGGTGTGCCTGTGCCTAACGGTGGTTCGGTTGCCTCCAAGAACAAGAGTCCCCTGGCCGATCTGGACCTCATTTCCGTTCCCAAGTCTGTTGTCGTCAAGCCCACATCGATCACGATCCCCACCGCGAGACACAATGACTGGAAGGTAACTGAGGGTGCAATGAAATCCCCTTCTGCTGACGACCGTCAGCTCATGTTGGTCGAACACAAGCCGAAGAAGGAGTACAAGGATCGGGAAGATGAGCAGGATGCCAAGTCCACCAAGGAGGATGCTGAGCAGGACGGATGGACTGTCAAACCCAGACCGGCCACTCAGGCCATCGTTGTGACGCACAACGAGGCATCGACCTCCAAGCGTGAGAAGCTGCAGGCATTGATTGCGCGGGAGTCCGAGTTCAAGAGCGCCGAGGTCAAGGAGGCCATTTTGGGAGAGCAGAAGCACATGCTGGGCAGCAAGGTTTCGACATGGGAAGAGCCAAGCTATGCGTTGACCAAGGCACGTGAAGATGTTTTGAGGACTTTGAAGCCTAAGCATCACCGTCCTGATGCCTACGATGTCGAATACGATCGTGGCAAGGTCAAGAAGGTCAAGGCCAAGAATTTCATGGATGGTCCAGCAGTTGGAGCCAAGGTTGGCAACAAGTTCCAGAAGGAACAGGATGTCCGTAACCTTGTGAAGGTACTTGTCTTTGATTTTTGTTTTTTGAAACTTGAGCATGCGTTTGATGTTGTTTTTAGTGGCTCGTATGTACTAACACTATTTCTTTCTCGCTTCGTGTACTTTTAGCCCAAGTTCCACAAGAACAAGAAGAATGGCGGCAAGAAGATCCCTAACGAGTTATAATCGGATTACTTTGCCATTTTGTCTTTAAATCATTTACCTCAATTTTTTTGCTTTTCACATCGATATATTTTTTCCTTACCTCTCACACATCAAAATGATTTTAATTCCATTTTTTTTTCAATCATTATTTCCTTGTAATCTTAGTTTCGCATTTTCTATTTCATTCTGCACCATCATTGCTATCCTTCATGTTGTCTTTAGTATTTTAAACAACCAGTTGTTTGTTTTATTTTACCTTCGTAATTCAGTAAAAAATATACAACCATTTCATCTTCTCATGTGCCTTGCTCCTTGGAAATGATTGAGGCACAGGCCTTTGTTTTGATCGATCGCAGTTCAATTCAGAGAGTGTGTACACGTGGTTAAATAAGGTTTCTCATCAGGGCATCCATCTATCATATATTCGATGGATACTACCCCTGACTTGTTGGCCAAGCTCATCGTCTCTTGTGGAAAGGCTATACACTGCGGACCATTGTTATGAGCTGGCTTGCGAATACGCTTCTTCCCAGTGATGCTAGTAGTAGGTCATTTGATTCTTTGTTTGCTGGCTGACTTTTTTATATTTAATGACGGCAACAAAAGTATCTAGATAAATAAAAGATGAGAGTATGATGAGATCAATTGTGCTTGGACCTGAGCGAGTAAACAACAACAACATATGAAGGTTTCCTCATCTCTGCCACCAAGCGTGTAGGCATCTCATCTGGTTCCTGTGTTTTTTACTGGAAGAAATTGGCGGGAAGAAGCATCCGCACTTTTTGATTTTTTTTTTTCACAACAACAAAGTGAACACTTGATGATGCATATAGAAAAGAAAAGTGCAAGTGATAAAAGGGATATCCTGCAGATGAATAGATGAATGCCAGGTCTAGTGAGTAGATCTTGTTGTATGAACAAAAATATTAGGAACAAAGGCGCCACTCCGTCTAAATCCAACTAGCACCCAAGGTAAACCCCACAAAGATGCGCTAGTTGTCACGTGATTCTTCACACTTCGCAATTACTTTGTGTGAACTTTTGTTCTCCCCTGACCTTTTGACCTCCTTAGTGCTCTTTTGCTCACTCACTCACTCCTTCCCTCTGCTCCTTTTCCCCTCCCTTTTTCACTCCCCCACCACAGCTTTACATTGATGTATCGTTTGCTCCCGACTGAGGAGGACGCCAGGGAGGAGGACCGCACAGCATCCGGATCGAACTTTGACCCAGAATCATCAACACCCAGACGACCACTGCAGTCCATGGCTCAAAAGTTCAAGTCCATTGCTCCTTCATTCCTCTACCTGGGTGGGGGTGGTAGCAACTCCTCTTCTTCCGCTCCTTCCACTTCGTCATGGCGACCATGGTCAACACCTTCAGGAGCAAAAAACAACAGTTCAAGAAGCCGGCGGCGCACCAACAGTAACACCAGTGGCCGCACCAACAGAACCCAACAGCAACAGCACCATAACCACGGTAGATTCGGATACCAACCGCCAGTAAAGAAAAAAGTCGAATACAAGTTGGATCGTCTGTTTCTAAAGAGGATTTCTCGGCTGTTTGAAATCCTATTCTCGAAGCAGTCCAAGGTGCCTTGGTTGTACATTGGCATGACGCTGTTCTGTTGTCTGAATGAGGGGATTTTTTACTTTGTTGGGACGATCCCTTCGAGGTACTATAAGGTCTTGGGAGACAAGGATTCAGCGGCCTTTTTCCGTTTGCTGGTTGTTTCTCTCTTGACTGTATTCCTTGCTGGATTTGTAAGTTGTTCATGTTTTTGCTTCAATTGAGTTCCATATTCACCGTTCTTCTTGTTCAATTGAGTTGTCGTTAACAACTCGTCTTTTCTGTATTTAATGACTGATAGGGAAAGAGTGTGATTTTTTTGATGGGGAGTTTGTTGTCGCTGGAGGCAAGACGGTCATTGACGCTTTACTTTCACCGGATTTACATTCAACCAAAGCTCTTTTACCGGATCCTCACCATGCACGACGAAGAGATCGACAACCCGTAAGTTTTCTAGACCCTAGCACCTTATCTGAGTCGGAGCTATGCACCGCCAAGGCAGAAGATTGATTGTCTACATTGCGCATTGACACTCAGCCGTACCTACACCTCTATACCTACTTAGCGATCAGCGAATCACTCAGGATATCGACAAGTTGGCAGAGGCGATGCGAAAGATGGTCGAGGATCTGATTATCAGCCCGCTCTCGATTGCATTTTACACCTGGCAGTGCTGGCAGATGGCGGGCTACATTGGACCGTTGTGTATCTATGGCTATTTTATCTTCAGCGCCGTTACTAGTCGGCTGCTGATCAACCCGATTGTAGATGCAATCTTTTTCAAGGAGTCGGCTGAAGGATACTTCCGGTTCTTGCATGTTCGATTCCGTCAGTTTACTGAATCGATTACTTTCAGTCGTGGAGAGAGCGAGGCCAAGACGGCGGCGGATGATTCTCTGGAGAATTTGTTGTGCTCCCAGCTTATTGTTATCTACAAGGAACTCCCACTCAAATGTAAGTCCAGAGCACAGCGGTTTCTTCTATGTTTTTCTTCTCAGGATGGCAAGTGTTGATCGTATGTCATTTTTATAAATAGTCTTGCAGCAGAGTGTGTCGTACTTTGGATCAATATTGAGCTATGTGATCATTGCGATTCCCATCTTTCTCGGCCACTACGATGGCTTGCCCGCCTCCGATCTTTCAGCCATCATCAGCAAGGTATTTTTTTCACAGAGTAATTCTATCCGTATTTTACACACAGGCTGCTTGACCAAGAAGTGCACCTCCTAATTTTTTTTTTTTCTCAATTTTCATTTTTAGACTTCTTTCGTGTCGATGTATCTGACATATCAGTTCTCCCAAATCATCAAATGCGGCACAGAGTTTTCGGATTTGGCAGGATACACATCTCGCTTGGGTCAACTCATGGAGGCGCTGGATATGCTTAACACCGAGATGGAGAACATCGCAATTGATTACCCTCATGAGGAGTCCTTGTCGATGGACTCTTCGATCCGGTTCGAGAACGTTACTTTCAGCACCCCCGCAGGAGAAGTTATCATTTCTGGTAAGCTATTGAGCTAAGTGCATGCTGAATCTTGAGGGTTTCGGTTTTTTGGAATGCAAACTCACTTTTTGTTTCTGTTATTGTAGGATTTACGCATCGTTTTGAGGCTGGAGTCAACACTGTCATTGTTGGACCAAACGGTAACTACAACTCTTTTGCTGGATGAATTGAGATGACCTTAACCGTTGAAACTCATAAAGAAAAAAAATCATGTTAATCTGATCGCTTATAGGTTCTGGCAAGACTTCTATTCTGCGTGTCATGGGCGGCCTGTGGCCCGTCAGCAAAGGTAAGGTTCTCATCCAGGATGCGAGCCGTGTTCAACTCTGTCCTTGAACGAGTATTAATACGGTACGCCTTTTTTGTATTTGCCCTCCGCTCAATTTCAGGACAAGTCATATTGCCGCACCAGTATCGCAAGGATGTCATCTTCCTCCCCCAGACACCCTATATGACCTACGGCACCCTTCGGGAGCAATTGGTTTATCCTCACCGGGAGTTGGCCTCCTCTATAACGGACGCTGATATCTTACGGGTACTCAAGTTGGTCCGTCTAGAGCATCTGGTAGAGACGGTTGAGGATTTTGATCAGGTTTATACGTTGGACTGGAACAAGATGCTTTCTCCCGGCGAGCAGCAGAAGTTGGCATTTGCGCGGTTGTTTTATGTGAAGCCTATCTTTGCTGGTAAGTTTTTTTCGTAGGTCACTCATTCAGGAAGATTAACGTGTTGCAACTCTGTCGATCGGCTAAGAGCTGACTATTCTCCTTTTAATCTTTTGACAAATAGTACTGGATGAGTCGACGTGCTCAATGGACATCACGTCCGAAAAAGAAATGTTCCGACAGTGTCGCCTACTTAATATCACCTGTATCACCGTCTGTCACCAAGCTAGTCTAGAAAAGTACCATCAACAGAGGATTGCCCTGGATGGTCATGGTGGGTGGTCTTGCTCTGAAATCGCTTCGCCCAGGCCTCGGTCGCAGTCTTTTGGAGGCAGTGGTAGTGGTGCGGCATCGGCGTTAACGATGATGGCCGATGATGTTGAGATTGATACCCTTGGCGGAGCTGTGGATGATTCTGAGTAAATTATCGGCAACATCGCACATTAAATTAATCTGTATAGACTTTTTTTTGCTTGGCGAAGCGAAGGTTGAGCTTGTGAGTAGGAAAAAAAACCCCCCTATATGCGACTGTCTATCGCGCTTTCCTGGTTGAAAACACGCAGACCTCAGGCGCTCACCAGCCTTCGTCTCTCTGTTATCATCTAAGCCATGCCTAAATTGGTGACAATGTGGTAGGGTTGATCCAGGTACTCCAAAAATGCAGGATCCTTGTCCAAAGCCTTGAGCTCTTCCTGTACCGCCTCAACCACCATTGGCTCGTCCGTCACCAAGTGAATGTCAGCGGGATGTGGTCGAAGCCCACACGAGACCTTGTCCACAAAGTCAGACTGCTGATTGCTCGAGAATAAAATTTTGGCAGCTTGAAGATGGTAGGCTAAGACCATTTTGACTAAGAAGCCGAGCTACCTCGCCTGTTTTGTCGCTTTCGAGAATAGTGCGTACTCCGATCCGAAGTCATTCATTGTATGCTCAATCGACTTGTCAACAGCGTCAACGAGAATAGTTTGTTTCGAGCCCTGAGAAGAACAACGCATGGCAAGGCGTCTGACGACGTCAACGCAATATCGGGCTCGTCCGGTTAGCTTGCGGCGTTTGGCAGGCGGGATTTCACCGTCTGACAAGTCGAATAGCTTCGAGAGCATCTTGTTGACATCAATGTCGTCGAACTGGGGAAATTCTGTAATCCTCGAGAAATTAGTGGGTTCGGCGATGGCCGAGTACACATGATCGGTATCTTGTTCCTATCAACCTCTCTTCCCTCAGATTTTATACAGCTACCCTTGAATCCTATGCATGTTATCGGGCAACCCCCGTCAACATCACCATACCGTGTAAGATTGGTGAGAATTCTTCGGAAGCATCCTGATTTGCTAGATGGTGTCATGAGTAACTTGCACAATGGCTTCTGGAGATCAATCCGTTCGTTCGTGAAAGCCTGCAGCGGAGGAGATGCCACTTGGTTAGAGTTCCTTATCCAGTCTAGTAAAGACATACCTTTGAACTGGTGGTTCGGGTACTGCAAAGGTGTAAGGGGCCTGTCTTGTTTCAAGCTCTGCGACTCTGGCGAGGAGTATTTGGATGACGGCATCGTTGGTGTCAAGGGAGGAAGGGGTTACCATACTGCAAGCTCATGGAAATTCAGATGATTTGCCGGATGTGATCCAGGGCGAGTAAAAAGAAGATAGGGATCCAGATCCGGAGTCACCCTCTTTTAATCCACTTGTTTTTATTTTCTGTTTTTATTTTACTTGGTCAGAATAGAAAGGTTATACACATCCTCGGTCCTTGGTCGTCTCGACGGAAAATATAAGATCCAATCAACTTCTTTATTTGGTCGCTCATTTAAGTAGAAATGTAGTGTGTATTTTCTAATGAAGATTGACGGGGTTCTTGATAAAGAATTCTTCTAAAGTAGTCAACTTGCCACGAGCATTCCGCGCGGACCACTCTACCAGATCCATTGTGCTGCTGCCATAGTATCCAAAATCTTCAACGTACTTCATCTTGAGCATAATATTGTCTACAGCAGTGGGCGGCATCACGCGCTTGAAGTCATTAACAGATATCTGTTTGTACTTGACAACTTTTCCGGTGGCTTTGCTGATAGCTTAGGCAATCTCGTCGAGAGTGTAGAGCTTGGTTGCGGCCGACAAGACCTTGCCCTCATACTTGTCAGGCTCAGCAAGAATAGTCCCTACTTACTTGCCGGTGTTGTCAAGGACGTCGATGAGAGGAAACGGAGCTTGAGGCGACACGATATTACTGAAAGCGTACGTTCCGTCGCCGACAAGATAAGGCGCAGATATGTCCAGGTAATTCTGCATAAAGCTTCCAGGAGAAAAGAAAGCGCTGTCGAGAGGCAGGCCTCGAATATATTGCTCCGTCGCAGCCTTTACATCAAAAGCTGGCACAGTGTAAACGCCGTCGGAAATCTTGTTGGTATGCGGTAGGGTGCTGAAGATCAAGTACTGAACGCCCTCCGCAACTGCCGCATCTCCCAAGGCCCTCCCCTGAGCACGCTCCCTGGTCTCTATTTGATCATTGTAGATAGTAAACGTCGCGGCAAAGACTGTGTATGCTCCTCGCATGGCCTGCTTGAGAGAGTCTATGCCATCCATGTCGCCTTTGACGACTTCTACGCCTTTCTTGTGGAGAGCCAGAGCCTCAGGCTTGGAGGGATCACAAGTAACACCACGCACCTTATACACTTTGGACAAAGCCGAGTCATTGATTATATAGTCAATTATAGAACTGCTCTGTTGGCCTGTAGCAAAAAAAAAAACGACAAGAAGCTTGCTCATAACGGTGATGGTGATGTTTGGAACTAGATGATGGTGAGAAAGGGTTGGAGGTGATGGTAGGTTAGAATTGCAACTGAGATGACACGAATCTGAACAGGAACTGAAAGCCTATGTGACATTTCATGAACAATATATGCTATTTCAGATGCGGTGCAGTCTTCAATCCGCAATAATTACTAATCCGCTTCAACTATTAGCCTAATTTAAACGTTGAAATAACCTACATGTTCAAAAGAAAAGGATATAAAACAATTATGATTTCTCTGCTTGAGAGACATACAGGTTTTTCAGAACAAAAGACGGGAAGTAAGAAACAGGAGGATAGCAGCAATGAGTTTGGAGAAACAGGAGGATAACAGCAGTGAAATCGAATAAGAAGGAAATAAAGGAAATTGCACGTGTATTAGCAAGAAGACAACAGGTGATGAATAGGCAAGATACAAGGTAAGAAACAAAGAAGGGTGTAAGGGAAATGGCACAGGCGTGAACCAAATTTATTGTTCAAGAGAAGGGTATTTATGAGTGGCATCTATTGTACAAGGGGTAGGAGGCATAAGGGCTAAGGACTAGGTGTAGGATGGAATTGGAATGTGATGTAGATTCGGATGGTTGGGATGTGGGGTGATTTTTGATGATATTAGGACAGTCATGTTTTGTCCCAGTCGCCTAGTTGCCAGGTCTTGGCCTCGGTTCTCTGGTTCTTAACGGCTCTTGCTTTTTGGTTGAATGCACCATGAATTGATTTGTATGGTGATTTGGGGTGGCTTAGCTTCTGGTGGCCATTTGACTATTTTACTATTTTACGCGTTTGCCTGTGAGTGTCTGGAAAAGCACCTTTCTTTCCATGATACGAGCAGATCTTGAGAGTTACCGTCTTTATTCGCGATATTGAGAAGGGAGACATACACATACACATACACATACACATATATATGCAATGTTTTCCTTGTCTGCCCGCTATCTGGGTAATGGCCGTCGATCCTGAAGACACTCCCTCGAATACAGGAGCTATAGAGGGAAACTCCACTTACCCTTCTCCCTCTTCCTTGACGAATGACCCCGTCACACCTGGTACTGACACCAACGCCTCGGCCAAATGGGTTTAATCTCAGCAGATCGACGCAACAGAGCATCTCTACTGCTTACCATACTCCGTTCAATTAAAGTCGTCGGCAATGGACTTATCCCTTAAATTATTTGAAATTAGCATTAGTGGGAATGTCACAAAGCCTTTCCGCTCTGCAAGATAACCTCACGTAGTATAATTCAGGATCCGAAGATCTATTCGTATTCAACTAAAAATCGGAAAAGGTGGTAATCGTCGCGTTCCAGCACGGGTTCTGACTTAGAGGCGTTCAGCCATCACCCAATGGATAATAGCTTCGGGCCATTGCCTGCTCAGGCAGGCCCAAATACCAATTCTCCGAATGAGCGGTTCGTTGAGGGCAAAGTTTAACTACTATTGCAACAACATTTCATCAGTAGGGTAAAACTAACCTGTCTTACGACGGTCTACACCCCAGATCTTAATCCCTATTAGTGGGTGAACAATCCAACGCTTACTGAGTTCTGGTTCAGTATGATAAGAAGAGCCGACATCGAAGGATCAAAAAGTAACGTCGCTATAAACACTTGACTGCCGCAAGCCAATTAATTTCTCCGTCCCTTAGTCTTTCCTCCCATACGCTGGTTTTTTTTTTTTTTTTTTTTTTTTATTCCTTAACATTTTTCACCCTTTGATCTTTTTTCAGCTCTTAGTCTTTTCTATCCCTTGACTTTTTCTTGTCCCTTGAATTTTTTCATACCTTTTATCCCTTGATCTTTTCACCCCTTGGCACTGAAATTATGTTGTTCTCGTTTGAGTTAATTCTTGCCGTTCTTTTCGTTCTCGATTGTACTTTTCATTCCTAACTTTTGTATACTTCATTAGGTTAAAAAGAGAGTCTCTCTATCTTGATTTGTTCCCCATCTAGTAACTTGATAAACCAGATCATTCTGAGAAAACTTCGCTTATTCATTTTATTCCCTCGTTCCTCTCGTCCCTCCATTACACACATATATTTCCCTTGTGCTTTTTCGTTGAAAGATCAAATCCTTTCACCTTCCGCCTCGATTCGTGACAGTATGATTAGGTGCAAATGCAGTGTGTTTAATTTTTAAAAAATCAATAGATAAGTTGTGTAAATGGTATTTTCCATTGACTATCAGAGAGATACAAGTGATGTGGCGGAGTTTTCCGTTAAGCACGTAGTTGTAGCCATCGTTGATAATTCTTTCTGGTATATGATCTTGCCTCCATCCAGCTCCAGGTCGTTGTCCAAGTTGCATGTGGTTAACATTGGCTTAGGTTTCTCTCGATGGAAGACAAATCTGTTCGTGACAATATTATAGAGCGAGTCTGTGTATATAGGCTTAAAAGTAAGAGACCAGCCAAATACTAATAGACATATGCCTAATATTCCGCCAGCAATAGCGATTAGCGTATTAGGAATATCGTATCCCTTGCGGATATCAAAAACGTCATATGTAATTAACACCTGCCCTTTAACCCACTCAACGATGAGGCTAAAGCCAAACGACGCAAGCATGTCGGCTACCAAATAGCTAGCATCGTGCAAATCGAATGGGACTAGGGTATGGTTTGTGGGGAGATGTTTGATGGCGGCAATGGTGGTGATGGCGTTTCCGCTTAGTGCTTTACCAAAGCGGGCGGATATTGTTGAGTTGAACTGGTGAGATTTCGCAATAATGATGCTCGCGGTGCTGTAAGAGCAGATGGCAATCGACACATTGGTCAAAAACCCGAGCCCCCGTAAGCAGCCTGCAATTTCCACACTAGGCCCATCTGCCATGTACTCTATAAAGCCGACAGTAGTTGTGTTGGTTGCATGTGTTGCATTAAGCATTGCTTGTTCGGTCTCGCGAAACAATGCGGTTTCCCCGATAAGCGATGTAGCTGCGTGATAGACGGAGCCCGCCCCCGAGCAGAAGCGTACAGTAGTCATGGACAAGACCACCATTTCTCCAGCAGCCGTCCAGCATTTTGTTGCCGAGGTTATTGGCGCCGAGGTCGTTCCGTTGACCGCATAAGCCACCACGTTGCCGACAAAATCGGTTAATCCGCAGGTTATATTTCCGTATTTTAGAAATATGCTTAAAGAAACCTCGGTATACAGCGGTCCAGCCTTTACATCCATCGAAATGCTGCCTCTGCCGTTCCCTTTGTTGAGGGGTCGCGTATTCCACTGCTCGGTGATTGCGATGCTGCCAGCAGTGACCTCCAATTGCATGCAGCTGTTAGGCGAGCGTGTCACTATTGTGCTATTGTACAATATGTCCATATATTTGCAGCCAACGTCGTATCCGGATGTGTGTATGTTGTATATGCTATTGTTTTTCATGTTGGGGATGTTGGACGGGGAGTTCACCAGCGACAGCAAGACGTCAGCGACATTTCCGCGTGCATATGCGGTCCATTCCACAAGAGCATATGACATACTTCCTGGGATGTATTGGTCAGAGTGGGCTATGGCCGGATAGGGGATGCCCAGCTGCTGCGACTGATGGATGAAGCGAGACATGATGATGGACGACAGATTGGTTACTAAAGTTGCAACAAGCACGGCTGCCATTGTATAGCGGACTTTCCTTGGGATGGCATATGAGCCAAAGGATGATCTAAACATATCAACAAAGCCTCCTTGGTGGGTCCATCGGATACCGCTCGCATATGCGCCTCCGTAGCGGCAATATATCATTAGCACACGTCCGACCGACAGGACCAGTATGAACTGGAATATTGCTAAGCATGCATTGAGGGCTTGGAAGCTAGTCTCTACAAACATCCTGTATAGATGTAGGGTAGTATTAAATGCGGTGTAAAACAGGTCAGTTACAAATAACTGCACTTCTCCTTAAGCATAAGAGCCTCGAAAGTCAATTATATAGCCTTACAAGAGTTTGGTCAAGAAATGCAGGTTTGTTCGGGGGTATAGGTTTTCCAGTAAGGATGCTTGTTCACGCAGGAGATTGTCCGTGTTGCAGCTCTTGCGAGAGATATGGTTTAAGGCTACAAGGAAGGAGCAGGGGATGAGAGGGTATAGACAAAGTATTCAGTACTCGGTAAGGATTGAACTTCCTTGGGGAGCCATGGAATATATATATGTCTGTGTTTGGATGGCATGACAAAAGAAAATCTAACTTTCTCATCGTTCTACACCAATAATTCGCTAACTCCACTTGCATGACCGATAGTACTAAAAGTCGACCGATCACTTGCATGCTTGATAGTGCTAAGGGTCGACCGATCACTTGCAGTGTTGTACAAGATTTGTTCGAAATATTGCTTTTCCCAAGAAGTGTGAAAATTGGGCGTAGAGTTGGCTGTTAAGTAAAAGGTTGATTTATTTTGCTTCGCCAACATTTTAAGTTGCAAGATTCGTTTCTGTCGAGAATCCGAACTAGAACCAGGCGAGGTTGACCTTTCTCAGGACAGAGACTGGAGGTATGGTGGGTGGGGAAGATAAGGGAGAGAGAGAGATGGGTTGCAAGGTATTGACGAAGTGTATTCAAGTTACTAGGTGCGGAACAAGCCACGTTAAACTATGGCTACTTATACTGGCTATCTGGGCTCTTAATAAATTATTTCTGCAGGAGCAGCCTGGATGCATATTAATTAATACACCAAAGCCTTGCTGCATAATAATTAATGTATATGCTGCCTTGAGCCTAGGACGCGACATCTAAGCCTAGGACGCGACATCTGAGCCTAGGACGCGACAGTTTCCCTAGCATGATATAACATGATAGCAGAGCATCTTCAGAAACGGGTTTCTTTGATCCTGTCATCTCCACATAAATCAGAAGGACTAAAATATAGATAATTTATGATGAGAGGTGAGTGTTAAACTCAGCTTACCTTCCCTATTAGTGTGTGAACAATCCAATGCTCACTGAATCCTGGCTCAGTATGATAAGTAGAGCCGACATCCAAGGAACAAAAAGCAACACCGCTATGACCGCATGGCTGGCCCTTGACCGTTTTTATGTGCTTGCCATTGATTTTTTTTCACGACTTGGTTTTTTCTCATGTGTAAGATGTTTAGCAGTTGCTAGTCGCAGCAGCTGCGTGTTTACTCACGTGAAAAGAGGGGCATATATCCCTTTGGTAATTGGATTTCGTCATATCCTTCTTAAAAAATACGCTGAGAGGTTTTTTAATCGCTGAACATGTTTGAATTCTACTATGTCAAAATTTAGGTGAAGAGAGGAAGACGAGAAAGAAGGTGGTCGTTGAACCGTATATTGAGCACACTAATTTATAGAATTCTTCAAGTATAAAGTACCCTGTATTTTGTCACTCTATGCTAAAACCTGTTCACTTATACTTTGCTTTGAATACCGTTGTCCTCAACCCCTCAGTTTGCGTTTTCCCCGATCGGGTGCGAAGGGGTGAGTATTTAAGAGCATGCGAGTGAACTTCACCCTCTTCCTCCTCTCTCTCCTCCTCTTCCGCCTCTTCCTCCTCTTCCTCTTCCTCTTCCTCTTCCTCTTCCTCTTCCTCTTCCTCTTCCTCTTCCTCTTCCTCTTCCTCCGCTTCCTCCTCGCCCACGTCCACGTCCACATCCTCTTCCTTTTCCCTGTCTTCAGACTTTAGCTCATGATCCCAACCCTCAATATATTGGCCTTGGTAATCTTTAGGAAGGGCTTGGCGGACACCAAAAAGACGCCCAAGTAGAGCTCCAGCAAGTGAAAGCTGGAAATTTTGCCCAACTTCGCGGATCTACCCTCTTGCCATTGCAGCATCAATTCGTGCTAGACCATGTGCTACATGGCCCGTAAGGGTCTCGGCTTGGACAATCTCCTGGCGGACGCGGGTCTTAATGCTGCTGAAGACGGACTCAGAGCATTGAGATGTGGACTGTATGGAGGGAGGAAGAGAAGGGTGTGACCAGTGGCAGTGACGGCGTCCTTGACCCTCTGAGTCTTGTGGAACTTGGCGTTGTCCATGAAAAGTATACGGTGCCTGTGTTCGAGAAGGGGAAAAGGTTGGTCCTTCAAAAATTTGGTAAAGGTCTATTGGTTGTAGACACCGCGCTTGAAGTGGTACGCTAGGATGCCCGGCTTATCAGCCACAATAACCAAGGACATATTCGGGCCACGGTTGTAGGGATCCCTCTGAATGACACACCTTTCCCCGCGGGCGCGGCCATACTTGCGGGTGATGTGAAAATTGAAACCAGCCTCGTCAATGTAGACGAAGTGGTTCATATTACCAGGACCGTGGAGGACATTCTCAGCCCATTATTGTCGAGCCTCAATACGCACGGGATCGTTGTACCTTTCTGACTCGGCCCTCATCAGCTTGAGTGTATAGGTAGTGAGCTTGTTGATGGCCCTGTTCACAGTACGTCGTGCAATGGAAGACTAGATCTGAAAATGCTCAGTCAGCTGTTGGTGAGCCACTCAATAGGGTGACCGGCAAACTCGTTCATGTTCTCAGTGAGCCAGTCAAGATGCGATTGCTGGATTCTGCTGATACGGTTGTCATCCCTAGGCAGCTTAGATATGCGGTTGGCCTGAATGAAGGTGTTGACAATGCTTCTGGCAGAAGATGAGGGAAGTTGAGGAGGCTAGTAACCGATGCCATGGTCTTGCCCTGGTCAGTGACCAGTTCAATGATCTTTCCCTAGTAGAGTCGTCAATTTTTTGTTCTTCCTCCTTCTGATAGGCGGCGTAATGTTGTAAAGAGAGTGTGAGGGTCTTGTTGAGATGAAGCAGATATGGTGGAAGGGAGGGGAAAAGGCTGTAAAGAATAGAGGCATTCACAGAAGTCGATATAAGGCAGAGTCAAAAATGATGAAGTTGCGTCCAATGGAATGATGAAATAAAAGTCAATGCCAAAGCATTTTAAAATTTAGGTGCGTATTGTTCGAGTTCACCCTGACAATGTTATTTCGCATCTGCGTATTTTGTTTTTAATGTAGAGCGATTTTGACTTGCCAAAGGGATAAATTACGAGCAACTAGAAATAAAAAGGATACATCTCTGTCTAGCTCAATTCTATTCCCACCATACGTTCATATATACACACATCCCTATCTACGTTTATTCTTACTCTCTCTCTTTCTATCTAAGTTGATACAATACTTTTCATGCCTTTGTCGTTTGCTATCCCTTATTTTTTGCTATTCCTGTGTCTTTTCTCACTTATAGCTCCTTTTCCCTTTCCCCTTCGACCATTATTCTATCATGTCTACCCATAACATATGGCAACAACTGCGGTACAGAGACGACACCATCTTTGTTAAGGTCTATTCATACGCTGGAGAGAACAATGAAGTTCTTTATGTCCTTGTGGACGATATCCAATGTCATTTTCAGGATGCCACCAAGTTTAGGTGCGGCAACAAACTAGTCAGTTTTATCCGAGACTCTAATAGCAATTTGCAAGTATCATGCGGTTAGTGTTTTTTATACCTCGACTAATAACAAAGAAACAAAGCAAGCAGCGACTTATACTTGTACGAGGTTTAGGCTAACGCCTACGCGGTTTGCCTATCGGCCTAATAAAGTTGTCGAGGTACTCACAACTGGGTCAACTATGTCTCCTCGACAACTCACGAGACAAAGTACTACTGTCCTTCAATCAACCTCCGCCTCGCCCGCAGAGAAGGGCAAGTTCCAGCAATTGGCCACTCTTTTCGAGGACTTTGTAAAGGCGGTGGAGAATGGGCAGAAGGAGCAGGCGAATCTTACTCGCGGTGACTTTCAGCAGGGCTTCTCGGAATTGCAGGTGGCGTTGGACAGGAACCACCATCTCCAGCAGCAGTTGAGCGAAATGCAGCAACTCATGCTCGAGATGCAGCAACAGGCTCTTGACCGAATTGCAGGTCCAGGTCCTTCTTGCGGCGACCTATGAGCTGCACAAGTACCCAATTCCTCGACTCTTCATCATTTTGCCAAGAGACTCCTCTGCATGGGATCCTGTCAGCATCCTCAACAATCAGTTTCGACTCTACTTTCTCTACGAGTGCGGTGAGCACACGGAAAGCCTTTGACAGTGGTAATTCCAACACTCCACACCATATTCACCTTGCCAAGCATGAGGGGTACGCTCTCCAGCAACCCACGGAGTTTTCCAGAAGTATGGCAGATATATGCTGACCCTGCTCGAAATGATCAAGCACGAAGTCACAGTTGCGGGATATGCCGTTCCTGTGCTCTCTGCCACCAGCGCCACCGGAGCCATTGATACGCTCAAGGACTCCATGAACACACTCTCACTGTCAGCCGTCAACCGGTCTATCGAATACTTACAATCCCTTTCAAGCGAGAATCTCGGGGTATAAGATCCGATGAAGGATACACAGTCGGATTCGCTTACTGCACAGGAAGCTGTGAAGGGCGCGGACCTGCGCCACTTGGAGGCGTTTCTCAAGAGCAAGGACGAACATCGAGCACTCGGAAACCTCTACTGCACCATCATCCAGGAAGTCATGTCAAGTATGTGTGCATCAGCCATTACCGTTTGTCATACAGCGAGAAAGACGAGCAGACATTTGCGATTGCCGTTGAGTTGAATGGCGGCCATTACCACCCACATTGTGGCAAAGTCTCGGTCAACTTGGGATAAAATCCAAGCCGCAGGATTCTATGTTGCCCTGGCCAAAGCGTGACGTGTGGACGAGCCGGATATCACGTTCGACTGGGAATACACCACGGGCGGCCTTGAGGCATTGGAAGATACTCTCCAGAATACAGCCATATCGATCCTTCGACTCGATATTCGACGATTCCGGACAAGTTTTGGCAGCACACTGCTACCGACATCCACACAGTATGAAGTGTTTACGTGGATCGTAGGCCTTCCAAGTACGAGAATAATTCATATTGTCCTCTCTAAGGTTCTCGTCAAGCTTCTAACATTCTCATGACAGGCCTATCTCATCTCCCTAAGTTGTCCTACGAGGTGTCACTGGCACCATTGGGAGAGAAGGAGTTTGCAAGATTTGCAGAGACGCTCGAGACCAACTCGACTCTGACCACTTTGGTCTTGAGAGAGAACTCGATCGGGGGCAACGAAGCTATGGCATTGTCTGAGGGACTAAAGATTAATCTGACTCTAAGCATCTTGAACTTGGGTCATCAAGGCATCGGAGGGGCTGCAATCGCAAGCTATTTTAATTTAGATAGACATGTGATATATCACCACTTGCACGACAAAAACTACGACTACTTCACATCTGTTAGTACCCTAGTACCTAACCAGCCAAAATGAAGATCTGTTCGACCTCTCATATTTCAAAAAAGGCACGGGATATGAGGATGCTGCGTTTGGCGCGTCTAAGCCACCACTTAGATACTCTTGCTAGGATCTCGTAGGAGGTCGTGCTCACATACGGCGCCGACCTCCATCTATCTTAGGTAGTTACCATCGCTCTCAGATAGCTACCATCGCTCTCAGTCCATTCCTGACCCTACATAGATATGACTCTTAGCATAGACGATCTCTCCCCCAACTCCCGTTCCCTATAAGATAGCTAGCTTAGCCCTAGACAGTTCCTCACTTCTTTTGTTCCTTTTTCCTCATAAAGTTGTCTTTATCATATCTATCTCCTTTTGGAATGTCCTTCCTGTACTGGATATTCATCTTTCTCTGTATTATCTTCACTCTTGTCCTTCTCGAACTCTACCTCAACAACTCCATTTCCCCTCTTTGTTTCGTCACTCTGCCTCTTAACAGTCCTCCCACGGCCTTCTCATTCCAACAAGGAACGAGTGCATGAGTACAAAATAAAGTAAGAAAGGTATGTATTCTCAGTAGATCGACGCAATAGAGGCATCTCTACTGCTTACAATACAATACACCATTGGCTTAAAGACAGAGCTTTGAGAAAGACCGAGCAAATGTTATAAATTAAGGGGATTCCTCGAACTAATCCCATGTAAAGTAAGCCAGGGTTTGTTGACCGGTTGCGGTTTTGGTTAGGTTTGACAATTATGGTTTTTGTTATTAAACTAACCCCCCGTAGTTGACAAGGTCTAACAAAAAACAAATAACACGGTCAGACCTTTGAAGTGAGCGAGCGAAGGTCAAAAAAACGGTCTGCTCACTCATTTACTCGCACCACTACAGCTGAAGGACAGCTGTCAAAGATTTGAAGTCGAGTTTAACTGGGGCAAAATAGCCCTTAATTAGTCGATAGAGAATGTTGCAAAATAAGGTGGCGGCTAGGCAGCGGTGGCGATGCCTTAGATTAGCAGTCATATTCTTTGTAGACATAGTATTAGTAGTGCGCCCAGCCCTCTTGTCTGCTCTTTGTCCTTTTACACATCACTTCTTGGACGAGAGCAATACTGACAAGAGTTTCGTTGGCGCGCTGCAGGTACAAACCCCCTCTTTGATATTATGAATAGAAGGTCCTTTTACACATCACTTCTTGGACAAGAGCAATACTGACAAGAGTTTCGTTGGCGCGCTACAGTATATCGTTTCGTGTGGTTCCATTAGGACACTGTTATCACTACCCTGTACCAATTGAGGACTTAACAGCGGTCTTACAACTCTGGCCTTCGACTCTCTCCCTGAGTAACAAGAATAAGAATATGAAGTGGGAATGAGTTCCTTGTGGAACAAATCGTTACAACATGGTGCTTAATGTCAGCAGATCGACGCAACAGAGCATCTCTACTGCTTACCATACTCCGTTCAATTAAAGTCGTCGGCAATGGACTTATCCCTTAAATTATTTGAAATTAGCATTAGTGGGAATGTCACAAAGCCTTTCCGCTCTGCAAGATAACCTCACGTAGTATAATTCAGAATCCGAAGATCTATTCGTATTCAACTAAAAATCGGAAAAGGTGGTAATCGTCGCGTTCCAGCACGGGTTCTGACTTAGAGGCGTTCAGCCATCACCCAATGGATAATAGCTTCGGGCCATTGCCTGCTCAGGCAGGCCCAAATACCAATTCTCCGAATGAGCGGTTCGTTGAGGGCAAAGTTTAACTACTATTGCAACAACATTTCATCAGTAGGGTAAAACTAACCTGTCTTACGACGGCCTACACCCCAGATCTTAATCCCTATTAGTGGGTGAACAATCCAACACTTACTGAGTTCTGGTTCAGTATGATAAGAAGAGCCGACATCGAAGGATCAAAAAGCAACGTCGCTATGAACGCTTGGCTGTATGTCCTTGTCTGTCAATTTTGTGCTCTTCTTCAATGGATGTGCTCGAATTTGAGAAACCGCGTGCGCCATCGTGAGAGAAAAAGGGTTTTCTTGTTCCACCCTCCCGTCATGTCACGTGTATTTGTTTGCCCAAACGGGTAATCAATTCTGAAAACCCAACTTTGGCCGCCGGCTCTTCCCAAGAATTGACTCTCCCATCCTTGCTTTGCTTGTTTGCTTGTTTGCGTTGTTCTTTTGTTCCACTTTTTGCTGTTTTTCTTCTTGAACCATGGGGGCGAAAGAAGAGATGGGGCATGGTCTAGCCTTTCAACGATTTTGTTCCTTTTCTTTCGTTAATCGTTGCCTTTTCTTGTTTTCTCTTCGGATGCTCCTCAAAAAGACAAAGTCGAAGCAAAAACGAAAGAGGAACGATTGCTCTCTCCTTCTCCCTCTTGTCTGTCGACCCCAAGGGAAAAAATAATAATAAAAAGAAGGTTGGCCAAGCCAACGGGAATTTGTCTCACACCACGACCCCGTTGATAGTTGTGTCCCATTTTAGGATTGATGCACCTTATGAAAATCAATAAAATTATAACAAGTCATCATTGACTCGGGATCTGATACCGAAGGAAAATAAGAAGAGAAGGAGAGAAGGGGTTCAAAGAAGGAGGAGAACAATAACATGAAAACGAAAATAGTAGATTAAATGGTTGCAGGATTGTTGCTTGCACAATGCATCGTTGGCTAAGCATATTGCTCCAGTGCACCAGAAAGTAGAAAAGACCAGAAACGAATAAAGAACAAAAACAAGAGAGAAAAGGGATCATCGGTAGCACGGCAAAAATGGACACATATCCCCTCCTTCCCTTCTCACAGTCCGAAATGGGCATGATTTTTTTTTGTTTGTTACGCTCATTCGCTCTTGCAGATATGGGATATATTCATTTTTTTTCAATTGCTACTCTACTAGTGAACCATCGTGAACGTAGTCCCCTCCACCCCCTGTCCGAACGAACCATCTGAACCATCCCCCTTTTGTTCACTGTAGCTATGTTCTTCTTCAATCGTCTATTTAATCCAGCCCCCCACTTTCCTTCTTCTGTCAGTTCTTTGTCTTTCTTCCATGACAAGTGTCCCTTATACCCCCGCCTCCTCCTCACTTCTGTCCAATTGCTGGTTGTCAGTCAGTTTCAGCGAGTCAGCGAGTAAAAGAGCAAAGTAGCAAATCTATTTTGCCAGATGTTGTTTTCAAACAGAGATACAAGAGACAAGAATTGTCTGCCTCTTCGGTCCACATTGTCTGTCCACGCACCCTTTTTCCCTTCTCGTCCTCCTTGCCCTCCTTCTTCCCGACCCGTCCTCTTTTTTTATTTTTTCCTTTTTCATAACCTTCCGCTTCTTCCACTTCTTTTCTCTTCACTCTTTCCTTCCTCCCCTCTTCCTCTTCTGTTCCCGTTTATTTGTTTGTCTCTTTTGCCACCACTCTTTCATTCACTCCCCACTCTTTCTCATTTATATACTTGTTACCATTGCTCTAATCCTCTCACTCTTGCTTCCTCCGCTTGTCTTTGTCCAATCGTGCAACCCTTTGATCTCTCTCTCTCTCGTCTCTCTGTTTGCATCCGCCTCCACAGTCAACCACCGTATATACATCCACACGCTCACCCATTCACATTCAACAACATACACAACAACGTCAATATGAATCTGTCGCAGATATTGAACCCTCCAGGATCCTCCCCTGTCTCTGCCTCAACCACGGCCCCCTTGCCGCCCCCTAATAACACCAATAATAATAATACTTCTACGTCTCAGCGCCGACAAGTCCATGGCCATGGCCGCACTTCCTCCTCTTCCTCCTCCTCACCAACCCCTCAATCTTCAACAAACTCAACAGCATCCTCAACACCCGCAGCACTAGGAAGTCTGCGCTGGGCTGATAGCCTCTCTACCACCGCCAACAACAACACTAACAATGGGTCACCACAGCAATCAACAACGGCGACAACGGCAGGCAGTTCATCGAGAAAGCACGCAAACTCAATCTCGGTCGCCCAACTCGAAGATTCAACGATTGCCAATAACAGCACGGCCGCCTACCCTCACTCTCATCCGTCAACTGCTCCACAACGGAAATCTAGCTCCTCAAACACACCGACCAGCAATGGCTCAACCGCGAAGTCGAAATCCAACAATAACGAAGCCAGCAACAACAATAATGCCAACGCCAATGGTCTCAATCCTAGCCCGCTTACGTTCCGCGCATATGACCCTCAGAATCAGTTCAAGGATGTTGCCTTCGCCTCTTCACCGACTCCGTCAGGTAAAAAAAAAGAAGGGATCCTTCTGCACAGCAATTTAAATATCTGTTCTTGGCTATCAATAATAAACGATACTTCGGCTGCCCCTACTGTACCATCCAAAGGTAGCCTCGACTCACCCACCACAGCCTTTCCTTCATTTTCACGTTCTACTAAAGTAGCGTCTATAATAGCCCCTGGACCGTCCCCACTTCACATGAACCACAGCACACCCCTAGACATGTCCACGTCGACTGCCAAGAAAAAGCCGCGCAACCAAGGTTGGTAGTTGTTGTGTCTCACTCACGCAACTTTTTCTATTTTTTTTCTCTCGCGCGTTTCATTATCAGTCAATGGTCGCCGGCTGTTCTTGTTTGCGCTTCGCTATGTTTGCAGTTGCAGTTGTCATACTGATATTGCTGCGTAGTGTGGGGTGTAATGAACCGGAAGTATGAAAAAAAAATAAAAAACAAGAGTTCAAGTTCAACCATTGACCGCCAACAATTATCAATTTTTTTTTCATTCATAGGGTCGACTACAGGAGAAGCGACAGGGTATGAGGATTCATTTCAAACCATGGTCACGGACCCATCCGATGCGAAACCTGGACCGCGAAAGACTGCGACCAAAAAGACAACCGGATCATCACCCTCACGGGCAACCGAAGGCGACATACAGCAGCAACAGCAACAACTGCAGCAACGAGACTTCAAGTTTGTAGTGGAGGGTCAGGACAAGGCAAAATCGACAAAGCCGGTGGCGTTCGAAGTCCTACCACCATTTCAGGTTAAATCGCCTGCCCAGGCCCAATCTCCGTCTCAGGACACGCCAGGGGACGAGTCTATGGATCAGGATGCACCAGAGTCTAGCCCCACTCCAGACTTTGAGCGGAACGCAGACGGAAAGTACGTTCGAATTCCATTGCGATTTGCTACTACCCCTCTCTTCTTTTTTACGTTCTTGCTCCATCCCTTTCTTAGTTGGTCCAGTCGCGACCAAGGGGGGGGGGGGTTGGAGACAAAGAGGAGAGACATCCTTTTTTTTCTTCCTTCTCCTTTTTGTCAATTCGCGTCATTTCCTTTATCTGCATCCTATTGCCCTTTCCAAACATAGTATACTTAAACCCAAACCCATCTCTGTTCTCTTTTTTTTATTTATTTTTTTTTTTTTTTTTTTTTTTTTGGGGGGGGGGGGTCCATTTTCTAGGTTCCGATGCAGTTGGCCAAGATGCGGAAAAGAGTTTACTGTTGCCTCTCGCCTGACGACGCACTTTCGTATCCACTCAGGGAAGCCGCCATACTTATGTGGATACAAAGACTGTCAAAAGGCCTTCCACACAGTAAGTGCTTTTTGTTCGTTGAAGTAATAAATACCAAGGGGAAAACAAAACAAGCAAGAGGGTTATGTGGTCTATAACCCAATATGTATTTCCCCCTGCCTCCATCTCACGCATTATTTTTTTCTTTTTTGGTTTCCCGTACGCTTTCCCTCTCTTTTAGTCTTCCTCCTTGTCACACCATCGAGTTGTCCATACCGATCAAGGATTACGGCCATATGTCTGTCGTCACAACCGCTGTGGGGCGACCTATACCCAGTTGGCACGATTGATCACCCACCAACGTACGACTCACAGTGGCATGATCCTCTTTATCCCTCAGGAATCCTCGTCGTCCAATTCTTCGCCACAATCCCAATCCCAAGCAGCATCAGCTACCACGACTCCGTCCGGAAACACACCCGATGACCCTTTCCCTTCTTCGCCGTCACAGACACCCGTTCCCTCTGGATACGAATCGACCCCAGTGCGTGTCTCGGCAGAAGGAATTTCTTTGGAAAGCAACAATTCAGCCTCGAGGCCCAGTACGCCTATAAATATGGGCGATTCGCACAGGAATTCGGGTGAGGTATTTGCTGATGACAGAGACAAGGACAAAGACAAAGCGCGGTCGACTTCCAGGAAGGAAAAGGGGGCTGCTGCTACTGCTCGGACCCCTATCTCTACTCCTCAACAGATGATGACCCCTTCCATACGGCCAATGGTCGAACAACAGCGTTCGCATACCGCTTCTCCCACGCCTCATACCACTGCTTCAGGAAACATCAATGCCTCGACGAATGGAGTCCCGCGGCCCGTATCTTCTACTGGCTACCACTCGGATGAATCTTCACGGAGCATGGGTGGCAGCGGCGGATACGACAGAGCTCGTGAGGTCCGGCAGGAGAATGAACAAGAACCTGATGATCTGAATGAGGAGGAGGAGACGGATGAGATGCGTCAGAGGCGAGAGGCTGCGTTGACGATGGCTAGCTTTAAGGATGTGGTCCGAGTGGAGCAACCACAACAACCACAACAGCAACCATCAGGACAACACGCACCCGGTCCTCCTCTACCTACAGAATATTATTCTCAAAAGCAACAGCCGCATGGAGGCCATTCTTACTCCAGTAGCGATGGTAAAAACTCTTCTCATGTTTACTCTTCAGGACCTTCTCCTTTTCACAGCAACAGCCATCCATCGTCCCATCATCTATCTCCTACTGGACAGCATCACCACCATCATGTCGCGTATCCTCCTCGGCAACAGCATCAGCAACAGTATTCGAATAACAATGACGACAAGTATTGGGCTGACGGCAGCAGCAACAACAAGGGCAATGGAGCATCAGCCAGAGGTGCCGTATCTGGTCCTTATGATTATTCGAGTCCGAATTATTCGATGCACCAAGCTGCTCGGCGGCTGAACCCGACGGCAATGAGGGATGGCCCACCACCGCATCCGGGAGATAAGCACAGCAACAACAGCAATAGCCCTTATGACCAACAGGATATGTATTTGAATGAGGGTGTTGCTGGTCCCATGAAAGGGTCACACTATGGTCCCAGCTTCTATCAACGCCAGCGTCCTCAATCGTCACAGCAGCAGCAGCAGCAGCACGGAGGAGGACCACCACAGGCTGCGCCTTACGGTCGCTCCGTTTAGTGAAGTTACTTCTCTTTTCATTTTTTTTATTGAATGTAGTATTTGTCATCATTGTACATTGTTTCTTAAAAAAAAAAAAAAAAAAAAAAAAAGGTCGCGTGGTTTTTTGTCTTTGGAATGACCGTTGGACCATGTGGGTTATTGGAGGGACAAATTTATTATTGAGTGGATTTAGAAGAAAATGTGCGAAAAAAAAGAAGTGTATGTTTTACAAGCGAATTTGATGTGAGAAGTGAAGCAAAGAAAAAAAAGGGGGAGGGAAGCTATGAAATACAAGGGTTGTTGCTGCGAAAAGGAAACGAAAGGGAGAAGGAAAATAACGCGAGAAAAGAGTAGACGCGTATTATTGCTGCGGATTTGAGACGCCGCTCTTTCTCTTTTTCAGGACACAAATTTTAGTAGTCAGAGTAGCCGCCAGTGGTGTTGTACTGAATACCACTGCTTTTGCTCGCGTAGTCGTAAGCTGGGCTGTACGCATCAGACTCGCTAAAGTTTCCTCCATCAGTGTTGTTGTTGCTGCCATAACCGCCTCCTTCGTTGCTGAGGTTGTTGTGGTTGTAGTTGGGAGATAACTGAGATCCATAGCTTTCTTGGTTGTAGGTATTAAAGCCCTGGTGATTGCCATAGCCTTGGTTGCCACCGAATCTATGATCGATATTGCTGTGGCCTTGATTGCCAGCAAAACCCTCGTTGTTTCCATAACCTTGGTGAGTGTCACCAAAACCATGATTGCCATCAACACCGTAGTTGATGAAGCCATAGCCCTGAATATGAAAGTCATAGCGCTGGTTGTTGTTGTTATTGCCAAATCCCTGCTGGTGCTGGTTGTGGTTGTTGCCAAAGCCCTGCTGGTTGTTGGTCCTTTTGTTGTCATAGCCCTGCTGGTGGTGGTTGTTGTTGTAACCCTGGTTGATGTAACTATAGCGTTGCTGGCTGGCATAGTCTAGATGGCGGCTGTTTCCTTGGACCCAGGATTGACCAGGAGTAGCAGTAATAGAAGCGGAACGAGCAGCGGGAGCAGGAACCATACCTCCCTGCTGAAACACCTGGGACGCGTTGTCCTCGTTCTGGTCGTGATAAGGGCTCACACTGACGGCGACGTATTCCTTGACTTGAGGCTGAGACTGGGCTTGGACCTGAACAGGGGTTTGGGGGTGGGTAGGGGTCTGAGCAGGAGTTTGAGCTTGAGGCCTCGAGGATGAGAGTGGAGAGTGGCTCTGCTCACGGTTGGGACGGTCATGGACAGGAGCCAAAGCTTGTGCCATAGCTTCATCTCTTGAGATAGGGGAGCGGCTCTGATCACGTCTAGGGCGTTCCTGAGTCTGGGTACGAGTGGCAGTGGAGCATGAAGTGGCTTTCGAGTGACTGGAGGTCTTGGTGAGAGAGGGGCGGACCCATGGTTCCTGTGCCTGGGCGTGGGTAGCTGCTGCTGGCGCGAGTTTTACGACAGTGGTCGCTTGAGGACGTGGCTTTGGCTGTACAGGGTGCATGGATTGTTCAAGGGAGTCAACCCATTCGCTGTAGACGTCGACTTCCTTGCTAAGGTCTATGTTTTGGACGAAAGATTGATTGTACCACAAGAGGGAGAGAAAGAAAGAGTTTGTTAAATAATGAAGTTATTCATGGCGTGCTCGGGGACCCGATCACGATCAGTCAATATGTAACATGCAGATAACAAACGGTTTGTAAAGAATAGGGAAACGATGACTTACGGTTGATGAGGCAGGAGTATCGTGCTGAGCAGATTTCGCAGATAAGAGTGCCGGCTCTCCTGTCAAAGTCACTATGTATGACGAGAAAAAAAAGGGAGGGTATCGTCAATTAACAAACAAATATAAAAATGCCAAGACCGTCGATCGGTAGCATAAACTATTATATAAACTACGACGCGACAGCAGCTACACCATATCAACGGAGAAAGAGAAGCAATAAACGAGGCTCGTAGAAAGAGGACTTACAGTTTGCAGATAACGGATTTTGAGTGGTGACAGGCGAGACAGTCAAAGATCTTGTCGAGTTTGAGTTCGCGCTTGGAGGTGTTGCGTCGTTGGAGGCTGCGACGTTTGGAGAACAGTGATGGCTTTGCCATTTTTGCTTCTGTGTGTTGTTTTTTTTTGTAGAGAGCGGTTGTTTTTGGTAGGTGTATGTGTGTATATATATGTGAGGAGAGTAAGAAGAGGTGGAAGTTTGTGGGAAGAGGGCTGTTGTGTGTGTGTGAGAGGAGAGTTTGCTGTATGGAAGAATGAGGGAGCGAGAGAGGGAGGAGTAAGAAGAGTAAGGGCAGTGTGTGTTTCGCAACTGCGAGTGAAGACTGACGTTAAGTCGACGTAGATGGGAATGAACAAAGTGAAGAAAAAAAAAAGAAAAGAAAAACAAAAAAAAAATGGCAGGGGACACGGCCTTCTTTTATACGGGAGTTTTTTTGGTGGCGCTGACAAAAAGAAATCTGCTGTGCCCGTGCCCAAATTTGGTCATGTGCCGCCTTCTTTTGTAATTCGCTTAGATGACCACACTTGAGGATTCACTTTGCCTCTCACACTCTTCCTCGTTCTCTCCCTTGCATCCGTTAGATATCTTCTTTTGTCACTCAAGGAAGAGAATGAGATTTCCCATTGATTTGGTGCTTGGATGTGAAAACAAAATAAACTTTCGCCTTTTTTTCACATCCACACAAGTACACTCTATACCTTTAGCCCCTTCTCTCGCTTTCATTTTTTATTTCCATCCCTTCTTTTTGCTTGTCTGTTTTTAACGCTAGCCAACCATGTTCAAACGACACACCCATCCACATGAAATTGCAGTATGAGCTTCATGGGAGAAGCCTGCAAAAAAAGTCAAGTGTCAAAAAACATGGCCAAAAGAGAAGCATCAACGCATTGATACTTGTTGATACATATTGAAAATTTCAGCGTGCTACCTGAAAATAGATCGGGTAGGGAAAAAATGAGGTCAGGAGCACAGCAACATGCTACTTGCGCATACTTGGATTAAGTCTTTGCAGAAGATGCTATCCCCTTGAATCTTTTCCAAATTTGGCTTAAAGTGACCTACATGTAGTGAGCCAAGGAATACCTGCTTGGAGTGGTGTGTGCGCTGTGGTACCCCTCCTCTCTCTGCCTTCCTTTTAAGTTTCGTTTCGTCCTTTTGCTTCTACTATAGTCACTTTCATCGTATTTGTCATCTTGTTCCTTGATATTCATAAAAAAAAGGTTATCGAGGTTTTTATTCATTCTTCATAATAGAGGTGTTGTTTTTGAAACAGCAAGACATGAATCTACCGAGTGAGAATCATCTCCCAGGGGTAAAAACTCTGATGCCCCGGCTGAGCCTTCAACCTCGCCTCTTCCTCTCCTATTTTTCCTTCATCTCCCTTCAAAACCTGCAACCCTCGGGACCAAGTCACTTCTAGCCCATGCTGGTACACCTGGATCGATGATACAGATATATCCTTCGGCACCTGTTCCGTCAAATGTAACTTCTGGCGTGTTGAGATATGGACGCATTTTGGGCAGGGGCAGTTATCGCGGAGCCAGATGTTGTCGAAAGTGAGGGCGGGGTGTTGTGGGTGATGGAACTGGGAGTTTGAGGGTGGGGTGATAATGAGCGAGGTCGAGTCGCGAGTAATTTGGACCATGGGTAGGGTTGGATCTTGATAATATGGTTCTTGCTCTGTTGAGGCGAAAGAAGAGAGATAGTCATCGTCGTTGTTATTGATAGTGACCTCGGTGGAAGGAGAGGAGGAAGAGGAGGAGGAGTACTCTTGGATGTAGGCAGGGCGGCTGGCTCGTGTGGCGAGGTCCCGTTGCTGCTGCAGGGACTGGATTTCGAGGTGAGCGGGGCAGAAGGTGAGCACCGAAGACGAAGCTGTGTGGACTAGGCGGATAGATGTGATAGTTGCAGTTGTTGCAGCCACCGCAGGCAGGAAAGACCGAAGAGCAGCAGAGACGGCGCTAGTGGTTCCTGTGGATGGGAGGGCAGTGTTTGTTGGCTGACGGTGCGACGTTGCCTAATCGTTATAGCGGAAAGACGAATTGACGTTTGTTATGTTAGCGGAGTATCGTTGGTATTCAGGGTAGTGTATGTGGTTGAGGATGAAGGGGTTGATTTGTTGGCTGAGTTTAGTGAAGAGAGGACAGGGGGGAGAAAAAAGGAAAAGATGGAGCTGTGGGACAGAGTCGACCATTTGGAGTGAACCGTGGGAACCTTCAAAGCTGAGATTTTTGTTTACCTTTGCTGTTGCCCGGAAGAGTCTAGGAGTGCCTTTTGAGAGTGGGGCGATAGTGTATTTGAGCATCTTGTTGGATGTATCTGTAGGAGGAAGAGAGGAGGGTGTGTGGGTGTGTCTTGGAGTAGGCGAAGGAGGGAGAGGTTGATGATGGTGAAGTAGTGAAGAGTAAAAAGTGAAGAGAAGTGGAGTAGAGAAGGAGAAGGAAAAGAAAAGAGAGAAGAAAAGAAAAGAATGGAAAACAAACAGCAAAATACAAAAGGCGGCCAAAGGGGTCAAAGATACAAAGGGAGGAGGGCAAGGCTTCCCCTGACGACCGCAAGGGAAATCTCCCCACAGAAACAGGTCTGCGTAAGAGCAGCCAATCACAGCTCATCTCTCTCTATATGTGTTGCAGTATCAATCTTGTTGCACTCATTCATTTGAGAGATATTTCCGACGACTTTTTGACTAACAGCAGCATTGTGTATTTAAGAACTATTGAGCTTTTGCCTCTCCGGTTTACTGTTGTAGCTTGTTGTTCACTCTGCCTTCTTCTCTTACCATTTCCACAAGGCATTAGTCCCAAGAAAAAGAGTGGGGTATCAGGGTGGAGTTTATTTGTTTAAGAATCGTAATGGTACAAGGAGAGCAGGAAGAGTAATAGAAATGAATAATAAGTAGAATCAGGCAGAGTTAGACACCCTTGACAAGGACGACGGTCAGGGTGTCGCCCGTAGGACCCCAGCTCAGACGCTGGTTGACAAAGATTCCAAACCATACAGAGAACACTACAAACATAACCACCGACAGTATTCCAGACAGTAGCATATCTATGTATGAAAAGTAAAAAGAGTAAGGTTGGGTGGCAAACTTGAGTTGATTGCTGCTGTGCCTTTTGTTGCTTCCTTTGTATGAATGGATGAAAAGAATATCCATGCTTCAGAAGTTGATCGCTGTCTGTCCTTTGATAGCCCTCACTAGCCCGGTCGATTGGTTAGTTGGTCGTTTCGCCTTAGTCCTGGCGTGAAGTTGTATGCCACAACAAGCTCTCCTTTTTACTTCATCACACCAACGTAAGGTGGAACTTACAATGGCGCACTTGTGGACTGAGATCAGCACGTTTCCTGACAGGCCAGACGTAGAGGACGTTATAGACCCAGAGCATAGGCAAGAGAGCAAAGCCGCCAAAGAACAGCTTCTTGGACGTTGCCAGGATCTCCTCCGGCTTCATCTTTTCAATCGGCTTTGCCATTCCTGCTAAAGTTGTGTTGTTTGGTTTGGATGTGCTTTGATGGTGTTTTTGTTGTGGTTAAAGAAGTGGATAGAGTGGGACTGAAGAGAGAGCGATAGAGAGAGGAAGAGAAGTGAGCAAGGAGGGTTTGTGAATGGGATTGTTGTTGTTGTTCGGCTAAAGGTAAAAGAGAGGTGAGTTTGAGTGCGTCGAGATGGTTTAATGGTCCATTCCACCCTTCACATTGCACTTTCTCCCTTTCGCTGAGCCCAATGGTCACGTGTAATGAGTCTCCAGTCTTTTTTTCAAGCTTCGCCTGTTCCTGAACAAAAGCGATCTTTACCATTCAACAAACACAAAGAAGCAAGGAAGGAAGAAATGAACGCGCTGGTCAGCTATGCGAGCGATTCGGATTCGGACTCGAACGAAGGACTCACCACTACCATCGTCGAACAAAAGACAGTTCCTCCGAATACTGTGTCCACACCACCACCAATAACAACTTCGTCAGCAACACCGTCTAAACACCAAACATCAGAAGACACCCCAGAAACTCGGACACCAGATCTCCAAGAAGAAGCCGATACACAGCAAGACAGTCGGGAAGAACATCAGCGGCTACAGCCAGATGAAAATGATGACGAGGATGATTTCGTATCGGCAGCGTTGAAGGATCTCCAATCCTTTGCGGCCTCTGTCGACGACTCCACAGCCTCGGCTCAAGTTGATGATGCAATGGTTTCAGAGGCTGTACCAGTTGAGGATCCGTCTTTAAGTACTGCTACTGCTATCGCCGCTGTCTCTGGTGCTCAACCTTCACGAGATTCAGACCAGTTCGATACGACAGACATGGACGTTGATCAACCTGACACGGCTTCAAACATGACAACAGCAACAGCTACGGTACCTCAATCAACAACACCCATCGACTTTACGGCAGAGCAACAAATTATATTCGACTCCTTCCTCCAAGAAATTAGTGCCATCCCACTCCTCCCGTTACCTTCTACCGACCAACCGCCTCTACCCCCCAGGACATCATCTCATGACCCTTCCTCCGCATCCACTTCAAAATCAACGCCAGTTGACGACGACGGCCACTGGATCCAAGCACAAACCCCACAAACAATCTACAGCCGGATCCACCAACTCTCTACACTACCAAAGACAGAAAGATTCAACCCCAAGGAGGTCGAGAACCGGTTAATCGAATTTGCGATCCGGCTTTTGGATTGGGAGCAAGGCGGGCTTAAACATGTTTATTTCTTAGGCGAGGAACGGGCCTCCAGAGAACTGGAGTCTCGGAGGCGGAAAGAGGAGGAAGAGAAGAAAGTATCCGGAGAGAGCAGTGATGACGATGAGGAAGACGAAAGTGAGTCTGGCGCTGGAAGAGGAGGATCATTACCACGGTATGGTGGCGTGGTAGGCGAGATGATCGAGTTTATGTATGCCGTAGAGAAGATCGCTCCACCGGATGACCATTGGTCGGTCGTTTGGAGTCTAAAGGAGCTTAGCTATGGGTTTTGCCATCCCGCGACAGTAAGTGCCCTTCTCATCTTTGTTCGTTATCTTTTGAGCTAAATTTTTTCTCCAATATGTTGTTGCTAATTAATTTTTTGTGTTTGCTTTCACGAATTTTTTTGTAGGGAATGCAATCCGAGGAGTACCCTTCTACAGAATTACGGAACCGTCTCAACCCGCCATCATCTTCTTCAGAAACAAAAACCCCGATTACCGACAGTTAAATAAAAGCATCAAGTTTTGCCCAGGAGAATCAGAGTGATGAGTTTATTCCAAATATCGCGTGATACTACAGGAAAAAGAGGAAAATGTGCAATGCAATGTGTATGTTGGTGGTGGGTATGAACCCTATGACAATGTAGTAAAAGAATGCGAGTTGAAAGCAAAGGGGACAAAGGCAAAAGAAAATGAAGGGCTGGGAGTGTGGGCTTAAGAGTTAAAGACGGCATCCATTGCCTGGCGTTGCCGCTCTTCTTCCTCACGCAGTCGTCGTTCTTCCTGACGTTGTGCCTCTCGAGCATCTATTGAGAGGAGTTATCATAGGCAGAGAGATGGGATCAGTGCATGATAAATCATTATGGTGAGAGACATATTTGAATACATGAAATTTGTAAAAGTACCTTTGGCAGCTTGGATCTGGGCTTTCTCTTCGGCAATCTGCTCAGGCGTCCGTCTAACTCTCAAACCCAATGCACCCTGGACAAGTCGTCGCGCAACAGAATCAGTCTTGGCTGGCCGAACGCCATTATATGCACCGCTTGACGGTTTTCCTGCATTCCGAATACTGTCTTTATCAGGGCCATTGTATGGCTTAATCTTTGCAATCTGGTTCGTCAAATTGGAGATATATGCTTGTTTCGCTATTAACACAAAGAAGGGAGGAAACATTTTAGGGATGAGAAACGACATCAGCGTGCGTAATGATATAAAAAGGTTTAAAAAGAAGGGTGGTAACATACCGACGGCGGCAGATTCAAAGATAACTAGGGCTTTGGTCTCATCGACCCATTTGATCCTGAAGCCTCCTGATCGGTTCTCGTAGGCTCCAAACATGTCTGTCAAGTGTGCAGTCTTGATCGACGCTGAAAAGTCGTAGAGCTCCAAAATATACATGTCGTCGTTGGATACTAGTATTGGTAAAATTGAACAAGATCCAAGAAAGGAGGAATGTTAAAGGCGAATTAAGTAGACACTTGAGCTCAATGCTACGTTACGGAGAGCTAAAAATGGCAAGGAAAGCTTACCTTCAGACCAATTACCAATCTTGGACGGGATGGAGCTTGAGGAGGTAAGCAAATGCTCTGCTGGGTGCTTACGGGTATCTTTCGGCGCGGCAGGGATGCCATCATCATCCGAGTTCTGTAAGGCCAATTCCCATTCCTCGGGCTCGTCCGTACTTTCGGTGCCGTCGGGTGATCCAGATCGCGAGGCCGAGGCTGATGTCGACAAGTGGACGCGCTCAAACTGCGCCGCAAGGTTCGATTCCTGATCCTCACCATCAGCAGTTCCTGGAGTTCCAGTTGTTGTAGTAGTCTCGGTCGGTTTGGGCACTTCTCTCCTCCAAGATCCTTCATCGGATCGGTCCGGTCTCCTTGATGCTGCGGCATTAGAGTCCTGTGTCCGTCCAGATAATCGTGAATACGTTGATGTAGAAGATGACAGATTGTTGTTGTTGGTGGATCGAGTTGAAGTGTAGCTGCTTGATCGTGAAAAGACCGAATTGGGTCTGTTCTCATCATCGCTGTAACGTCTGAGGACGGTCGCATCGAAATCACGTCCTCGTGGTGGATGCCGTGGTGCTGGTGGTGGCGTCTGTGCTATTAGAGATGGCTGTTGTGATGAAGGCGAGGAGGTTGATGCAGAGCCGTATCCACTCTTGTTGCTGTTGTTCCTGCTGGACCCATTTCCATTTGATCCATTGCCCCTGTAGTCCCGGTCCCGGCCTCCTCTGGTGCCACCGTTTCCGCTGTTTGACTTCGAAGCACCGGAGCTGCCGCCGTTTGTTCCAGGTCCCATGAACTTTCCTCGGCCACGACGTTGGACATCATTACTTGACGAATTGTTGCCTGACCTGGAGGACGAAGATGTATCCTCAAACCCATCATCCCGACCATAGTTACTACTGCTGCGAGTAGTCAAAGTATTCCGAGGAGCTGCTGGTCCGTTGACCTGTCGAAGTGATGAGGTAGTCGAGCTCTGTTGAGAGTCGGTTGATTCTGAAGGAGAAAGAGGATTGGAGGCATCGTCGTTGGCTCCCCGACGGTGACGCGGGATGTAAACATCGACCTTTGGTAGACGCCTGCTTGCACCATCTCCACCTCCGTTGCTGTTGCTGTTTGTGTTGCTGTCGCCTCCGTTTCGTCCGCTGCTGCCGCCGCGGGGTTGGTTCTGTAGTGGGTCCATTGTAGGGATTATTTGCAGATTGTGGTTTGACTCCTGTCCGTAATGTGTACGTGAGAAAGGAGGGACTGATGGAGTGTTCGTGAAGTAAAGGAGTATGTAAGCAAAAAAGGAAAACTAAGAAAGTGAAAAAAAGGTTCCTTTTCTTTGGTTCAAAAAATGAAACAAAGCCACACTCTCCCCACTTCTCAAAAAAGGCTGTTTCTCCATCAGTTTGGTTCATTCTTCAGACACACCTCAACAAACACATTCAGCCAAGGAACAACACATACAGGACAATCACAGGAACAGCAAAAGAGAACAACAACATGAGCACAAACATCAAGAAACGCAATTACCGCAAGAAGCGCGAGGACACTCCAGAGGACTCACCTGCTGCTGGCGGCACCTCGTCCGAGACAGGAGCAGCAGCAGTCGAGGGCACAACTGCCCAGGACGACGAACCAGAGGGACTCAGGTACGAAAGTTTACCGTATCCTCACTCAGCAGCGCTTTTTATAGGCGATCGCGAATAAGACACGAATCGTTTGACTAATTGTTGTCATCGTATGCTTCAATAATCTGGAAATACAAATAGCCTGGACGAGCTAATTGAACTTCGTAAGTTCCGCCAGCGTCCCGCAGGAATTGCAGCCGTTGATCTGCTGGTTGGAGACACTACAGGAAAGAAAAAGAAGAAGGACAAGATCGTCGCTGCCGATCCGTACAAGCTGCTGTCAGGAGGAGGACTCATCGATATGGATGAAGTCCGTCGCAACGAAGAAGGGTATGCGATCTTCTTTATGGTTGTCCGGAAGGAGGTAGTAATGTGACGTACCTGTCTGCTTGCAATGTTCTAACTTAAATTTCTCAAACATATAGTGAATCGTCAACAAAGTCAGGAATGATGAACACGTTCACGAAACAGACGAACGCTCTGGATGTCGACAAGCATATGATGAAGTATATCGAGGACGAGATGAAGAAGCGACGAGGCGAGGCCGGAGATGGCGAGGATACGAATGAGCAGTCTGGAAACTATAACGGGGACACCGATATCCTGGATGAGCTCGGGATCAGGGTATGTCTTTGAGATCCTTGGATTCATGAGAGTCTTTTTTTTCTGTGCTGCTACAATGGGATATTTCATTTAGGCGTTTTTTGACTGACGCTATCATTATTAATGTTTTGATATTAGAAAACGGCACCAAGACCTGAGCAGGAAGGAAATGTTCAACTTTCTACAACCATGTTGACCGCCATCCCAGAAGTAGACCTTGGCATGGAGTACGTTCCAGAACGATTATATTCTGATCGGATCATTCTTTATTTTGCGAGAACAGCATGTAGCGCAAACTGATGTTAACTGATATATTGCGTTTTCAACCATTCGTATCATCACCTCATTTTCATAGTGCAAGGCTGAGGAATATCGAGGAGACCGAGAAGGCAAAGCGCAAGCTGTTTGAGGAGCGGTCAACTACGAGTATCACTGCCAACGAAAGAGTAAGTATCATACTTTTCACTGCCAATCAACATAGCGCCTTCACTGGCCAATTCATACGTGGCGCACCTCTTGACATTTGAATCAATTAACAATTTTATTTTGCATTGTTCATCTTTTTACCATCATAGTTCTCACAACCAGCATACATCCCTTCCGACAGCGAACGCATTTCACACCATCGCCAAAATAACCGCAACAACAACAATAATAGCAACAACAGCAATAACAGGAATAATAACTATAACAACAACCAGTCAGGAGGAGTACCCAACCATCGATTCCAGAACTATGGCAACAACAATAACCATGGTAACAAGGGTGGTGTTGGACGTGGTATGGCGACGGATGATCTTGTGATGGAGCGTTTCAAGAAGCGTACCAGGCGCTAATTAGCATCCTTTTCAGACTGAGGAAAGCGCGTACTTTTTTCCTATATTATTTGAAGGAGACAATTTTTCGTAATAAACAAAAAAAGCGGCTCGCATCTTCGCGGAACACAGACAGGTTCAAATATACACTGATACGCAAACACATATGCTAATATATGGGCATGGTAAACAAAAGCACAGAAAAGGAGGGGAGAGGGAAGAGGAGCGTGTGTGGTGGGTTGTGGTTGTACGCGTGGACACGTTTTTTTCATCGTGTGATTGCCATTCAGACACACAGAAATGCTTAAGTTCTTTAGAAACCCCGTGATTTCATACTTCTGTGCGCATGTGAGACCACCGACGTCTGTGAGCTGTCCTCATTTGTTCTCCTGAACGTGTCCCACTTACTTATTTTTCACACAACAAACACACCAAGCCACAAGAGAACGGAACGTTCGTCGGGAATGACGAGTTGAGACGGAAATATGCACAGACAGACCAGGCACAAACGAACTATACACCCAGCAAAAAAAAGAGAACCATAACAAGCAAGAGGAGAAAAGGGAAGTGAGGGTATGATTTTTTCAATGCATTTATTATGTTGTCTTTCATAATCATTTGTCTTTTTGTAATGTTCAAATCGACGTCTAAGTAGGAGCAGACAAGTGCGGGGGGTGTTGTTATTCTTGAAGGAGAAAAAGAAACACAAAGCGCGCTTATCCGGAACCGCCAGAGTAGGCCTTGCCGAAGAAGATGACCTGGAGCTGATCGTAACCAGACAAGACACCGGCACCAGCGATGGCACGGAGAACGTTGGCACCAGCACCCTTGAAGAGAGACTTGTAACCCTCCTTGCTGACGATCTGCTTGAAGGCATCGAACGAGGAAGAGTACTTGACGGCCTCACCAGAGGTCATCATCATTCTTCTGCGGACGGTATCGACGGGGTAGGAGGCGAGACCAGCCAAGTTGGTAACACCGAATCCGAGAATGAAGGAGGCGAGGAAAGATCCCTGGAGCTGAGAAGGCAACAAGGGCTTGACGGAATCGTAAAGACCGAAGTACAAACCACGGTAAATGATAATACCGAAAGCAGAGAGAGGGAAACCGCGGTAAAGACCGGCAATACCATCGGTGGCGATGGTCTTGCGGTAGACATCAATGAGACCGTTGAACTGGCGGGTACCACCGTTCTTGCCCTTGGCATCGTTGGCAAGACGGGTACGGGCGTAATCCAAAGAGTAGACGAAGAGGAGGGAGCAGGCACCAGCGGCACCACCGGAAGCAATGTTACCGGCGAACCACTTGGCGTAACCGTCACGCTCCTTCTTGAAGTTGAACATGGCCTTGAAGTAATCCTTGAAGGCGAAGTTCAAAGCCTGGGTGGGGAAGTAACGGATGACGTTGGCGGTGTTACCTCTCCAGAGGGGCTTGATACCCTCATCGGCAATGACACGCTTGAAGCAGTCAGTGATGCCCTTGTAGGGGTGAGAGAGACGGCCGGTCTTGAGCATCTCATCCTGGTTCTGGAGGAGAAGCTTGATACGCTCAATGGGGGCAGCAGCAGTCTTGGAGACGGCGGCGGAAACACCTCCCTATTCGATTATATTGAATAGATAAAGCAAACATACGTTAGCAAATGGAATCAACTGGTTAAAGAATGCTTGAGCAAAATAAGAAAAAACTAAAACCTAGCCAGATAAAAGTCAAGGGCGGGGTAGATGGAAGAGAAAAATGTAATCGGGAAGAACGAGAAGTGGGTGTCGTGAGGTCGGGTCGGGTGTTGTTGATCGAGATCACGAGGCCAGAGAAGAAAAAAGGATGAGGACGGAAAAGGGAAGGGTCGAGGAGGGGTAAAAAAAAAAAAAAAGCAGGGGCAGAGTCGCAGAAAAAGGGACACTGAAAACGAACGAATAACGATAAGAAAGCTCTGCTGGCATACACCGAGTACACTAGCTCGCTTGCTTCCATCCGCCTCTCTCTGTGGCCGTCATCATCTTCCATCCGTCTGCCGAGTGTGCTGTTCGTCTGATCCGAGATCGACGACTGTGGTTGATCCTCGATCTCGTTGATCTAATTTTTTTTCTGCGTTGTCGTCGTTCGTTTGTTCTTCCCCTACGGTCACAATGATACCAACGCTGTAGAAGAGAAATAGAAAAAGGGAAGAAGTAGATATGGCAAAGAGTATCCCTACCATGAGGAAATCGGCGGCGAAAGCCTTGGCGTCCTTCTTAGGCTTGGTCTGGGTAGACATGGTTATGAGAGAGTAGGGAGGGGAAAGGGAGGGAACAAACGAAAACCAGCACTTCCGACATTTTTATTCTCTCCCCTCCCTCCCGAGCACTCAAGTGGACGGTAACACTTACGATAGACAGGAACAAAATTTTGCATCCAAACAAGCCACATCTCCCCGTGTATCTCGAACGTCACACCTACTTTAACTAATTAAGGGGACAAATGCTGAATACTATCAGTCTTTTTTTTATTCTTGGCCACTCACAACCAAGCCAGACACTACACTCAGACAAGCTTTACACAGGAAGAAGCTATAAGGACGCCACCATGGAGGGCAGCTCAGCAACAACTGCACAACCGACCATGGACGCGACAACCCCAGGCATGGACGTGTCAACCCCGAATACAATCTCATCCGCCGTCCTCAACGACGCCGTCAATGAGAATGTCAAGAACATCAAGCGCAAAGTCATCAGCGTCTCCAAACTCATGGAGATCTTCAAGAACAAAGAGTCTGGTGCGCATTTTACGCACTGAAAACCCCCAAAGGAATTAAAATAAAAAATCAAGGAGGGTATGTTATAATGTCACAGGAAACTAACATGTCTTTATTCATTATTGTATGACATGGAGTAGAGATGGACGCGGTCAAGAAGGAACTGGAGGACACCAAAGCACAGGTCGTCACTCTCCTACAGGCAGCGGCGAACATACCTGGCGTAGACACTAACGAGGTCGACGAGCTCAAGGCAGAGGCGGAAGTAACAAAGACAAAGCTGAGAGAATACGAGGCACAGGTCAACAAGCTCTCGCAGTCTCTTAGATCCCAGCAGATGCTGAACAAGCAGCTCGAGGAGAAGATGCACGGACAGGAACGTCTCAACGCCGAGGTCTTGGATCTTCAAAAGAAGCTCAACCTTGCCAACAAGAATCTCGAGCAGGCGAATCGCAAACGGTAAGGATTTGACAGGATTTATGGTTATTTCACAGTTGCGTACTGATCTGGCTCGTTTTTCACATAATAATGTCGATGTTTATTTCGTACACTGTAGGAGTACTGAAGTATCAGCACTGCGGGAAAAGTTGATGAAGGCTACTGCAGAGAACACCGACAGAGTCACATGGATGGCGGAGAGCCGGAAAAAGTGGCTACAGGAGGAAGAAACTCGGAAATCCAAGCGCGAGACGGAGCTGGAGAGCAAGATCGAGGAGCTCAGCAGTCGGCTGGAGGACGTTGGGACAGAACGGTATCTCGACATGGAGTTGGCAAAGGAGGAGGTCAAGACTGCCGAGGAAAAGCATCAGAGATTGGCAAAAAAGGTCGAAGAGCTGCATGAGAAACAAAAGGCTCTGAATACGATCATCATTGATCTACGGAACGAGAACTCGGAACTTGAACGTCGACTGGAGAACCACCAGGGCACCGAGGAGTTTATGGAGATGGGAGGCGCAGACGACTTTTTCGAGGAGATTATCCCCGAGCAAGGAGGAGGAGGTGGTGGCTCCCAGCAGACAACAGTGGCCAACACTGTTGAGTCTATCAAGTCGCCCATCATGACAGTCAAGTCACCCGTTCTGACTGCTAGGTCTCCCAACATGGCCAGGTCACCCATTATGAGCAGGATATCGAAACCAGCAGGACCAATGTCGCCACCAATGGCGCCTGTACATCTCAATGCCGGCGACCTTTCAAAGCTGCAATTGGATTCAGCTTTGGAGTCCTTGGAACAACTGAAAACTCAGTTCTCGATGCTTCGGTGGGTTGGGGGCAGCAAGGACGACAAGCAGAGGATTGCGGTTCTGGAGGAGCAGGTCATGACGCTAACCAAGGAGAGGAGTGCTCTTCAAGAAACTCTCACACGGCAATTCACGATGCCACAACCATTCACCTCACCATCACCGCATATCCATCCTACAATCAGCATGTCAGCGGTAACTGCTCCGACTGCCGTTGACACTATTGCGCGAGTCGAGCCACCGGCAAGGAGGAGCAAGAAGAGACGAGTGGAAGAGGAGGTGGAGGATCTGGAGATGGAGCTTGACCATGGCATTGTCGCAGGACCCGATGATCGCCATGAAGATGTCCTTGCTCATGTAGAGGAAACTGTACAACATAGCGAGGCAGTCACGGACTTAGAATCTTCGGCAACACTAGCAGCACCAGCGAGAACGGTAGCTTCAGAAGCACTGGAGGCGCCAGCACGACGCAAGCCCGGCCGGCCAAAGAAGAACCCAGACGCTGTACCAGAGCCGCCCAAGCAGAAACGAAAGTACACCAAGCGGGAGACGAAGGCCAGTGCCAGCACAATGGATTTTTCGCAAGTGGAGATCAGGAATATCTCTGTTAATCCGCTTACTCCGTCCATCACGAACCCCCTTGCCTGTAAGCATTTTTTTTATAGACTATGGCGAATATTTTGGTTTGTGCTCTCTGGTTCGCTTTGCTAACCAACACGACTCGCCATTGTCATTATGACTCTAGACTTCTCATCATTGATGAACTCGCCCATTGTCGACGACAGCCAAGCACATACGAAACTGGACATCATTGCGACCATTTTGCCGGCCAAACTGGATGCATTGTTTGAGGCTGTACAAAAGAAGATTCCTGATATTGCTTCTACCGTCAAAGCATACAGGAAGAAGTCCGTTCATTATAGTGACAAAGTCAAAGCTTGGTCGCTTGACGGATTCGACGACATTACAATTTGTAGAAGCTTTTCTGATTCAGAGACCAACATTGCCCTCTTGATTTGTCTCCTGGATGCACGGTTCCCAGATGTAAGCTCCGAAAGGATTACAAACAGGCCCTTTGGAAATGAGGTACGAATATCGATCCACTGAAATCTGACAATCTTATATTCTTTGGTCTCGATTTGCTAGATGTGCATCCCCTCAAAGTTTTACACATTTGCGTATGAATCGATATTGCATGGTGCAACCAAGGAAGATCAACTGGAAACCACATCGTAAGTATTCTTAGTATTAAATGTCGTCGCCAACAGATATGCTCAAGGATCTATTTACGACAATGTCAGATAGTAATCGCATATCTTTTGTTGCCCTGTCTTGATCGATAGAATTCTGTTGAGAGTGCTGACAGCGGTGTATCAGGTACAGGATAACCCGCAGCCCATCCAGGTCCTCGCCTACGACCTTTTGCGCGAGACAACCATCCCCAAAGTGACCCTTTTCCTCTCCGAGACTATCGCCGCCGTTTGGCCCTCGATATTTGTCATTCCACCTGAAGCCAAAGATGAAGCTGGTATAGATTATTTTCGTTCTTTTATATATGTCATTTGTTGCATAGTCGCCCTTCAGGCTGTTGTTATACCAACTAACAATCTTACGCATATCCTTTGAAATACTTTAGATCCTCGACGGCTAATGCTTACAGCCTTCCAAGCGGTCCTTGGATCTTTGCAGGCTGGAGCTGGCGAGGGTACAAAGGTATGATATCATCATAATAATAAGGTACTGTTATGTCGTTGCTCCATCTACTCTAACTGTTGTGCTGACAAAGCTTTTTTCTTTTGCTTGTAACTATAATAGAACTACTTTGCGACGTTTACCAAGAAATGTGGATGGCCGGTTACCGATGAGGCGCCTTATATGGATGAGGTGACTAAGAGCATTATGGATAGTATACTTGCACCAAGCTTTGTTGACAAATGTCAGACAACACCAGGACTTGAGTTCTCGATCCGCAAGGCGCTCGAGCTTCTGTTGATCTATGTATACGATTGGGAAGAGCTCTTCAACGAGGTTCTTAAACCCACACTCTTCAAGCAGATCTTCGACCCTACTCTCCACAAGTTTGCCTTGCCACTCGTGGCATCAGTTGTTCGGGAGGCACGCTGCAAGTCCTTGAATGCGGACGGCCAGACTGTGACGAACGATACCCGTCCAGTCTTGCAGATGCTCAATGCGATCCTGAAGGCTGATGCGACTTTGAGCCACCAAGCGCAGTCGGCACTGGCGATTGTGGCGTTGAGCAATGGCCAGAGGGAGCAGCTGGAGGAAGTGAGCCAGTGGTATGAGGGGCTGAGGCCGGCCGAGCGAGTGTCTATGCCCCGGGCCCTTCAAGATGTTCTTGCATAATTGCGTATCCCTTCTTCTTTCCCCTATCTCTATTATTACCACCCGTTACTGTACGATACGATGTACCATAGTTTGCATACCACGCCATTTTAACCAAAAATTGAGAGCCACCCATGCAATTCCATATGATGATGCGAGCCCATGTTTTTTTTATGTTGATTTTTGTGCGAAAATGGAGATGAAATCGCGAACGCGCAGAGCGTGCCCGCGTGTTCTTCGTGTGTCTGGTCGGTCTCGATCGCGTCACCCTTAATTAATCAGGCAAGACAGATGCAATTTTTTTTCTTCGCTGTGCGGGGTGGACACGAGAGGACCGACTAGCGAGAGAGAGAACGAGAGAGTGACTTCACTCTTGGCTAGAATTGAGTGGACTGCCGCCTAACGGTCTTTTTCTCCCTTTTGCTCAATGACTTGTTGTTGGCGTCTTCTTTTTCTTCCTCTTCTCTACCTTTTATCCCTTCGTCCTCCTCCTTTACCTCCCATCTGCCTTTTTACTTCACTCACGAACCCATACAGTCGGTCATCTCTCATCAACAACACCCTCCCTCCCCACCCCTTTCTCCTTCGCCTTGCACTCCACAGTCTAACAAACTTTGGACAGGCAATCGACCCTCCCTCCCTCTTTCTCTCTCTCTCAACTCACTCACTTACACTTTATTCACTTGCATCTCGCCATCAACACCAACAAAACAACAACAACAAACAACAACAAACAACAACAACAAACAATAACAACAATAATAACGACAACAACTCAACAGCCTAAGCCCGAACGCCTTTTTTTTCTTTATTCCACAACAATGGGTGGCGACAGTGGCAACAGCAACATCTACACGGCGATTTACTCGGGCGTGCCAGTCTACGAGCTCATGTGCCGCGGAATCGCCGTTATGCGTCGCACCCACGACTCGTTCTTGAACGCCACTCAAATCCTTAAGGTTGCCGGGATCGATAAGGGCAAGCGGACAAAAATTCTTGAGCGAGAAGTTCTAACGGGACCTCATGAAAAGGTCCAGGGTGGATATGGCAAGTACCAAGGAACCTGGTAAGGATGATCTTTTGTTGATATTTGGCAGTTACTACAACCCTTATCCCGCGAAAAAAGAAAAAAGGCGCTATACATCCTTCCCCCGCAGTTCGGGTCAAGAATCGACTTTGGTCTGTGCCAGTTCACTCGTACTAAGCGCCTATTGTATTTATTTTTTTCTTATACTGTCTTCCTCATGCTTCCTTGTTTCCCCACTGTCTTCTGTTCTGAAACTTTTTCTGTACTTTCAAACAATCCAAACAACGTCAATTCGCCAAATAATTAGGGTTCCGTTCCAGCGCGGCAAGGATCTGGCGAAGCAGTACAAAGTCGAGCCACTTCTCCGCGACCTCTTTGATTTCCAGATTCCCGAGGGACATGATGCGATCACACCGTCCAAGGAAATGTTTCAGGCAGCACTCAAGGCTAAAGAGCGACCCAAACCCATCGCGGCGGTGGCGCCCAAGGCAAGTCCATCCGCTAAACGTAGCCGGAATAGCCCCGCACTGACCCCAGGATCAGCAGGATCCTTCAACCACGCCCCATCCATGACACCCTCGCCACTCCATCCATCCTTCAACGTGCCTTCGCCAATGATCCCGTCTTCACCACAGTGGCCTGCAGATCAACCGCCTAGGAAACGATTCAGAACCAACAACTCTCCGCCACCTCTGCACGAGTTTGACGACGACGGTCGTTCTCACAACTATTACAACCATGGGCCACCACCACCTCCTTCCCATCACCACCACCATCGTCAACACTCGAGCCAGCATCACTCGCCTCATCACTCATATCACGGCGGCTATGGGCATCAACAACCGTACCACCCACCTCACCGCGGCGATCCTTATTCCGAGTATGGAGTAGATTATGACTCGGGACGTCGATCAGGACACATTATGGCACCAGTATATGACGAGCCTCCTCTGGAAGGCGCGGAAAAATACAGGACCATTCTTATGAGCATCTTTTTGAACGACGATCAGGATCCGATCCCCGATCTCCTCACCGACCCTGTCTCTCCTCCCGACCTCGACATTAACCTTGTGATCGACGATCAGGGTCACTCAGCAATGCACTGGGCGGCGGCCTTGGCGCGGATACCTGTTCTGGAACTTCTTGTCCGAAAGCAGGTTGATATTCGTCGAGTGAACTATAATGGCGAGTCGGCGTTAATTCGTGCGGTGCTGGTGACCAACAACTTTGACAAGCAGTCATTTCCGATTCTGTTGAGCCTGCTTCACCAGGCCATCCCTTTGGTCGATCGCAAGAACAGGACATTGCTTCACCATATTGCCATCACGGCTGGAATCCGGGGCAGGGAGCAGAGCTCACGGTACTATATGGAATGCCTGCTTGAGTGGATCGCTCGTCATGGTGGAGATTTTGAGTCGATCGTGGATGTTCAAGACAGAAATGGAGATACGGCCTTAACGATTGCTGCTCGTGTTGGAGATCGTTATCTGGCCAAAGTTCTGATGGACGTTGGTGCCAATCGGGACATTGAGAACAAGGTCGGCTTGAAAGCCGATGATTTCGGTGTTGATGACATCCAGGTAAGTGTCATTTTTGCCAAGCTTTAGTCTCTTGCTTCGTGACAACACGTTTTTTTGAGACAGATATACTTACGCCGTGGTTACTGCTTTCTTCTTTTGGACACTCCGAATATTAATAGTCAACACGTCAACAACAGCCCCGCCCATCCAGCAATAGTAGCGCCGCTCCAACAGCCCCAGACCCAGGCGTCAAGGAAGACTTGGACAAGATGGCCAAACACGAAAAGCGAGGAGGCGACATTTTGAATGGTATGAACGCAATTTAATTCTCGTTCATTTTTTTTTTTAGTCATGCGACTGAGCGGCACATATACGACAAGTTGTATCTTTGGAACCTCGTGACTGGACTGACCCATGGACTGACCAACACCCCTTTTTTTCTATGATCTCGTATGGAACAAAAATTTGTTGTGACAGTGGTACAAAAGATGTTGGATGAACTGGATGGAGAGTTCTCCCATGAGATCATGGCCCGACAGGGACAACTCCAGGATGCCTTGGGGCTTCTTCGTCAGGCAACTGCAGAGCTGTCCGAGACCCGGCGGAGCATCAAACAGTATCGGACACAGTCGTTACAGTTGACGGAAGCTCAGCACAAGATCAAGAATTTGGAGCAGGCGTTGGAAGAGGAGGTCAAGAAGGCGCGTAGTCTTCCCGGATATGCGGGCCTTGAGCGGCACGAGGACGGATCTGTGGTGAATGATGTTGATGTGGATGCTCACTTTGCGGTGCCTTCCTCAGCAGCAAAGAAGGATACAGAAAAGGGTGATGGTTTGAATAACGGAACATCAGTAGCAGAAGAAGCGTCAGCAACTACAGCGACGTCGTCAACGACAACGAAGGAGGGAGAGCTGCAGGAAGAGATTTTGCGTTTGAAGGCGCGCATCCACGCGTATGAGCAGCATTCGAAGGAGCTGTCGAACGAGCTAGTTGAGATCAAGGACAAATCTTTGGACAAGGAACTACAGTGCCGCAAAGTGATTTCAATCTGCTGCAGCATCCCTCTGGAGAAGGTCGACGAAATGCTTGTGCCATTGACACTTGCGGTGGAAAGTGATGGTGCTAGTCTGGACCTGTCGCGTGTTGCTGGGTTCATGAGCAAGGTCAAGCAGCAGGATGGTATTGCGTCTATCGCCGCTGCTGCCGTCGGTGGCAGTGGCAGTAGTAATGCCAACGGTGATGGTGGTAGCAGAGATGCCAACGGTGCTGGTGATAGCAGTGATGCTGCTGCTCCTGTTGCTGCTACATCTCGTGCCGCCTCCCCAGCCGTATCGCTCGCGTCGACCGCTTCTTCTGCCCTCCCCGTCGCCCTTTAAGAGACTTTTCGTTATTCATTGTTAGTTGTTGTTTTTGTCGTACATCTCTTTCTTTATTTCTTGTTTAGTTCTGTTCTCTTGTCGTATTTATTGTTTCTTTCATCTGTACTATCATCTTTTTTCCTATAGTCTTTACAAAAGCAGGTATTTTTTTTTTCCCAGTCATCACAGTTTTTCTACTTCCTTGAACAAACACATGCAAAAAAAAAATTCTCTTTTTTTTTGGTTCTTTGAATCCTTTAAGCCATAGACATCTTGTTCATATTACGAAACAAACCAAAAAAAATCATTCATCAAAATATGTTTTTGTTATTATTATGATGTGCGGCCAGCCATTGGACAATGGGTGACCTTTCTATGTTGTATAACGACTATGTGTACAAGGGTCATGAAGACATGATAAAGACATAAGGGACATGAAAACTGAAATATGAAAAAAAAAATACGAATGCATAAAGGTTAAAATCTATTGGTAGAGGTTCCAATGGCCAGGATTGGACTCCTGCTGATGCTTATAAGGATGCTTCTCGGGCGGTCGGGAGAGCATGGGGATCAGCGTCCCCTCGATATCCATCATGGACGACATGGGCCGTGTCATGGGCAGATTTGGGAGCATCGTCCCACCAGGCAAGATCACCGACGGCATCGATGTCGAGTATGGATAGCTCGGCGTCTCGAAAGTCATATCCAAGCTCTTTCCATTCCCGCTAGCTTCACTTCTGTCTCTATCGCCAGTACTACCGTAGTCGAATGATCCGCGTCGCGAACCGGAACCGGAACCGGAACCGGAGGTGAGGTAACCCGAAGAGACGGACTTACGCCGGGCAAGTTCGAAGCGCTTGTCCTGGGTGAGTAAGACGTCGGTTTTATCGGTGTTTTTGACGTGGCCCCGGGCGGGGACTGGTTTCAAGAAGGGAAGGACTGGGCGGGCATCAAAGAGTCTGTCGCCGAGTTTTACCTTGATTTTCTCGGAGACGAAGTTTGAGGCCATCTTTCGGATGAATTTCCCAGATAGATTCTATTTAGCAGATTCAACAAAGGATGAGCATGGTAAGGATTAAAAAATCATCGTGTAAAACAAAAAAAAAAACAAAAAAAGAACGTACTCGGTTGAAGAGGAGCTGGTCTTGTTGCTGGGACGCCGTGACGGCAGCTTTTGCGAGGGGTCCACGGCGCTCGAACTGGATCCGGAAGAGGGCCTCGATGTCGGTTGCAGAGTTTGAGGGGAGGTCGTAGAGGAGCGAGGCGAGACTGATCGAGTCCAGGACTGCTTGCGTCGTTCCGTGGCCTGATGATGGCAGGAGCTGTTTGAGGTGAGGGTGAAAGGTGGGGATGTAGTTGGTAAGTGAGGCCGAAGCTATTCGTTAGGATAGAAGACAGAAAATAGAAAAAGCTAAAAATCTAGTTCCTAGAAACATAACAATGGATCACGTACCTTGTGGCAAGCTGATTCAATAAGGAAAATTGTGATTTACAACAAAATAGACACAGGAGGGTATTGTTAGAAACTAATTTTCTTTACATGGCACCATTGTCATCAAACACAATCACACAAAAAAAAAAAAAAAAAAACTTACAGTCCCCAAGGAGGATAGTTCGCCCGAAATGCCAGGTATGGTAAAACTTCTCCTCAACAACACACATCGTCACCATCTTCCTCGAAGTCATATCAATAATATCCCCAAACGTCCCGCCAAAGGGACTAGCTTGTTCCCGGATCGACTCATCAATCCCATACTGGGTATCCAAACTTGACCATGTCCGGTCATTCGGAAGATCCTTCAGTTCAAGGGCTGGGCTGAGGATGTTGCTGTTGGTGGATATCAGGACTGGCGGATACTTTTGAAAATTGGTTTGGGAGCCGTTTGAGCTGGAGGAGGAGATTTTGGAGAGACGTCCAAAAGATTGGCGCTTTTTGAGATTGAAGTTGATATTGCTGGCTGCAGAAGTGGTGATATTGGAACTGGATGATACACCATTGTCACTCCCTCCGCCTCCATTGTTGTAACTCTGAATATTGCTGCCGTAGCCTCCATGGGTTGACGACGAAGAGTTGGACGAAGGTGGACTGTACGAGGTCCCCGAAAGATTCGAGAATTGACGATGTGTTCCTTCTCCTCCAGCTCCATGAGTTGACGATGGCGAATGGGGCATATCAAACGACGATGATGTTGTAGTGTCTGTTGTTTCCCGGAGATGGTTCTGCCTATTTGACTTCGATTCGTCTTTCTTCTTCTTGGTGTTGCTGGGGTGTGTTGTTGACGGCATTGGTGACGTGATACCCCATCCGAATCTCCTTCCCTCCATTGGGATCCACCACACCTAAAAGTTCGTAAATGTGTAAATACTTTGCCAGTTTATGTTTTCCACAGCAATGGTAAACTTTCGTGAATACAATAAGGCTCTTACCATGCAGTTGGTGTCGCGGGGCATAACGAGCATGAGCTCACAGTCTTTGGACGCTAAGATAGGATACTGCTTGACCGAAAGCGGTTCGGTAACGCCCACAATACACCTCTGATCCAGTTTAGGCAAAGCATAGTCCTGAGGATGGAACCCCTTCTTTGTCCGCTTCTTGATCTCGGTATACATGGCTTTCCTGATCGGCGACGCACCACCATCGGCCGCAACCAGGATATCGCCATTGTAGGTTGACCCGTCCTCGCACTGAACCTTGATCCCTTCACTGCTCTGCACTGTCGAGGTGACCCGTTTAGCGAAGAGGATCTTGTAGGCTGGAATGCGGGACAGGAGAACATTGTATAGCTTTGGACGGAATATCGTAAGGGTGTCGTAACCGTACCTAGTAGCACATACATATCATTCAACACAGAAAAGAAACACAAACGAAAAAGAAAATAAAGGGGGAGAAATGGGTTAAATGTCTGAGAGATGAGTTGTAATATTTTTTCTTTTATGCCTTCACTGCGCGGCCGTTGTATTTTTTTGTGCAATTCTAAAACAATACATTCCTGCAAACACATCGTCTTTTCCTTCTCGTCCTTCTGTTCTTTGCATTTTAGGTCCTTCTCTTTGCGTACTGGTATTTTGTTTCTCAATTGGATATGTACAAGAAAGAGAGTCAGAGAGGGAGGTGCATGCATGCACAGCCAGCCAATGCCAATGCAGGCTCATTTTTCCATTAGCAGGAAAAAGGAAAATAGACCATGCAAGATAGATAGATTGGAGAAAAAAAATATTTTTGTGCAATGGGTATATATGATAGATAGTGTGGATGTGGAGAAGAGCATCCAATTCAACAGTGCCCATGGATCAATCCGACCAACCCACTCATTCGACCGTCCGATTGGGTCTGTCTGTGTATCTCTGTCCTTTCATCGTTCTTTTTCTCTGTGTGCCATTTTGGCTTTGTATCACCATTCCTAACATCCATCCATCGATGATGGTCAAATGTACCGTCGCTGCGCTATTACTCACTCATTCTTTTCTCTTTGATACACCAAAAGTCCCTTATTGCCGTTTGCTATTGTCTGTCTGTTTGACTGCATGGTTGAGCCCAGACAAAATACGACAACAAAGCCAGCAACCTCACACGCGCTTCTCAAAAGGGTACGTACCTCTTTTCGTTCAAAAAACAGTTCAGCCCACGGTACCCCTTTCAGCGTTTCTTTCCCTGTTGTACCACACCAATGGAATGGAAAAACAACGAAGCAAGGTGTACGATGGAAAAAGAAGAGTGGAGCGGAGTGAAGTTGAGTGGAGAGGGTCTGACGACTGCCCTTCAGTGTAGACTGTAGAGGAAATAGATGTATTAGCACCAAAGGTACATTTGTGCATATATGATTAATGAGGGTGAGTAGGTGATAGATAGAAAATGAAAGCGAGTAAGGGATGAGATGCAAGGACGGAATGGTGTGAATGAATGAGTATTGGGAAGAGTAGACGAATAGCCTGCTCTCCTTGGCTCAATGATTGTTTTTTGTTTTTTTTTTGTTTGTTTTTTTTAGGTCAATTCCTCTTTTCCCTTTTACTGCAACAGTCTTTTCAATGCCATAGATACATAAACCTTTTTCATCCTCTGACTCCCAAGAGCGTAGTAAAACCAAAAAGTACCAACCCAACCAAACGCTTTGATTGTTATTGTGTGCGCTCTTTTTTGATTTTTTTTTTTTTGTTGATCATGTCGCTCTCTCTCTCTCTCTCCCTTGGTCGTTTCTGCTTGCTACTGTCCTCCATCTCTCTCAGGCCACTTGTTCCCACACACACAGACAACCCAAGACGTCTTTGGTTTTTTGTGCATTTCTCACTGTCATTTTCAACAACCTCTTCTTATCCTCCCACCTTCTCCATGCTTTCCCAATTAGTTTTTTTGACATAAAGTCAAACCCCCCAACTCCGTCTGAATAAAGTAATATTTGTCTAGTTTAGCTAAGGACCGTTAGTGGTCTTCGAAAGTTACCTTTCTTTGGCGTAGTCGACGTTGATACGACAAATCTTGTTGAGTTTGTAGTCCATGAGAGTAACTCCTGTCATAAAGTTTGAGTGCCGGATCAAATCCTCAAGCAAACCCAATTGCTCAAACGCTCGCAGAACAGGGGGTCCCAAGTAGACGACTGCCCCAAGCGGCCGTATTTCGCCTGCTGCTTCGAGAATGAGGTAGTCGATCCCTGCTCGTTCGAGCATTACTCCTAACGAGAGACCTGCTATCCCGCCGCCTGCAATTATCACCTTGAATTGTGCCGGTGCCATCCTGGGTTGTGTATTTGTTGGTTGGTTGGCGACTGTTAGGTTATAAGGTAAGGGGTATGTACTTTTGATAGAGGGTGAGAGTAAGCTATTGTGTTTCCTGTTTGAGTGTCTCCTTAGTTATAAAGTGATGAAGTTTGAGCGGTAAGCAGCGAAGCGAAGGAAGAGAGGAGAGAGTGTCGACGAAAAAGAAAAAAGGTATGGAATATAATATATAGAGGCGGATACAAATTAACGGCGGGGAGGGGAACGGGCGTTGAAGTGGATAGAAATGGAACTAAGGGTCATAACTGAGAGTAAGAGTATAAAGGAGAAGGGAGAGGAATGAATGAGAAGGATGATGAAAGAGAACGTGGAAGTGAATGAATGCGGGTGAACGTGAATGAAGCAGGCAAGAGAAAGAATGAGACGACGTTCAGGGTTAAGAGAAGAGAAGGAAGAGAAGGAAGAGAAGGAAGAGAAGGAAGAGAAGGAAGAGAAGGAACGAAGGAACGAGAAGAGGAACTGACGAACGAGTGAAAGAAAAGGAAAGAAACAAAGGCAACAAGACTTGGACTTGGTGACGGGTCAAGACCCAGGACGGGGACCGAGACTGGTACACATTCATGACCCATAAAACACAAAACAAGAAGGAATGAATGGATATCATCATCCCCCATACTCCCCCAAAATCCCCCATAGGCCACAATTGACCAGTGCATCATTGTGTTTGGATTCGTGGTTCGTTCGTCGTCTTTTTTCGCCGTCGTCAATGCTCTCTTTTTTTTCCTTGTTCTGATATTTTGTTCATATCTCTTATCCCTCCCCTTTCCCCTCCCCGCTTTGCTCTCTTTCTTTTTTCATCCCAATTACTGCGAATGCGTCTTTCACTTTTCATGTGCTAGTCCCTTATTGTCCCTCTCCTATCATCATCACTATTCGAACCAGGTCCTATTTCCACAATGAGGGAGAGGGTACCAGTCAAAGGGTACTTATCTTAACAGACTTTAGGGTTGATGGACAGTTAAACATGTTGGTCTCTCATACAACGCTTTGTATCTATGTCTTTTTTGTCCTCCCTTCTCTCAGATCCTTGTCCCGCTGCTGGGCTACAATTTAGACCAACATGCAGCTGAGTATGTATCTCCTTCCCATCTCTTTCTCACTCTCTCCTTCATGGCACCATATCATTACATCTGTACGTACTGTACCCATCCTGGTACCCAACTGGTGCGACATCATAGACTACCCCACCTTTTTTCCCTTCAGCTGAACAACGTTGCTCCATCATCCATTTCTGCCTGCGTTATTTTGTGTTGCTTGTTGTCGTTTGCTATTTGGAAGTGCGCTTTGTTATTTTGCGCAAATTGCATCATTCGTCCCTCTGTCTCTTCCTTTCCCTTCCCTCCCTCTCGTTTGTCCTTTTTATCTCCTGTTAAAACATAAACATCCGAACAACTTAAATGACCCTCGCGTCTATTGTTGCTTCCCTCCCCTTGTGTTTGTTTTTATTTGATTGCATTGGACCATTGGCCCGGGTACAACGCAACGAGTAGAACAACAACGTGTTGTGCATGTCCCTTCGCTCCTTCACTCCTCGTAGAATAAACATACATACACGCCCTCCTGATAACACAACATCTCACCCTTTGCCTCTTTTCTTCCTTTTCTTTCTTCTTACACTGATTGTTCTGTGTTTGTGTGGAGCTAGAGTGAGTATATGTACCTTCATTTCAAGGTGTAGTCTCTAGTGTTACTTCACTTCGCTTACATACACGTGCTTGATTTTTTTATTCATGCATGCTACAGAAAGAAGAGCACCACCTTGCGAAAAATTCTTTCGTTAAAGTTTTTCACTAGTCGTTTTTTTATTATAGACTACCATGATGATGAGGAATGATGGTGAGTGATTGTGTGTGCCCTTGGAATTTGGATTTGGGGAGAAGAGAGAGGTAACCGATTATGCTTTTGTCCATTAACTTGGCTTTGAATGTGAGGAATGCTAGAAGGGGTCTGTTGTTGCTGTGTTGCGCTCTGTGCCCGGAGGTTGCGAGGGAATGAGAAACCATTTAAGCAAAAGCGGGTGAAGAGACACAGGGGTTGAGTGGGCACAGACGATAGAAAACAAAACGAGAGTCAGGCTTTTCGGTGTTGAGCATAGCTCAGAATAGAACAAATGATCGAGGTTAGGGACTGAGATGAAGTGCATACAGCACATGAGCAATTGAACCAAAGGGTGCCCTTTATTTTTTGACAAATAACGTTTTTATTTCTTCCTTTGTCAATTCTATTAGGAAGTATGGGCTTGTAGTGAGCGGTCTCAATCGACAATGACTAGAAACAAAGTCTCGAATTATACATCTTCAAAGCCTTATTATTACCATAATCTCAACACTCCCATACAACCGCTGGACGTATAGATGGAAAAGAATAAGAAAAAAAAATGAATAGCGGCAGTTTGAAATCGGCCTCCCTGATAGCGATCCCCAATCATATTCGATGTTCAAAACAGAAAAGCGTATGCAAAAATAAATTAGAAAAAAGAAACAAAAAAAAAAAAATACAGAAAACTAATTTCCGTTGAACCAGCGTTTGGGGATGATATCACGTCTGGATCGAGCGGTCTTGACTTGGCATGAACCATTAGGGCACATGGCATGATCAGTGTAAATGTGAAAGTGCAACACTGCCATACAGTAATAGGACAAGGATCAGGATTGGATCCGCCTGGCGCGCTGGTTTAAGCCAAAGGGTATGACATCACTGGTGCACTGCCGGTGCATTGGTGGGACCAAAGAGTATGGCATGACCGAATACTCGTAGTGCCTATCAGAGAGGAGGATTCTGAAGGCGTTCTTGTGCATCAATAGGTACTCAGAATGTCCGTGGTGAATGCCACGGTTCGTCTGCCAACCAGCAACAGAGGAGCTATCGGGTGCTGCAGACGCAGCTACATGAATCATAACGATTGATAAAGGCCCCCAAAAGACCTCACAAGAATGTACGTCAGTTTTTTCACATTTTTTTTGCGTTAAAAGAAAAAGAGAGACGAAAAAAGCAAAACAAAAAAATGCAATTTGTATTTCACTTACTCGTGGGTAAATGGGTCTCATGATGAAAGACATGATCTTGACAATTCTCTTTCTCTTTCTCAAGACATGGAGGGTCTGTGCGAGTGAAGGTGAAAAAAAATTATTTAGACGATTTCCTACAGTCTATTTCGCAGAATGCTCCATTTTCCATAGGAGATGTGGAGCATTCTGCTGAATTGAAATATATAAGGGTGTTATTCACTCCGATGACATATCTTAAATCCTAGTAGAGTTCGTAAAGGTTACAAGGCATATGATCCGTAAATCCAAGCAGAAATAGTGCTTGAGTGAATAACACCCTTATATATTTCAATTCAGTGGAATACTCCACATCTCTTATGGAAAGTGGAGCATTCTGCGAAATAGACTGTAGGCTGTGTCTCTCAGCCTGCACAATTACAGACAAGAATAATATCAGAGTATGGAGCCTCCAAGAGGTGTAAAAAGGCCCAAAAAAAAAAAAGGAAAAAGACAGTGGAAGAGGGGAGGGGTTACGTTCAATGCACATCCAAGTCAGAACCTCGCTTCCATTACTTAACCCTGAGATCAACAGCTCTAACTATCGAAAATATATTAAAAAAAAATGACCAAGACCAGGGTCAGAGTGGGGAGAAGGGTTAGTGTTAATGCGGACTTCGTTTTTACACTGACCAGCAGGCAGGAAAAACAACAACAGAAATGCAAGGTGGCAGCTTGCCTAACTGGTTCTGTCATTCCAGCACAGGAGGAAGAGTCAAACGTCGCTCTGCGTCATTTTGCTCGGAACTTGCAGCTCGAGAAAACAGTCATCTTGAGACTGGAATGGAAAAAGGAGGAGGAGCGATAGACCCGATCCGAGAGAAGAACGACATGCAGGATGCAGTCCCAAAATGATAGCCATTGATGTAATACTGTGTGAGCTTGGAGCTCCCTTGAATGTATCCAGAGTGTTTGGAATGGGCGCAGCCATAGAGAGAAAGAGTCGGTGAACTGGTGACCTTCTGGTGCTTTAGAGATGGAGATAGAGGATAAAGGATGAGGCAGTGGAAGAGAGGAACGGAGTGGAGAATTTCTTGGTCTGAAGTCATCATAACATGACAAGGGTAATCCAAAAAGGTATTACACGGCAAGAACCGATTTAGTATGTAACGACAATTCGAAGTGGGAACTCAAATGGTCTGATGAGACGAATACTTTTGACGAAGAAAAATAATGAAAAAGATCCCAGGTAACTCTTGAGGAGCAGTTTGAACGGTATGTTATCGGTCCCCACTTGAGGGATAAGGCAAATTTGAACGCGATAAAAGAAGGAAGAGAGGATAAACAGACCAGTCGCTGATGTTGTTGGCTAGGGTAATTGCTGATGTGACAAAGAATTATACATAAAAGAAGGTTGGAATGCGTCTGTGTTGCATAGAAATAGAAAGAGGAGGGATAGGGAAGAGTAAAAGTTTAACTTTGGTGAGTACAGTGGAATAACACAGCGGCAATTTTATTTCTTAGGCACAGTTCAAAGCAGCGACCAAGCTGATATGAGGGAATTGGTGAAAGAGGATGTGTGTTAGAGAGGAATTGACGCACCTTGGCGTAAGTTGAGAGTAGTGTCAGGGCCTATGGACCTAGGAAGGCAGAGAGAAGTGATGGTCTCCATGGTATATTTCACTCGGCATCGTGTTGTGTGTTATTGTGAATATGATGAACTGATGTGGATGTAGTGTGAGAGAGGTCAAAGAAGTAAAGGAAGGGCTGAGGGGGAAGAGAGTGAACAGGGGATGTGCCCCAGGGAGTAGCGAACAGGTCACCGCCCTAGAGGCCCATTTGACAGAGCTTGTGGTAAGAAAGAGTGAAAGAGGGCGAAGTGATAAGTGAAAAGCTCAAAGGAAACTGCGACCGTGAGAGTGGTGTTCGAGCGCCTGTTTATCTCTCACACCGCGGATACAGGGTCAGATACGTAGAGAGCCGCTCCCAGCAATTTGGCCAATCAGATCCAACGAACAATGGCATTCAAAAGCATCCTGGGTGCACGTGATATATGTAAACAATGTGGCTTATCACGATCGCACTCTTGGGACTTGGCCCTCCTGCTTGTTCACAACCCGCTTTTGGGTCCAAGGAAAGCAAGGTCCCACAAAAGACAAGGACAACTCCCTCCCTCCTTTACATCACACAATACCACCGCCATGCTTCAAAGAGTTTCCGCCATCAAGCCTGTCCGTCTGGCCAACACCATTAGCCGCTGTAAGACAACATACCCAACTTGAAGGAAACTTCAGTGCGAACCTGGAACGAACGCGGTCGCAGGAACGGAAACAGCCCGCTACTTTATTTCCGAAGGAGAAGGAAGACTTCAGGAACCAAAGGAACTGGACCGAGACGATCAGCAATGCATCAACTCCGGGGGACAACACTCACAACGGCCACTCCCATTTCTACGACCATCAGGCAGGAACAGACCTAAGCACAAAGGCGCCACCAAGCTCACACCCCGACTCTGACTAAAACCCCAACTCCTTCTACCACCGCACAAAAAATCAATTAGGCGCCACATATGAGGTTCGCGCCTATTCCACTTCGGGAGACGATTCGGCCAAGGTCAGCGCAGTCTACAAGCGCCTCGGTGTCGACCTCTCGGACGCCTCCCTCATGACCCAGTCCATCACCCACAAGTCCTTCTCCCACGGATCCCTTCCCACCAACGAAAAGCTCGGATACCTTGGTAAGTTCTTGTTGCAGACTCGTAGGAAAAAAAGATGTCGGATCTGAGGAGCAACAGGATCAAATTGAACCGCTCAACATCTCGAGAGAAACTAACTGGATTTTTGTGGCATTACTGTGTGTTTTCAATTCACTGACATAGGACGCACATTCTTGCAGATGCATGTGACGGAACAAAAGTGGGACAAAGTAAAGTCGAACAGGACCTTGAGATCATCGGTTGCACACGCCATCGCCACCGACAAGTTGGCCAAGGTTGCTCGTTCCATGGGTGTCGACGAGGTCATGCGCTGGAAGGCTGCTTCCGTAAGTTCCTTTGTTTCTTTTTCTTTTCGCACGATCTATCATGTCAGAGGGTCGAAAAATAATAATTGGGTACACAAGAAACAGCTTTACTTACACCTTTTTTTTTTGCTTGTTTGAATACAAAATAGTCAACAGACTCAAAAGTGGGAGAGGACTCGGTGTTGGCACACACGATGGAGGCCATTGTTGGAGCAGTGTACCACGACAAGGGATCAAAGGCAGCAAGAGACTTTGTCACCAAGCATATCTACACCTACTGAACATCGACACAAGGAAGACGAGACAGTTTTTATTTGCAGAAGCAAGGATATTCTCAAGAGGAAGAATTGAAGTCAACAATCATACAACAATAGATGCATTTTTTTTCAACTTTTTTTGTTTCATTTTTTTAAATTGTAATTATTACTTTGCTAAGAAATTGAGAAGAGACCAGACAGGACAGGACTGAAAGCAGGAAAACAATGTGCTACACTGCAAAATAACTCTCTCAATCAAAACAAGCAAGAACGCTTAAAGAAGGCGACGATTTAACTGCCATTCGACCATCTCACACATGATAGCATGGAACGCCTCATGGCCCGCAAACGACCGCAGCAACCCTCCTTTATCTCCACTCTCGCTTTCAGGAGAGCCAAACAAAACCTCTTCGTCTACCACATCGCTGTCAATCAGCGCACAGACCAACGCCATCCGAATCTTGGTGTACCTGTATCCCCAATCAAACAGGACCTGCATCGTCATCTCGGGCGAAATCCTACTCTTGGATTCTCCTCTCTGAGTCAAGTTGTTGGCCCAGCTCGCGTAGCCTCTTCCTTCCCGTCCCGTGTTGCTGTAGTTATAACCGACAGCGCCAAAAGCAGCTTCACCACCATTATCGGTGCCAGTGTCTCGGTGCGTGCCAAGGACGAGTTGGACACAATAATCCTCCAAGGGCGAGATCTCCAAATAGGACGACAAGGCCATCAGATCTTTGACCGTGTAACCACAATAGGGCTCAAGAACGGGTTTTTGTCCCATATAGATGTAGCGGATGACTGCTCGGACAGCCTCCGGAGGCACATCCTCGAATCGGACCTCTCGAATCGGCTGCTGTTGTCGTCGTGATAGTGGAAGAAGACTATGGTGTCGGTTGAATGTGAACAGGGCTGGATGGAAAACCCCCTCTGACCCATGGAATGATGCTTGCTGAGTGCAGCTGTTGCTGAGGGTATGAGTATTGGCGAATGCATGCGATGAGGCGTTGAAGGGTGTTGTTGAGGCTGAGGGAGGCGGCGTGGGTGGAGGGGGGCACGAGTTCAAGATCGACTGCATTGCTGGTGAAGTGACTATGGACATGATACACGAATGCACAAAGAGGGTGTCCGTGTCTCCGCCCTGTCTTCCTCTATACTTAACATCCTCTAAAAACGCATGTTGTTGTTGTTGTTGTTGTTGCTGGTGCTGCCGTTCAGACACGACAAAGGCAGGCACTGAATCTGTTGACAAGGAAGGAGCAAGAGGAGTCGAGTACTCCAAGGCAGGCGTTGATGCTACAGGCGACGGCGCTGTTATTGATGGCTGGTGGAACGAGATCTGGAAATCAGCCCCTCTGGAAAGGTCGAGAAATTCTTTCAAACGCTGCTTGGCTGCCACAAAGACGTCGCTCGATTGTAGAGCAGAGATAGATGGGGATGTTGATGTATGCTGAGCGAGGGTTCTGTGGTATGGGTGGTGGTGATGATGAAGGTGAGGTGGGTGATGTTGCCTTCTAGGACGAATGTTCTTGTGGGTGTGGAGTTGGATGTTGAAGATGTATCGCTGTCTGTACAAAACCATCTCTGGTTCCACATACACTGCCAAGAAAAGATAAACCCAAAGCAGACATCAGGAGTCAGGAGCATGCTCACTAACAATGACAAGGGTTAAAACCGGGTTGGATGTAATATAGGTAGAGGTATATATACCTTTCACTCCTCGAAGAAGCATTTCTGGTCGCCTGATCGTCACCTCCTGAAGACATTCACCCAGTCTATCATCTTCCAAGTACCCATTCCTACCTGTCGTTACGACCGACAAGTGGCTGTATTGCGATAACATGCGCAGTAGCTCCAGTTCACCTCCACTTCCACCTACACGTGGTCGTTGAAGAGCAACAACGACTTCCAAGTCACTCTCAAAACCAGTCTCGTCCATGATGGACTGCGCTTGCTGCTGAGAGATGGTACAGATCCAGTTGTCAAAGCGAACGATGATAGGGGTGTTGTTGTTATAGAGAGTAGCTTCGATCTGTTGGATAGGGACATCGATCCGTATGATAGGATCTGTTCCTGTCCCTGTCCTGGGTGTATCCATATTAGGAGCAAGAGGTAGGATATGGATAGAATGAATACTAGGGATTGGTGACGGTTTTGTTAGATAGAAGCAAAGAAAAAGATGTTAAAGAGGAAAGAAAGGAGAAAAGAGAAGGGAAGGAGAGATATCGAATATGAGTACAACCAAAAGTAATGGGACCGATGGGACATTGACAAGTCTCGGTCTTTTTGACACGTTTGATCAGTTGCAACTCATGCGATAAAATTGTCTTCGACACCACTGAATCAATCTAGACGCGAAGAAAGAGACGCGTTTTGATACGCGATCAAAAAGGGAAAGCAAACAGGAATGAGAGGGTCCCAATGACAAGGACCCAAAAGAGCCCTCCTTGGCCCTGCGTGGCGTTCTCTATCTTCCTTTTCCTCTCCCTTTCTGTTATGTTTAAGACTCTTTTATTTTTTAGCTTCTGTTTTACTTTGTATCGCGAAAATTTAAATTTGAGCACAGACGTCCAGGCATATCATCGTCGACCATGGCATGAATGAAACGACCATCTTACAAAGACCTTCCTAATTTGGGCAAACACTTCTTTGTCTTTGTTTTCGTTGGGTCTGAATGGATCCATCTTCTCCATTTCTGTCATAATAAACAGAACAATGAATTATCGTTTATTTTATTTTACTCCACTCAATGGATGGAGGAAAGAATTTCATTACAAATGAGTTGCCAGTCTTTGTATAACTCAAAAGGCATAAACATAAATTAAACTTCATGAAAAATGAGGACAAAGACAATGATAAAAGGCATGAAAAAGTGAGAGGAAGGAATTTGTGGGTGTGTGTCTGCGTGAGTGTACAAGAGAAAAAAAAAGAATAGCAACGACTTGAAAACAAAAAAAAATCATCGAAATAGTATCGGAAACATCCCCACCTGCTACCAAACACACTTTTCATGCCTGCGCCTATACTCGTACTCAAACTAGGTCTCCTACTCTTATTACCTCCACCACCACCGCCTCCACAGGTACCAGCACTTCCAACATCCGGCAAAAACGGCAACGCAGCTGGACTTGCAAAATACGGATCCGACACTACATAAAACAATCTATTTGGCAATAGCCTAAAGAACGCGAACCGGATCAATGACGCTCCTACCCCATGCCCACCGAATATCGCATCTGCCCAACCGGCTCCCCAAGTTGCTTGAGTTGCGATTGCGCAGCGGTCCGTGTAGTAATCTTGAAAGACTTGCGTCAATTTTGTGGTTTCGGGGGTGTACCATTTTGGAGGAAGAGGAGTGGTGGTGATGGAGGAAAGAGGAAGAGAAGTGGGGACGAGAGTGGGTTTGGATTTGAGTCTGAGCTTGGGTGTATGGGGCTTTAGGGATGGAAATGTGAGGCGGAAGCGGGTTGACATGGAGTGATAGGCCACAGGAGGCATCCTTGGCGCAGTAGTCACCTTGGCCGTAACAGGAGCGGGCTTGACGAGGAGATACAGTTTACTGACCAATGCAATGCAATCCAAAATCGCCTGGTTGGCGCCCTGCCCCGCGTAAGGCAACGACTTGTGAGCGGCATCACCAATTAAGACAGTCCGACCATGAAACCAATGCCGGGAGACCCCTTGTTCAAGCGTTACTTTCGAGATCTTGTCGACCTCGGTCTTGTCCAACAGATCGCCGAATCGACCCTGGCGGGTGCTGAGAGGGTTGGGGATGTCGCGGAGTGTCTCGAGCGCTGCTTGGGCCCGGTCGTGGACGCGTTTAAAAGCACTTTGCCAGGACCCGTCGTTGTTCTGTTGCTGCTTTTGGGTGATGGGGATGGTAGGACGAGAGGTGTATTGGCCGGGGCAAGAGAACTGGAACTCTTCGGTGGCAGATTTGTTTTCGTCGTTGTCGATTGCAGAACTGGAAGAGCAGGACTGAAGGTCCCTGTATCCTCGGAGAAGGTCTTCGGGAAAGTGGAAGAAGACGTTCCAGGCGATTCTGTAGTTTGTCAATGGCATCAACCAGATCTATCCAGCACCCACAAACGAACGTAATTAAACAAACAAAATAAAGGTAAACAGAGTTAACAAGAGAGTACATTGAACCAACCAAAAGAATGAACTCCCTTTCTTGTAAAGTTGAGCGAATAACAAACAAACCAACAAAATACAAAAAGTAAAATAAACCTACAGAATGCTCATAGTCAGTTCCACGAAACACCTGGAACTCTCCGTACTCCTTCCCAAGTGCCTCAAACTCACTCGGATCCAGAGGCTCTGTAATTCCCACAGCACAATGCTGATGCGGCAGCACCCTCCCATCCGCCGTCATCATCCCACCTTCCTCCCCTCCTTCATTTTCTTCTTCAGACAAGACACCAGATTCGTAGAGGTTCTGGTACATGTTCTTGCGGACGGCGCTGTAAGCCCCATCGGCACCTACTAGAATCGAAGTTTGGTACTCGGACCCGTCGTCGCAGTAGCAAGTCATGTAGGATGTGGTTTCTTTGGTGCGGGTGACGCGTTTTCCGAGAAGGATTTTGTGCTGTGGGATGCGGGATATCATGAGGTTGATGAAAACTGAACGCGGAATCGTGCGGATCGCATTTCCGTATCTATTCCCATTTTTTTTTATGATGGCCGAACGAGTGAGTTAGAACCGACTCTTCAACCTAGCTCATACCACGTCTTTCAGCCAAAGCGTATAAACAGAATACTTCTAACATACCGAGTCTCACAGAACAACATATCACTGACCGCAGCGCACTGCTCCATAGAAACCGCCCCCTCCATTGTATCAAAATACCGAATCTGGCGAATAGGAACACTCTCCTTCATCAAATTATCCATCAACCCCAACTGGTCCATCGCTTGCATGACGTTGGGACACAAAGAGATTGCACCCCCCGCAGAGCGAATAGTAGAAGACCGTTCGAGGATGAGAAAGGGTATCCCTGCTTGTTCGAGCATGAGACCCATTACTAGACCGCCGATCCCAGCACCAGCGATTAGGATTGAGAATTGGGGTTGGGGTTGGGGTTGCGGTTGTGGTTGTGGTTGTGGTTGTGGGAGAGGAGATGAGTATTTTGTGTTTAACGTGTGTTGTTTCATCTTTGGGAGGAGCAGGGAATTAAGACGAGAGAGATAGTAGGTAAGGAGGGAGAAAAGAGAAGAGAGAGGAGGAGGAAGAGGAGGAGATGGGGGAGATGGAGATGTGAATCGATTAGAAAGTCAGTGGTCGTAAAGATGAGTCGTAAATAGCTTGTATCAGCAGAAAAAAAAAGAGAAAAATAACAAAAACCGCCATTATCTTTTATGTCTTTTCCTGCAGTGTTCGACTCGGTTTCCTCAGTCTCTTTCCCGGTAACGGCCAATTAGTAGAAAAAAAAAGCAAAACGACCCATCTCCGCTAAGAGTACCACAAAGGAACAATTGCACAATGCGCAGAAAGAAAAAAAACAGCCTCTAATAGTTTTACAGTAACCTCTTTGAACACTTTCATTGTGTTCTCACCCTTATCGTTAGTTGTTTGTTGATTGCATTTATGACACTCCGCCTGCCTAATGCAAGTGCCTCCTTCCCATTCTTGGTTTTGAAAAATCAGCTGGTTGGCTTAAAGCCTTTCCAATTACGGATCGCAAAAAGAAATAGATCCTACGAAAGTATGAGAGAAAGGGAAGGAAGTAAGGCGAATAAGGAGGCAAATTGTTGAGCGCGAATGCCTATCTATTCGTGCAACCGATGCTGCATAACTCGTTATTGTTACGGCGATTTTTTTTTTCTCTTTGGAGGAGTCTCTGATGCATTAGTCCATTGCAGTCATACAATCATTCAGTGCGTTGCATTGCATTGCATAAGCTTCGGTGTCCTAATGATGCCCAAAAAATAGACAACGGATCACGCCGCCGAGTCATGATTGCTGCAAACGAGCGCAAAACATGGCTCTGATGGTTAACATGCATTTTTTATGTTTTGTATTTCAGATTCAAATTCAAATTAGCAATTGTTATTGTTGTTGTTGTTGTTGTTGTTGTTGTTGTTGTTGTTGTTGTTGGTACAGACTCTCATATCGGGATATCGTTCTTGTTTCGCTCTCATCGTCGCCTCCCTCCTTCCCCTCTTCCCTCTCTCCCTCTGATCCTCCAATTCCTCTATTCAGAATCTTCCTCCTCCTCCTCCTCCTCGGACTCTGACTCGATAATGGGACGTGCCTTTATCGCAGCTGCCCGTCTGGATCGCCCAGTAGGTGGAGGTGGAGGCGTCGCCTCTGGTTCCTCGCTCGCATCTCGTACAGCCTTTTTCTTCGTCGCCTTAACTGCCGCCTTGGCTGCAGGTTTACGTGTCTGCGTCAATACCTCTTCCTCACTCTCTTCCTCTGACCTTACATCGTCATCGTCGTCGTCATCATCGCCCGTGTGGAAGACCTCCTCGTCCTCTTCACTTTCGTCCTCGTCGGACCACGACTTTCTCGACTTGCCCTTCTTTCGTGACGACGCCTTGTTGTTACGACCCCCAGAGGCCTTGGAAGCTGGAGCCTTGGCTTTGGCGGCTTTTGCAGCCTTTGCAGGCGGTTTGATTGCCTTGCGGGTAGAAACAGGCTCAACAGACGATTCCCGGTTGGCCTCCCTTCCACGTCTACGGACTGGTGGCTTGAGATTTTCCTCCTCGTCCTCCTCGTCCCCCTCTTCCCCTTCTTCCTCCTCCTTTCCCCCCAGATCGAAAGCTTTGCGAGTTTCACCCATGACTGTGTCACCATCCTCATCAACACGATCCTTGTTTGCTGCTTTTCCGCTTCGACCCTGTCCGCGTCGAGAGTTGGTCTGAGCATCCCGCACTGCCAGCTTCTCCATCCCATCCTCCATCTCTGCATCTTCATCCTCTTCGTCCTGATCACTCTCCTTCGCGTCCCTAGTCTTGGGGCGGCGGGGCTCCTCCTCCTCTTCCTCTTCCCCCTGGATCTCACCGTCTTCTTCTTCCTGGTCAGCTCCTCGTCTGGATCTGCGTGTCGTCCGCTTCTCCTCAGTAGTTTCCACTGCTGTTGGCATGGAGGCATTCCTGATCTTCAGCCCTACAAGAGTGCTAAGAGCCCTGCGGCCTCCCTTGCGCGAACCCTTCTTGACAGCGTTGATCGCCTTGGCCTCCGTGTCCTGCACCTCGTCTCCCTTGGCCTTGTACTCCTGCAACTTGCTCTCAAACTCGTCAATGATAGGCTTGAGCTCAGGCTTGGGTGGTTTAATTTGGCGTCCCTGTTGTGCCCAATAAGGAATAAGGTAAACAAAGTGCCTTTTCATATACCTCATTAAAGTGTCAACTGAATAATCCATAAATCATAATTATTTACCTTAGTGACAATGTCGGTGAGGCACTTGAAGACCTGTTCCTCATAGACCTTGTCTTGGTAGTTAGGAAATCCTTCCAGCAGCCTCTTGAAACTCTTCTCGGTCTTGAAAGGCAACATCGAGAGACAGAATGCGATATCGCGCCATCCACGAGGCTGGTCCGTGTTCTTGAATCGCTGGCACAACTTCTCGATCATCGAATCCATGTTCTTATCCTTAATCAGCTCAAACAAGAACTTCATGATCTTCCGGTAGGAATCCTCAGGAATCTGCGTGTTCGACATGTGACTGATGATATCCGGCATGTTGTTGTACACCGCGTTGTCCTTGCTGGTTAGCTCTGTAAAGAACAGGCGTGCCAAGTCACTAATACGGTTGTCCCCGTCCGTTAGGCAGATCGCCATCTCTCCCAATTGACCCTTGACCTTGACCATTCCGTTCAGAATCAAGTGAGTCAGCACCATCAGTGTGTTCTTCTTGACGGCCTTGTCCGAGTCCGAGAGGCGCTTGTAGAGGTAGTTGATGTTGGCATCGATGAGGTTGTTGAAGCAGACCGCCATGTCTCCGAGAGCGATGATGATGTTGGAACGAATGGCGGGTTGCGTGGATTTTTCTAAGATAGTGAACAGAAGCTGGAGGTTGTGCTCGCAAAACTCGGCCGAAATGCACATCAGCTTGCACAGCGCCAACGTCGCCGAGCTCTGCAGAGTATTGTCCTACAGATTGAAAGTACACACATATCCGCGTTAGTCCAGTTTCACCATCGCCACAAAGCATAGTGTTCCATGGCCACACAGCGCAACAACTGAATATAAGAAACTTACAGAGTAGAGAGTGTTATTGCCGCAGATGGTAATGATCAGAGGTCCAAAAACTTGAAGCAAACTACCATCGCCAAAGAGCAGCTCCCTCTCACGAATGTGTGCCATAGCATCGCCAAACTCGTCTTCAGTGGTTCCAACGACTTGATCCAGCTCATCGTCTGCGGCGTCCTTGTCCTTTTTGCCATCACTTCCTACTCCTGCCTTTCGTCGTTTGAATTCTTCCTCGATAACCTCCATGTGGACAATGTGCTTGATGGCAACGTGTCCAACAATGAAGATGAGCTGACTCAGTTGCCACGAATCGACCTTGAAAGCGTTCTCTGGATTAATCGTTGAGTCTTCAGGGAGAGGAGTGGTCGGGATATCGATTGACATAGCGTCCGGAGATTCGCTAGACTCCTGAAGGTTGAAAATAGATTTGCACCGCGTCTTGATAATGTCTCCACACAAAGAATCCGGATGTTCACCCAACAAGTAGATGGTATTAATCACCTGCTCCGCAACGGCAAACCTACAGAAAGAAGCAGCGCAGCGATATTATGTAAACAAGATATTGTTTTTACGCGGTGTTCCGTTAGGGAAAGACAGCAAAAACTCTGCAACAAGATTTCATATTTTCTTTTTCAGCTTACCAGTGCTTCGAGGTGGTGGGGGTGTCAATCAGGTTGCGGAGTCGGAGGAAAATAGGATGGTCCATTGGCAGGCGGACGGTATCTTGTGCAATCATACCCTTCTGCTTCTTCTTCTCGCCAGCGATGCGCTGCAAAGCGATACAAGAGTAGCGGGCCAAGGCGAGGTCGGCCCTTCCGTGTTTGCCCAATCCAATCCTGAGAATAGTTTCAATCTTGTTGGCCACAATGTCAGGCTTTGCCTTGGCAAGCATACCCAAAATGATGATGGCTCCTCGTCGCTGGGGGTTAGGGATATCCTTGTGATGGCTGTACACCTGCCAGAGTTTCTCGACGACTTCGTCCGAAATGGAAATGTGGTCGTCATTGTTGTTGTTGTTGGCGATCGAAGCGATCGAGTCCGCGACAATGACAGTGAGAAGCTGCTCCAGCGAGGTTAATTCCGCCAATGTGCTGCCATATGTCAAACTATCCATGGAGCGAAAATAGTATAGCGTTAGTATGCATACATCGTGCGTTAAACAATTTAGGTGTTTGATGAAGCAGTTGACGATAGTTCCTAAAGTTACCTGACAAGGTTCCTGGCAATGACAGCGGTGTTCTCCTTTGCTGTCAGTGACTCGTCGGGTGCGAGGTAAATCTGCCAGTAACACTCAACCAGACGAGTACGGACACCTTTAGCCTCGTCGTTGTTGTCCTTCATCCAGACAAGATGCACCATCTTGCGAATTCCCTCCTGTAAATGAAAACGACAACCAACCATAGATTAGTACTCGATTATTTAAAGCTGTAAACTGCAATTATCATTCTCAAAACACGCAAGGTGTACTTACAGATGCAGAGCGCACTTTGTATCGGTGGATGGCAACGAAAAACTCCATGGCTTCAATGACTTCCTGCTTCATGGTCGAGGCCAACAGCTCGCACATCACTGGTACTCCACGGTGAATCAGATGAATGAAGCGAATGGCATCGGCATAGTAACGCTGCTGGAGAGTCTTGGTGATGTACTCCTTGGATGCCTGGAGCTCCAATAACTCCTCGTCTGTTGGGACCGTAATGTCCTCGGCATCATCCTCTGCTCCTGCGTCTGATTCAGCTCTGTCCACGTCCATATCGCCTTCCCCACCAGCGGATGCTCGCAAAGCGGCTCGTCTCCTGGAAGGCCGCGTAACCATAGCTTTCAAATCGTCAGTGACCTCTGTGTAACGAATCTCCCATCCTTCCAAGTCCAGCTCTCCTCCATGCATAGAGTAAGGATGTTTTTCGATCAGGCGGATCAGGGTCTTGATTGCCTGCTTACGAGACCAGAAACTCTTGTCCGAAAGTCGTCCAATAACCAGCTCTGTCAAACGTTGGCGGCGCTTGGGGAACTTTGTGCGCAGATCGCACAGATTAGCGATAATCTGGAGTAGCTTTGTGCGTACGTACGAGTTATTGTCCATGAATCGCTCCTCCAAAACATCAAAGAATCCATCGATCTGGTTCTTGACCTGGTCCGTCTGCTCGACCTCTGACAGGTAGGCAATAAGATTTCCAATGATTTCCACAATTGCTTGGCGCATCATATAAGACTAATTAGACCGACACAAAAAAAAAAAAAACCTTCAGTTAGGTACCTTGGATCAAGTTTTTCTAATCATTAAAAACAACAACGCTCGCCATACCGTTGTAACATACCTCTCCATCCAAGTGTTGGATCAAAAGACCCATCTGTTTCAAGACCAGCTTGGGTGCAATCTCGGAAAGCTTCACCAAGAACTTTGAGTAGGCTCTTGGTGCACTGAGATCCTTGATAGATTCGTCGAACTCTTTTGAGGCAACGTCTCTCAAAATACTGTCAAGCAATTGTGGAAAATCATACTCGCTGCTCAACATTTCCAATAGTTCCGCCATTGGCTCTGGCGTGTGCTCCCAGTACTGAAGGTTCTGTAAAATAGTAGTCTTGGCGCCTGCGGAGGAAATTAGCATGAGGTACCTTGTTAATAATGGCAAAAATGATCCTTTTGAAATAGGGACCTGAGAGAATGAACCTGTAAATGTGTTTCTTACCGAATTCGTGGTTATGGCGTTTGATGCAAAGACAGAGGACACGGTAGGCGCGCTTCTTGAGGGCCACGATTTTAACATTCTCCTTATTCTCCAAGAGTTGGTATGCGGGTTTGTAGAACAAACTGACAAAGGTCTCCTTCTCGTGTGTCGCGGTCCAGATCTTGGAGAGGTGCAAATCCAAAACACTGGTCATCAAGTCCATTGCTCTTTGCTTCTCTGCAATCCATGTTGTCACTCCTTCTTCTGCATCTGCGCCGCCCTTTGTCCGTGATCCCTTGGCGCGCTACGTGGCACACAAAAAATATGAGAGGCGCTCTCACGAATTAGAGACAAAAAATTATACAGCAGTGTATAGGCAAGTATTAGATGAAAGAGCATCTACAACAACGAAAAAGCCTTACAGTAACTTTTCCTACTGCCTTTTCTGATTGTACTGCTCGAGAAGTTGCCTTTTGTTCCGTCAAACTGATAATCCACATAATCAGAAATCCGTATGTCTCCAGTGGTAACCTGTGTTCCAGATATTCATCTTGGTCATTTGCTTCGAGATCCTGTGCCGTTGAAACGATTTCCGAGTTGAATCCTAGAGTCATGAAAATACCAATAGCTGAGCGTGAGTGAAAATAGTCGCGGGAGGCCAGTTGGCCGAGAACGCCTCACTTCGGAACAACGAAAGGGCTGATTTATACCTGAGAGTACAATATCCCAGACTTTGGTTGCTGTGCTCTTTTTTAATGTGTTGAAGTGTCTAACACAATGAAAAAGAGAAATAAACGCGAGTCAGCCTGTGGATTCGAGCAATAAACAAAGTATCTGAAAATGGTGGCGTCTCACAATGAGTGTGACACCTTACTTGATGAAACTTCTGATTTGGTCGAATGTGGTGCCGTCTATGATGCTGTATGATGAGTCTTGGATGTTGTCAACGATGCCTAATGGTAGCGAAAAAAATAACGTTAGCTACAAAGTGATTTCGACGCGATGGGAAGTTTCGGTAGATGATGACTGAAGTGTAATGTGAGCATGTTGTTTACCATTGAGAATTTGGTCGAGAGTCTTTGGGTTCTCTCCTTCGATGGGGATTTCGTTTGCGATGTGGATCGAGTCTGTCTGGAGGTTATTGAGCTCCTCGTCCAGTGCGAAGGGTTCTGACATCCTTTGTTTGGCTGCGAGAGAAGGAAGAGCACCGTTGAGGAGGAGTGTCAAGAAGGTGTGAGGTGAAGGGAGAAGGTAGGACTCTGAACAAACAAAAGAAAAGGGACAGGCGGCCGAGTGAAAGACCTGTCCCCCTTCAAACACTCTCAAAGCGCGAGATTGGTGGCAACGTACATGTTGATTGTTACTGTACGTGGATTGGTCACGTTCTATTTGAACTTTCGAACCCCTTAACGCACTTGTTTTCATTTTCGCGCCACTACAAAAAGAAAAAAAATTTGCTGTTCGTGTTTTTGTTTTCTTTTTTCTTCATCCTTCCACACTTTTCTCACTTCACCGTTCCCACCCTCCACTCTTCAGTCCAATACCCATCCCCAATCTCATTCACTCATATACCCTTTACCACGTTTGTATCATAATGCCGTCGTTCAAATAAACACCCCATTTCCTTCGAGCTCCCATTCCTGTTTGTCTGTTTGCGTGTTTTGTTCCAATTGCTATCAATGTCTTTGTAGTCTCCATTCTCCTCCCATCCAGTTCTCCTTCTCTTCAAAAGCTATGATGATCACAATAGAGTCAAGCACTGAATACCCGGCCGCCATCGTGCGACGTCGGATGGATGCACAACTTTATTAATTCTGAGCGCTTTCCCTTTTCCCCTCCCATTTTGTGAAAACTGGTCAATTGTAATCGAAGAGAGAATGAAAATAAAAGGAAAATTTGAAAAAAAACCCCCCCCCCCCCTCTTCTTCAATGCAATGAGTGTACTTGACGATACTGCATGATGGCCTGAATGGCTCGATCCTTGGAGCCCATGAAATTTAAGATGTAGAGATATGAGGGGTTGATCGGCTCCTCAGGGAACTTGGTCTTGAGCTGCTCGATCCAGCGTGATGCTTCGCGGATGTAAAGGTGGATGAGGTGGGGAGCCACACAGGAGAGGGACATCATGTGCGAGGCATCAATGACCTATCCATCGTGCCATTTGGAACATAGCACAGTTTAAGTGTTAGATAAAAGTGCGCCACAAATAAGTCAAGAAACAACAACAACACAGCAATATAGCAGAACTGGATTAGATATCGGGATCATACCAGACGATGCTGTTCAGATCGGGCCTCGTCCGGACTTGTCACAACAATGGCTTGTGAAGCGTAGATCAGAGCTTAAGTACTCTGGTTAGTTGAAGAGAGATACGTATCATACTTTGCCTTCAACTGACTGGCGATGGAAACTAGACCTTACCAGAAATGGACGCGTGTTGCATCTCCAGAAACAGAGGGCACGGCTTTGGCACCACAACCAACGGCGTCTCTGATTGCTCGTAGATCCAGAGTGCATATTCCAAATGGGTCTTGGCAATCAGCCCCAGAAATCTCCATGCCTGAGCACGGTTCTCGTACAATGCACCTTGAAGAATCTTGAAGGTGTGTCGGTACCATGTCTGGCGAGTCGCAAAGTTGTCTGCAAGCTGGAAACATGAATTGGTCAAGTCCGCCATCTTGCTCCACTCTTCGTCCTTGAAAGATTCTTCGTTGCTGGTGCCGGTGTCGGTGTTGACATTCGGATGCCATCTCATCCCTCGATGGAAGCAGCGCAGGGCTCGCGATACCAGATTACACGCCTGATCCATCAGTCCCTGGTTTCGAAATCCTGTCGATTCTTGCAGCTTCTTGATAGCAGTGATCACCATTTCCGCCTGTAAAAGAATGCAAATGAAAGAGAAGAACTTGAGAGATCTCGTCTTCATGCACGCGTCAAGATTAGCGAGAAGGTGATCAAACAGATTAATTGCGGTACCTGATGGCGATAGATGTAACTCGTCATGGTTTGATACCGCCAAAACCTATCAGCTGCATCACCAGGTCCGAGTTTCGTCTTGAGGATTCGTTCCCCTCGCTGAACAAGCGTCAGAGCCATATTCATGTACTTTTGAACCTTCTCGTGGCCGAAAACAGATACTTGAATCGAAGTGCCCAGCTCGTATACACACATCGATTTCAAGAGATAGTAATCAGGCTCGAGTGCTACGGGTTCATTCCAAGTATTAATGAAATCCATTAAGTATGCCGAGTCCCAGTTTGGTGCCGGGGAGTAGTCACCATCTCGCTGGTCTGGCGGTCGTCCGAAGCCTGCCGCCATACCCGACCGATGAAGGAAGATGAAAGAAGTAGTGAATACAAATGTGGCCTCATGGTCTCTAGTCCCTACGCGTATTAGATGTCTGCGCTGACTTACAAAGGCCATCCTGCAGGATTTGCATCTCGTTTTGAACAACTCGGGCAATACCCAAGAGGGCCAGACACTCGTTGGGTAGGGGAGTATAGGGTGCGATCTTGACGAATGGTTGGGAGAGTAACTTTTGGATGTCTGCCTTGATCTCGTAGATGTGCTCTTGGATAATAGATTCCTCGTCTGATGGTTCGTCCGGCATGTCCGTGGCGTGGTGCTGTCTCCAGGCGACGGGGTCAAAGTCCCAGTTAGGGAGCGTGCAGGCTGTAGGTTGTGCCTCTTGTTGTGATTGTGGCTGTAGAGGTTTTGTCTTTGTCTCTGGTAGTCTTCCCCTCATGTTTGTTTGTGTGGATGCGAGTTATGGATAGATAGGGCGAGGAGGAGAAAGAAAGAAATAGGGACGTTATAAATGTGAGGTAAAGTAAGCAACTTGATCAGCATCCTGTTGATCTTTTGATGATCTATCAGCCAGTGCATCAGTCCTGATTTCTTTGCCTCAGTGATATGGTGATCACCTTCATCATTCCTTTCTTTATTCGGGGCTTCTCGATGCTGTCGCTGATCACCTTTTACCATCACTACTACATTCTTCGTTCCCTTCTTTGAAAAAAAAAAAAAAAAAAAAAAAAAAAAAAAAAAAAAGGCCATCGTGACTGTTGTGGAGAGTGCCAACCCCAACGACTCTTTTCAGAAATGAACAAATGAGGCGGTGGGTTGACCCTTTTTTGGAATCGTTCGCTGTGGTGCCTCCACCTGTCGCTCACTCACCCCTCTTCTCTCCTCAACTCCCACTCCCTTGTTTCTTCTTCCCTCTCTCCTCCTCTTCTCTTTCCTCACACCTCCTTTCTCCCTCGCCCTCCTCTCTTGCTTACTCACAGTCGACAAAAACCACTACTCCTCACCCTCAACGACCAAAGAACAGCCCTTCACCTCAACACAGTCGTATCCTTCCATGAATACACGCCCTACTCGGACACAGCAACGACGACCGACTTGACCAACCTGGCTCACTCGCCCTTCTGTTCTTGACAAAAGGTCTCCTCCCTCCACACTTTTCCTTTTTCTGAACTCTTAAGTGCGCCCCATCTACTTCGCCTCTTCACCCATTACCACTAGCTTCGGATTCCACACAGACACACTTTGTCATTGGCATTCAACAAGCACTCACAGCACATAATGGATCTTAATCACGACAGGTAACGAAACAAGCAACTGCTACACTCGACTTGGCACTTTTCTTTTTCTTCGTGGCAAAGGAAGAACACTTGACCTTTCTTCGGTTGGATATAATTATGATTATTGAACAAACAATTGACCGGCTTGTTGAGGGCGCTTGTCTTATCTCGTATTTTAAAATAGTGCAACAGAGCGGTACACCGAGACCTTGACCTCGGCCCTCACCTACTTCAGCTCGCTTGCCCAGTCAAGCTCCGGCTGGAAGCGACTCTCGTCCGCCTCCGTCAGGCCCAACAGTATGTTGCAATAGTGTGCCTGTCCATGAGCAATGGCTCGTTGGAGCATCCTCACTTGCGTGGATGATCGATCAGGCTGACAATCGGCTCTCTTTACTATTACCATTCTCCGAGGAAAACGATATGACGTTAATGATAATGAGTTCATCTTTCAATTTATTTTCTACAGAAAACGGCTCATCAGGATCTCCGGGAAGCGTAGGACGAAGCGGGACAGGAGCAACATCATCTGCAGCATCATCTCCAGTTGCAAGCCGACATAACGATGATATTCTTTCTAACTTACCAGGAGGAGCATCGGCCTCGTCAGCGGCCTCTGCTGCCATCGAATCCCTCCTCCCAGCCATCACCGTCTCCAAAAAGAGTGTTCCTGGAAAATCAGCCGAGATTGTCAGGGCGAGCATTGTCCTCCCGGGATTGAACGAGCAAACGGATTTGGAAGACTGGAGGGCTGTCCTGGAGTGCTCTGGTGCACGCAAGATCTGTAAGGAAACACCAGAAACACATGGGCAACAACGCGACAAAGAATTAAACGATTTTTTTTCCTTTATGAATTGCGCTGCAACTTCCGCTCCCCTTTGGATTGTTTTGTTTTATCCACAGACGAGAATGTTTTCTAACCATTACAATTGGTCACCCGCACTGTCATTTATCGCAATAGGGGACCCCATGGTCGAAAGCTCGAATGTCTTGATGACCTTGGATGATTCGACTTGTATCACCAAGACTATTTTCAAAACGACATGGCCCGCAAGGTAATCAAGCAAGGAAACAACATTACAGCCCGCTGAACACTTTGACGCCCTCGGCACTTTTTTCTGCACCACCACGCGTATCCTTATTTTCTGGAGAATGGATGGAGGTACCAGAATCACATGTATTTCAACAACAACAAAGAAGGTCAGGATACATAAGGGAGATCGACTTGGCCCATGGAAAAACGGCATCCGAAGTGGAATACAAGCGCTCATTTTTATTTTTTTCGTTAGTTTGCGTGGAATTAATATCTCTCTCTGCAACTTCCCTGCCATAGCCCGAGAGATGCACTTCTCATTGAGACGACACTTCTGGACCACAACGCCGTGCTACACATCGCCACTTCCATCAAACCTTCACATGACGACCCTATCTTTCTGCGACCGTCGCCACCACATGTGCGCGCATACCTCCCGCTTGTCGCTTGGCATGTTCAGCTTGTGCCTGCCGATATGGATGACACTGTGTCGTTCACATCCTTCAACTCATTGACAGCATCACAGAACAAGCCCGTCATGCCCCGACATTCGATCCGAGTCAGCTTTTATTATCAAATTGATATGCGTGGATGGGCAGTCAATTCTTCAGTTTCCATGCAGTCGCATGTCCCTTCATGCATCGCCAACGTCTATCGCCTGCTTCGACGACAAGGGGTGCCACCGCATGTGAGCCGGCACAGTCCACGAATACAACTGGATCTCAACGAATACGACCCGACGACAGGCATCTATGAACTGCGGTACGATGTCATTCCCACCGACTCAGAGGACTTGCTATCAGGGCAGCGGACGGTGTCCAGTGCACTAAAGCGGTTCCGGTTAGGAGGGGCTGCTGTGGAGGAAGGATCAGAGCTGGGCAAGACCGCACAGGACTCGTTAAGTATACCTCAAGAGTTGGTGTTGTCGGATGATGAAGGCGACGATCTCGAGAACAATGGGGAAGGCAGCAATCTCCAGCAGGGATATGTCGACGTCGAGTTGGATGGTGAAAAGTGGGGACTTGGCAGTGACATTGTGGTTCACATCTTTATGAACGATATCGAGGACGAGGAGTTTGTGCAGGAGCATGTCGAGTGCCTCAAGTACATGGGCCGGGATCGTTACATTCTCCGGATGAAGCACACCGAGACTGGACCTCACCATGGCGCGATCAATGTCAAGCTGCGGATAGAGCGGATACCACAAGCGACGTCTGGAAGCGCCAACCTGCTGAGTCACCAACAGCTTCGGTTTCAGCGGCAGCAGCAGGAGCGCGAAAACGAGCAGCAGCAGCAGAATCAACAGGACCACGGCCTATTGCCAGCTTCCGACCTCAACAATCTGAGCGTGTCGGTGAACGGACAAGAGAAGAACATTTTACCTTTCCACCGCTCCTCCATCCCGCCAATCAAGCGTCTCAGTATGTCGCTTCAGGAGCAACTGGAGCTCAGTCAACAGATTGTGCAGGAAGTCAACACTGGCTCGTCTCATTGGCAATCTGGCTCAGACGGCTTGGATGGCCAGGAGGTTAAGACGACAGCTTCGCCATTGCTCCTCATGTCTTCGTCGATGCCAACAACGATGCAGAGCCTGAATAGGAGTAACCAGAGTATCATGAGTAACGGAACTAGCACCATGCAGCCCGGCAACACCAACCCTAGCAAAGTTAATAGCAGCTATGGGTATTTCAACTCTCTGCTGCAAGAGCCTGCAACTTCTTGGAAGCCCATGTCCAACCAGCGAGGCGTCCAAATCTCTAAGCTTGAAATCCAAGGTCACGCTCCTGGCATTGTTAAGGGCGAGGGCATCTTTGAGGACTATACCATCTGGGACATCAAGGCCGTTCTCGACTGTCCCTCCGCTCGCAAAATATGTAAGTCTATCAGCTGTAGATATGCGTGAGAGGATGCCTGCAACTGAAACAATGAAAACTGATTGCATATCAATTTTCATTCACAGGGGACAAAATGTTTGACGAGTCGCATATGCTGCAGCATGCTACACCAAGTTCGATCCTATCCTACGTGCGATTCAAAGGATTCTGGCCAGCAAGGTAACTAAGTCACATTCATGCCATACTCTTTTGAACATATGAATGAAGAGAAGGCTAAAAAAGATGACGCGTGCTGATGTTTCAACTCTTTTGATATTTAGTCCTAAGGATATGGCGGTGCTGAATACGACGTTTATCACCAAGGACGCCATTCATTACTTTGCAACCTCAATCGACGATACCAACCAGTATCCCACCATCCCTCCGCCAGTCTCGCCATTTGTCAGATCAGAACTTGTCGTCTCTGGCTGGCATCTCCAAACAGTCAAACCCAAGAGCGTCCGGATAGTGTATATCGCCCAAGCAGCTCCTACGGGATGGATGGTTCCAGGAACGGCCCTAGGCGCCATGGCAACGGAGATGCCGCTTTGTATCGCAGAGATTATCAAGTACCTGGAGACTTATGGCAGTCCACCCACGCTGGTCAGCATTCGTAGAGGACGTGCTCTGGGTGTTGACTATTTTCACGAAAAGTCGTCATTCCGGCTGGAGTATGTGCAAGACAGCAACCCCATCTTTTCAGGACACCGACAGCCCCTGCAGCAACAGCACCAACATCATCAGTCCATGTCAGCGGATCGACAACGGAAAAGCACGGTTGATATACCGGCTGGTGTCGGGTCTGGCGATTCTCAACAGCTCGGTTCACCTAAGCTTGCTCCGACCGATAAGCTCTTGGCCGAGATTCGTTTGGATGCGCGTGTCTGGGCAAGGAATGGTGACTGCGAGATCACAATCGATCCGCCACCATCTAAGGTGACTTGCTCCAGCGTCCCTCATGATGGTACAGGATATCGACTCAGGATTGAACACTCCAGTGGACGAGCAGTGCCAGCAGGAGGAAAAGTCTTGCTGATGGCAAGAAAGTCCACCAAGCCCGGTTGTGGCATCGTCGTTAACGGAGTCCCAATCAACATGCCTTCTATGGAGCACCTATTGACATGGATGCCCCACCATACCCTGCTCGTAGACAAGGACAGGTCCCAAGCGCCTTCGTCTGCGGACGGCACAGTTGCAGTGAAGGAGAGCCAAGCTGTCGACGAGGATGAGTCTGATGAGAAGGTGGCCAATGGAGCCGGCGAGAATGGACAGGTATCGGAGGCAGGAGTAAAGCGTTCTCCATCGAGTTTAATGTCACCGTTACAGTATGCACAGGGTGCGATGGATCTGCTGTCCAAGATCAACAGCGACCCTGAAGATTCATGGACAATAGTGTCTGACAGCAAGGATGGCATGAAGGTCACGAAACGCTTCATGCCATCGGAAATCTCTGATCAAGTCCCTTTGGTACGAGGAGAGAAGGTGATTGAGGGGTTTTCTCTCGAGGAGATTGCCGCTGTCATCGGAACCCTTGGAACCCGAGCCAAACGTAAGTCGTTTTGGAGTATTGTGCATAGACAATATGACTGAACCGTAGGAGGTGTAGAGTAATAACCATATTCATATCCTTCTAACAATTTGATAGTGGACGACTTGTACGAGTCAGGAGAGATGTTAGAGTCTTTTGGTGCCGGATGTTCGACCTTCCATCATGTCCTTAAAAGCTATTTCCCTCTTCCCCTTCCGTAAGTCTATTCAAGTCGGTTTTGTATCTTAGCTGGTGATCGTGCAGATGATTTGCGATCAGACTACGGACTAACCTTTACTGTTCTCGTTGACAAATAGTGCTCGCGATTTGTACTTTGTGACAGCAACGACGTTCGCTGAGGTGAGTACTCGTCGTCCACAGATCGCCATCATCTCGACGTCGATCCCTCACAATGGTGCCTCAAAGACAACGAATGAGGCTTCAACCTCAACACCAAGCCCTCCACAGTCTCGTCCAAGAGCACATCTGCATCTGTCAGCATGGATCCTCGAGGGTATTGACCCGTACAGCTCCAACCATCCCATCCCTTCCACTCGAGTGACGTTCATGACTGCCTTGGATCTCGGAGGGTCTGTCCCACAGAGAATCAGTGGCATGATCCAAACTATGTTCCCAAAGATGGTCACCCAAGTCGAGAGCTATTTACAAACTCAAGCTGCTCCTCCCATTATCCGCATTCCGGAACAAATGGTTGTCGGTGAATCCTCATGTAAGTGTTTAACTCATTATGACAACGATTCAAACTAGTATGCTTTATATGATATCTTCTGACCATACTTCCTTATTCTCCAAGTAGTGACGGAACCTACAACAACAGATGAGAATCTACCACAGCTGCCTCCAATTGTCCCATGGGTCAAACCGGCAAACAGGATCGTCAGCTGGGACTTCAAGATGAAAGAGTACTATTGTGAGCTCATTCTTCTCTTTGATCAATTCCGGTTGAATCCTTCTCGACTGGACCTTGCGACAGAGATTCGAGCCAAGAAAAGTAAGAAGGCAAGGCGCAAGTCAAAGCAGGACATCAAAAAATCTGGAAACCCTGAGCAGAATGGATTGGATGAAGATCAGGATGAGCGAGTATCTAAGGACAAGACCCAAAAGGTCAAGAATCGAACTGTTTTGGAGCTGGTTGTTGATCTAAAGCAATACCCGATGGGCTACAACATCATCACCAACATTAAAGTCGATCCGGAGCTGCTGTTGCAGCACAAGCAGCAGCGTGATTCGGGATTAAAGCAGGCAATGTCTAGCTCTGTCTCGGCCGTCAAATTAGCAGGGTCGATCAGCACCCTGAGCACTGCCGCTGCCAGCGCTGCAACCAGCAAGCTCATTGGAGGATTTGACAGCAATGGCAAGGGGTCATTAGCCGACTTGAATGGACGATCGTCCATTGACGGAGATGGGGGATTTCACAAGAGCATGTCGTCCGAGGCTGCTACAAGTGGAACTGGAATTGCGGCGGTATTGGGGGGCTCGGTCAATGTCCCCCGGGCTCTTCCTTCATCAACTTCGCTGATCAGAATCTTGCCGCCAGCAGTCACGGTCAACATTATCGACATTCCTCCCGCACCTTCACACTCATCCTCGCTCTCTGGAGTGTCCAAGAGGCGCAAGCACTTGATCGTTATCACAGTTCCGGAGGCTGAGAGCAGTGCGTCATACCTCCAATCTTTGCAACAAGCTGCAGCCGCCCCTCTGACTCTGAAGAGTGCAGCTCCTCATGCGATCTCTGGAGCAACCGCCAAGCCTGTCGTCACAGCAAGCTCGGTTGCAGGCACAACTTCGACCATGTTCCCGGATAGCGATCGAATGGAATACAGACGGAGCCGACAGTTGACAAACTCGTCATCGTCTCAGGAACTGGGATCTACAGCAGAGACGCGACCTGCCTTCTTCCCTGACAAACCGAGCACACCCGAATCTGGCGTCAAACAGCAGCAGGGGCAACATACTCAGCAGCTATCATCCTCATCGTCAGAACCGCCAAAGCCTGAGGTGGAGACACGCGTCTTCCAGTTTGGAGTCAAGATTGACCGACTGGAGCACAAGGATCTCGACCATCAAGCCCTCAAAGCAGCCAAGGAGAACTCCAAGGCGTCGTCAGACGAGCAGGAGTGGCTGGGCCGAGTCATGGTCGATGGAATGCCTGTCAAGGTTGTTACGAGCTGGACCAGACACGAACTTGGGTTCTTGGATGGCATGATGGAAGACCTTGATGACGTGCAGGATGGAAGAAGCTCGAGGCGCAAGAAGTCGTCGTCCCGGAGGAAGAGCTGTGGAAGTGCTGATCAAGATGAGGGATCAGATCTCAGAAGCGTAGATTCCATGGATGAGGAGCGAGCAAGGCGGGATGCTGAGGATGAGGGCGCTGAACAGGAGAGACGTAGCAGTCGGACAGTCTCTCGCCGCGGGAAGCATCACCGCCAGCAACTTGGGCTTTTGGTCAATCCTCATGAGCCAGAGTCTGAATCAGCCTTCAACTACCACAATGGGCGCAACTCGGACCCTACCCCAGACAAGGCTCGGCCCGCAAGCACACTGACCGGCTTTTCAGGGTTCTTGATGAGCGTAGGCTTGTTGGGCAGTAATGATTCCAAAGGATCGCAAGATGATGGTGTGAACTCGACTCTTGATGACCCTGATACAGGAACTGTTAGAAATGACCATCGCCAGTCTGCGTTGGACTATGATGACTTGGATGACGACAGGACCATCCGCGCCAGAAAGAGTACAAGCCGTGGTGGTATCAGTGGCATCTTGAACGGAACCGGTAGCGGGGGCAAGGCGAATGGGCGTGACCGGAAACATGACGATCACGATCTTGACCTCGAGAGTCTGCATGGATCGATTGTTTTTCATGATCATGAGGATGATACCGACCAGGGAGGGTACAGCCACCGACCAGGCGATGATCTACCCCGTTTGACGCAGTACGTGGAAGATGAGGATCGAGGATCGAAAGCGACGGACAATGACGTTTCGGATTGGACGCGAGAGTCTGGCACGATCCGCAGACGAAATGGTAAATCTGCTTTGCCGCAGAACAGGGATGACCCACTGGCCATACGTCCATCTCTGGATATTGTGCGACCTCTACCACGCGATTCTCATGAACTCGAGTCTGGAGGCCCCGATTCTGAAGTCGACTCGAAGCTGGCTCACCGAAGACGAAACAGTCGGTCGTCGGCATCAAAGCAACAGAGGTCGAGGATTGTTCATGCCAGCAGCACTTCGGCAACGGTTCGTCGGACAGGATCGACCAATGGAGCAGACCATCCTCGGTTCCGCGGGTCGCTGCTCTATGCGTACACATTCAGAAACATGGTCTGGTCTGCGATTGCGTTCTTTCTAATTGGTATGTTGTTGAGGGTTTATGTCATTGGCCCATCCTTCCTCAAGACTGCCAACTCGGGTATTGGCGGAGGCGCCAATTCTGGACCAACGACGACAACATATTATTACTATTACCGAGCCGCAGCCCCAACTGGCCATGGATCGACTGGAGAATCGCTCAAGTCTTCTTCGCCTTCGAAATCTCGCTTGCCTGCTGGTGGTGGAGGTAGTATTCGACAGTATAGTAGTGGCAGTGGGTATGAGGAGGATCGGGATGAGGGTGCCGCGGGAGGTGGAATGGATAGTTCTATCTGGCCGCAGGGAATCCGTGAAGTGTTTACGGTCCGTCGTATCCTTGGATGGGACTTTGTACTCCTCGCCTATCCTTCCCAGGACCAGCAACAACAGCAGTCGTCTTCTTCGCGATCGTCACCTTTGTAGCAGTTTAACACATACAATCATAACAACGATGGCGCTTGTACAGTACAATTTTATGTTCAGTAAGGGAACTTCGTCTGGGTATACGAAGATGTGGTTATCCTTTTGCAGAGAAAAGAAGAAGAAAAAAAAAGTGAGAAACGAAACAATGAAGAACAAAGACAACCTTGGCTAGGTTTGTTTTTTAGTTGAAGGAGTAATATCCAGAGGGCAGCTTTCTTTCTTTACTAGTCGAGATTGAGCGGATTTGTATCAACAACGAACTATTAAAAAATTAACTCGTGTCCTGTGCCTGAATTTGAATTTAGGCGTGGCGCTGCTTCTCTCCTTGCTTCAAATTCCCCTTAACTACCGTCGCGCACGACACGACAGTGACGTCATGATCTTTTTTTTGTTTTTGTTTTCTAACAAAAGAGCCAGGGCCATCAAACCAATTCGAATCCTTCACTTCGCTCCGCCTAATCCAACCTTTACACTACCCCGCCCTAAACACATAATATAACCAACCATGGCACGGTTTGATATCAACAACATCCCCGAGAACGAGGAGGACATTGACTTTACCGACATTGAAGAGCGCTACCAGCTTTCGTTCGAGGAAGGGTTTGACAACATCGTCGTCGTCGACAACATCCCCCTGGTCGACGAGACCAAGGAGGAGAAGCTGATCCAGTTCTTGAGAAAGATCTTCAAGAACGTTGGCGAGATCCGTGATAAGCATTTCACGATGCCCAAGGCTGTTAACGAGAAGGGCAAGCTCATGAGCAAGGGGTACGCTATTTTTACTTTTTTTTCTGATGCAAAGGACAGGACAGGACTAGCAGGACCAGATTTTCGACCTACTTTAACTGGAACTGGACAGAATATGGATTTGACTTGGACAGGATTTGAGAGAGGCATTGACTGAGCTGCACTTATGGAGCATATCCCTCAACTGTGCCGCCTTTTATGTTCATCTTTCCCCGCCGCAGCAAACATGATCGCCTTCGCGCCTTAGCCCAACACTTCCCAGCAACTCAACAAAACAGATCAAATCGCCAGGCAAATATTAACGACAACAAGGACACTTACACCAAACATGTTGCTGTATTTCGCCAAATAGATTCATGTTCATTGAGTTCGAGACCGCGGAGCAGGCCACTTTGGCCGTCAAGCTGATTGATGGTTTCAAGATGGACAAGTCTCACACCTTGGCCGTCAATCGTTTCACCGACGTCGAGAAGTACTCGGCCGTCGAGGAGGAGTTCCACCCTCCCGCCGAGGAGGAATTCATCGAGAAGGTACACCTTTACTCCCATTCAAACGCGACGCGATCAATTGGTACTACTGCCTTCTAGTTAAAGTAGATTTCACTAACACAAGTTGACACATTGTTCATAAATTACAAAATAGGAGCATCTCAAGTCCTGGTTGGCTGATGAGATGGGTCGCGACCAGATGGTCATCTACCGCCATAACGAGGTTCAGGTTCTCTGGAACATGCAGAAGGAACAGCCCCAGATCGCACACAACAAGCCTCACTGGACCGAGACTTACGTTCAGTGGTCTCCTCTTGGATCGTACCTCACCACCTTCCACACCCAGGGTGTCGCTCTCTGGGGAGGCGAGTCATGGAAGAAGATTATTCGTTTTGTTCACCCCGGTGTCAAGCTGATCGACTACTCGCCCAACGAGCGCTTCCTGGTCACCTGGAGCAACGAGCCCATTGTCGTCCCCGAGGAGAACAACGACGGACCCTTTGGCCCTGAGGATGAGGGCAACCAGATTGTCATCTGGGATGTCAAATCTGGAGCTCTTCTTCGTACCTTCCCCTCCCTCGCACCCCAGGCCCCCAACGGTCGTTCGACCGTCTCGTGGCCCGTCTTCAAGTGGTCACCTAGTGAGCGCTACTTTGCCCGTGTAACCCCTGGATCCCAGATCTCGGTGTACGAGGCCCCCAGTATGGGTCTTTTGAACAAGAAGTCGATCAAGATTGATGGCGTCGTTGATTTCGAGTGGGCTCCCTCCGCTGGCGCTGACAAGTCTGGCAAGGTTAAGGACGATATGCTCGCCTACTGGACTCCCGAGGTCGACAACCAGCCTGCCCGTGTCACCCTTCTCAACATCCCCAGTCAGGATATTGTCCGTACCAAGAACTTGTTCAACGTCAACGACTGCAAGCTCCACTGGCAGAACCAGGGCGATTTCTTGTGTGTTAAGGTCGACCGCCACACCAAGAACAAGAAAGTCACCTACTCTAACCTCGAGATCTTCCGTATCCGCGAGAAGGATATCCCCGTTGAGGTTGTTGAGGTCAAGGAGTCGATCTTGGCTTTCGCTTGGGAGCCCAAGGGTGAGCGTTTCGCTGTCATCACCACCAGTGATCCCAACTTTACCTCTGCCACCCCTGGCTCGACTACCCTGAAGACTTCTGCCAGCTTCTACTACTTGGACAAGGGCAAGGGCAAGGATACTCTCCAGTCATTCAAGGTCATCAAGACTTTGACTGGAAAGTCCTGTAACACCATCTTCTGGTCGCCCAAGGGCCGCAACGTCGTCTTGGCCACCCTCCGCTCTCAGACTGTCTGGGACCTCGAGTTCTACGATCTCGACTTTGAGCCTCTTGAGTCCGCTGCTGCCAAGGTCCCCACTGGTGGCGAGAAGGACCCTGCTGCCTACTTGCAGCTGTTGTCGTCTGGCGAGCACTATGGTGTCACCGACATTGAATGGGATCCCTCGGGTCGCTTTGTTGCCACCAGCGCCTCGGTCTGGAGACACACGATGGAGAACGGATACCAGATCTGGGACTTCAAGGGACAGATGTTGTACAAGGAGAACTTGGAGAAGTTCAAGCAGTTGGTGTGGCGCCCCCGCCCCAAGACCCTGTTGTCGAAGGACCAGATCAAGAACATCCGCAAGAACTTGCGCGAGTACAGCACCCGTTTCGACGAGCAGGATATGGAGTCTTCATCGCTCGTTTCGTCTGCCGAGCGCCAGCGTCGCCGTACCTTGTTGCAGGAGTGGGCCGACTGGCGCAAGCGTGTTGAGGCTGACTTGGCCAGCGACCGCGCTGCTGCTGGCCAACAGGTTGCTGCTGCCACCGCTGACGATGAAGAGGCTGAGGAGGTTGATGAGTGGATTGAGGAGGTCATTGATGAGAAGGAGGAGATCGTCGCTTAAGATTGACAACGTTGTTTGAAGTTCTTTCAGCATTTTATTAAAAAACGAAGCGTTGTCAAGACGTCTTTTTTTTTTGTTCAACAAGGGGTATTCTGAAGTGTATTGTTGCTTATGATGATTAGACCCTGAAAGAGGCAGTGCGAGCCAAGCACAGCGTTTGGGGGAGGGAGGGAGGGAGGGAGGGATAATAATAAGCACTTGGATGGAAGAGGAGTTTTTTCTTGTGGAGTGTTGGTAGAGAGAGAAAGAGAGTGCTTTTTGCTGTATGAGAGCAGTTTCTTTTGTGGGTGAAAAAGAGCAAGAGAGTGGGCGTCAAGGTGGATTCAGGCAAGGCAAAAGGAATACAAAAGGCATAAGGCAAACAACAAAGGATTAAAAACGAGAGCCGTTCAGTCAGCCAGCCAGTCAGCCAGGGCAAAAGAGTGAGTGAAAAAGGGCGAGACAAAGCACAAAGTACAAGGTACAAAGCACAAGGCACACAGACTGAAAAAAGAAGGAAGGTCAGGTCCAACTGATGAAAGGGGTCAAAAAAAGACAAAGAAAGAGATATCAGAAATGAAAATTGTCTTCCCTTCTTTGTCCTCTCATCATCTTTCTTTTCTTTTTCTTCCTCTCTTTCATCATCCCCTCTCGTTACTCATCATCTCCTCTCCCTTCCCTTCCCTTTCATTTCTTCTTATCCTCACAACACACACTTCACTCTTTTCTTGCACACCTCATATCTCTTTCCTTCCCTTCCCTCTTGACCACCATACCTGCTAACTCTTTTTGTCTCCTCCCCTCACTCACTCGCTCTTCAAACCTCCACTCATCCTTTTCAGCCCTAACATCCCCCTAACAACGATCATGATCTCACCAGGAACCATTCGCAAAAAGAGAAACTTCAAGAACCTGGCCCTGGACGAGGCCGCCAACGGGAATGCCCCTCCCGGTGGAAGCGCCCATCTGCACAACCTGCCCATCGGCGGCCAGGGCAGTGCCCGCCGCGAACCTCTGCCGGACCTCGAACTCGGCGTCGAGTTCAAGCTCGATCTCAGGTCAGAGGACCTCCAGACTCTCGAGGAACTCGGCGCCGGTAACGGTGGCACCGTCAGTCGCGTGATGCATCTCCCCACGAAATCCATCATGGCCCGCAAGGTATAACATACGTCTGCTGTTTGTTGATGCTTGCTTGCATTACTAGGCGATGAGTCGGGCTATTTGTTGTCTTGTCTCTCTTTGGCCCTCTGCCTTTGTCGCTTGCTTCTTATTTCCTTCCCTGCCCTTCAATTGGTTCTTATTAGTCGTCTGTGGTGTGCATCCACCCCTTCGAAAGACCTTGTTTTATTCTCTTCGTTCTATGACCTTATCCTTGCTCGTCCACCTTCCTCCTCTTTACCCTCTTCCGCTTGAAAAGGAAACAACAAAACTGTCGACGATATCTTTCCTATGGATGAATTGCTTTCCACCCTTCTTATTTTGTTGTCTGCGCTCACAACAACCAACAACAGCCAACAACAGCAGCAACAACGCCAGACTCTTTTTCTTTTTCTCCAACTAACAAACCACCTCTCTCTAACATACACAACTTGATACTTGAACCTTCTTCTTTCTAGGTCATTCATATTGATGCCCAACCTGCGGTCAGGAAGCAGATTCTGCGCGAACTCCAGATCATGCACGACTGCAATCACCCCAATATCGTCTCCTTCTACGGCGCGTTCTTGCACGAGAGTGAGATATCTTACTGCATGGAAATTATGGATGTTGGGTATGTGGTTTGTCGCTTAACCCTTCTTTTTCTTTGTTCCTCAACTCTTCGTTTGTCGCTATCTTTACTCTATTGCTACTATTGCTTCGAAGCGCCTCTCTCAATCTATTTCGCCTTCGCCTCTTGCCCCTGGATTCGGACGGACAGGAAGCATTTCACACGCCTGAACAGGATTCGTCGTCCCATTCATGCGGGAGTACCGTTACTATCATCACCAATTCAACTTTGCTAAGGGTGAGCAAAGGGCAACTCAACGACAAGATCTGGACCTGGACAGACTGAATCGACGGATAACGAACATGGACTGTACCAAGAACTAGATCATTCAGGACTTACCGACAGCCGATAGCAGCGTTACCAGGAGTACCGTTACCTGAGGCCGACATGAGAGCAACATCTAACTAATCCAACCTTTTTGCATATGAATTCGCTGTTGTGTAGAGCACTGGATGGCATTTGTGCAAAGAATGGAGCATTCCCCATGGATGTTATCGGACTCATCACTGTCTCTGTCCTCAAGGGCCTTAGTTATCTCTACACAAACCACAAGATTGTCCACAGAGGTATGTCTCGACTCTTTTTGTATTTCTCAAAGGACCTGGAGCTATAAAAGTTAGTTGTAGGATGATGGAGACGATGGTACTGCAAGGAGTAAATCAGAACTCTCAATGGGGAAAGGGCTATTCTAATACAACCCCATGTTCTCACTCACTGACCCATCCACATTTCTTTTACTATACAAATTAGATCTCAAGCCATCCAACATCCTTATCAACTCTGCAGGAATGGTCAAGATCTGTGACTTTGGCGTCTCTGGACAACTTGTGAACTCGATCGCCAATACCTTTGTCGGAACCAGCAACTACATGTCGGTACGTTTCGTTCCTTTTCAATGGAGTCTCCACCCTCTCGCGCTTTCTTTTTGCGATGTTCTTGTTATTGCAATTACTGGATATGTACCCTTGTGGTATATACAAAGGACAAAAAGGGTTTCAATGGGGCAAGATACAAAGAGAGAGGACTTTTATGGAGTTGGTCATTTGCCCACTTTTTTCCTTCGGATCTTGAACTAACGGCTCTTATTTTTCTATTGCTATTTTATTTCTGATATATTACGTTTTGGGTCCGGCCTCGATTTCCTACTTTTCATTTCCCTCTCTCTCTCCTTCTGTCTACCCCTTTCCTATTTCCCTTTCTCTCCCTTTTTTAATTTGCCCCTCTCCCGCGTGCTTATCATACCCACGTTCATTTTTTCCGTAATAGCCTGAGAGAATTCGTGGATGGAACTACGGAGTGCAGTCGGATGTGTGGTCACTAGGCATTACACTCATGGAGTTGGCGCTTGGACGGTTTCCTCTGGACGCCGAGTGCAAATCGCTGACGATTCTGGAATTGCTTCAACATATTGTCAATGAGCCCCTTCCCACGCTCCCCCGCCGAGACTTCCCAGAGGATTTCTGCAACTTTGTCGACATTTGGTAAGTCATTTTTTTTCTCGGAAAACAGGATCTGGATCTGGATCTGGAGTCAGGACCTTTTTCTTTCTTTCTTTCTTTCTGTTGGCTACGCTACGCCATACCGGGGATCGGCAGGACTGGAATCGATCTACTCGTTTTTGTGTTACAGTGCTAAAAAAAAAATGAGCAGGAATCTTTTTGGGCGGACAATTGACCTCCTTTTTTCCGGTGTACTTTTTTTTCTGCGTTTGCTACATAATAGCTTGACCAAGAGCGTAGATCAAAGACCATCGCCCGATAACCTGGCTGTAAGTTTAGATGTTCATTGGTCGCCCCATTTGCTTCGCGTTTTTTTCCTATCGTCCAGTATGTCACATGATGCACATGCCCCAATTTTCAGCTCCTTTTTCTGACCTGATCTTCTTATTGTCCCACACGCGTTGTTTTCTTTTATCAACAATAGCAACATGCATACTACCGTCGCGCGGAGAGGGAAAAGGTGGACATGGAGCACTGGGTCAGCCATCTGGTCAAATAGTCCATTGAAAATATCCATTCATGGATCTCTGGAACTACTATATACATATATATATATACATACCAAAAAAAATACGCAGACCGACCATCACCTCTTTTTTTTTTCGCGATGCTTATGATTCACTCGACATGAAAAATAAATTTTGATGACGATTTTTTTTTATCTGTTTGAGTGTGCTTTTAGTTAACGACGGTTGATAGGTGAAGGGCGGTGAGGGGCTGAGGTGGCTGTGCGAAGCATATTTCGGAGACGAGACGTGGTTTTGCTAGATGTTGTTTGTGTTGATTTATGGGTGTATACTTATTCAGGGGCAGGAGTCGGGATTGGACCCAGGGATGATGACCAGATTGTGCGTTAAAAAAAAGCTATTTAAATTGCTTCAAGAACACTGGATGAGTACATTTGAGAAAGGTGATGAGTCCCTGATTGTGAGTGTGGGTCGTGTTGCCATCTGATCCGCATGACTACCCCTTGCAAACGTCCTCTTTCCCTGAAAGTGCGAGTAATCAAACCTCCGATGTCGCCATGTTTTTACTCCTTGAGTGGGTTTTCTTCCCTCCATCTTACGTCCCTAAACTTCATTTTCGCTCCCTCACTCGGCCTGGGTACTCTTCACAAAGTTCTCAAGAGATATTATGCTTTTTTGTCATGCGTTACAACTTTTTGTTTAACCTTATTCATGTCTTTAATGCCTCGATAGAAAAAAGTAGAATGAAGAAAGGGCTTGTATCGGCTTTTCCTACATCAACATCCGCTATTACAATTTTATTCATGTCACAAAAACAGACCTCGACACGTTTTTTTTTGTTCCAGAGTCGGATATTGGACCTTGACATGACAAAAGCGACAATTTTGAACGACATCATACATCCACATTCCCGTTAATATGACAATCAAAAAAGCGTACACATCGAAAAAAAAAAAAAAAAAAAAAAAAAAAGAGTACCAGTAAGTTAAAAAGAAAAGTACGTGAGCAAATAGGAAGAGGAGGAGAACGAGTCTCCGCAACATTCAAAAGCGAATGGACCATGTTTTCATAAATTTCTGAACAAAGTAAACCAAGTCGGTCATCCCTGCTGGTTTTTTTTTTTTTTTTTTTTTTTTTTTTTGGTGCTAAACAATCGAAATGACAAAAAACCAATTACCGTCTGAAAGTAAGAGAAGGGGTTCCTATCCACCCGACTTGGGTCATTACCCAGCAAATAGTTTCCTTTTTTTTTTAAGGAAAAAGGGAGCATGTAAACGAGACATGCTCGATATTGGTGCACTATCTACTTTCATGGAGAAAAGAGACTGGCTTGTATTCGCTGCTCAGTTGACAGTGTACGCTATGGTACAGGAAATAGCATGTCACATTGAAAATTCCCCGTCTCCGTAGCGCGTCAAGCAGAAATAGTTTGTTTTCTGCAGTCAATCATAAAAAAAAAAAATCAAAAAATGAAGGTAAGTAAAGTGATCTCTATAAACATTCTAATCCTTCAAACCAAGTGCGATCAGTGAAAAAACTGTCAGCCTTTTTATTTATTGAAAAACGCTGAAATATAATAGGGCCTTAGGACAACCAGCAAACGAAACGATTCAACAATAAGTTTGGTATCATTTTTATTTGCTAAAAGAGGCGACCCTCAAAAACATAATACACATCGTCTCGACTTTACTTTTATTATTATTTTTGCGTTCAATGAAAGTTAAAGAAGTGACACATTGATCGGGGTATTCGGGTATTGATGCATATGAAGCTCATTACATCAAGCAAGCCTCCAGCACTTAAAGAAGGAAGGAAACTCCCACAACTGGGATCCGAGATTTTTTTTATCAGAGTTGCTTACAGAGACTGCCGCTCAAGAAAGAAAGTGAGGCGTCCAAAGCCGAGTCTACCTACGTGCTTCTTGTTGGACTATGTTATAAATGCCCTTTGTGCATGAGATACAAAAGAGAACGTGTTGACCATGCTACAGAAACCTAGCCGCCAAATTGTGTATCCCAGGCTTCTTTCTTGTATGTGAATCGTTGTAGTGGCCATAACGATCATGGCGAAGGCTCAAAATGTAAGACTTATATCCGGCAACAACTTGATTGCACGAGATCGAGAAAAGCAGTTAAATTGCGAGGCGTAGTCAGGACCGGGAAACAAACGCGTTGAAAAGGGATACTCTAAAGGTCACTTACATCCTTCACGTCTCCTTCGCGAGATGATATCGCTATTTTTCTGTTAGCTACAAAAAAGGAGGTATGGCCAAAAAATCAGGACGGATTCCGACGAGCAATGTGTTGCCATTTTTTTTTTTTTTTTTTTTTGTAAAAGACGCCACCAGCACTGTGTTTGTTAAAAGAAACTCACTCAGAACCGAAACCACGTCCTGCAGCTTCAATATCGATATATCGTAGTGAAACAGGGCGTGACAGTAGACGCTGCTGGGACTGACCACATTGTACAAATAACATCACAGCCAAGGTCACGTTGCAGATGAACGCAATATCGCGCATGTTGACAAAGTCTACGTAAACCAGCATAGTTTTACTTAAATCACTCCGAAAAAGACAAACACATTCGATACTGACAAAGAAAAAGGATGGTGAGGTTTTTGAGTTGCGATGTACACAGGGCTTGGAACTCGTATTTAGATTCTGAAGATAGTTGAAGCGAAAATTTGTGATCGATAATGAGAACCTGCTTCATCGCTTATTGATGAACACACTTAGAAAAGCAGGATCTTTTTTTACATCCAAAATGCATCCTCCTCGTTCCCCGAGAAATAACGTGTTAGAGTGCGGAACAGCTTAAACAGTCTTCCTGTAGTGCTCGAATGTAAAGAGGCTAGAGAAAAGGTCGTATGTATGAAAACCGCAATTAGGGAGAACTGTTTTTGAGAGCGCTGAACGCGTCAAAGTCGTGAAGGTGAAGCTCGATCATAAACTATTTTCTTTGCTATTATTCAATGCTCTCACCGTTATCGATCTCGATCGCCAGAATTCCACGTCGATCTGAACTCAAAGGCTCGTCGCAGATGAAAAAAATAGAGGAAAACGTCAAACACGACAACCAGTATCATCGGAGGCCGTAGTTGGAAGTAAAATGGCATTAGAAAAAAAGTGAATTTCATGATGGTTGGAGCAAGTACCAGAAAGCGAGGGAGTATTGAGTAAGAGACTCGCTATAAGAGCCGCTACTGTTACCGCCTAGCTATTAATTCACATCTCAATCCTCATCCAGTGTTTTTTTTGAAATAATGAAATCAAGGAGCGTAATAGTAGGCGGTTTTGGCTTTTGCCCGCAATACTTAAAAAAAATGAAGGACATGGGTACTCTTTGGAAAATATTATTATCCTTTCTACGTTCCCCGCGACTCTATATAATGAAAGCAGAAATAAAGATCATAATGAGACAAAGTAACACATGACGCGAGCTCGAATCGCCTGCTTTGTCCTGCAGCTTCTCTCAAAAATAAAAAGAGGTACGTATAATGTCAAAAAAGCTTTCGGAAGATTCTGTGCTACATATGCCACATCGAGCGCATCAAATATTAGAATAAAGGTTTAGGAACAAGGACACCTGAACTAGGCTAAGTATCCGCTTCACGAATCTTCATTCTATGCACGGAAGTATACAGAAAAACATCAGTTGTATCGAGCAGAGGAAAAAAACCTATTTAACAAAGAGATAAAAACTAAGGTTTATCCTATCGCTGGCACTTATTTCTGTTCGAGAAAACTGCAAGTTGACTTGAGTCGTTATATGGAAATGATTACCGCTCCGCGTCATCCATTGCTTTTATGAGGTTGAAATTCAGAGTACTATGGCAGCACGTGTTGACAGCGTTTCAGAGTTTGCTCGCGTTGGAATAATCGCATAATCTGAACAAGAGTAACACACTAACTGTCTCTGGAGAAACGGACACTTATCGAAGTAGCACTTCGAAATATGAACGATAGTGGACGGCATAACTCTTGCATCTCGCTGAACCCTTCGCTACTTTCCAATCGATCCATCACATTCTTTTTCTTTAGTGTCGCCATTCTATCGTGCCTTCATCGGAATGTACTTCGATGTCTTGAAGCAAAAATGGTAGCAGCAAACGAAAGAAAGGAAGGGCGAAAAGAAAGGAAGGGCGAAAAGAAAGGAAGGGCGAAAAGAAAAAAACGCCATCAATAAAGTTCATCGTCTTTGGCGGTAATGTGAAAAAAGGAAAGAGGACAACAGCGCAAGTGGTATATAGAAAAAGAGGGTAGGTTGGAATCCAAAGAAGCATCGAGCTGGAGGTAAGTGTGTACGGATGAATGGATGGCTCACACACAAAACGTCCAGGAAAAACTTGAATGAGAGAGGATGTCAAATCAAAAATGCCGCTTCCATCTGGTTTAAATGTCTGGCCCAAAAGGAGATCCAGTTTGCACACAATATAGTCACCATACCGCCAAAAAATGAAGCGCAGACGGACCTGAAGGAATCAAATACAACTACGAAACGCAAGGCAATGTTCACTAGTGAATTGACTGTTTTTTTTTTTTTTTTTTTTTTTTTTTTTTTTTTTTCAAAACTTAAAGGCCGTACCTACCATGACGAGACAGTTTTTTCATCGTCTCTGCATTTTTTGTTGAACTGACAACGCACTACAACCCCGAAACGGTTCTATAAAGAGACGCATCCCATATACGATGGCGCGTCGCTTGAAGTCGTAAAGTTGCAAAGGAGGATAGAATATTAGCAAAACAAAATGAGGGAGAGCCGCTCACCACGCGACAGCTGTATCCCGGTAGTGATTGAAAGGTACCAAATGAAAACCTCCATCGCCTCAATAAAGAAAACACAGACGAAACATTGGGTTCCTCTTTCAAGAATTCTAAAAAATCACAATGCAGGTCAACCTAACGCCTCTCCTCTAATCAGCCTTCAGGTTCGAAAGCAATGTGTCGCGCAGAGGTCTGGTCTGTTGCTGTTTTTGGTTAGTTCCTTGTCAATTATGAGTATTTTGTTAAGCAAATCCTCTGTAACTGTCAAGCTCTAACCAAAAACAAACATCAGACCAGACCTCTGGTGTCGCGACAATTTTTAAAATAAATAAAAAAAAGACCTCTGAAACGAAAGCAGCAATCGGACTGACCCTCATAAAAAATGGCCATAACTGAAGAAGTTTGAGACATAAAAGAGATTCAAAGTACCCATTCAAAGTAACTCTGTATTGTTCTATATGTCCCCACAAAAAAACGCAGTAAAGGTCATCGAGAAATTAATAAAAAGACAACATTCAAGCTGTGTGTCTGTTGCATCCGCCAGGTTAATCTTGCATAAAAGAAATAAAATTTGAAATTCGAAAAAGCATAGTGAGCAACAAGAGTGCGGGGGAGTAGCTATTTGACGTTTGAAGGAGGGATAAAAAAAACATGGAGTATCACTATTAGTATTGAAAAAATTGACACGAAAAAGAAGAAAGATCCCCTCTTTCCTTAGTTCCGATACGGTTGGTTGGTTGGTTATCATTTTGGCAAACTGAATGAAAGAGAGAATGGGTTCCATCGCGCAATGGCATCGCCTTTGTGAGTGAAGAAAAAAATGATAAAGCCTATTGTTGAGCAAAAAAAATGCCGAACAAGCTCAAGCACACTGAAATAAAGGTGGTAGTCGGCCGCCGAAGCAAGATAAAAAAAAAGAGGGCCAGTTGGATGGGCGGTGGGTACAAGGAAGCAAAAACTTCTCTAGATATCTGTGCTTGGTAAGGTGAACTGGAGGAAAGCAAGTGAGATAAAGTACCAACATGGTCCTGTACGGCATCGCCGCGCCACCGGGAATAAAAAAAAAATAGCTAGATCCCTGCCCACGAAACTCAAACATGACCACACTTAACCTGGGCACATATCGCTCAAATTTTACGGCTAAAGTCTTGGTGTTCAAAAGAAGTAGCACGCCTCGAGATCAAATATCGCCGCGCTCGGCGAGCAAGGTTTTATAAAAAAAAAGTTGGTCTGAAGTTGCAGATGCTATATGAGAGATCAAGAGGAGCTATTCCCTGCACCTTATGGGGAGACTTTTTTCAATCAAAATCAGGCGTGTGTTAATCGATTGAAAGAAACCTGCAATGTCGAAACGGAATTCTATCCGATCTAATTATGTTGTCTACATAGAAATTTTATTGTCTCTTTAACAAAAAAAAATAATGGTATCGCATTCCTCAACACATATCCCTCACCTCCTAGAACTTCATGGCCCGCTCAATGCCCTCAGCACAGCGAACCATATCCGGCACATGAAACTTCTCAAACACAAGCGGGAACGGGGTATCATACGAGCACAACCTCTGAATCGGTGCCTCGAGTCTCAAAAAACATCTCTCCATCACAGTACTCGCAATCTCGGCCGCGAATCCCTGAGTCTTGGGGGCTTCATGAGCAATGAGGAGACGACCCGTTTTGTTGACAGAGTTGCAGACAGTTTCGACGTCCCAGGGGAGGATGGAACGGAGATCGATTAATTCGACAGAAAGGCCGGGCATTTTAGTTTTGGCAAGTTGGATGGCGTTTTCGAGAATGTAGAGTTGTGCACCCCAGCCGACGATTGTCAGGTCTTTTCCTTGGGTTAGGATCTCGGCTTTGCCCAATGGCAACTCGTAGTCGCCAACTGGAACCATCTCAACTAATTTGCGTCATTCAAATTAGGGACAATAATCAGCAATGTGTAATGGGTCTTCTCGGTCTTCTCAGTGTCATCAACTCCAAAAACAGGACTAAAAACATACCAGCGGCACGGTAGAGGATTTTGGGCTCCATAAAAATGGTAGGGTTGCGATCACGGATCGAGGCCAAGAGGAGACCCTTGGCCTGGATGGGGCTGCGGGGAACAACAACCTTGATACCGGGGGTATGAGCGAAATAAGCCTCGGGGCTTTGAGAGTGGTAATGGCCTCCGTGTCCAACCGCTCCACAGGGTGTCCTGATACACAAGCCGCCCACATTGAACTCTCCTCCTGATCTGTAACGGTACTTTGCCGCCTCATTTACAATCTATTACAGGGGTAGGGATATTGCAGTTAGTGTACAAGAAAAAAGAGAGTTACTGACTTCTTGTTTTGCAATCCAGTACTCTCGTCCGGGAATTTACCTGGTCGAAGGCAGGGAAGATATAGTCAGCAAACTGGATCTCAGCAATAGCGGTCGATCCCATAGCAGCCATGCCGATACCAAATCCAGCAATTCCCTGCTCCGACAAAGGGGTGTTGAACACCCTGTCGCGACCTATATATTTTTAAGCACAAAAACATGAATGGTGTCAGAATATATACGTCAATTATATCCGAGTCGTTAATGCAATTGTCAAAGTCAACTAAAGGGAGCCTTTACCAAACATCTCGGCGAGACCCATGGTGCAACGGAAAACGCCTCCAAAACCAACATCCTCGCCAAAGACACAGGCGGTATCATCAGTCGCCAGGGCAATGCTCATCGCATCGTTGATAGCCTGAAACGTGTTCATCTTCTTTGTCTCTCCTATGAAAATAAAAAGAAGTAGACCACATCAGTCAAATGACTTTGCTTAACCAGCGGGGGCAACAAGAGCATGGTCGACTGATAGAAGGTATGCGAGTTTACCGTTGGCAACGCCGGCGAGCTCGGGGTTGCGGAGAGCATCATGGTGGGTATGCTTGATCAATTGAGAATTGGCGACGCCGGGGAGGAAACCTTCGGCGGGAGGAGGCGAGTTGGATGCTGCATAGTGGGTCTTCAACGATGTGTGCAAGTGCTATTATTACATAAGAGCATGATAAGCATGAGTTTGCCGGATGAATCAATTGGGTTCGACCATTGAACTAGTGTGCATATTTGTATGTGTGAGTGCGAAGAAGGTAACTGGGTTGTACCTTGACGGTTGTTCCTTGGTGGAGGAAGGTGCGGGAGAGGGAAGAGAGGGATGAGGCCAGGCGGGCGGATCTTAAAAGCGTGGTGGACATTAGGGTGTGTTGTATGTGTGTGAGTTGGATGGAGTAAGGGGTTCGGGAAAGGGGTATGTGTGTTGGAAGGAAGATGAGGGTGAAAGAGAGGTGAGTGCGGATGAAAAGCAAAGAGTAGAGTGGAGTGTTGATGGTTGTAATGATGGTGAGAAAGAAAAAAGAGAAAAGAGGCGTATTGTGGGTGTGAAAAGAAAAGAAAAGGACAAGGTACGTCAGGTTGTGGGGAAGAGTCTCCTTCTTTCGCACGCTCACTTTTTTAAAAAAAAAAATTGCCACCCGTGGGAAAGTAAAGGGATAAATGTAGCACTTGCGATCACAAGTAAAAAGAAGTCGCTTCGCGAGACTCGGTGGCAAATACACACACAGAACAAGGGTTTATTAATATTAGTATCTGTTTATGCGACGCACATCCACGACCAAATAAATAGATTAAAAACAAAAAACAACGGTTTATTAGTGTAGTCTAGAATCAATGCATGTAAGGAGGGTCAGGTTGGGGGCTTGGATGTTCTGTCAGCTTGTAATGGCGGAACTGGTCAGACTGACCCGCGTCTACTGGTGGGCGAGGGGGCATAGAAGGTATTGAGGGGATGGAGGAAGCACTTGAAGGAATCACAGGCACCGGCTCGGTGGCCTGGCTATAGTCAGGTGAATAGAGTCTTGGCGCAGAGGCAGAAGCTATAGGATTGTATCGAAACAATGTTGGTTGAGGTGGTATTGACTGGTATCCTGTCGACGCTTGCTGTGATGGTGCTGGCGAAACATACGTCCTGTAATCATGACCTGCAGTCGAAGTCGAGGTCGAAGAACAAATGTTGGAGAATGAAGGAGCCGGTGATGCCATCGAGGGTGGCGCGACATATGAAAATGAAGTTGGTGGTGACATGGGACCAACTCCCAGATCCACTGCATTTGGCGCAGTTGCATTCTGCTGCACAGGAGCAGCCACTGGTCGAGAAAAATATAAAGAGTCATCCGGTAGCGGTGCCGACTTTTCTGGGTAGTATCCGTATGAACTGCTGTTGCTATTTCCAACATAATTAAAGTGTGCTGGCGGTGGTGATTGTGAGCAGTTGTCCAAGATACTGAATGATCCAGGAACTCTCGAGTCGTTGGTTGTAGTTGCATGCTCGGAAGTGGAGCCATAGTGGGTATACGACGATGGAGATGACACCTGTTTCTGCTGGTTTGTTGAGGTGGATGTTGAGAGGGTGTTGTCCGCAGGTAGAGGGATTGTTGGTAATGGCTTGAAGAACAAATCGTTGTCCGTAATCGTGTCTGCGCTCGTCCTGAATGCTGAAGAAGAAGAGTGGGGGAGGTGGATGGGAAGTGTGTGGCTTCTTGTAGATGGTTCACCTGCCAATAAACTCGATCCTTGAGACGATTCGCCTCCTCTGGGTTTAAATGATGGCAAGAGTGTGCTGTAGCGTGGAGGCACCGTCCGTATGTATTGCGTCTGAGGGACATACGCAGCCTTTGATGAAGCATTGAATGGATCCTGTACCCTTGTAACTACTGGTGACGGCGTCGAGGATGAAGCCGTTGGAAAGCTTGATTGTGAGGGCGAAGAGATTGGGTATAAGGATGGCGAGGGTGAAGATACCGGGAATATGGATGGCGATCCTGATGCAGATAGGACAGGCGAAGAAAAGTAATCCTGGATGGGTGGAGCTGGAGCTGGAGTAATGGAGAGTTGGCTGGTGGAAACGACAATGGAGTCGTACGGATTGCCGTAGAATGAATCGCGCTTCCTTGTCTCCTCAGCGATCAATGCTTGGTATTCCAGAGACATCTCCAGCGGTGGACGGGCCTCTGCAACAATGTCCATGATGATGGGGAGGTCCACCTCAAACCCACCGGGCGAGTCGAGGATTTTTTTCCGTAGTTTTTGATTGACCGTCTTTTTGGACTTGCGCTCAAAGAATCCAGTCTGGGATCGCATGTCAAAGAGGAAGAGGATGTGATATTGAATCGAGATGATCTTGGTGGTGTCCATGGTAGGAGTAGCGTCGACAGGAAGTGTGATCTCGGCGAGAATCTTTCCCGTGTTGGATCCTGACTCGATCTTGATGGCATGTGCTGAAGCCGCGATGATATGACTATATTCTCTCATTTGCCTATCGTGAATGAAGAAGTGGTTATTAAGTTGCTCAAACACCAAAACCTTTAAAGATGAAACGTTGACAGTAAATCGAGACGTACTCTTTGGCAAAATATGATTCCTTGCGGATCAATTGAATCCAGCATCCTGGATCCCGACGGATCTTTTGAGGGTGAGCGAGGTCTACAGACAAAGTAAGGACTTGACCTGGACGATAGGCAGATCTGGCGATGGAGACTGTTGCGGTGGCGAGGTGTCGGTCGTTGTTGGTGTACAATTTTGTATTACTTGAGCCGACGATGGAGACTGCGTTAGAGTAATTAGAGTCGTGGACGTGGTCGACGAGATCGATGTTCTTGTTAAATTTGATGTCCTGTACGCCGCCAAGGAACTTCGTCGAGGTCACGACTGCGGTCAATGTGTACTTCACCGTTCCATGGCGATACTTTAGGACAAGAAGAATTAGTAGAAAGTCAATTAGTGGTCAGGCGCCTTCATCTGTTTGGCGCCAATTGAATTGTCGAAGGTGTTATGTATCCGATGAAAGGATAAAATGGCAAAAAAGAAGAAATAACAAACAACAAACAAGTCTCATATTCATAACACAGCTTGGTAACAGCTAACAAAACACCAAAGAGTGAGAGAGTGACAAAAAGGAACATTCATTACCTTGCCGGAGGAAGGAAGGTGCTGCAGGGGAACAGTGAAATGAAACGGCCAACTGTGCTTGCCTTCGTCAAGGACAGAAATAGTGGCGTTGTTGGGGTTGCCGAGGAGCACGGTCTGCTGGTTGAGGACATAGACTTCTTCGATGGACTTGGCCACCTTGGTCGACACCAGTCCAACGAACCTAACCTTGATGCAAGTGTATCTCAGACTTGCACTTGTGTTGAAGATGACTTTGCCTATTGTTGAGTGTAGATTGTAAGACGGTGTCAGTCTCTTGTGTTGATGTTGTGAGTGAGAAAGGGCAATTGAAAAAGGAGTAAAAGGGAAAAGAAAGGGGTAGAGGACTGACCGGTGAAGGTGTCTCCGGGACGAAAGGGTGTTGCCTTGATGGCGTCTTCGTCGAGGTCGATGAACAGCTTCTTCATTCAGGTGAGAGTGAATGTGAAGAAAGGAGTTGAATGCAGGATGTGTAATTGAGAAAGAGGGCAGGAAGGATGAGTGTGATGATAAGTGTGTTCAGAGAAGGAAAGGCGTCAGAGTAGAGAAAGGAAAAGATAAAGAAGAAAGAAGAAAGACTGTGTCGAAGGGTAGAAGATAAAGTAGGGGGGATGGCGCCCACTATTTTTTCTTTTGGTGGTGTGTATGTACTACAACGTTGCACGAGGGAGAGTGAGAGGGGACAAGGTTGTGGATGACAAGTCAATAAATGATGATAGTCAATGGTGTGTTAACGAGAAATAGGAGAAGGAGAAGGAGGAAGTAGAAGTAAAAGTAGAAAAGGAAGAAAGACAAAGGAGACGAAGGAAAAGGAAGGAGGAAAGAGGAATAGAAAAGACATGAATGCCGATAGCCATTCAGAGCAGCGATTAGTAGGAAGATTGTAGTGGCGTAGAAGAATCTGCCTTTGTTTGGCTCTCGGGAGTGCGATCCGTGTGAGTGCGAATGCTAGCAGCCAGTTGACACACAGGAGTGGAGTGGTTTTGGATTTCAGGCACACACTCACACACACAACGAGGAGGAGTCTGTAAGGAGACATATGTTGAAGAAAGTGCTCTCAAACAAATAATTATCGATTTCATGCCAGGAACACAGCCGCACTTTTCTCATAATGGGCTAGCTGAACAAGAGACGGTGCCAAGAATAGACCATGCTGTATGGTAGACCAAGGTGGACAACAAGGCAAGAAGGAAGAAGCATTAGTGGTATCCCTTTCGGGTAGTCAGAGTGACCCGCACTCGATTGATTGTGTGCTTTTATTTGTTTGTTTTGTCGGTTGGGCAACCATCTGGCTTACATGCACCACGCTACTCACACATGAAATGCCTTTATTCCTGACAGAGCAATCAAACCCATCAAGTCTCATCTTACTATACCTCATGGCGATATTTAATTTTCGCACAGCGGACATGACCCTCCTTCGTCTCCCCCTTCCTTGTCTATGTTTCGTTGCACTCTGTCTTGTTTCTGTCTGTACCACCCCCAGTTGCACCTGCAAGCTGTTGCTAGTCAAAATAAATGCTTCTCTTCCTTCTCTTCGTTCTGTTTGTTCTTCTTGTATGCGCATATGGAGAACGTACGTTTGCTTCGATCTGTTTGTTGCCTTTGACTCTTTTTTTTTTTTTTTTTTTTTTTTTTTTTTTTTTTAACTCTTTTCCCTTTCCCGCAGAGAGAGAAACCGAGAAGCATCATCATCGTCATCATTATCATCTTCGTCATCATTCCCTATTTCTTCCCTTTACCACAGTTCCAGATATCCCTCAACAGCAAACCACCCCCCCATACACCGGTTGTTTGCTCTCTCACTTCTCTCCATGTGTCTCCTCTCTTCTAATTGACATATCCGATAAGTGTGGATTTGGCTCACTTCATTTTCTTCATCCTCTTCATGTGCGTGTATGACAGGTGTGTCTCCTCCTCGATGTTCCCTTCATTCTCCCTTCTTCTCTGTTTACACCCTTTTGACTTTTTTTATTTTTCTTATGTATCTTTTTTTACACTTTTTTTTTTTTTTTTTTTTGTTCCTGTTCCCTTTTCCTTTTCCCTTTTCCCTCCTTTTCTTCCACCTCTTCCCTTCTCTCACCTCCTCCCTTTCTCTTCCCCTCCCCTCTTTCCTTCTTCCATTACCCCATTCCTCTCCTCCCTTCCTCTTTTCCTCTTTATTCCCTTTTGATTCCCTTTCCTCCACTCCGTCCTCCTCCTCCTCCCTTCCGCTCTCATTTGTTTCTTAATTACCCTTCCTCATCCATACCCCCCGCTAATCACACCCCTTCGCTCTCCTTCCTAACTCACGACCCCACCCACATCTATACAAGAACTGACAAGACCAACATACCCTCTACCCTCTTCTTGCTTCACCTTCTGTCTTTTTCTTTCTTTTATTTTAACGACATATCATAATACGACCGACCTATCAACGACACGCAACTATAACACAGGGGAGCCAATACCACCAACAAAACATCAACCAACCCGACCCATCACCTACTCTTCAAAAGTGTCGCTGCTCATTCTTAATCAACAAACTACAATACTCTCATTCTCCTTTCCCAACGGAAAACAGACACAAAAAACAACAAAAAAAGAGAGCGTTTGCAGAGTTGACCTAAACGAGCGAGATGGGTTCAAACAGACCAGCAGCAAGGAACCAAAGGGCTAAGGTACATACAACACACACCTCCTCTTTTAATATCCCCGCACACCTTTTACTTTACCCCCGCCCCGACTTTCGCTATTGGTGCCTATTTTTTGTTCTTCAACAGGGAACTCCCTTTTGAAGAGAGTCCAACCAACCAACCAACGAATTCAACCGACCTCAACAGCCGCCTACGCTCAAAGTTGAAAAGGATAGCAAACAATCCCGCAATCACCATTACACGAACGAACAAACCCAACAAACGAACGGCTTGTATAGCCAACCAAGCAATCACCGTTTACGTTCAGTGGCAGCGGACAGCGACTAATACACTATCGAGACCATTACACGAAACGAGCAAACAAGCGAACGAACAAACGAACAAACGAACAACAACAACTGCACAACCACTCGTATACATAGTTGTTCTTTTTCCGGGCATTCGATCTCTTTTCTCTCTCTTCCACCCCTTTTGGACGATAAGCATGACGACAGCAAACAGACTATTACAGCAAGACAAACTTTGCCTTGCAGTTTAGTCACCTCTATTATTGTTGTTTTGCTGTTTTGAGGTGTTCTTCTCAAGAGTAGTTGTGTTGACTGGGCTTAAGTATTCATTGTTCGTTCTTTTGTGTTGTTGGCCTTGTCGGCATTTTGACTACCCCCTTTTTTTCTTTCTTTTTTTATGCTCCCCTTTTGACTACAAAACAACAAAAGGAACGAGGAGGAGGACAACAACAAACAACGCAAACAACAAACTACAACAGCATGGATAGTTCTCTCGCTCAACTTGACTCGTTGTTTTTAAATACCTCTTGCAACACAGACACACACACATACCCACATACATGCAGTTACTCCCTCTCACTCAACACGGGAAAAAGACAATACCAGGAGCTGGATAGGGATAGGGGGATCGAGCAAATTTCTAGGAAGTGTCAAAACAAAAAACTAACCCTGCTCCTGTCAATTGATTCGTATGCTTTGTCATCTTTATCATTAGCTTGCAGCAGACTTGAATGACCTCTTCAAGGATCTACAGTCGAACCAGGTCAAGACCGTTGGCAACTACCATCTCGGTCAGTTGGTCGGTCAAGGTAATCAAAAACATCCAATTCATGCCTTACGACATCTTATCCTATCGTTCTTTCTTTCGCTATCTTCATTGCTTGCGTTCATTGATGCTCTTGCTCTCGACAATTGCTTTTTTTGCATGATTGGGATTGGTTATCGGCTGTACGACATCAACCTCAACAGCATCGAAGACAATGGCGACACAGGATAAAAAAAAGGCACAACAGAAAGCGAGGGAAAAGGGAAGCAGTGAGGGAAAAAAAAAAACAGAGTTGAGTGTCCGTGTACACAGAGAGGAGTATGCTATCTCAGTGACAACCTTGCCTGCCCACTCTCAAGAGAGACTTTAAAGCACATGTCGGATAGGAGTGGCTCTGAGCAAAAGAAGGAAAAACAACGAGCAAAAAAGAAACAGGAGTAAAGTTGACAGACAACGAGGGGAAAGGTACATGGAACAACCGCATCTTATACCACGAGCAGCATGTGGAAAAAAAACGAGGATCCGGCATTTGTGGTGAGCTTTTCATCTCTTCTGGGCTTCTCATATCCCCTGCACACCACCATCTCATCCATCGGTTAACAACGAGAAGAATTGGAAAATACGTGAGCCAACATCCAAGCAAGAAAGGAACAAAGAAAAGAAAAAGAGAGAGCATTGGTGATGGGCGCTCACCTTCATCGAATCCCTATCCTCGTCTTCACTTCGCACATACATAGAAAAATACTAATTCAACTTACATTAAAATGTGCTCTCACTCGACTGTTTTTACTAGGCACATATGGCAAGGTCAAGCTAGCAACGCACGCATTGACAGGACAGCAGGTCGCAGTCAAGATTGTAGCCAAGTCTCATGCGGCCATCATCACCAGAGAGATCTACCACTGGCGCTGCCTGACACACCCCTATATCGCCCACCTACACGAAGTCCTCACCACAGAGTCTAAGATCTACCTGGTGACAGAGTATTGCCCCAAAGGAGAGCTCCTCGAGGCTCTTATCCGAGATGGTCGTTGTAAACCCTCGTTGGCAAAGCGGTGGTTCCGGCAAATCTGTCTAGCGATCCAATACTGTCATTCTCGCAAGATTGTTCATCGAGACCTCAAGCTTGAGAACATTTTGCTGGACAGCCAGAACAATATCAAGCTCATTGACTTTGGGTTTACAAGGGAGTGCGAGTCCAAGAAGCTGCTCGAGTCTTACTGTGGCTCTGCAGCCTATACGGCCCCCGAGATCATTGTTGGCAAAAAGTATTCCGGTCCAGGTAAAGCAAAACGCGCATTCCAAAGGAGAACGGACACAGAGATGAATGACAGAGAACGGGAGCTCCAAAACAACGAATCCCCCTTTACTGTCAAGAGAATGAGAATGGCGTTGTTAGCCTGGCTGCAACAAAAAATCGAAACGAGCTGTAATGCCATTGCATGCTCTCTACCTCTCCCTTCTCCCTTGGGTTTTCTCTCTCCCATCACGTTTCATCCAATGCGGACCCTTACTCTCTTCTCTTTCGCCCCCACTTCTGCCAATTGCTATTACTGATTATGCTCACATACTAAATTTGCTCTCTTTTTTACTTCACTATGTGATTTTCATTACAATAGAGGCCGATATTTGGTCCCTGGGTGTCATTCTTTACACGCTTCTGGCAGGTTACTTGCCCTTTGATGACGATAATGAAACCGTGGTCCAGGACAAGATTGTGGACCTCGATTATGAAATGCCCAACGAGCTCTTCTGCAAAGGTAAGGAAACAACTTCATGTTTTATTTTTGTTAATATACCCCTGTATTTTTTATAGGTGAATCCCGTACAAAATATTATGATCAATATCTGTTATACCCCCTCATATCAGCCCTTCCCCTGACTCATTTATGAACCCCTCTGTTCGTAATAGACGCTCAGGATTTGATTCAGAGTATATTGAAGGAAGACCCCAAGGAGCGGTTTACAATTGAGCAAATCTTGGCTCACTCTTGGTGGATGCCCCGTTCAGACGACGACGAGGAAGGCGGTGGCAGTGGTGCAGCAGGCGAGGGCGATGGGAAGCTGTCGATGGAGCAACAGGACGCGTATACAGGACACGGACGCCAAGGGTCTTTGACAAAACGCGAGATTCACCCAGTTGCCAGCCAACGGCCCGGCGATATTTACTATGGATCAGGATCACCTCAGTTCCCTTCGCCCTTGGCACAATACCCCTATGGCGCCTGGGGTAGTCAATCACCTTATACATTCAACCCCGTGGGCGACATGTTAAGGGCCTCTTCACCGGGAGGACCTCCAGTACCTTCGCCAATCTCATCACCTCTACCGTCACCCTCGCCGATGGTGAACAAAAGTTTTCCACGTTTCGAGTCTGCAGGGGCTATGGATGGCAATGGATCGACAGGCACACGAATAGGAGGATCAGGATCAAACTCTTTCCCAGCCAACTCCTTTGAACAGCGACTTCTCATGGTCCTCGAGAAGATTGGTCTCGACCCCGAGATCTTTTCAAAGTCGGTCCCCGCCCAATCATGCGATCCAGGATACGGTCTTTGGTGTCTTCTCTTGGAACAAGTGAAGCAGCGAGCGATCGACAATGGAACGTCTCTGGATTGGGAGCAGAGTATTGCTCTGGTGGAGACGGCTGCTTTGACCGGAGTTGGGTCAACTGGCGGAATTCCTAACGGCGCGCTAGCGATGATGGGAGAGGGTGGCAAGAAGTCACCTCGCCCTATGTCCGATCCTAGTCCGACGTCAAGTCAGGTCAACCTGTTGCTTCCTCAGATCAGCATACAACAACAAACATACCCTATTCATCCCCATCAATTGCAACAGGAACAACAGCAACAGCAACAGCAGCAACAGCAGCAACAGCAGGAAAACTCGGAACTACAACGTCAGGCGGTAGAACTGAAGGAACTATTGGAAAAGTACAAGTTGGAGACCGAGCTGCTCAAGATGGAGAAGCGACAGCTGGAGGCGGAGAAGGAGAAGAACCGTCTTGCAGAGGTTCAGGTCAACAAGGTCCATCCCTTTGAGATGAAGGAGTTGCCTCCCATTTCTGCCGAGGCCCTCTCTGGAGCAGCAGAAGCAGGTCATATCAAGCCTGAGCGGCCGGTACAGGATAGTGGAGTTTCTGTCTCGACGTCATCAACACCACATTCGTCCTGGGAGCTGACGGAGCGGGATGGGCCAACGATGCCCGCTGAAAGACCCCGTCGGAAAAGTAAAGGAATTCTCCATTCTCTCAAGGATCGTTTCTTCAGCAGTACAGGAAGCGATGTCGACCCTCACTCTGGACATGCATCGCCGTACCCTCCATCGCCTATCCTGCCCAAGGCGTTCACGGGATCTCCTTCGTCTTCGACCAACTCTGGGACAACCTATGCTTCACCTAAACCATTACCAGCTCCACCAGCACATCCTTATCCACATTTGTTGCAGCATCCTACGGCTCATTCCCCTCTTAGCGCTGTTTCGTACAAGTCTGCCAGCACGAGTTCACTAGCAATCGAGAATGGACAGTCGACTACCCATTCGGTAGCTGCCCGCGCTGCCGCCTCGTCCGAACAGCTCTCAATACTCGATCCTCACCATAACCACAGCATCAGTCAACATCTGGATCCAGACACTTCTTCGGCCATTCACAAGAAGGGCGGATTCATGACCTGGATCTCTGAGAGTGCTTCAGGAACTGTTTTGAACAAGACGCCCGTTGTTCAGAACACTGCCAAGGTGCCAAAGAAAATCAATGGCCGATCCTATTCGACTGCAGAGGCCTTTGCGGACCCTTCTTCGGTGAATGTTGGTGGTGGATTGACCAAGAGTCCACCATCATCCTCGGAAGAGAATCGACCTCAGATTCCTGCCATCCCTGCCAGTTTCTTCCAGCCTATTTGGAAGTCGAACAATGGAGGTGGATCAGTTCATGGATCATCGTCTTCATTACCCTCAAGTAATGGTTCAACGTCATCTTCTACACTGGCAACATCGGCACCGTCTGGAATGAGCATTCGTCAGCGACTCGCCTCCTTTTCGTCTTCCACCGCCAAGATCACACCAGAGGAGAGACAACGAGCGACCGCGGCCGCTGCTGCAGCGGCTGCTCTTGTCGCTCAGCCCTCTTACCCTGAGCGCGCTCATTCGCCCTCACCGCCTTCGTCCCCTCGTGGCCCAGTCGGCTCGAGTGCTTTAGCCGCCTTGGGTGGAGCAACCCCTAGGCACCACCGCCAGGATGATGAGATCAATGAGATTGTTGCAGCAGCCGTGGCTGCAACCGCTAGCGCGCACCTGAAATCCAGCGGATCCCGCAAGAAGAACATTGGCGTAACTTCTTCCAGTTCAAAGAAGATCAAGTCTGCACAGCAAAAGATGGAGCGGACGGACACATATCACTCTACGACCAGTACCAGTTCGACTGCAACGGTGACGAGCACGACTTCTGGCAGCACAATAGTGAGCCATTCTCGACGCGTCTCGGATGCCTCCAAACGGCAGGCATCAGCACCTTCGCTTCAAATCCCATCATCTGCTAACGGAACTGGAGCCTCCTCGGGCATTCTCAAGGACACTGGAGCTAACAAGGATGTCACTCGGAAACCCTCGATAAAGGCGTCCAAGGCCTCGATGCCCTCGTTGATGACCGCATTCTCGTCATTCAAGCCCTCCAAATCTGCACCGTCGTCCCCTGTCGTCAACTCGCCCTCTCGCTTCTCCCGTCAGCAACTTCCACAGGATTCAGTACACCCACCCTCATCACCACCTGTCGATGCTAACCATACAACCAGGCCTAGCAGATCATCGCGGATTAGTCAAGAAAGCTCCACATCGTCGATTATCAGCGGTCGATCAAGAGCCATGTCGAATGCAATGGAGAGACCACTGCCTCCTCTGCGCCACCAGGACGGCCATGCAGATGCCGCTCCTTTGCCACCTCTCAAGACTTTTGGTGACGGAGTGGTCATTCAGGAGCATGAAGTTCGGCCCAAGAAGCGGACCACCAGCCGAACCAGCATCACAGCTGCTTCGCTTGGCAGACGTTCGAATGAGTCGTCAGGATCTCTCATCTCTGCGGCCGATCGATCAGAACCTTCGAGCCCTCTCACTGCAACCACGTTCGCGACTGCTACAGGAATCACAGGTGGCGCTGCAGGTGGCGGATCTACGTCAGCGGTACAGGCAACCAGCCCAACTTCGGCCGTGTCCCCTTCGAAGCGTGCCAGTTTGGGTAGTCTGAGCAGTCGTCGGAGCAGCACCAGCAGCATGCGGGATCGCAACATCTTTGGCCTGACACTGGATAGCGGATCTGGATCGCGAAAGTCGTCGTTGAATCTTTCGAGGACGTCATTGTCCAAGAACACGTTCCAATCGCCCTCTGCTTCACCTGGTCAGCCTCGCCGCGGTGTTGAGATGGAACGCGGAGAACGTGAGCGGTATGGACAGGAGGACCTAGTATCATCAGGAACTGGACGCGCCAGCCCATTGGCATCGTCAATTGCGGAGGAGACCCAAGATGATATGTTGCATCAGCAGGAGTTGATTGGAACGCACTCGCGCACGGGATCGACTCAGGATGTCAAGAATGCTGGTCGTGAGACTTTTTCCATGAATGCACCTTCGCCCGCCTTACAACCTCGCGGTGTCTCGTCAGCTACTGTTTCCAACACGAGCTCGACTCCCACGACCGTTATGCGAGCTATCCACACAGATGCTGTGACTTACTCGCCTTCGATCTCTGCATCATCGTCTTTGAGCCGGGTTGTCCATGATTTTAAGGCTGAAGCTGACGCTGCGACGGCTGCTGTTCTGTCTGGAGCTGAAGCAGCTTTGGAATCTAACAAGACTGTCGACGGTACCGCGGACGTGAGCTTTGGATCCGAGTCAACAACCCAGCCTCGCTTGGATTTCACGGATGGATGCAGTTTGATTCCTTCCCCTCCACCTTCGCCAGCACCTTTGCGCCCCACCTCTGTGCTCAACCCTGCTGCGTCTTCTGCAATCCCGATTGCTGTTGGATCTGACAACTCAACTTCTAACGCTACCCCTGCTCCCGCGCCCGCGCCAGCCGCGCCAATGGCAATGAGCAGGAGGTCAGCGATGTTGGAGGAACCCAGAACCAGCCTTTTATCGACCAGCTACCCACCTCCAAGGACCAGTCTTTCTTACTCCGCCGGTGCTGCTGCCGCCGTCGCAGCAGCCGCCGCCAACGCCACTGCTTCTTCTACTTCGTCTTCGACCATGTTGGAATCCACGTCCCCACCTTCGCCTTTGTCCTCCAGGCCCTTGGTCTCGTTCGATCAACACTTCTCGAACCAGGCTAGGATCAGGGAACACCGCGACTCAACCACGCCCCGCAAAGTCGTCAATGGGTTCCAACCTCTCGCAGCCAAGCGTCTCTCCAAGCCTGGCTGGAACGCGAACAACAACGCGAATAACAGTACTGCAGAAGGACTATCGACCTCCCAGCCCAACGAGTCCTTGATGCCCGACCACCGCGCGTCGCCTTCTCCCCCCTCAGCCATGGACCGCTTCTCGTCCTCGTTCTCGTCTGCCCAGGGGCCTCCCAATGCCTTTGCGGGCCGTAACCGACGTGGATACCGAAACAGTACGGGATCTATGGCTAATATGACTTTGCAGCAGCAGCAGACTTTCCAGCAACTCCAGAAGGAGCAGCTTCTCAAGATCCAGCAGAACTTGCCCAATGCTGGGTATGAGACCACTGCTGCTATGAAGATTCATGGACCTCGACCCCGGACTGGGATGTTCCCTAAGCGCGAGTTGGGTACTGGATCTAGTGTCGGTGGTGGTGCTCTTGGTGGACTGGGTGGTCTTGGTGGCGTCGGTGTTCCTAGTCATCTGGGATCCTCGTCGATCGTTGCCGGTGGTGGTGTCAACCACCACAACAATGGTAATCAGAGCCCTAGTTTCGGAACCTTTGAAACTGTCTATGAGTCGACTGTTGCTGGGGGATGTTCATCTAACGGTGTTGGTTCAGGACCTGGTGTTGGCAAGCGAGACTCCTATTCGAGCCGTCGTCAAAGTATGGCTACTGCGATGGGTAAACGTGCCGGTGCCGCCCCTGCCGCCATCCAGGAAGAAGAAGAATCTTAATTTCTTCCCTTTCGTTCTTTCTTTGTTGCTTCCCCCCTTTTTTTCTTTCCCTTTTATTTCTATTGCTAAATCTTGTTCTTTTACTCTTTTGTGTTGCTAATATACTCTTTGTCTTTCTATGTACCATATCATAACCTCTCTCTTTTTTCGTATCGTTCTTTTTCTTTTCAAATACAAAACAAATAAATAAAAATCGCCAAAAAGCAACACTTTTTACACTTAAATTAAACAACCAATCATCAATATTTGTTTGTCAACATGCAAAAAAAGTTGTATTAAACAGTAATAACTATGAACAGGAAAAAAAATGTTTACAGACTGAAGCTGTCAGCGGCGGCAGAGGCAGCAGCAGCCAAGGCCTGAAGGGCCTCAATACGGACGGGCAACTGCTTCTTGAGCGCCAAGAGCTCATCGACCGCAGCCTTGACAACATCTGCATCAGCCTTATCCGTCTTCAACTGGCGAACCTTCAAACCAGCAGCATCAATCTGGGCCTCGAGCTCAACAATCTCCTCGGGCTTGGGGCCGGGGCCGGTCCAGGTAGGGGCGGGCTTCTGGGCAGCGGCGTGGGCAGCGGCCTTGGCCTTCTTGCCAGAGACAGCAGGGGCAGCAGCGGCGGGAGCAGCATCCTTGGAAGCCTTCTCCTTCTTCTTCTTGGCGTCCTTAGCGTCCTTGGCCTCGGCCTGGGCAATGGGGGCAGCCTTGGACGAAATGGAGGCAGCCTTACCGTCAGGGATCAAGATCAAGCGAGCGACGGTGGTGGGGGTAGCAACGGCGTCAACAATGTAGTATCCCTTGCGCTCAAACTGGATGATATCGCCCTTGTTCAACTCGGCCACATTTCCATCAGCAATAGCCTCAGTCTTGAACTCGGTAACAGGGGTCAACAGATCCTTGAGCTCGTCCTCCTCCTCGACCTTCTTCTTGGTGATGAGATAGTCATAATCCATCAAGTCGACCTTGACGAGCTCAGCACCGTCGGCCAACCAGGTCAACTTCTTCTTGGTCTTCTTGAAGTCTCCCTCCAAATGCAACTCGGCATTAACGGCTGTCACAACTCCCTCGGCGTTCTTCTCGATCGACCGGATGAAAGCGTTACCCCAGTCCATGAGAGTAACTTCCTCATCGACCTCAAGCTCCTTGCAGTCGGCCTGATCCATCCAGATAATAGGTCCATAAGCTGTCTTCTTGTCTCCAAGCGCCTCGTTCTTCTTGTGACGGGGCACCTCCTTGAGGGTATAAGGATCAGCGCCCGCAACAGTGACCTTGACCTTGTTGGCAGCCTCGACCGCAGTATGACGGGGAGCAATAGGATCGATCTGCTTACGGTTAACAGCCCAAAGCTTATCCCACTCCAAGGTAATATAGTTGGTCGATGCGCCCTGCATAAGGATATAGGCCTTGAGCGCCTCCATGGTCAGACCACGACGGAGGATACCACGGATGGTAGGGAAGCGAGGATCGTCCCATCCAGAGACACGGCCCTGGTCGACAAACCAGGTGAGCTTACGCTTCGACATGAGGGTGTAGACGAAGGAAAGCCGAGAGTACTCCCAGATGTGGACCTGACGGAGACCGAGGTTGTCAAGGAACCACTGGTATTGGGGATTGCGGTCGTGGTACTCGTCGGTACGAAGGGCGTGGGTGACGCCCTCAATTGAGTCGACGATGGGACAGGCAAGGTCGTACAAGGGGTACATCTTCCACTGGGTGCTATTATTTTTTTTTCAATTTTGAGAATCAGAATACGCGTTAATTACCCTATCGTCTGAAATAGAGTGTAAATAAACAAACTGTCAAAAAGAAATGAACGTAACTTACCCAGTGCGGGCATGGGGGATGAGGTTGCAGCGGTAGATGACGGGATCACGGAGGGCCTTGTTAAGGTTATCGACCGAGATCTTGGCACGCAGACAGCAAGTCTGTCCAAACTCAGTACCGTTCTTCATCTCCTCGAAACGACGCAAGTTCTCCTCAACGGACAAGTCGCGGCACTGGGAGGCAATACCGTCCATACGCTCAGCACGCATCTGCTCCTGGCCCGTGGTATCACAGTAGGCTTTACCCTCCTTGATCAGCTGAAGGGCATAGTTGTAGATGGTATCAAAGTAGTCCGAGGTATACGTGACGACAGAAGAGTCAATGCCAATCAACAACAAATCCTCCTTGATCGAGTGCTCATACTCCTCCTTCTCCTTACTGGGATTGGTGTCGTCGAAACGGACAATGAGACGACCCTTGTACTGATCGGCAAAGTATTTGTTCAACAACGCAGCCTTGGCGTGTCCAATGTGAAGGTAACCTGAGGGCTCTGGGGGGAAACGGGTCACAACCTTGCCCATCTCGGCGTCAATCAAGTTGATATCGAACGATCCCTGATCAGCCTTAGCCTAGTTTCATTTGTAGATTCAAAAGAATGCTCGTGTTAGTTGTCTGTCGTGAGAAAAAGAGGTCCAGTGCAGATATCTTCAACAATTCCTGAGAGTTCAAAAATACGTACAACTTTAGTGCTGTCGTTGGCCTTGGCGACCTCAGCGAGAGCACCCTCGACGAAAGCTTGGGCAGACATGTGGTTGAACCAGCGGCCGAGGTAAGTACCGAGGTCCTTTCCGGTTTTGATCTGGCGAGCGAAAATTGCGTTGGCCTTGAGGGCACCCCAGATGGCAATATCAGCAACCGAGGGCTTGTGGCCGACAAAGTAGCTACGAAGGGTCAAGTGGTGGTTCAACTGTTGGAAGATGACGTCCAAAGTCTTGAAGTCCGAGCTGTTGACAATATCCTGGCTCTTATCAATAAAGTCGTCCATCTGCAAGTAAAGTAGGGAGTATAATAACGAGCGGATCAGTGAGGCTGGACTCCTGTAGATTATGTACAGTTTCCTTTGCATGTCGTCATTTCTGTAAGTAGACTGAGGAAGCACTTACGACGCTGGTGGATGCGGGATCAGATCCGTAGAGTGTGTTCTTGTGGGAACGAACGATGTATCTAAGGATAGCGCTGACGGTGGTCAAAGTAGTTCTATTACGACAACACAGAAAACATGCAAGTAGTCAGTGTATGTGGCGTGTGGCGCGTAGAGATCCCGTCTGATATGCATAATACTTGTTTTTGCTCTCACGAGTCGATGCAAAGAATACGCTGATCAGCCAGTTCAGTCATTCCAAAAAGCACATACCCGTCGGCAGTCAATGCGACGGTGGCATTGTTGTGCTCGGCAAGGGTGGGGACGTTCTTGTACTCGACCTTGACAACGGCAGGGTTGTTCAAGGCATGGGCGAGAACGATGGGCGCTATTCACAAACACACACGCAAAACGAGAATGAACTGGGTCAGAGCGTGTCCTGTATTGTTTTGAGCATCGTTCTGTTGTTCGCTGTTGTTTTTTGTTGAGCTGTGTCCGTGATGAATCTAGAGACGCAGGCTTGCCGGCGACTTGATCCCTTGTGTGAGAGTGAGCTCCTGTGCGTGGTATTATTACCATAGGGCAGCGTAGAGGCCTTCTGGGCAACGACAACAGTGGCCATGGTTGTGTAAGTGTGAAAGGGAAGGTATGTTGAGAAAAAAGGGAACGGACAATTGATACTTTTATCAAAAAGTATGTTTTTCTAAGTACAAAACAACTCCACGTACAAACAACAAAAGACAATTCCAAAAGAGTGACTGCGGCTGGTTGGTGGCGCTAGTGCGAGAAGCGACGAGAGAGAGACACCAGATGAATCTCAAATAAGTCATCTTTCATGGATAATGTGTGCTTGCTGCTGGGAGAAACAGCTCCGATTCCGGTGAACAATAGATACACCCTTGACATAGATAAGACAATCCATGACAAGAAAACGCGTCGACTTTCATTCTTTGTCCCTGTTTTATTTCCAGCAGGTATTATACGTCTCCCTCTTTCACTTTCTCCCTCTTATCCTCTAAAACTGCCATGACGCCTACAAGAATGGCATTGGGTATTGTATGCAAATCTACGGATTACTAAGAAAAAAAAATCAGCTAAAAAGGTCCAGGGCCAGCAGGTCCAATGGGTCCGCCAAATCCTCCAATTCCACCGGGACCACTAAGGGGGATAGGAATCGATGCAGGGACAGGGACCGGAGCCGGGACTGGAGCCAGGACGGGGTAGGAGAAGGGCTTAGGGACCGGGAATGGTTTGGGGACACGGACAATCTTGGTCTTTCTGTGCTTGTGGTGGTGGTGGCGGTCACCATCGTCATCATCATCATCGTCATCGTCATCGTCGTCGTCATCGTCGTCGTCAGAGTCCGAATCATCGTCGTCGTCAGAGTCTGAATCATCATCATGACCACGCTTGGCGAGAACAATGGTCTGAAGCTGGCGCTTGGAGAGAGATCTGATTTGAGCCTTGGTGAGAGAGCCGGACTGGCGCTTGGAGACGGAAGAGGACGATTGCTTGATCGAGACTGGGGCAGCGTCATATGCATTCAGAGCCATGGTGACCAGCAGGGCGGCCGTCAGCAGGAGGATGGTCTTTCGAGGGGCCATATGGATATAAGGTGAAAGAAGTGTACGTGTTGGTTTTTAGAAGAAGATGGCTGGGAAAGAAAGAAACGGTGAGGATAAAAAAAAAGAAGTATCAAAGGGAAATAAACTGGGCAATTTTATACCCTGTCTGGACATCAAGCATACTAGAGGCAGACGGCACATCCGCGCATGCAGGCGTACATGCGACGATTTGGCGCGTGTCAGCGTGCAACTGCACCTCATCACATCAAGATATCTAGCCCTCTGATGGTGATACTGAGATAGTGATGTTGATGGTTTAACCAGGGGTTGAGACCCACCTCTTGCTCGCACAACCAGTTGAACCTTCTGTAATGTAACAGACGAGAGTTAAGACGATCAGTACGATGCCGGGACCTGTATGATGCAACAAATCTCATGTGTGCAATTGCTTGCTGACTTTTGTCAACCTGCCTGTTTGATGTCGCCAAGTCATTATCTAGTGTATCTTACGAACCTTAATTCGTACAAGGAAAAAGAAGAACCAGCTCAAACCAAAAGGGGAAAATTGTGCGGTAGCCCATTCATTTGTACCCGTCACCTTGGCGAGGACGGCATTCCAACTTATATATCGTACTGCGGGCTCGCCTTCTGACCAAGCTACAGTTGCTTTGAGGATCAACGTCGGCTACCGTTGAAGAGCCGAGGATCACGATGAGCTGGGCAGAAGCACGGTGGTGGCTATCCATTAACCGGAACTGAGGATTGTCGAGTTCTATAAGACCTACGAGGAGACAAGCGAGGCGTTTTTGTGGCTCAAGAGTCAGAGCAAGGGTGGCAAGCTGGAACTCTTTGTTTCTCGTACTTAACTTTTATTTATTATCATCTTCAACTTTGATCTCTCTCTGAACTTGATCACTTTTTTTTCCTTTCAGTCCTCCAATGTACAATAGTAAAACTTGGATTTCTTTTTTCAATGAACTTTTTTTTATTTACGATGACAAAGAAGGGTAGTGGAATGTAAAGATGTCTGCATAAAGAGGGAGATTTGGTGGGTGGACTCATCCAACACCATAGGTCAAGTTCAACCAACGTACGCAGGTACTCTTGTGAATGTTGCATTGGGTCAACTCCATTGAAAATTTGGCGCCAGAATGGCTGTGAATCATTGTATCCTTTTAGTTATATGATTCCTGGACGAGAAAAATGGCGTGAGATAGTGAATTGTGGGCATCTTTCTCTTCCATCTATTCCCTTTTTTACCACAAATCTTCTAGATGCTCAGTCATGATCGACCGACAGGTCAGACTGGCGGGTAGGGCAAGCCAGAGCGGGACAGGAGGACATTACTTGCTGGACGGGCGCAAAACACTCACAAGGAAGTATTACTCTCGCGAGGTGAGCCTATGTTCTGTGCCTTTTTTTTTGCCAAATATCCCGCATACTTAAGTTATGGTAGCTTGAACAGTAAACCCTCACCTCTTTCCGTTAACAGCCATGCCTCATCACAACTTGGCGAGAAATAATGCGCTTGCGGATCAGATTTATCAAGTTGGGGCGACCACTGAGCTCCGCCGTGGTTGAACATGATGGTAACGCGGGAGGTTGAGTTTGCAAGTGATTCGGGCGTGCTTAACTGGACGCCATCAGTTGATTCTTGGAGAGCTTTTATTCCACAATAGCCTTGAGGGAGTGGAGGGAGGGCGATGGTGGTCCCATTTTTAGTAGGAAGACGGACCTATGGCGATTCTGTGCCGATGATCGCACTCAAAGATGAGGGAAAGAGGAGAAGAGAGAAAACAAAAAAAGAGCATGGGTTCTTTTTCTCTGCTAAGCAATCATGATCCTCCAATTTTTTTTTTAATTCACGCCCACTACCTGCATTCGATTCCCGTTTTTAACATACGTCTTGACGCATAATTATCGTCGACTTCTTCTGCATGTGTGTTGATGATGGATAGGAGACAATTGGTGTTGTATTTATACTCTTCTCTCCTCTTGAGAGACATGGAATAAGGACGCTACTCGAGAAGTCGAGAAAAAATCGACGCGTCACGGACGCACCAATTTTTATGAAGAGATGGCGCAACATTGATCACACTCAAGTCCACTCGACCATCAAAAAGCTCATTCGATTATTTTCACCCTTAACCATTCTCCTCCTCGTTCTTATCCTTCCTCTACATCATCTGTTAGTAATTCCATTCTCTTCGTTCCATTGTCTTCTCTCCCACAAACGTTCCAAATAAAAATAACTTTTAAGGACATACCAGCTTTCTTCATTGGCCATCTTCCTATACATCTATTTGATTTGAAGAATGCTTTCAATCCTCCCACTACCCCAAGGTGAAGAAGCCTCATTTTTTCAAATAAAGGTACCATCTTGTTAATCTTGTTAATTCACCAAAAAAAAAAAAAAAAAAAAAAAAAAAAAAAAAAAGCGTGATGCATCTCAAAGACGAAAAGATCATTAGAACGCAGGGCAAATCCATTTCATCCCCTGCCTACTCAAACACTTTCACCATTAAGTACACCTCATCAAACCACTCCACGAAAAGTAAGCAAGTATCCAGGAACCTAGGAAGAAGAAAGAAAGTCAGGCTACTTCTGTTTAGCAGCGAGAAAGGCCCAAGCTGAGAAAAAATGAGCACCATCAAGAGTTGGAGGTTTCGTTTGGTTTTTAATCATTTCAAAGAAAATTTTTTGCTAGTTCTTTGACACAGGCGATGACACGACCTCTTAGATGAGTACTCCCCTATTATTTTTTGAATACGGACAATTCTATTAGTAAATCGGCGGGTTCATATCATCCCGTGTATGCACCAAGGAACCAAAAAAGGAGGAAAAAGAACAAGACAGCCAAAGGCATCGCCCATCTGAGCTAAGAAGAAAATAGCGATAAATACCTCACAAACGGGGCCACCAAACAGGTGAGCCTCCTCGTCCCCCTCGTTTTGTTCCTCATTAAACCTCATAGGCAGTCATGAAGGGTACCACAGGTCGAAGAAAACCCCCGGTAGAGCTCATTCGGTGCAAACATGACAATATCAGATCCAAAAAGTAAACGTGTTATTACAATGACACAAAGAAAACCGTGTTCAGGAGAGTGATAATGGGCTCCCTGTATCCTCACTTCATAAAACAGGAAAAAGTCTCCGTTCAGAAAAAGAACAGCATGTCGGATACAACAAATCTGGTTTCACTTTTGTTGAGGAAAGAAACGCTAATGAGGAAGACATAAAAATTATCCAAAATAAAGGCGACGATGATCTGAAGCGACACATATATTCAGCAATGGGTTACGAATGACAAAGATTTTTCCCACTTCCATACCACAAACAAGATAACTTAGAGCCAGGCTACAACATCCATATGGACCGTTTGTGCCCTTGTGAGTTTGTACAGATACTTTTTCATGGCAAGATGCGTTAAATTCCCTCAGTCGGTTCGTTGCATTTCCTCCCCGACACAAGAACAAACACAATATCTTCAGTCCATATAAAGAAATCAGATCTTCTATGCAATGGCTTATTTCAAGAAGGAAGAAAGTGACTTCGCCAAACAAAGGATCAACTTTGCCTGTTGCTCACGACCTCTTTATTTTTTAGATCTGCTATTTGTCTTTGAAGGCATTGCATTTCAAAGACAAATAGCAGAAATATGTACGATAGCGCGTATTTACCTCGTCCGCCTTGTGCCTACCTTATCAGCCATCACCACCACTGAATTTATTTCCCTTCAAGGCGTACCGCGCACAACTGACAATGCATCCAGCATGCAGTATTTCGTAAAAAAAAACGTCTGTTCTTCTGCAGCCAAGGGTATGAGAGGAAAAACGCGTCAAATTCTCTTCCTTCAACTCTCTATACTCTAGCCATCTTCATTTTTTTTTTTTACAAAAACAAGTGATATCTGCTTTTGACAATGACAGGGGTAGAGACGATGAACTGTTGAAGTATGCATCCCATGTCATGTTTCTGCATAAGATATTTTGACCTCAGAAGAATAAAGGGATTGAATAAATGAGTTTGTACCACACTGGCTCGACGCCATGGAATAGACGAATGGCTAAAGTTGAATGACTTTTTCACTTTTGCAAGAATTACAGACGCACACACGCGTGTTACACAAGAAAAATGACACGTATTCTCAAAAACTCAAAGGACAAGTTAAAAAGCGAGAGAACGTTGCTAAAGGCGCGACTCTGTAAGCCGCCACATTCAAGGAACGAGCATTTATGCTAAAGCCCTGTGTGAGAAAAGTAAACGTCGTCGTGTCGTTCTTATTTTTTTTTACGTATCTTGTTTTTAAAAAATCAACCAACACGATCACAAAGAAATCGATGACGAGATCCTTTTTATGACGTTGAAATATTGAAAGCACTTAAAAAGAACGCGGCCTACCTCAAGACACTTCCTCCATGAACCAGTCAACGAAATAGGAAAACGGTGGCCCTTGTATTGACTAAATACGCAACGAAGCCTTCAGTTAAATTACATTTTCTGTCCATCCTTAAAACCCATACAAAAAAAAAGATGCAAAAATCATTCAAGGGATAACGATATCATTGACACTCGGTACCCGGTTAAAATGACGTACGATAGCTAGAGCATTTTCTCTTCTAGGTTGCTTTTTTTTTAGGGTACAAAAAAAACCAAGATACAATCAAAACACGACTACCTGCCAAAACTATCTTTTCATCCTCCATTTGTAATTTCCTTAACAACAAAAACAAAGAAAAAGTGACACCGCGTTAGTGAATGACCTCGACAAAAAAAAAAAAAAAAAAAAAAAAAAAAAACATCTCACGGTTCTCAAGGTCAACCCAGGGAATCTAACTCCTCCCTCACCTACCAGACCGCATCATATCTCAAAGACACATAAATGGGCCCTAAAAATCCTGAAAGTAGCTGCTTGTTACCAAAGGTTAAGGAGGCTGATGAGACAGCACATCCAATGAACACATAACACCATCAAAAAAGAGCACGCGTTCTGGGTATAACGCAACCCCTACGTATATGAGAAAGGAACCCCCCCCGCACACACTATATTCTCCTGACTGAAAGGCCAGGTCGAACAAGGAGCACCGACATTTGCAATACTATTATCCAGCATCTACTTGTTGAGTGAAAAGATTAAGGAAAAGCGCGAAGGCGGCAAAGCCATATCGTGCCATGTGAACATTAAACAAGGGACAATGTTATCACGGCCAGTCGTAACCATAATTGCTATTTCATAAATAAAAGGACCACATTCCAGTGAACTCTGATGGTAAATTATGTCAAGAACAAAATACATCTTCCACAAATTGCCCCTCCTGTGATCGGCAAAAAAGAGGTCACCACAACCACCTCAACTTATATCAAAGAGAAATCATCCATGCAACTAAAGGAAAACGCTATTTGAAACCTCAAGAATCGCCCAACTGACAAAAATAAGTGATGGAGCATAGAGCATCTCACAGACGCGTGGACAACTCACTAGCCCTCAGGGAATCGAGCTCGTATTCATCCTTCTCAAAAGTCTCGTCAAAGTCTTAATAAAAGTTTCGCTGGACACATTCTAACACCGTCCGACAGCTACTCGTTGAGTGGAAAGAAATAAGGATACAGTTCGAAAATCGAAAACAAAATGTGGCACAGTACAATAGCACAATGTCATCAAAATAAGCAAAGACCTGATATCTCCACAGCTGACCGCGAACAGCATGTGGTTGAATCTCAAAGATTGAAAAGGAGTACGTTACAATAACCAGACGAATTTTTACCCATGTCCCCGTATGTTTTGTACAAATAAAATTTTAATGGTAAATGGTCAAAACGACACAAGGTCAACAGATCGCCTCCCTTCCGACCGACAAAATAAAATCACATCATACATAGACCGGATCCTCTTCAACCTTCCTCCAGCATCTCAAAGCAGTGCGGCGCTTCGACAAACGGCATCGTCGACCTCATCGCCGCTATCAATCTCCCATTTTAAAAGCTCTCAAGGGTCATTTGCTTGGCGATATCAGTGTTCTCAACCGCGCCACAGAACTCTTCAAAGGAGATACGACCGTCCATGTCCTTGTCAGCCTCCATGATGGTCTTGTCGACAATCTGCTGAAGCTGGTTATCCTTTAAGTTCGAGCCTACCATCATCTTCAGCACCAGGAATAGCTCGCCGTTCGAGATAAACCCGTCCCTGTCCATATCATATACCTTGAACGCAACTATTTTCATCGCGCATTGTGCGGAGAGAAAGGCGAAAGGAGAATTATTAGGTCACATGTAAATGAAGCGTGGTCTTGCAACTGACGGGCAAAAAAATGAACAAATACAACAGGGTATTCAACGACATCAAACATAGAACAGCCACCTAGCCATCAAAAACAAAACGAAAAGCAGAAAACAAACAAAGTAAACTTACAGCGAAGCTTTTCTATTTTGTTGCCCTTATTGCTGAATGCCGAGAGACCGGCAATGAACTCCTTAAAATCCACATCTCCACCACCGTCCTCGTCCATAATCGCAATCAGACGGGATGCGAGAGGGTTGGTCGCAATCTGGGGAATCGCCAGAAACTCTTCCTTGTCGATCGAGCCTGACCCATCCTTGTCCAGCTTCATGAACCGCTTGTACAGTCTTTGGATCTCCTCCGCCGTGACTATTGGGTTAGGGAATGTTTGTCCGGAGTCAGATTGGTGATAGTAGTAGCAAGAGTAGGTTGTTTGTTGGTTTTATTGTTGTGTTTGTTGTTGAGTTCCGTGGTATTCGATGGGCGTGGCGTGATAGATGGCGAATTGAGGGTCGTACATTGCGGAAAACAAGTTGAAATAGACAAGGCGAGGCGAGACGAGGCGAAGGTTGAAGGGTACACAGGTGTGATATATTATGACGAAGATATGAGAAAAAAAAATACCAGCAGGGTCAGTTTACAGTCCATGGACTAGGTTCACCAGCAAGCGCAACAGACAGCCACCGTGCGAAAACAAGTACAAGCAGCATTAGCCGTTCGCTGCTCGTTGTTCCCAATGAATCAATTCTCCAACAATTGTCGCTTTGGTTGTGTGTGCATTGCGCTGTGCTCGAATGAGCAGCGATTGTGAAAGTTGCTTACAGTTGGAGTCCCTGACCATCTCCTCGAGTGGCTGTGATACACCTTGACCCATGTTCGGTTATATAGTTCGCGTTTCTTGGTTGTAGTGGTAAGGTGTTGTTGTTGCGTTGTTGACGTGCGCCTTTGTTGGTCCGTGTTTCAAGTCCTGGAGAGTCGGGATGTATTTAAGGGAGTGATGATGTGTTGAGAGAAAGAAGAAAGAATTGAAAGAAAAGGAAAAGCGAGGCAGTCGACCCCCTTGCTTTTTTTGGTTATGACCAAAAATGAGACTGAAATAATATTTTGTCCGTCCGCCCCTCTCATTTCTCGTCCTTTTTTTTTTCTTGCTCCACACGTGAGCGTGACGTGAGAATAAGGCGCCACAGGACGTCAAACAGGGCGCAGTCTCACTGCCCATACAAACAAGTCAGCCAAAAGTTATCCTATCCAGGCACCACTGCCCGCGCACACTCCTGCAGGATAGTTACGACAGGAAGAATAAAAAAAAAAAAAAAAAATAGACAACTTTTTGACACACATCTCCCATGCCCTTTCGCTTCTTATAAACTTGCTGGACTTTTGGACCACTGAAAGACTGCAAAAAAAAAATCCACTACAACAGTGAGCAATAGACCAATGCAGCGTACAAGAACACCCTTTTGAAAATAAACTATATAATTGTATTTTATGTCTATCGACGGAGTCCCTTCGAACATCCTTTAATCTTAAACGGTATAGTATCCAGGAAGCAAGAATTCCAACTTCTTAACAGCTTCCGCACTGCGTCTCTCAGGGGCAGTCATACACGCAAACCTCATGCTTCCCTTCAAACCCTCCGAAACCTGCCCATTCTCAATAACCTTCTCCAAACCTGGCAAAATAGCCGCCAACAATCTATGAGCATTGTTCGAGTTCGCCTTCAAGTTTGCAACAACCGCCTCAACCGTAACAGCAACCTCGTGCTCCTTCCAACAATCATAATCCGTCGACATGCAAATCATCTGATAAGCAATCTCGGCTTCACGGGCAAGCTTGGCCTCGGGGAGAACACTCATGTTGATCAAATCCGCACCGAAAGAACGATACATGTGAGATTCTGCGCGGGTCGAGAACTGAGGTCCCTCCATACAGATCAAAGTCTTTTGACGATGGAAATCTCCGCCCTCAATCACGCCACGCTGGTCCCAAATCACTTGCTCAAGGACTGCGGAGAAGGGGTCAGCAAACATGGCGTGGGCGACCAAACCATCCTCAAAGAAGGTCGAGGGGCGGATGCCCTTGGTGCGGTCAATGATCTGCGAGGGGAGGACAAAGTCGCGGGGCTTGAGTTCCTCACGGAGGGATCCGACTGCAGAGTAGGCAATGATGGCCTCAACACCAAGGGACTTGAGGGCCGCAATGTTGGCACGTGCGGGGACCTCAGAGGGGGTCAAGTAGTGACCACGGCCGTGGCGGGCCAAAAATGCAATGTGGAGACCGGAAGCTGTCTTGGCAATAGTAATAGCATCGCTAGGCTTGCCCCAAGGCTAATTATTGGTCAATTGAATAGCAGTAAGTTTGAGATAGAAGGAGCATGCTTTCACAAGCGTTCTGCTCGGCAACAGGCATAATATGAAAAGTCAATTGAAATTCGAAAAGTAGAAGCAATTGAAAAAAGAACTTACGGTGTCGGGGTTGACCTCGGTAACGTGCGTAAGACCTTCGAGGTTGTAGAGTCCACTTCCGCCAATAATGGCAATCTTGACAGGCTGTTGTTGTTCATGAATGAAGTGAAAGTGGAATGCAAATAAAAAAGGGAGGTTAGCACCATTGACTTTGTTTTAGTCTCTTTTCAGAGAACAGGTTCTTTTTTCGTCCTTGTTTTTTCATAGACGAGAGAGTGAGTGAATGAATAATAAGAAACAAATAGAAAGAGTTGACTTGCAGGATGAGTCATGGTGCGGTGTGGATGAATATGTTTCTGCGGAAGGAGTTGATGCTGGAACAGAGCAATGAAAAAAGAAGAAAAAAGAAGGGGAACGTTTTCTTTTCGTTGGTCCTGGAAAATGCATTTTCGTCTAGCGGTGTTTTTATTGTTTTCCCGTGAAAAAGAAAAATGTGACTGTGCACTACTGATAACGGCCAGAGTGGCTGAAGGCTGACAACTAGAGCAGCTTGATCTTGCGGGCAATCAACATGAACAGACCCGCTGCAATGAATATCGCGGTGACAATCCAAAAGAACCACGCCAGATCCTCAGACTCCTGTCCTGGCACCGGCACATTCATCCCCCACAAACCTGTCACAAGATTCATCGGCAGCACAATACTTCCAAGGACCTATGTGTCATATTCGGAAAAAAATGAATAGGTTAATAACTGTATTCATGGACACTCAAAATATGCAGAAAGTTGAATGATAGACCAAAAAAAAACACTTACGGTGAGCTTGGTGAGGACGTCGTTGGTCTCGTTGGAGGCAGAGGTCATTTCGATGTTGATTTGGGCAAGGTAGTTCGAGTGTGACCGGGACAAGATCTTTTCATAATGCGACAAGTTCTGCAGCATCGTGATGATATGGTCTACGAGCAACAAGAAAAGACAAGTGTCAATCAATCGTTCAAGCATCGCAGACGAGCAGTATATCCAGTAGAAATAAACATCCGGCTCGAAGCATACCCTGGATGTCACCCATGAAGAGGCCGATCTCACCCGTGTTCTTGCGTCCCATACGGCCCTCGTATCGCTTAATCAAGCCCTTGATGACATCGGCTTTGCCCGTGAGCAGGCGGAGCAAGCTCATGACCCGCTTTCGGCAATTACCAATCCTCCGCAACATGTCTGACTGCTCTGACTCTTTCAAAATAAGAACTAGCTCGTCAATCATGTCGACCTCCGCCTCGATTTCCCCGATCAACGGTGCGAACGTGTCTACAATGTCGTCGATTATCGCATAATTGATCCAGTCTGGAGTCACCTCGATCCTATCCTTTAAATGTCGGATCCTCTTTCTCACATTTCTACAATGCGGCACTGGTCGGAAATGATACTATTGTCAAAGTAAAAGATGGGCAGTATGAGAATGACATGGTATGTAATTTAAACCGGATGGAAGATGCCAAGGAGACATGAGAAATGACTTACAGAAATGATGCCGCCGGGGAAAACAAGGGTATATATGCTCATAGGGCTCAAAAAGTTGTTGCTGTTGGGGTCGAGTACAAACGTCCGGAAGCAGACAAAGTAATAGTTGAGGAACATCTCGCACTTTTCCCGTCCTTCTTCCATCAGGATATCCTCTGTCGTCAGGGGATGAATTCTAAAGACCTTTGAATATAAATGGAAAATTGCTAAATCAACATAAAGCCCACGAGGTCATGCAGCGCAATAAATACCAACAGTGCTCACAAAAAAATGATGAACACACACCTGACTGAGCATGCGAATCTCCTCGTCAGTGGGCGCTAAGACATCCAGCCAAAAATACCCTGCCTGCAACATGTTGGACAGGGTCTGGCCCCTCGGAGGAATCTCACCCAATGTTTGCGCGTGCACAGTAACAGATGCTGTCGAATAGAGTGTGAATCGATACGCATCATCCAGCGGGACCTAAATTGTGCGACATGGAAAGAAAAGTGAACTTCTATTAGCCAACTGATTTTCCATTTTTTACTGTTTTTCAGTTCCAGTTGCGCATGTATGTGTGTTTACTTGAGTCTTGTCTCGCTCGCCAAAGAGGCTGTAGCCTCGTTCAGGGATTCCAAAGTTTTTGCCTGGGATTGAACCATAATTCAAGTCCTGTGCTGATTTGGTCGAGAGTGGGGTTGAGCTGGTGAAGGACGTTCCTCTGAGTTTGGATAAGAATCCGCCTGTGGCACTTCTGGACCTTGCCTGGGATCCTGGGGTTGTTTTGGCTGTCCCGTTCTCTGAGGTTGACATCATCCTATGAGTCTTGATCTGCTCTAGTCGAATGTAGTCTTCCAATGAGACATAATCGATCTCCATATTGGTGGCAGGTAATGGATAGCACACCTGGTTGTGGAATGGTGACAATTGGCAAAAAAAAGTTCGTTAGTTCAGAACATCGAAAGAAAGAAAGAAAAAAAATAAGGTGTATGTAGGAGACTTGTGGATGAACTGTGTCAGTCAAAGCGGAGCGCTGATCACTTCCAAATCTAGACCTTAAATCGAATAAAAGTAATGGAAAAAAACTTACGTCTTCCTCAGCGACAGAGTGCCGCCGGCTGGAAAAGTCATGGCTCGAGTCAGTAACATCCTCATAGTCATAGTGGTGCGATGATCCGTTGGTTTCCATGTCAATCACACGCGCGCCCTTCTTGGCCTCCCTTTGAATCTTGGACAGTCGCGCATGGAGCGGGACAGGCGAAGGGGTCATCATTCGTGGCAGAGGACCCATCACTTCCAGAACCGTTGGGGACGACGAGAGCACAGTCCTGGCAGGGCGTTCTCGATCTAAATCGACAGTACCGTTATGTGGCAGATCCTGCTCACTGCCTGTGATGATCTGCGGCATGATCAATGTGTCCTCTGTAATGTCCCTGTTGTGGTGGTCTGAGTCACTGCTGCGGTCGCTGAGCTTAGGGCTCGATCCAGACGACTGTTGTCCTGTTGGTTGACGCGAGTTGACAAGGTGTGCCTGTGATGAAAAGGAGTGAGAACGGGTCGATGTAACTGAAGGTCCTTGTAATGGCGATGGGTTGGGTGGGGACGGCTTGCGATAACTACGATGGGATGAGGTTGAAGAAGGATGGAATCCGGAGAGTCGGACCCGCTGCGGTGTCGATCCGTTGTTGTTGCTGTTATCGTTGTTTGGGGGATCACAGTGGACGGTGTGCTGCGAGGCAGGTCGATCTGAACCGTAGGTTGGCGGGAGTGTGTTTTGGAGTTGCTCTTGGTGTAGTCGATCTTGAAACTGTCGTTGCAGCGGCTGATGGTCGACAAAGGAGTCACCGTATAGTAAAGGTGATGATCCTTCAAAACTGTCAGAGTAGTTGCCCGCGTCGAGTGACCTGGAGGAAAAGGAAAACGACGAGTTGCAAGTAGAACCAGCCAGGAGAGGTGCCGTCCCCCTAGAGGACTGTGCTCCTACTCCTCCTGTAGTTCCTACTCCATGGTGATGATGGTCTAACAGCTCTTGTTGTTGTTCCCGTTGTTCCCGTTCCCGTTCTCTGTCACGCTTAGACCTGCGTCGACGCCTTCCGGAGCGGTCTGAGCCAGAGTCGGCCGCGTGATCCATATCGTTGTTGCCATAATGGACGTGATTAGCATGATTATTGTCGTTGGAGAAAGAGAGGTCGTCGTGGAGAGAGAGTATGCTCTTGGAGAGTGCGGACAATTCAGAGGGAGTCCGCCGTGGCGAGGGTCGACTATGATTGCGAGTAGGAACAGCGGCAGCAGCAAAGGAAGAGGGGGAGGCAGGGGTTGGGGTTGTCCGTTGATCCATTCTCTTGCTTTTTTGTTTGTTGGGTTGATTAGACGAAAGGGGTGAATGAATGGGGTGAGAAAAAAAGGAAGAAGAGGAGAACAAAGCGTGTGTGCTGAACCGAATAACAATAAAAAAAAAGAGAGAGAGAGTGAGAAAGAGGGAAAACGAATGTAATAGCGAGACAAATAGGAATGGAATGGGAGTGTGATGTATTGTTTAGCGGAAGTGTTGAAAAGATAAAGAGTGCAAAAGGGAATGTATGCAAAGGATAAGAAATGAAGAGAGAAAGGGATAGAGGACACACGACCTCGTGAGATCAAGGGGGAGGAAGAACAGTGGAAGAGGAGAGAAGTGAAGTGAAAGGGAAAGAGAAAGGGAAAAGTGAAGACAAGGCACGAATAAAAAACTGAGTGAGGGAATATTAAAAAAAAAAAAAAAAAAAAAAAAAAAAAAGAAAGCTGCAGCATGAAATGAAAGTCATGAAGACGAGAGGGACATGGACGGACCACCCACTCCACAACAACATGCAATTTGAACACAGCAAAAACGCACAGAAATCAAAAAAAACCACTTTCTCACACTACTGACTACACGTTACTATGTTCAACTGGCGACAGTTTAACCTTCGTGCTACGATGGCGCCATGAAACGCGTACACACACACCGCTGTTGGTACCTGCTTCTACTGCTGCTCCGCCTTGCATCGCATCCTAAAACACTGCAGTCGCTAGAAAGCAACCTTCATATCGAGAACAGGTCAAGTGGAGGTCATCGACTCGTCATGTCATCGCGTCACGTGGAGCATTTTCCTACAGCTCTCACTGGCCTAGAAAACTTCCGTGCTCTTGACGTGTAATGAACTAATTAATGATACCTCATTGTCGTTTGCTCGCTCGCTCTTTCTCGCCCTCTCTTTCACAACGCACACACTCTCTTTTATACTGCAACGATTTAATACTCTGCAACTATGCGCATAGGCATAGAAAAAAGCGAGAGATACGCTAGTTGCGTGCAGCGCAGGAACAACAAAAAACCGCAATGAACAACAATAGACTCTTGAGTTGCCGCATCCCTTCAGTTGCTTCTCTGTCTCCTTCTCCTTACTCCTTTCTTTAATCTTCATTCTCACTTATTGCCTCCTACTTTCAAAATCCAACAGCGACCATATATTCTTTCTTTTCTCCTTCTTTAGTTGGTCCTTCTTTATTCTCTCACATTGAACAGACCCCGGATCAATAATCCAGAACAAACAAAACCAACATCCCTGTGGTGTTCGGCTATTTTGTGCTATTATTCTACCTCTTACTTCCTCCTGAGGCATATCACTCCTTTTCTATCTTTTTTCTCACACTCACCATCAGTTCACTACCCATGCAATCCATCTTCCCTGCCCATAATGGTGCAGTTGGGATGAAGGCATCTGAATCATTATTTTTCACTAAAGATCTCTTCCATCCAAGGGCAAAAGAGCATGAGAGTCTCCATCAAATGAGGTAACTGTGTAAATAAGCACACGACACACAAGTAAAAAAAATGCTGTGAAGTAAGAGCACCCCCTCGCTCCCATCACCTCCCTACTGACCGACCGACCGACCGACCATTAACTTCTTGTTGTGTCTTGGTCGTGTGAGCAAAAGAAGTTGACAATCCATCCATCTCCTTTTTTTTTTGTCTCCTAGCCTAGTCATGGATTTTATATTACAGTATGAAAGAATGATGAGAAAATCAATTGCCTAGTGCGGATCACAAATGAGAGACGTGGTTCTTGCCTGAGATTTCGATGCAGGTAATGGACTGCTTCTAGATCTAGGTTAAATGCTAAGTATACCCTACATTCACTTACCAAGTAGGCACTCGACTCCTATGTGGCTGGAGAAGTTCCCATGGCGGCATGTTGTCTGTTTAGTCTAGGTACAAGTGGGGGATCGTCGTATAAGAAAAAGGAGTTATCTAGGGGCTCATGTCGAATAGAGATGCGACTAAGAAAGTATCCGCTAATCGATATAGGAGACGTAGGGATTAGAACCACTTCCATATTCTCTTAGTCAACCCTCTTTTTTTTTGAGCGCTGTAGAGAATTGACTACATTGAACAGCCGACATTCGACACTCCTTTGCGCAAACGGTTTGAAAGTTAAGCACAGTGGCATTAATTACTCAATGATCCATCCAAAAAACAGTGTCAACAAATGGCATAAAAGGTTCCAGCTCGAGTAACACATAGTCGACTACCAAACAGCCAGTTCTATTCCTCAAAAAAGACTTGAATCGAGTGTGCTCTCAGGACGAAGAAAACTTTCATGGATAAACGATAGTAATAAAGAGGAATGAACACTACCACCACCAACCTCACACGACTGGATTTGTAGTTAAGGATTGGATTGTTACAGATTATTGCTACGGTAATAGTAACAGATCTTAATTGCACAGGAGGATCATCATTCCATTGTGAGTGGTCCATGCTTTATTTTCGCATCGGTTTGACGGACAAACACGTATCCATGGATATAGCAAGACAGAGAAGTCACCGGTACTGTATAGTCAGGTGTCCAAAGGTGTTCTGCTAGTCATCCAAGCGAGCATCTCCGCCTATAGAGTCGCGCCTTGCCCTGTCTGATAGAAGTGGAAAAAAGAAGGCACAACTCCGCACAGTATGGCGGCGGTTACAGACACTACAGAAGAGAACCCTATGCCCATCGACCTCCACTGTCCGTCATCCACTCCTTCCCACAACGTGCTCATTGTCAATGCACGTTTTCTCTCCTTTGAACCTTCCTTTAGAGCCAGAGCGTCCGCCACATTGGCGCTATAACCATGACAGAGGAGCACTAGAAAAAAAAAAGCGGGCATCTCGACTTGACTAGCGGACTTTTTCCCTCATTTTCCTTACCCTTTTGCTTCTCCTCCACATGGGCCAACAGCTTGTGCCTAGCCTGTGAAAAAAAACAGACAGAGAGAGACAACAGGAATGAACCGATCGGTCATTATTGTGCCCTAATTTGGGGCGTCCTCGAAAACTGTAGAAGGTGGACGACAGGACAGGCGCAACACCTTACACCTCACCTGTTTGCCTTTGCGTCTGTCCTACAACAATTCTTCCGCCTTCATCGGAGCCCTCTTGTTAAGTCGACATCCCGTCTCTCACACTCACACACATACCTTTTCTCCATTGTCTTCTGTGACAATGCACAAGAAACATCCAACGAGGATGAATGTCTGTTCAGCAACCCAAAACGGGAATCGCTTGTTTTGCATTAACGGCCTCCCTTCAACTCTCTCCACCTTTGTTTACCTGGGTTTGTCCCCATTTGCATTGTTTTTGCAATGACTGCATGCAAGCAACAAAACCTTAAAAAGCAAAGCAAATCCAGATCTCCCTCCCTCTTTCTCCTACCTTCCAAACATCTAGGCGCAGATCCGGGCTCCTTTTCTTCCTTCCCTCTGTTTTCGTCGTTGTTTTTATGTTGGCGTTCATAGCCCAATCAAAGTGGCGGATGGCCACCACGGGCCAACGTCTTGCTCTTGCCGGTGGCGATAGACAAAAAAAAAGTCAAAATTTTTTTTCTTTGCTTGTTTGGCTGTCCGGTTGTCTCTTGTTGTTTGTTCGCCCTTTTCCCACCCATGGAGGATGGCCACACACACACACAATGCGTCTGTTCGAAGTTTTGTGTCACGTCGAATGGCCTTCTTTTTGTAACCTCCAGTTGACGAATCAGCTTGTTTTGTAACGAAACGTGAAATTCTTTGCTGGGCTGCTCTCATCTGATTCCATTCGATGCTTTTATCCACTATTCCTCCTTTTTCGATCGACTTGCTGTGTTTTCGTATTGCATTATCTCTGTCATTCCACCTCTTCCACAAGTCATAGCCCCTTTCCTTCCCCTGATTCTTTTTTTGCAATTGAGAAAGAATGAAAGATGATCGCCATTGCTTTTTTTTGCTGCGTCCTAGTGTGTAAGGAAGATGGTGTTTTTTATCTCGCGATCAGGCAGGTGATGGGGAGAGGAGAGAGGTTCGCTTTTCGACGATCGAAAGGCGAGCGCATTTGTGCAGCGTCTCGACTCCCTCCCTCCCTGCCCCACGCGACGAGGGAGATAGAAGAGAAGAGAACGTAGGAGAGAGGCGAAATGGAAGACTCTGAAATGATGGATTCAGAATTGAGCACATATGAAGAGCCAGTAGTTGGCAGTGATGGCGATCAACAATGTCACTCAATATGTTTCTAACTCGCGACACATGTAAGACCTTTGCTAACCCAGAACGGAACACTCAAATTGGGGGTGTGCACTGATGGAATCATGGAAGTGCGACTAAAGCCCATAAACCCATAATAAGGAACAAGAACTAAGGGCGTGCGTTGTGTCTTGGAATATGATATCTATTTGGCACCACCTTTGGTCTCTTGGTTATTAACGACGCTGAAATTGCATCGGAGGGTTGTCGGTTTATTTCATATACTTTCCGACACAGAAAACAGAATTAGAAAAGTGGAACAGAAAGGGTATGTGGTAAGCTACGCCCCTTGGACTTTACTTTAACTAAATTGAATCGACTCCCTCTCTCCCTTTCTTGCTGCAAAAGTATTATTATTATCTTTGCAGTTCATGAATGATCATCTCCGTACCCCACCAACACCTCCCTTCACTCTACCCATCCATTGGAAGAGCAGACAGATCCACTCATCGGCCAGCAATAACTGAAAAAAAAGGAAGAAACTAAGGAAGCAAAGGAGAAAGGAAGCATCGAACACCCCTGTATTTTTAAACGCCACAGCGGAGGGTCCACATACACGTGCTGGTGTTTCTGAACTATGATTGGCTAGTGGACTGGGAAAAGTTTCTGCCCTTTCTAATCTTCATTAAGGTTGTACAAAAAGGAAATCCTCGGTAACTGGCCCAAAAAAAAGGGTTGCTGTGGGTGGGGAAAGAAAAGAGAATGAATCGAATTCGATGACTTACCGGGCAAATAAGACGAAGGAAGCGTTCGGAGGAAATAGAACGGACAGTAGGAGGGAGAGAGCAGAGGAGGAGAGAAAGAGGGAGAGACATGTTGCAGTGCTGCAATTGGTACACAGTGTTGGTGTAGTGTGTGGTGTGGTGCGGTGGTGGTTCGCTCAAACAGGCAGACTGATGGACGGATAAACGAACGGAACAACTTTTGCTCTTGTTTGTCTGTCGTTCGATTCAACCTCTAGTGCTCTCTCTCTCTCTCTCTCTGAGAAAAAGAAGGTGTATGAATGCTTTGCCAGGGTTGCATACCTGTAAAAAAGGTTGAGAGTTGAATGGCCCCGCCAATAAAAAGTCAGAACCCACCCAAGAAGTCGACAGACCATGCTCTTCTGGGACCTGATTGGCTGATGGCTTTACCGGGAAGCAACAGTTCCAGTAAGTCGAATCGACCACGAGGGTCCATCAAGCGTCGATTAGCGGCACACAGACTCCCCTTCCTTTCTTTGAAGCTAACTCTCTCAACTCACCTTGACTCGAACGAACAGCAGTAGCGCATCTCTCGTCGGATGTATCTACAGCTGGATAACCATCATTCATTAGTCTAAGCTCCGTTTTTTTCATTTTCATTTACTCAACACGTACGCACCCCTAGAGCTTGCTCAATACAACGGAACCACCCATTTTCTCCTTCATTTTTTATAAATACCTTGCTATCCTCGCACCACTCCCCATTCTGTGTGCCTCGACAACTGACCTTTCCCGACCAGTAGCCCCTTCCTCTTCACCACCCTCCACCCCCCTCCTCCAGACGGTCCCCTCCTTTTTTTTCCTCCTTCCGTCCCTCCTTCCGTCCCTCCTTCACCACCACCACTCCACCCTTCCTCCTTCCGCTTCTTACTCACATAACACTTCATCCAGAATGATGCAAGTTCACGACTTCACCTTTCTCTTCGGGATTGGTCTTTTCTTCGCCTTCATGGACGCCTACGGTATTGGTGCCAACGATGTCGCCAACTCCTTCGCCACCTCTGTCGGTTCCGGTTCCATTACCCTTGCCCAAGCCTTGATCATTGCCTGTTTCTGTGAGTTCGGAGGAGCTTTCCTCCTCGGTGCCAACACTACCGAGACCATCAAGGGTGGAATCGTCGAGACCTCCTTATACAAGGCCCAGCCTGAGATTCTTATGGTAAGTTTTTTCTTTGTTCTGAACACGGTTTCCTCAACAACAGTAACAACACAACAGTCTCTAACAGTTCAACTTTTTTTGTTCGTCTCCTTTGTCAACAGTTGACCATGGTTTGCGCTTTGATCGGTTCCTCCACCTGGGTCTTGTTCGCCACCTCCCGCGGCTGGCCTGTCTCGACCACCCACGCCATTGTTGGTGCCATTTGCGGTGCCGGTATCTCTGCCTTCGGCTCCGACGGTATCCAGTGGAGCGGTATCACCAAGATTGTCCTCTCCTGGGTCGTCTCCCCCGTTTGCGCCGGTATTGTTTGTGCCCTCATCTTCGGTGCCACTCAGTTTTTGGTCTTGAGACACGAGAACTCGTTCCAGCGTGGTCTCATTGCCATTCCCGCCTACTTCGGTATTGCCTTGACTGTCAACGTCTTCTACATTATCTTCAAGGGTGCCCCAGATTCTTCCCTCAAGTCTGACAGCAACGTTGGTATCGCCGTCGGCATCGCTCTCGGTGTTGGTGCTTTCGTTTTCCTCTGGTGCTTCTTCTTCCTCCGCCCCTTCCTTCGCCGCAGAATCCAGGACAGTGAGAACCTTCGCTGGTTCCACCTCTTCTACATCCCCTTCGTTAAGCCCCAGGGTAAGGTTCCTGAGGTTGTTGAGGAGAAGAGTGGAAAGGCTGCTGATGCCGATCTCGAGGCTGGCGAGGGCAAGGCCGATGCTTCCTTGGTTGAGCTCGAGACCAAAGAGAAGTCCTTTGCCCAGAAGTTCAAGGGTGCCCTTACTCACGGTCTTACCCAGGAGGTCAACATCTCCCACGACGAGAATACCAACGCTGTTCACGATCACGCCACCAAGTACGACCGCGACACCGAGCGTCTCTTCTCTGCCGTCCAGGTCATCACCGCCTGCTTCACCTCCTTTGCTCACGGTTCCAACGATGTTGCTAACGCCATCGGTCCCCTTGCCACCATCTTCTATATCTGGGAGAACGCCAACATTGATGTCAAGAAGGCCCCCGTCCCCGTCTGGATTCTTGCCTTTGGAGGTATTGCCATCGATCTTGGTTTGATGACCTATGGTTACCACGTCATGCGTACCCTCGGTAACAAGATGACCTACATGTCCCCTACCCGCGGTTTCTCAGCCGAGATGGGTACCTCGATCACTATCTTGACCTGCTCCAAGCTCGGTCTCCCTGTCTCCTCGACACACTGCATCACTGGTGCCACCTCGGCCATCGGTCTCATGTCAGGCGGTGGATTCAAATCCCTCAACTGGCGTCTTTTGCTCGGTGTCTTTGCCGGATGGATTGCTACCCTCCCCGCCGCCGGTGTTGTCGCTGGTTTGATGTTTGCCTTCGTCTCCCGCTCCCCCATGCTCGTATAAATCGTGCTCGAGCTTTTATCCACAATCCCCACTCCATTTTCTGTAATGTAGTTGTTATACCATCATAATATTTTTGCATCTATTTCGGCCCTTTTGGAAACAATAAAACCAATTGTAGTCTGTCCCAACTCTCTTTCTATGTATGCTCCTATTTTTATGTTTGTATGTTCACTTTGACAATTTGAAAACTGTTGACACACTTTGGTTGTGAAAATGAGAGGGTGTTGCGCAACGTGTAACGTTGAATCGTGCTTCTCGCCCCCTTTTTTCATCATACTCCAATCAATGATTCATCAGTGCGACGTTACAACCAAAACCAAGCCCACACGACCAACCGACAATGCAAATCAGGCGTCACAGCAGAGCATTTTGGTGCCCTCTCATTTTCAATCTACGTCGAAGCGGTTTTCATAGTCAACATAAACGAAACTGCAAACCGCATAAACAGAAAAAAATATTTCGCTGCAACGAAAAAAAAAAATACGTTGCGACGGATTTTCAGTTCCGTCGACATAGGCACCAGACCACATTTTGTCCTAGTGTCGACCAGGCAGAGTTCACACCCAGAGCCAAAGACACACTCACACCACCATAAACACACCAACCTGCATATAGAGACACATATACAAGCACACCTTCAACACAACATACACGCACACGCCCAACGTATACATAGAGACACGAATGCACATAGACATACTCCTCTAACATAACACATTGACTGTCAGATACATTCACATATCCACCCCCCTCTCTCTCTCTTTCACGCACACTCGCACATACATTCACACATTTGCCCTCACACTGTGGTTCCCCGCTCGAATACTGGTCGTTTTATTTTACTTCTTCCTTCCATCTGCACAACGAGAAAGGCGGTCGAGTCAGAAAGAGAGACCAATTTGAATGTAGGATACATGCTAGCATGCGCGTAACACAAAATGTGGTTTGGTGCCTATGTCGACGGAACTGAAAATCCGTCGCAACGTATTTTTTTTTTCGTTGCAGCGAAATTTTTTTTTCTGTTTATACGGTTTTGCAGTTTCGTTTATGTGGGCTATGAAAACGGCTTCGACGTAGGTTGAAAATGAGAGGGCACCAAAATGCTCCACTGTAATCAGCTAAATCAAACAGGAGAGGAAAAGGGCAAAGAAGAATTTCCGAAGAAAAGGAGCGCCTTCAGGATATTCTAGATTGGAAATTATTCTTACATTACCTAGCGCGAAAAGGTAAGAGTCCTTTCATAAACAATCCACTTCCACGCCTCTCTTTTCTTGCGCCGCTCTATCCCCCTACACTCACTTCCCTCTAGAGTCTGGGTACTCTCGCTAATATTCTTCCTGGCTCCATAACCCCCCTTTTTTCGTTATCCAAGCGGGATCGAGCTAGCTAACCCTTGAAGAAAAATAAGTAATGTTTCCTGAGTGAAACCTAACTGATTGTCGCCTACGCATGGTGCCCCGGACTTGCTTTGCAGCTAGGTTGCGCGCGCTTTATTTCGCTAGGCTGCATGTCTTTTTACTCTTACCAACTGACGACAATAGGCCTTGTAAAACTGTCGAGCAGGGTCCGAGACGAGGAAGCTCTGAACCCAGTCACCTCGTCCGCTAAAATGCACATTTTGCTGACGCGGGGCTGGGACACAATCTCCCCATTTGCTAAGGAAGCGTCCTTCCCTTCGTACTTCCAAAAAAGGGAAAAAGACCAATGGCCTCAGACACACGCACTCCTTCATTCGCTCCTTCACGTCGTCTGTATAATCGTCTCTTATCTTGCATCCACCCTGCTTCACTCTCAAATAAAGCGATAGCATGTCAAACAAAAGGTAGCTCAGGTACAGATGCACATCTCAAGCACGTATTCATTTCTTAACACGTTTTCATCAGCAGCACCGAAGCATAGGAGCATCCTAGCAGCCGTTGTCCAGTTTGTCTCATCTCTTTCTCATTCTGTTCATACTCTTTATAGCGACAATCTACCATATCAAGGGACCCCGACCACGCCAAGTAAACGCGCTTCGAGGGCTTCCAGGGTAAGGGTGCAGTTTGATATGGTGCTCAGCGAGTCTTTGTTGTGTTTGTCTCAATTTCTAATTTGCTGGTCTTCAACGCGGTATGTATAGCTTCAAGGCATAAGCGAACTCGGCGTCCTCGGCTTCAACAAGCCTGATACACAATCTTCTGAGGGAGCCTACCAAGTGAGTGGATATCGGACACCGATATGAACGCGATATTTTATTCTTCAAGCACATTTCTTATCGTCTCTTGGCACTTTGTATTTGCTCCGCATAGGATACTCCGAGAAAAGTCGCCTAGGCTCTACTTTCGTTGAGTGGAACCCATTCTCCTCTCGAGGGATCGACCTTCTCCATGGACTCCATGACATTCAACGCTGCACAGGACGCTGCGAATCCTTTCTGGTCGCCCGCGCAACCTTCTCAGGCAGGGCAAGGGACGCCACTCCAAATTCACTCCTCATTCATTCCAAGTCTGTCTATCAACATGCCTGAACAGTCTCCTGGCTTCGCAACATCATTTACATTGCCGACAGCACAAGCTCTCTCATCTCATGCACAGAGTACCTTATCGCCAGCACGCATTGACTCTTCATCTGATAACTCTGACTCCTCACTAGACACGTCGCCAAGAAAGGCAGTTTTTACGCCAAAAAAATCTGTCTCGACGCCAATACACTCCGTCGCAACGCCGACTCAGCCTATTCCCTCGCCTATGCAGTTCTTTTCGTCGTCATCACAAGCTGTACTAGAGAGATTTATACCATTGCCAGACAAAGAAAACGAGGATAGTGACGATGTGGCAAGTGTTCTTTGAAAATTGATTTATATACCTTTTGCCTTGCTGTTCAATCTTTTTGCTAATATTTTGCATCGCAATCTTGTGCATCTTTTAGGGCCCCCAATTTTTTTCCAGATCAAAGGCCATTAGCCTTTGTCGAGAAGTTTTCAACTGTACTCCAAAAGAGCAGCAAATGGAGGTATTGGAACACATTGCACAAAAAATCGATTGCGTGTTGATTGCTCCCTGCGGCTGGAGCAAGACACTCGCATTCTTTCTTCCTATGGCATACTGGCCCGGCAGTATCACTGCCATTATCTCGCCACTGATAGCTTTGATGAACGATCAGCAGCAGGTAATTCATATCGAGGCCCCTCCATGTATCATACAGTCAGAAACAACAGTCTCATTTTTAACCACCTTTTATCTTTGTACTTTGCCACTCAATCATACAGAAGCTGATCAATGCCAAAATACCTCACATCGTTCTCTCCGGTGACAGCTCTGCTGCCATCAATGGTGACATGATTAGACGCATATGTGAAGGCGAGTTCAGAGCAGTCTTTATGTCACCCGAGATTATTTTTGGCGACAGCCCTACTTCGAGATTGGTACAAGGGCTTTGGCAAAATACGCGCTGGCAGAACCCGTTACTTGCCATAGTGGTGGACGAGGTCCATTGTGTTGAAAAATGGGGCGGGAAGTTTCGCCCAGAATATGCTCGCCTCGGTGACCTTCGCATTTGGTCGCCTGGAGTTCCTTTTGTGGGTGTAACCGCGACACTCACTGACGATGCACTTGCTCAAAACCATGGATAAGCTCTTCCTGCCCAAGGCCACCGTGCTTCGTGTGCGAGAGCTCCCCACAAACGTCCGTCTCGAGGTTCACACTCAACCCATGGATGCCAAGAGCGGTCTTAATCGTCTGTTAGGCAAAGACAAGACGATTATTTACTTCGAAAAAATTTCCATTCTCATGGATGTCTTCGTATATCTGTCAACGACGAGGCCCGATCTAAAGGGTAAGCTTGGCGTTTACTTCTCCACTTGTTCATTCCGAAAAAAGGTGGAGACTATGGACAAGTTCGTAAAGGGAAATATCCATGTCTTGTTGGCTACCGAGGCTGCAGGCATGGGTTGTGACATACCCGATGTGATCCAGGTTATTCAGTACGGGTGAGTGGTATATAGAAAAATTATTGAAGAATAGTACGATCATTAGGGAACGAATGACTTTTTCTAAAATTTCTTGGCATAATCTGCATTATGTAGCTTTCCAAGGGATATGCCGAGCTTGGTTCAGCGAGTCGGTCGAGTAGCACGAGATCCCGAGATCAAAGGCCTTGGAGTCCTTTATGCGCCACCGATGAACAAAACGGCCCCCACCGACATAAACGTGCGTGAGTACATTAAGAACCACGTGGCGGGAAGGTGTCTTTGGACATTAATAGATAAACTGTTTGGGAATGACCCTCGCACCTGCAACAACAACTGTTCTGGATGCTCTAGAGTTGATCGTCCCGTTCCCACCACTGTTCGTCTTGACACCGGATCGAGTGAGAGAAGGAGATATCCGAGCCATTCAGAGGAAGAAAAACACTTGGCTTTCGAAACACTCCTGGCGTGGAGAAATGGGACGTACGAGAGATGGGTGAGCAGTAAACCTTACAGGATCGGTGGAGAAACGTGGATACTGCCAGACAATGTGGCCAAGAAGCTGTTGCAAAGATTCTCCGGGGCCAGAACTGCCGAGGCAGTCAAGGCCATCGCTTCCTCTTGCAAATGGATGCCCCTCTTAGGAGATACTATGTTTGGCGACATCGCGCAGGTACTGGACAAGCTCAATAACGAAATCGATGCTCACCGCGGATCAGGTAGCCAGACGACGGCGGCATCTGTGCTAGCCCAGTCGAAGGACGGATTCATTGGCGGCCATACGTCTGATGTTCAGCAGCTTCTCGGCGACCAACCACACACCGCAGATTGAGATTGTCATTCTGAGTGAATCGGTTATCCACTTAATTTCGTCCGCATGGTGCAACCTGAAGAATCGCCCGTTTTCATTCTACCCTTCTCTCTCTAAACCATCCTTCTCTCTTTCATCCTTCTCTTTGTTCATTCTTTCATTTTTCACAGAGTAGTAAAACCAAAAAAAGACGCAAGTATTTTTATATTTAATCTGTAACATTTTCGAGCGCTTCTATCTCCTCTAAATCCACAGCACTCTCCTGCTGGCGCCTATCCAAAAATCGAACAATCGATCCTCCGATCATCTTGTCTCCGCCAAGACGCTGAAGATCAACCACCGGAATTCCTCGACCGCATTGGCTGGACTTGCACAAAATGCCTTCGGCTAGGAGATAATCCTGAATCGTGACAATATCCGATGCAGGCGATGGTTTCTGGTGTTTAGTGCTGTTGGAGCCAACTCCGACCTCTTGCTCGAACATCCACGAAATGACCTGAAAAGTTCTAATGTTGGTGGAAATCGAATCCCTGAGGTATTCCCAGGTCATGTTGGATCCTTTTGATGAAAAGATGGATTTGATGAGATAGTTATGGTTCTCTTGAAGCATGTCGGTCGCCATCCATCCACCATCAACACCTTTGGGATTGACAAGCATGCTAGAGAGGACCCTTGTCGCCCACTCATCCGTCCACAGATGGCGAATACCATAGAGGAGACGCAGCAGTTCAAGCGCATAGTTCGTGTTGCCTCCTCCATGCATCATCAAAGTAATGATCGGCAGCAGGTGACTGATGCGACCGATGTCGCCGGCTTTGATGGCCTCGGTTAACTCGATGTGCACCGCTACATCGCGCAAGAAAAGAAGGGCGTTGATGTTGACGGTAGTAGAGGGTAGACCAAAGAGCGACGGCGAAGGCAGACTGCAGAAGGAGTTGGTGATGATTTCTGAGATTGTCGGAATATCAAGCTCGTCCGATGTACCACCTTGCCGCAGGGACTCGCAGAGCGACAACACCATCGCGTCAAAGACAATCCTCAGTAGCTCGTCCGCGGCTTTAAACTCCTGCTTCTCCTTGGTCAAGCGCTTGCGATCCATCAAAATAATGATCGAGGCAAGAGATCCTGGGGACTGTGGAGAGCCATAGTGTGTCCTGAAGATGGTGCCACACAGGTTCATGTCAAGGTGGAAGAGTTGGGGGGTCGGGTGTACCCATGCAAGGCTATCATACGGATCATTGTCGACAATGCGATGAATTTTGAGCGTCAGCAACCTGGACACAGACATCTGGTCACCGGCAAAGATGGTGTTTTTGGGATTGGCAAACCAAGTTTTCGGCAATTGAAGGCCGACCTGGGTGATTCTTTCCAGCACCGCCAAATTGCCGGCAATGGTGGATTCATCGAGCCTCATGGTTTGCAGCGGGAAAAGAACAGTTTTGTGGATATCGAGCTTTTGGATAGGCAAAATTGGGATGGCAACAGCAGTGGATCCCTTCGGCAATGATCGCACAATGGTAGCGGAAACGTGCGATCGGCTGACCTGATGAGGCACCTCCCAATCGGCTTCCTTGGGAAAGAACAAGTCAGCAGTGGGCACTGGCCTCTCATCCTCCGGGCGAAAAAGAGCAGGTGGTGCAGCGGGAGATTGGCCCTTGTCAGAGGGGAAGAGAATGAGAGTGGCGGCGGTACCATTGTCGAAAGTATCATGTTTGTCGGCCCTTTGGTGGTGATGCTTGTTAGCGATGTTGATGTTGTCGTACACTACCCACCAATCAAACTTCCCTACCGCATCTTTGACTTGCTTCCGAGCGTCCTTGGTCAACTATCGCAGCACGTTCTGAACATGGCTGTAGGAGATTGAAAGTCCGAGCCCAGAGAGGGCCTCGAGCACTCCCTTTGGGCATCCTGTGCAATGGAGAAAAAGCCCCATGATGGTCTGGAAGGCGTTGACCTTTTGCGACGACATGAACATCAGCATTGCCGCGATGCATCCTCGAACAGACGCAGGCTTTTGAGTCTTGCGACGCTTGCGTGCCTTGCGTGAGAGCTCCTGATCAGGAATACGTTCCTCTAGGAGACCCTCCAAGAGCCGTGTCAAATACTTGGCGCCTTCGGCGTACCGAGGAAGAAAGCGAAAGTTGTCGAGTAAAAAGCCTGTGACCTTCTGCCCCAGTTACTTTCGTGTGTGGTAGCCGCCAGTCTTTGCTGACCTTTTTGTTTTTAAGGTGCTTTAAAGTACAGTTGACGACAATATTGACGGCACTATTGACGAAATCCTCCTCCCACTTGCCGCCTTGCAGCTTGCCGTCCCAGATCTTGAGAACTCGCTCCGCACCCTTGTGCTCGTGGAAGTGCCCAGTCCACTGTGCGACATCTGGATCATCGGACATGAACAACTCTTCCAAAAACATGGGGAGAGTCATATATTGTCTCTTGATGCAACGCAAAACTTCAAGCAGTTTCTGTGGAATAGTGGCTTGGATTATATACATTCAAATATTAATAAAATTAGGTAGAAAATCGATGCAGGCATAATGTATGTTCTAGTAAAGCGGGGTTACTTACAGGACTCTTTCGGGTCGAGGTTGGCGTCTGCTTATTTTGCCCGGTTGTGCAGCCTTCTAATGTAGGTGGATCCTGAAGTGACATGAACGTAAGTACATATTTCTTTGGCGGCCATATGTATCTTAGCAGTGAAAAAAATCATGTACATGGTTCCCCTACCTCGATCGCTGACGATTGGCACTGTTCGCCTATTTCCGGTCGCCCAAGCACTACGCGTCTCTTCTGAATATACATAGCATTTTAGTTGTCCGTCAAAAGCACATATTGACCTGGCCCAAATGCGAGGGACGGGATCGAACACTTACGCTCTTAGGTGTTGGCGAATTAAACGTCTTATGCGAGGTATGGACGAAGTCACGTATCGAGATACCTGAGCCTGTTAGCGTTTTTATGGCATCTTTTGCAGCATTGAGCTCCATGGAGATCCAGGGGGAAGTCGACGCCTTCAAAGGAGGGCTGACTGTCGTCTTCGCGGAGTCTTGTGCCGGGTTGAACTCCATGGAGATCCTGGAGGTACTCGATCTCTGCAGAGGAGAACGAGCTTCACTCAACGAAAGAAGAGTATTGGCGATTTGTCTGGGAGTATCCTATGCGGAGTAAATTAATACGAAGCCTTTAGAGACAATTGGAAATGTGTCTGGATAATAAAACATCGTGTCCATGCCAGCGACCGATATTTCACTCACTTGGTTTGTTCCTCCTGGGGATTATACATCAGGCTTGTTGAAATCGAGGACACCGCACCCTTGGGGCTATACCGCGTTGAAGATCAGCATGTTAGGAAACGCGACCAATACAACAACGTTGATCCGCTGAACTATATCAAACTGTGCTCCTACCTTTCCCATGCGTTTACTCGGGGGGGGGGGGGGGTTCTTTATCAGGCGCTATGCTGCTATAGCAGAATACACCAAGCGTTGTTTAATAAGAAGAAGAGAGTGAGATGATGAGACAACTTGAACAAAGGATGCTCGAATGCTTGGATGCTCGGATGCTGGATGCTGTTGATGAATGCCTGCTTGAGAATGAATATGTGCTTAAAAGGTGCATCTATACCTGAGCGGCCTTTTGCTTGACATTATATAGTTTTACTTGGGAGTGAAGAAGGGTGGATATGAGGTAAGAGATGACTATTGGAAGATGTGAAGGAGCGAAAGAGCGAAGAAGGAAGAGGAGTGTGTAGGTCTGAGGCGGCTGGCATGGCGGCTTCTTGATTTCCTTTTTTGGAACCGTTCCTAAAAAGGAAGGAGGACGGGAAGCAAGCTTCCTTAGTAAAGGGTGAGATTTTATCCCAGCCCCTCGTCAGCACAAAATGTGCTGACGAGGTGGCTGGGTTCAGAGCTTCTTCGACGGGAAGGTGAATTTGGTGGCGCTGAGTCACATGATGAGTAGGACTGCCAAATAGGTTTTTTGTTATTTGAGGGCGCGTAGCTCGTTTGTATTAGCTCAACTTTCAGTCGTTCATCGCCACCACTTTTTTTTTTGCCTTTGCTCTGTCCTTCTTTGACTCGACCGACGACGACAAAGATAAACACGCGACCAGGAAACGACGATACAAACGAGCAAGTGACAAGGAGGCGTCGACAAGAGCATACGCCCCTCCCTACATTTTCATTTAACAAAATTAACATAAATTACACTCAGGAACGGATACCGAAAGATCAACCTTGAGAGATGCCGCCAAAGTCATCATCACCGACAATGACAAAGACCCTGTCAGCATTCTTCACCAAGGCCGACAATGCCCCCACCACCAACACTCCACCTGCAACTCAGCCTGCCGAACGTAAGCTTATGGATGCAAGAAACAACTTTTGGGTGTTTTGCATCATTCAATCAGCCCGAAAAACATCACTCACACGCCTATTTTTTTTGTTACGTTCTTACATAGCTGCTGTAGAGGCTGCACCACAGCCTGCAGAGACTCCGGTTGCAGAGTCCCCCAAGCCAAAGAAACGAGCCAGCCGCGCCAAAAAGCCAAAGGATACAGTTACTGAGAACGACACATCAGCAGACTCAACAACTACTACAGCCAGTAACATACCCGCCACGCCAACAGCAGCAGCAGCACCAAAATCGCCCGCCAAATCACGAAAGACGACGACGGCGGCAGCAAAGAAGGAAACAATGGCGGCCGTATTAATTCCTAGTTTTGGAGCAACGGAGACAAAGTCCAAGAAGGACGCATATTCTGCACAACAACCGGCTGTATCTGATTCGACACCCACCACTACTGCTGATTCTGCACCAAAGTCTTCACCCAGCAAGAAGGCGAGCAAGACAGCAACTAGCCCAGACACATCAGCAACAGGGGAAGCAACGCTCACGCCGATACCGTTGGGATCATCTGACATCACAGCGACAACAGCAAAGGAGGCACCCAAATCACCCAGCAAAACCGTCGCGACTGTGTTGTCCACCAACTCCAACGGAGTCGTTGCCACCACAGCAGCAGCCACTAGCAGCAGCAATAGCAACATGAGCAAAGTCAACAAGATCGATACGGCGTCCATGTTCAAAGTTAGAAGCGGGAAAGCTTCTTTCACGGAGAACAAGCTCAAGTTCTCAGCGCACCCCTCCGCCATCGCAGATCTTTGCAAGTTTCACGAATACCGGGAAAAGTTACAGGAGGCAACGGACCTATCACAGTTCTCTGGCGTCAAGTTGGAGGCGGATTGTGTCGAGATTACCAGCATACCTCAGGAACACTATGGATTGATCGCCAAGTTGGTGGAGGAAAATGATGCGACCTTGTCCGAAGTTGCATTGACCCTTAAGCCTACGCTCTGCCCGCTGGGGTTCGATGCCTTTGCAGAGTCTGCAGCAACACCTGGAGATACCAATAGCATGGATATTGATTTGACCATGGAGGACGCCGATGCCAATCAGTCAAATTCAACAACACTCAACAAGCGGACAGGGACGTCGGTTTCGGTGACGGCCATCATGGAGGTAATCCAGTCAGTGGCACAACGGGTCAACTATGGTGTACCTATTGTCAATCTGCCTGGCCAGGCATATATGACACCAGCCAATTTATCGGTCTTCCGGTGGGAGGTTCAGGATATCGACCAGTACTTTCCGAGTGATATGAGGGCAGCAGTGGTTCGGCGGCGGACGAAGCGATTGGAGGCTTCGGCGGCATTGACGGCCTGGTTCTTGGGACTCGATGCCAAGCAGCAGGAAGATCTCGCACCACCCCCTGTCCTTCCCGTCGTTGTTCCGGATGCATTGCTGGGAGCGGAGACCGGGTCGCTGTCGGTTAGTCAGCGTGGTCGTCTCTCCCTTGGAGGAGCTGAAAAGATGGATATTGACAAGGAGATGGCTGTTGGCCCTCTGCTGGAAGGTCAGCCGACAGTTGAGGCTGCAGTTGATCCGGCAGTCTTGGAACTTAAACTCAAGGAGGCCGAGAACAAGAAGAAGGAAGCGGAAGCCAAAGAGGAACGACGACTGGAAAAGGAACGCAAGATGGCCGAGAGGCAGCAAGAAAAGGACCAGAAGGAGGCTGAGCGTCTGCAGAAGGAAGAAGCCAAGAAGAAAAAGGCTGAAGAAGATAAACTCAAACAGGATCAGGTAATTTTTTTGATTGGCCAATTGAAATGATCTTGTTTATGTTCTGGATGAAGTTGTCAGCTGTATTCACTCGTGCTAATGGCCAAACTGAATATCATTACTTAACTTTGGCGACATTAGAGGGCACAAAAGTTTGTTGGATTCTTCAAGAATGCGGCTTCTGCGGCAGACAAGAAGGATGTAGCACATGTTGTCAATGGTGCAGACTGCTCAGCTACACCTGCTACGAGCCGCTTCCACCCATTCCACGTCAAGAAGAATACGGCGCTGGCGCCTATCAACCGTTTTGCCTCTGAACCACGCAGCAGTATTATCGACAAGGAACTTGGTCTCGGAAAAGCACAGCAGGACTCTGACAAGGATGCCGAGATGCAAAATGGCGATGCAGATATGATGGATGTGGATATGGAGGTTGCTCCTTCACTGGATACAGCTGCTGCTAAGATTACACTCTCAACGTTGTTTTCGCGGACTCGGAGGACAGTTGGTAGCGACGCAGCAAAACCTCGTACCAAGAAGAGGCTCCCACAGAGCGCCAGGGATATGTCGGTTGCGGATGTGATCCAGTCGGGACTGCTACTTCAGGAAGACCAAGATAATGATGACATGAGCTCCATGCTCACTTGGAAGGACATTCCCGCCCTCCGCATGCGTCTTCTGCAATTTGCCGAGAACTACCGCCCCGCCTACTATGGTACCTTTTTCACTTAATGTTGCTGTTGGTCTGTTTACAATGGTTATTTTATATAATGAGCTTCTTCTAACGCCTTCTGTTATATGTGGTCTTTCTATGAAAATCATAGGAACGTGGTCAAAGAGGAGCAAAAGTATCACAGGACGCCGATTTTTAGGCAAGGATACGGATTTGGTGGACTATGACTTTGACAGTGAAGCCGAGTGGGAGGAAGATGAGGAGGGCGAAGAGTGCAAATCTGACGATGACGATGATGATGCCGACGAACTTGGCAGTGAGCAAGAAGAAGAGGTAACTTTGCTGTAATTTTTTGATTACCTGTGTCATGTTATGAGAGGTTTACAGAAAAAAGGCGCTGACAGGTTGATTTTTACCTATTCTAGGACGACTGGCTGGTTCCAGAGGGCTATCTCTCGGACGATGAGGGTTTGGACGCTGGCGATGAAGGCGGAGCCAAGGAGATGTCACAGAAAAAGTCCAAGGATCTCCGTCGCGTAAGTGCTTTCCACGTCGTTTGTCCCGTTTACTTTTTCATCTGCGCGCAAAGCCAAGGAGCAACATTATCCTAACATCTCAATTATTCCAACATTTTTTGTCTTTACTCAGCCTACTCTTGCGCATACTGCACCTGTAATTGTTGGGCCTGTGTTCGAGATGACGCTGGGAGAGGTATCGACCTACCCTGCTCTGGAAGCATACCACATCGAGTTCGTCGGAGGTAAATGTTTTCAAAGAAAGATAACAGACTCTGGATTTAATAGTGTCCCTTAATAGTGAGTGACCAATTTTTTCTAACCCTTTGAATATTTTCTTTGTTCTCTGCGTGTTTGGTATTGTAGATTATGGAGTTGGAATGGAGATGTATTATGCCGCCGAGACAACCAGCGGCCACAACAGCAGTCTGGTCCCAACCCTCCCCGCAGATATTCAAATCTAGACAGTAGCTAATTTATGTGTACATCCCTTCCCCTCTTTGTATTATTACACTTTGCAAATAATCGCGAGTTATGTGCTTGTATTGTTGTTATTTGTTTATGTAGCTGTCTATGTAACATGTGGAATGCATACCCTTTTTTATTTGTATCCTTATGCAGACACTGAGTTGGTATCAACAGAAGCGGTGGCAGCGGCGGGCTTCTTGGCAGCCAAGAAATAATTCGAAGCCTCTGCCAACGGTGGCCCCATCAGTCCCAATAACCCACCCTCCGCACTTCCACACCTACTCCCATCCCGACTCCGTGTAAGTTCCCACTGTCCCGAAAGAGGGTTAAACCCAATTCCTTGAATATTCAAAACCTCGCATTTGGACAGCTCCTCGACGCCCTTGTGGAGTTCGTCGGGGTTGATGTATTTTGACCAGTGGTGTGTTCCGACGGGAACCATGCGCATTACATGTTCTGCGGCAAAGATTGTGAGGAAATAGGAGAGCGGTGTGCGGGAGATTGTTGAGAGGATCAGGTCTCCTTCCGGCTGTTGGATAGGTATGAAAAAAGATGTGTGAGAGGCTAGAATAAGAAACAAAGGATGGCGACACGTGGATTTGTGGTGGTGTTTCTTTGTTGTTGCTATAGGGTTACCTTGACGAGTTGGCCGAGGACTTTGAGGAACCCTGCAGGGTTCTCGACATGTTCAATCACCTCCATCGAGCACACCACGTCAAACTGATGTCCTTGTTCCAGCAATTGCTCTAAATTATTATTATTATTATTATTATTTTCATCATAACCATATCCAAATTTAACAAAAAGAATTCATCTTTAGCTCCTCATTCGAATAAGTCAAGAAGCTCACATTGATCGGCATAAAACAACACAGAAAGAAAAGTTACCGGCAGTCTGATGGCGGTACTCGAGTGATCCGGGCGCAGAGACGCCATTTAGGAGAGGGTCCTTCTTGGCGTGAATCCGTGCCATTTGAATGTTCTCCATCGACGCGTCCAATCCCGTCACTTTTGCTCCCAACCTCGCCAATGCCTATGTACATATTATTTGTGAATGATCATCAAGGAGGGCATGCGCAGAGGAAAGGCGGTTAGTAATTTTCTCCATTAAAATGTTGATGATATCATCACAGGCAGTTTTTTTGTGATTCCCTGGGCCCTGCTTCCGTCTCAACTAGGCAAAAGATTCCTTTATCCTTCAGTCTTACCTCAGCTAGAAGACCACCGCCACACCCGACATCCAGGATAGAAAGCCCCTGCAACGGGAACCTCCCCACCGGAAACTCCTTCTCACCCTCAGCCCCAAAAGCACTATTCCTCGAAAGCGCACCAGAAGCCTGAAGTCGGTTGCGGATATACCGGATCCGGGGCGGGTTCATGAGATGCAACATTTTGAACGGTCCTTGGGGCGCCCACCATTCGTCTGACATTGCGGCGAATTTCGCGATTTCTTCCTTGTTCACTGTGTAGATCGCGTCCTCCTTATCGCTGTTGGAGGAGGAGGAGGAAGGGGTGTGGAGGGTCCGGGGCGTTGAGCAGAAGAACCGCGCAGGTTGTGGAATGTTGCGACGGAAGAGGTGGTGGGGTGATGAGATCCTGGTGATCCTTGAGGTGATCCTTCCGATGCTTGCCATGGTCGATGTGCTTGATTCCTGGAATCCGTAAGAAAGTTTGTTGCTGAATGGAGAGAAAAGAAGCGTGTTCTTTCGGAATGAATCGCTTTTGAGGAGATCAGCCTGCAGCAGGGGTTCGAGACAACCCTTGAAGGGGACTGCTTTTGCCACATTGAAATCAATTCAAGTAAAGGTCCTGCGCATAAAAAAAAAGAGTTCATTGTTCTGCACAAGAGCTATCTAAAGGGGTGTGTGTCTCTTAGCAAAGCATGGCGCATATAACAGATGTTCCTGAAGTAAGAAAAACGCAAAGAAAGAAAGAATAGGTATTTGTGGATATGGTATGCTTGTTGTCCGTCATCCATGGATTTATCCTTCATCCAGGATGATTTAGAGGTCAGTTCGGGTATTAAGGCTTAGGTGGAGGGGCATTGAGGTACCTACAGAGCAGTTCAAGTCAAAAGATAGAAAACAATCAGGTTAGTCTTATCTCGCATGAAAAACGAGGGAGAAATGGTCAGAGCGAAGCCATACTTGATCTGGTAGTCCTTCTCACGCTTGAAGAGGAGTACATGAGGCTCTGGACCTAGTGTTTCCAAGGGATGGAAAGATATTGAGAGAATAGTGAGTAAAGAGCGTAATAGTGGACCGGCGCGAAACTTTGAGAAGAGACAAAAAAAGAAACATACTATGGATCATGTAATGCTCCCAGCCTTGGGATTGCTTGACACCAAGACTTCGCCACTCTTCCTCTGTCATCAACTCGTTGGGGACGTGTCGCGCGATCGGCTTTGGTAACGACACATGTCTACGTTTGCAATAACGGTCAAAAATTGTGCTGGTTAATCCTCATCCAGACAAAAGCGGGCGTCGTGGTGAACGAGGAGAACCTTGTTCATACCTGTATTCCCAGACATCGTCTAAGGGTTGTACAAGTGTACAAAAAGAAAAAGAGAGAAAAAAAGCAAACCGTTAAGTGAGAAGCACATTTTTCCTGGTGCCATATGTTGGACAACAGATCACACGACCATTAAAGTAAGAAAAGTCAAAAACGTACCATAGTATCGCGTCGAGTAAAAGATGTGTTCCTGGTTCTTGGCAATGTCCTTTGCGCGCTGCTCTGCTCGTAGGCGAGCCTTCTCCTAGTCGTATTCGTCAAGAAACACACACAAAAAGAACAAGAAAGACAACAAGGTTAGGGCCAACAAACCAAAATATATATATTTCTCACGGGCCACACAATTTATAAAAATGAAATAAGCTCTTCACCTCATCTTGCCGACTGTGGTGGTGGTGGCTGTGGTGCGAAGGTTGCTGTTGAGTGTGGTGGTGATGGTGGTCCTGCTGGGCGTGACCGTGTGGCTGTATATGAGCATTATTGTTGGCACCACCGTTGTGCTGTTGCTGTTGCTGGTGAGCGTGATGGTTCAGTGTGGGGTCACCTCCATTGTTAACTCCTGCGTTTGACGACAGCATCGTGAATGTTGGTTGATTCCTGCTTTGGTTCTTCCTGCTGATGAGTTGTTGGTTTTTGTGTTGTGTTTGAATGAACTGGACGTGTTTGTTGTTTTTGCTGATGTGAATGTTAAATGACAAAGCAGAAAAGAAGGAAAAGGAATGTGAAAAAGAAAGAGGAGATGGGGGTGCATGGACTTTTAAAACCTGTCGCTACATCTGACATCATGGAGTCAAATCAAGGTACGTTTGTCTCACAATGTGATCCTGCCGCCTATCCCCTTTTACTCTTTTTGTGCCTTACGCTTTTCTTTCTCTCCTTTCTCTTTCATTGGGAGCAATGTGGTGGCTGGTTGGTCAAGCTCGCAGATAGCCGTACTTACTCTTGCTGTTGATGTTGCTCACCGCATCCCTTTTTTTCCCTTGCTTTTCTCTTCTTCTCCCTTTCCTTGTTTTAGCTCCCTTACATTTCCCATGGATCAAAGCTCAAAAGGGGGCAGCCAAGGAGACAAATCATGAACCACGAACAAGATGGAGAAAGAGACAGAAAGAGAGAGAAAGACAGAGAGAATAGATGAACAATGAAGACAAAAGAGAGAAAGAGAGCAAGGAGGTTTGGATGAGGAGGATAAGCACAATTGCTGAAAGATGAATTTTTGTCCCTTTCCAAGTTAAGCTCATTGACGAAGAGGAGGAGGAGTAATCTTTAGGACGCGTTGTTTTTTTGTGTTCGCGTTCAGATATATTTTTTTTTTTGAATGTGGTCAAGTAGGAAGGCATGCGCCAGATCAAAGAAGACAGAGACTGATTCAGGCCCAAAACACTTGATTGAGCTTTGACCTTTTTTTTTTTTGTTTATTGAACTTTCTGTTGACAGTGGTTATTGGATCATGAATCGGCTTTGTCTTTCTTCGACAGGGACAGTACTAGCACCATTTGTGCCTACTGACGACTGATGTCTGGTACATCCCTAATGAACGCGAAACAAGGTGAGTCCCCTCTCTCTCGGCCTTTTCATGAATGTTCGACGAGATCTTTGGGATATGGGCCAATGCCTTCAATTGCGATGGACTGTGGAAACACTGTTTGAGGGAATAAAATGACCCATTGTCGAGTACAGTACCAGTACTCCTTGTTCTTGATCTCGCAATTCCTCATTTTACCCTTGCCATCTCTATTGTTTCTGCTTTCTATTCCTTCTTAAATTCACTCGTCGTCATTGACTTCTTTTCGACGACAGTGCTTTTCTTACCTTCATTCCTCTTCTCTTTCCCATGGGTCCCACAAAGAACAGCGCTCCCAACAACAACACCAACAGGCACACAACACAACCAGAACAAGGTTCACCCTTGCAACCCTTCCCCTTGTGCACGCTCATCGACATCTCTTTTTTTTTCTTTTTTTTTTTTTTTTCTTTTGTGCTTTGCTCCCACTTTCTTTCTTCCTTTCACTCTTTCACTCTTTCTTTCTTTCTCTCTTTCTTTCTGTATTTTCGTTTACCTACAGTCATCAGCCATTGAGACCCCTCTTGTTCCATCGATCATCTGTTTTCTTTTTCTTATGCTCTTTGACGTTCTGTCTTCTCTGTAATCCTTCTTTGTTCTCATTCTCTCCCCCTTCGGCCGCTTTGTCACCTTTCTCCTTTTCTTCCTTTCTTACCTCACCCTCTTCCTCCCCTTTTTCGTTATTTCCCCAAAACTAAGTTCCAGGCATCAAGCACCCCTTAGTCTCCCGTACCCTGCAGTGGACACCAACAACAAAACCGTGCTATTGCGTATTTTTTTTTTTTTTTTTTTTTTTTCTGTTCGCCACCACCCGCCTCCCTTTCGCTTGACTCGATCAGGTCCAACCTTGATCGTGTCTCCACCAAGGCGAGCGAGTGGTTGCCACATCACACCCATCCTTAATCATTCACATCTTCTCTTCTTTCTTTACTCTTTTGCCCATCGCCCTCCACCACCCCGCACACACACACACATACATACACACATCTCATTCACTCTAGTCCTTCTTTGAAGAACAGCAACGCTAATGCCGAACCTGATCGCTTTTCCCTTTTCATTTCACATAAAAGGTGACTCTCTGTTCAGTGCATAACAACGCACACCCTAAATACAACGAGCCTGATCATTACTACCCTACCCATTCCAGCATCCCCACTTTTCATTTTAGTTTTCTACGTTGTACATTGCTCCTCCTCCCTGTAGGGTGCCTTTCTTCTTCCACCCCTGTATTTCTTTTTTTTTTTTTCTTTCTCTCTGGCCTGTTGGGCCTTTCCTTTTTACCACTTTGGGCCTCTGGCTCCTTTGGCTCTCTGGCCACGCCCTTGTCGCTTAACTACATATCATGCCAACAACCGCAAAAACTCCTCCCTCTCCTGCACCACGTCTCACAGGAAAACAGCCTTTGACGTCCGCCTTTGAATCGCAGGATCCGAACAACCTGTTTTTTCTTCCCCATTACTTCTCCATCAATTTGCGACTGCATGTTGCATTGCTCCCTCGTAGCCTCAGACGGACACGTTCTTTTACCTCTAGGCAACCTTTAACATACTGCGTCGTATCAATAGAATCGACTTTTGACCCTTCTCCCCGAGCTTCCTGCCTTTCATTTATTCCTCTTCCTCCACCACCTTCCTCACCACCTCCCTCTGGTGTGGGGCTCTGTTCTCTACCGTGCCGGAGATTTTATTCTGTTTTGTCACTCGTTTCACCCCTCTGTCCCGACCGACCGACATCACACTCCTCCGCCTCAACATACTCGTCCAGTACGCGACTGTCACGTTATTATCTCTTGCCCTGCCCTGTCTGGTTGGTCTCCTGTTTTAACTCGTTCTTGTCTGTTGATCGGTCTGTCCATATGCGGTCTCCCCGCCGCGAACACCTGGGGTCTGCCGTTCATCGTACTGTCTTCCTGTGAGCTTGTCTCCTTCTCCTTCTTCTTCCGCGCCCCCCTTGCCACTGTTCACTATCCCTCAACACCTGTTCTTTTTTTTGTTCTTTTTTTTTCTACACTTTTTTTTCTTGCTACGTCGGCATCTACACAAACAAATTACACTCAGTTTGCCCTGTAGGAACTTTTTATTCTTGAGTATACCTCATCTTTCCACTTGTGGATATATAGTTCTTTTTTTTGGACCAACATAACAGGATTGAAAGTCCAGCTTTTTTTTTCATTTTATTTTTCAATCCCAACATTTCGCGTCACCTTTTTTTTATTTTTACTAGATTTCATTTTCATATGCGCGCCACTACTTTGGCGTTTACGTAAATGAACCAAAACGTGAGTATGGATTGCGACCTGTTTTTGCCTCCCTCCTTTAATGTCTTCGTTTGTTTCCCTTTTGTTGGTGGCGCACGTCTGTTTGCGCTCAGTCGCCTTTACCCATATTGAGCACAAGCATCCCTTCTCAATTCCCATTTTCATTTTTCACATTGCCGCCCACCTTAGGTTAAGCAGAGAGATCCTTTCTTTTTTTTTCTTGATTTCATTTTTACTCTTTCATATTTCTTTTGTTGAAAAACAGCCCTTACAAATAGAAGATCGCCTTCCAACCATTCTTGTACCTTTTTTTTTACTCTTTTATTGAATGAACGGTCAGAGAGTCGCGTCCTAGTGGATTGTTGCTTACAGGTGACTGCAGTTGCTCTGACCATCCACAACTGCGCTTGACTGCCGCGCTGTGTGCGCGTCGTCTTTCTCCTCTTCCTCTTCGCCGCGCCAACTTTTTTTCTTTTTTCTTTGTTTTTTTTAATACTTTCACTCCTTTCAACTTACTCCTCCCCTCAGCTCCCCTCTTTCAGATAGTTTGCTTTCTAAACATTTATGTTGTCGCATTAAGTTAACCTCTTCTTTTTTTTTCCCGTCTCCTTGATAACGAAGACTTTTAGATTAGCCTTCCCTCATAGTTCTCTGTATTTTTTTGTCTGTATACTTTGAACCGTACCTACTTTAGTACACAGTTGTGTTTTTTTTTTTTTTTTTTTTTTTTTTTTTTTTTTCAGTTTACACTTAGCTTTGTTTTGATAGACTTCTTACCTTATTGTATCCTTCTTTTTCTTTTTTCTTTTGCATACAACCTTTTATCCGCTTTCCTTTTTTATATTTTTTCCATTCTTCTTAACGAATCGGTCCTATCTTTCGAATTTTCGATACAGCTCTCCGAGTTCTTGATTTTTTTTCATGTACAAAACATCTAGACGATTCAGCTTACATAACGCGTTTTTGAGTGATTTATTGTTAACAACTCACTTTTTTTAACGTATCGTCCTTGTGCATTTGATTTCATTTTAAGAGATTTCTTGTGAACCGCAAACGTTAGCATTTTTTTTTTAATCCTCTGAGGTTTTAAGACGTTGGATCTTAGCGCTTTTTTTTTTTTTTTTTTTTTTTTTTTTTGATGAAACCATCGTTCTCGTTATAAATTATGGACCATCACCGATTCCTTCTACGAAGAGATCATGCTCCAGTTTGGTTGTCCTGCCGAGATCGTCACAGACCGAGGAGCCAACTTCACGGTGTGATTTACAGAAGGCAACAAACAAACTACCGCCCTCCTCTCCATGTTGTAGTTGTTTGCGAAATCAGAGATCCAGCTCTGTCCGATTCGATGTAGCACAACAAAAGTACCCAGTCACATAAATAGACACCTCCCTCATCTCCACTCCTTTTCTCAAAAATAAATTACCTTCACACAATGCACCTCCATTCCTATTGCATTGGTAGCAAATAAATCTTTTCTCTCATCCTCTACCCCTCTTACCCTTATTCTTACCTAGCTTTCTTTCTCTTATTATTATTCATTCACATATCTCCATTTTACTTTCTGCCACCACGGGTCACGTCAACAATCCTCTTTCCATCAACCTTAACCCCACCACTGCCCTTCTTTCCCTGGTTGCAGCATTGCAAATGACTGATGTTGACCATGTTGCTTTAACTACGGCCATCATTTCGTCTATAGCTCAGCTGACAATACCCCACAAACCCGAAAAATACTACAATCGCATCAATGCTCTTTCTTCTCTAAACTTTGTTGTAAAAGTTGGAAGGGTACTTTCGCATCGTCAAGCTACCCGCTAAAGAGTAGATGGCACATGCCATCGGCTGCCTTGGCCACGCTCTCGTGGGTGGTGGTGCGCCACCAAGCGCACAATCGACAATACAACTTGGTCTGAGTTTTCAAAGTCTCCTCCTCAAGCAATATACACCCACAGACTCTGTCAATGCTGCGTGACGACGACTTGTCTGCCTCCCGTTCTCGATTATATCACAACGTTCAATGCTGATCCGCCTTCTTCTCACATTGGATGTAGAACAGGCATACACATGTTTGTGCATGGTCTGGAATCTGAACTGTCGAAAACAAGTCCGCCTGACCCGCTCGTCCTCTTTGGAACGATGCTATTATGCAGGCAACCTGTTCTCTACGATATTTTAAACCAGAATGAATCGCTCTCTTTCTTTTTGCAAGTTCAGACGGACAACGCCTAGCTTTGTAAATAAAATATTTTATTCTGTTTTTATTTTGATGCTTTGACGCGTGGAAAAAATGATGAGAAATGAGTTCGAGAAAAATGCAAGTTGATGGGGTTAAATGAAAAGAGAAGGGTGGCAATAAAATGATAGGAAAATGCGTGTGAGTAAAAAGGAAGTAGGAGATTAAGGAATAGAAAAGAAAGAGGGATCTGTTTAGGCGCGTTCGATTTGAAATCAGTCCAGGGCGAGAGAAGGATGTATGACAGAACGACAAATAAAAAAAAAAAAAAAAAAAAGGACAAAGGTATGACCACTGGAAATGAAGACACAAAAAGAGGACACAAGGACAAGATGAGTGAAAACAAAACATGCATACCGACTTCAGTGTTTAACAAACTGAGTCTAATGATCATGACGAACGAAAATGTAAAAAATGAGGTCTAGCCTTTCGAACGACTTTGATATAATGACATTCCTCGAATGTGTCTGAGCCCCCTCCCCCCCCCCTTTTCCTTGGTTTATGCCGATAATAGATATCAAAGGGTTTTCTACAGCCTCATTCAAAAGAAACTCAAAATGATATTTTTATTTGGAACCCCACATATCGCCACCAAGAATAGATTTCTTTGTGTAATGATCGAGGAAGAGGGGAAGAGAGCCCTGTGTTTATGAACCATTATTATACGCTGGCGTGCCATTGACCATTGGTATTTCTTTGGCAGCCAAAAATAATATAAAGAACTTTGAAAGTGGAATAGAGTGGTTTGGAAGGAACCAAAGAGGGCAGCAAGGTTAGGTGCTAAACGCAGAAAAAGAAGAAAAAGGGAGCAAGAAAGATGTGTAAAAAAAAAATACCGAAGAGAAGTACAATATTGCTTTCAGTATGGCTGCACGACTCGTTGCGGAATGAAAAAAAAAAAAAAAAAAAAAAAAAAAAAAAAAAAAAAAACGCGGTTCCTTGAGAATGACGCGCATGCCGAATTAACAGGAGTATGCGGAAGGTAACGAGTAAATACGTCAACGAAAAAATAAAAATCACGTTGGCGTATGGGGAAGGGAGGGGGAAGTGGGGAGAAATGGAGGGGGCGAGAACTGATGAAGAGATTGTTGTCGAGTCAAGAGCAAGAATACGAGTGGGTGAAGTTGGTAAAGTACACCACGAAAAGGAATAGGATGGGTGAGATGTGGCTTGGAGATGGAGCAACATACTTGACAAAGATGATCAGACGTACGTACTTAACGTTTTGATCTGTGAAAGATGTGGAGAGGAGGCGCATCCAAACGCGAGTGGCTGATAGACTCGACCTACAGATTTACAAAGCAAGGCGTCTCACTGGCTGATTGACGGAGGTATCCACGGGGTCTGTCAAGGAGGGCTATTTCACATCCAGGCCTTTTAGCCGTGGGCCGATTACACACACCTTCGTCCCATCTGACTGAGACCAGGACCAGCTCATTCATTGTTTATTTCCTTTGCTAGTAAGCAACCACAGGTGCGGGTTCTTGTTGTTTTTTACGCCATCTCGGCAAGCATTCCCTCCAAAGTTAACTGAACAGGAACAGGTGCGGGAAAATAATAATGTAAAAAGGGAAAGAAGCAAGGAATGGATGTGAGCCGTGTACAAATCAGCTCGTGGTTTCTGTGGTTTGTTATCTCTGTTGCCGATAGCGATCATCGCCCTCCTCTCTCTCTCTCTCCTTTATGCTTTTGTAGCCTTTTATGGGATCATTTTTGAGTGAGATATGTATGGATGGAACAGGGGAGTAGTAACGACTACACCGTTTTAGGCTGTCATTGTAAAAGACGAGGATGAAGGTGTATGAGGGATAAGAAAAGAAAGAGAGAGGGATGAAAACGGGAAAGAAAGCATGAAGATGGAAGAGAAAGGGAGAGAAAAGAATAGTAAAAGCCATGCGCCCATTGTACAATCAGGTCCACTGTACACTGCCTTTTTTCTTTTTTTCTCTCTCGCCTCCATATATTTCATGAGCAGCAATACAACAAAATCCAGTCGTTCCTCTTTCATTCCTTTTTATTCTTTTCGGCAAGCAAGAGGGCTAACAAGGAGAGCATGAACCAACGAAGGACAAGTAATGAAAATCAAGCGAAAAGGTCATTCAGCTCAAAGAAGGCCAGAACTGAAATAAAGATGAGCATGAACGGGCACTTGACCTTTTGTATTGTTATGATCTGGATGCGCTTATTGCTTGTTGTGTTGTTTATTGATTGCCTTGAGTTTGTTTGACCACGCGTTCTTCTGTTTGACTTTTTCACGAGTTACACATCGTCAAGCAATAATACCGTTAGCGTGCAGATTGAGACAACGCCAAAGAGAGATGGACGACCCTCCAAAGCATTGAGAAAACGTGCAAAAGAGGTGTGGATAGATGCACATAAAAGAACAAAAGAAAAAAAGGCATAGTGCACCACCCATATTTTAGATGAAAAAGGCGTGGTGCACCAGATTATAGATGAGATGATTGTCCTGTATCCCTCCTCCCCGCACCCCATGGTTTTCTGTGATTTTCGCAATAAATGAAATGGGATGGTACCTTTTTTTTTTATTCCTGTCTGTGTGGTTACACTCCACCCTTCTGTCTTTTTTTGGTATCTACTGCACCATACTAGCGTGTTCCCACTTTGCCACGAGCAATTGAACGGATAAGCATGCGTGCCTTATTTTTTTTGCATTGGGCTGGGCGGAGTTGCTATTTACCCAATATAAGAGTGTGCGAAAGCAAGAGAGAGTTGACGCAGTGTCGATTCGACTTGTTGACAAGTTAGCGGTTGACGCTGATGATGATGATGATGATGATGAGCTGTGTCTCGTTTTTTTTTATTATCGTTGCGACACAGAGATAAAGATACACAAAGTGGAGGCAAAAGTAAGGAGTTTATGAAAGTGTAAGAGACGTTTATTTCTGAACAAATGAAATGAGCGAGTGAGAGCGTAATGATTTTCGGCAAAGGAAAAAAGACAAAGAAAAGAAGGGGGTTAGTTCAGGACGAAAGTGAGAAGGGGAGGGAGAAGGGGGAAGAAGGGAGCGAGGGGAAACATGTTCGGCAAGCGAAAATAAAAAAATATAATGTGAATAGAGTAGTAAAAGCGCATCAATTGAATCGCAACTGAAGCCAAGTGACATTAGCGTGTGTTGTTCAGTGTTGTTGTCAGCCAGGTCAGCCAGCGAGTTTGTTGTTTGTGTGGCACAGGTGGGTCTTGTTCATTTTTTCATGCTCTCAGGATGATATGACGATAGCAGCGAGTTCAAAAAAAAAAGAAGAAAAGGCCAGCCATCAGAACATAAAACTCCGCTTGCCGAACAAGCAGTCACTTCCCTACCTGATCGCACTTACTTCGTTCTCTGGAGGCATTCATTCACCCAGCCATCACACACATACCATACCAGTGCCCACCTGCTCCCCTTCGGACAGTTTCTTTTTTTTTTTTTTTTTTTTTTTTTTTTTTTTTTTTTTTTTTTTTCTTTTTTTTCTTCTTTTGAGTTCTTTTTTATCTCCTCCTTTCTCTTCTCTTTTTCTCTTCTTCTTCTTCATCATATCCTCAACTCTTACTCTTTCACCTCACCACCCACACACAACACATATTCATACAATGGCTGAATCCACCCTCTCCCGCGAAGACCACGTCTACCTCGCCAAGCTCGCCGAGCAGGCCGAGCGTTACGAAGGTAAACCTCTTTACTCTTATTCATGCTCCTCTCTTTGCTACTTCGCACTTGCATCGCCATCGCCATCGTCGACAGCATATCTTGCAGCCTCTCACGCGGGCACGAGCATACAGGAATACGCGCGCGCCTCTATTATTTCTTTGTGTGTTATATATGTGTGTACCTTTTTATTTTTCTGCGCCACGAAAAAGGAACAACACGTTATTTTTTCTTCTCTTACTTTCTCTTTTCTTCATCAGACAACGATGTCGATCAGGACAGCGGAGAAAAAACAATCTCTTTTCTTTCTCATCTAGTCATCATTTCTTTTGCTTGGGTCATCTGGACACGACGACTTTGGGACCGTCGACCAGAAGGAGAGACATACATACCCGTTATCGTCAGCAGCCATCACTCCACTGCGCGTCATTTTATTACCCAATTCAACCCAGCTCATCCCAACCCAACCAGACACACCACTCACCAGTGAAAGGCGACATTTTTTAATGTTCTGGGTCCCCGAGTCAAAATATGAATAAGGAAAAAATATGTGCCCTGGGATCCCTAGTCTGTTTTTATTCCCCACATCATTTCTGTACCAACATCATTCCCTCTTTCTATCTTTTCCTCTTTTTTTTTTTTTTTTTTTTTTTTGCGTGGTTGTCTTTTTTTTCGTTTTCTTATTCATAAGAATGTGCCTTCGGCAACGGGAGAGAAGGGGGTTAAAGGGGAGGAGGATTGTTCCTTGCGTGGTTCATTTTGTTCTAACTTTTTTTTTCCAGGGGGAAGAAAGAAGGAAGAGGGGAGGGAGAGAAGGAGAGCCCTCTTACGAGAGAGCTGCATGGGTTGGAACACGACTCTTGTCTTTTTTGGGTGCAAAGCAATCACATATCTTGCAGACAAGCAGGCGACCGAGCAACACACTCTTAACAAAGACACGCATACAAACATGCACATACACACGCACATACACACGCACATACACACGCACATACACACGCACACACTCCAACTCGGCCGAGGTCACGCGGTTGCACAACAACACGGAGAGGTCAAAAATAAGGAAAAAAAAGCCTTGACGACTACTTGCCACTGCTACTTTTTTCGGCAACGACATCAACGAGCAATATGAACAACAACAACAACCAATCAACCAAGACGCAGCAGCGAATTGACAATCTTAACGAACGAACGAATTACAATGTCAAAAATAATCAAAAGAAACACTAACGATATGTTCTCAACCCTTTCAACACCTAATAGAGATGGTCAACAACATGAAGGATGTCGCCTCCGTTGGCAAGGAGTTGTCGGTCGAGGAGCGCAACCTCTTGTCCGTCGCCTACAAGAACGTCATCGGTGCCCGCCGTGCCTCGTGGCGCATTGTCTCCTCGATTGAGCAGAAGGAGGAGTCCAAGGGATCCGAGGCCCACGTCGCCATGATCAAGACCTACCGCACCAAGATCGAGAAGGAGCTCGAGGAGATCTGCAATGATATTCTCAAGGTCCTCGCCGACCACTTGATCCCTAACGCCCAGTTGGGTGAGTCCAAGGTCTTCTACCACAAGATGAAGGGTGACTACTACCGCTACTTGGCTGAGTTCGCCACCGGTGATCTTCGCAAGGAGGCCGCCGACAAGTCTCTTGATGCTTACAAGCAGGCCTCGGATGTCGCCATCACTGAGTTGCCCCCTACCCATCCCATCCGCCTCGGATTGGCCCTCAACTTCTCTGTCTTCTACTACGAGATCTTGAACTCGCCCGACCGTGCTTGCCATTTGGCCAAGCAGGCCTTTGACGATGCCATCGCTGAGTTGGACACTCTTAGCGAGGAGAGCTACAAGGACTCTACATTGATCATGCAGCTCCTCAGAGACAACTTGACCCTCTGGACCTCCGACATGCAGGATGGTAATGCTTTGTTTCTCTTTATTCCTGTTCTTTCTTGACTCTTGTATTTTGCTGAATTGAACAATCTGCTAACCCTGACTATTCCTTTTCTCTTCTCTTTCTCCTTCTCGCTTATGCGTGTTGACAACCATCTCTGCATTGGACAACTGGGCATCTTTTGGCCTCCTTCATTCACACTCGACAATATCCTCCAATTGACGATAGCAGGCCCCAGAGGCGAGGCCGAGGCTGAGGCCCCCGCTGACGAATAAACAAAAAAAAATAGCGTTCTTGCAATTTTTTTTTTCTCTTTTCTCTTCAACCCCACACCTACATATCCAACAAAATCTCTCTTTGTGAAATAAAAAAAGTAAATAATACTCAACCGCTCTGTTCAATGCTTAAGTCAGTTGGTGTTAAGTTGCCTTGGCGGCTTTGAAGGAGCTGGGAACAAGCAGTTTAGAGGATGGTGATGTTGCTGCAGAACAAACTCAGGAATCGGTCACATGATTCATTACATGACGTAGGTCCAATTCTCCAAAAAGTGCGAAAAGGGACCAGTGTTCGGGCGCCTTTTTCCCCTCTTCTCTTCCCAACTAAACACTCTACTCTCACGAGGTAAATCGTCAGCAGACCGCTTTTCTGCAATCAGACACTGGAAGGAAAACTGCAGCAGGAAAGGAATGGAAGGGTCTGTCAGTCTTGTTTATTGAATTTGAGTTCAGGAACAGGAGTTAATGGAATCAGGAGCATGTTGAGCGAACGCGACGGTAGTTGCCTGCCATTCCGCTGTTTGACGACAAAATACGCCATTTTTCTTTTTCTTTTTCTTTTTTTTTTTTTTTCTTCCTTTGACCAACCGAACAACACGAGGGGTAGACCATGTTAATGAATACAACTCGCAGGAAAATAAACGGGTCTATAGAGCCTCTGGCGGCTTTGTTGTTCAGGGAAAAAAAATCAGCATGGCGTGTAGTTTCTCGTACGCACAGTTTCCGGAGATATCGGGAGATGACGCCAATTGACGCGACCGGACAACATTATGACCATATACTAGCAAAGAGGCCTATGGTAGGAGCAGCAACACAGAACAGCTCCTGGACTTAGAAGAGAACGATGGTTCTCTTTGTCAAAGGAACACACGAGCAAATAGAGAAGGACAGAAAGCTTCATCAGCAAAGCGGACAGTACGACCGCGGAGGAGTTTTTTAATTTATCGCAGTGATGGTCATTTATCAACGCTGTTTCTTATGTCCTTTTCTTGATTCTCATTAACATGTATTAGTCGGATTAAAAAAGAAAGGATTATCATGTCGTATCCAAGGAAGGGCTGCTTCAAGTGTGGCAATGGTAATCTTACACACCACCATGTCCTCTCTCTGCCTTGCATCCGTTTCTTTCTTAAACTGGGTCAAATTGAATCGTTTATCTAGCTGTTGGATGATCATACGCGTGTTTTTCTACTGAACTACTCGTATTTTCCTTGCGCTGCTCTTCAATCCACTCACTAATACTGACAATCGCTTCTCTTCCTTCCTTCTTACTGTTGCTAGTGGGCCATTACGCAAGTGTGTGCACGGAACCCGAGAGACTGTGCTACAACTGCAAGCAGACCGGCCACGAGTCGAACCTCTGCCCCATGCCCCGTACCACCGATTCCAAGCAGTGCTACTCTTGCGGAGGAGGTAACCCTTGTTCTTTCAAAAGATGACGGCTAGCATGTGTCATTAATGTCGCGGTGATAAATTGGAGTTGAAATTAACATGTCAGCCTAATGAAACAGAATGTATTTTGAGTTAACTCGTTTTGTTTTTGTTACTTGTTTAATTAGTGGGACATATTCAAGCAGACTGCCCTTCGATCCGGGTGGCACGGAATGCTGGCGGTGCTGCAGGACGCTGTTATAACTGTGGCATGTTTGTAAGTTTCCTGTCCTCGCGCTCCAGTTTTTTTTCATTCACAAACACCAGCCAATTTCATACCCTGGTGCGAAATACTCATTACAATTTTTTATGTTTGTAGGGACATATGGCGAGGAACTGCAGGAATGCACCTCGATTCAATGGCCCTCCAATCCCCCGTAACCACTTTGGTGGACCACCCCCAGCCGGCGGACGCAACAACTTTGTCAGAAACAACAACAACAATGACACCTTCAACAACAACAACAGCAACTTTAACGTCAACAACAGCAGCAACAGCAACGGAAACTACGGCGGCAACTTTAGTGGTAACACTGGAGGCTTTGCGGGTGGAAACCAGGGCGGTCGGGTTATTTGCTACAAGTGTGGAGGGTTGAACCATTTCTCCCGCGATTGCAAGGCCAGCGGGGTCAAGTGCTATAACTGTAACCTGTTTGGACATCTTTCGAGAGAGTGTCCTGATGGACCTCGTGCTCAGGTCTGTTTCAAGTGTCAGCAGGAGGGTCATATCGTAAGTTTTTTTTCCTGTTTATTCTCTTCTTGTTTGCTTCGGGTGTGGCATGTTGATGGGTTGTTTTTTGAGACGATGAGGGGGTTTTTTTTTGTTGTTTAAGTATTTACTGACCTGTTCGATTGAATCCTTGATCTGTATATGAAAATAGTCTCGCGATTGCCCTCAGAACCAGGCTTAGTTATGAAAATGACAGCAGGGGGAACTTACTAGTTGTTTTGCAGTGAGCGGAAGTTGATTACTAGCAACCGATCTATGGTTTTTTTTTTTTTTTTTTTTTTTTTTTTTTTTTAATTTTTTTATTTTTTTTTTTGCTTTTCAAGGTTTATTCCCGAGGACGTACAAATTGTGCTAGAACATGGCGATAAAGCGAGACGATTAAAACACACACACACGCGTGTACGACGCAATAGCTTAAAAGAATGCGAAAAATATAAATGAACTGCAGCGCGATATAACGCGTGAAAGACATAATAGTTTATGCTATGTACAAACGACACGTAATTCGCGTCTATCTTTATTTTTTTTTCACTGTTCCCTCTCATATCGGACAGCACCTCCACCGAGGTTCAGACATCATCCTCACTGGAAATATACCCTACAACCCTCCCACCACCACCTCTTCCATCCCTGTCATTACCTCCAAGTCGCTCATGCAACTCCTCCATCTCTTCTTCCTCCTCCTCTTCCTCCTCTTCCTCTTCCAACCCTCCATCTTCTAAATCCTCATTCTCTGGACGGGCTTTAATAATCGCCTCTGTCCGCTTGGCAATCGCATATTCCGCCAAAGCCTTGACAAGAACCATCCAACCCGCCATGATCAGCACCATGGAGACCCAATGCGTTTCGAGGTCCATTTGCAGCCAATCCATCTCCTTCGAATCTGCATTCGCTCCGTAGACGTACCCGTATCCCGCCCCAGGTGGGGGAGGTGGAGGAGCGCCGATGTATCCGGTATCGTCCATGGAAGGCGAAGGATAAGAAGGCGGTTTGGTGATTTGAGTGATCTCGCCGATGCTTGGGTTGTATGCGTAGGTAGAGTCTGGACTGGAGGTGGCTGTGTCGTCTCCGAGCATTGTTTCCAATCCACCTCGCATCTGGATACCGAAATTGAGGAGCGTTATTCCTAATCCTGCCATTGATCCACTCTACATATTCAGCAGGAAGGAAAAGTGGTAGAAAGGTAGGAAGCGTGTGAGTGAATTAGGCGAAATTGATAAGCTACGCGATGAGGTTGAATACTGTTTCCAATATTGTTTGGGTTGTGTGTTCAGTGATTGGTTGCTGTTGTTGTTGTTCCTGCATGAGGCGAGCATTCAAAGCATTCTCTTCTGGACTGAAAAAAAAAAAAAAAAACTGAATGTTTTGTACCTTGGACGCATGAGAGTTATGCAAGAGGTATGTCAACAGAACCCCTAAAAACTGAAAACTGCCCGCCACTAGAATAAAATAAAGCAACAAAGAAAGAAGTCAATTTTAGGCTAAGAAAAGAAAAGACTCGGCATGTGGTTCAGTGTACGCATTGAATGCATTGCTTTGCTTTGCTTGCTTGACAAAAGATCAGGCACGCCAAAAATGCAGAGCGAGAGGGAAGAAGAGGTGAGGAAAGGGAGGATGTCGAAAAACGATTCCAAGATGTCCGAAGGAACCGATGTTTTGCTTCCTTCTTGTCTTGTCACAGGATTGGTTGGATATGCATATGTTTACCTGCGATATTCCACAAGAACTGAAAGATGTTGCCGACAGGCAGTCCGTCAACCAGGATCTCGTCTCCAAGGACATTGTTCCTTCCTCTGTACTGCGAGGAGGGTGACATGACGGTCATCTCAAAGTAGGGGGGTGTCACATCTTGTACCGCTGATTCGTATGTCTGTTCATTGATATGAATGGTAGTTGGTATGAAAGAATGGGATAGGAAGCAGAAGAGAAGAGAAAGAATTATGTCAGTAAACGCAATGTGGCGAAATGCTCTTTGGAGCAGCCTTTGGTCTACGCATGCTTTGCTTCGTCTGTTACAAAAAAAATCTCCGGAAGAACTATTCTCGCACAGTGGTATGGTATCGCAGAAACGATGAGCATTTTCAAACAAAGCAAAGGCAAAGCAAGGCTGAGATACAAAGGGTACACATAGAAAAGTGAGGCTGGTGCGCAGAAAAGTGAGAGCGCCAGGGCACATGTGTATATTTTTATCAAGTGTGCATGAAACAGCAAACCTTACCGGAGGACAACGCTCATCGTCTTTTTGACCTTCGACTTCAGGTTTGGCCGAAATGTTTGAAAAGACTCCGTCAGATGTTGAGGGTCGAGTCGCTGACCTCGTCGGCTGTATCCTCCCAACTCCAGCGGCACTGCTGCTGCTTCCTTGATGTGTCGTTGAAGTAGAGGAAAGACAAGGGGGAGTACTGCCGTCGTGTTCTGTGTCCCTGATCAAAGTGTATGACCCCGATGTCGATGTTGATAAAGTAGGAGGCGATGATGGTGATGTGGAAGGGGAAGGAGAAGAGAGAGAGAGGGGAAGGAGTGGGTTGAGGATTATCCGTCGCAAACTCTGTTGTGTCTCTCTCCACCGTGTATTCACTCCATTCCTCTTATTGTTGCTGGAGGGAATGGATCGAGGTCGTTGTGAAGGTGATGATCTCGGTTGTCGTCGTGGAGAGGAGAAGGAGGGTTGAGGTGCAGATTGATAGGGATAAGAAGGGTGTAAAGTTGACGAGTTGGAAGGAGGGGTCATAGGGACAGTGAAAAGCTGTTGTTGAGGAGTGTTGTCATTATTTCGGTCGTGCACTTCTGCTAACGCAGACGGCGTCCCTATCGCTGCTGTGGTGGTTGTGGTTGATTGGTATAGATCGGTCGTGGCCGCTGTAGTTGTCGTTGTAGCTATGGTCGTCCAGGCTGGTGGTGGGCCACCACTGAAGCCAGCAGCACCAGAAGATGACTGGCGCGGTTGATGTCCATGCTGGCCATTACTATTGGTATCGTAGTCGTCGTAGTTTTGGTCTTGGTCGTAAGCAGCGACCTATGATAGTTGCAAATGGCAAAGAGAAGGCAAATAGGAAGAGAAGGGTTGGTCGGTTGGTAGTCGGTGTGAAGTAAAGTAGGGAAGAAAACGCTTGCCAGGTTGGTGCCAAAAGACTTCCTTGGTATGTAAGCACCTTGGTTACTGGTTTTTTTTGAGTTCTTTTTACCTTGGTGTATTGGTGCGACATGGTGAATGTGAGAGGCGAGAGTGAAGGAATGAGGAAAGAAAGGAAGGAATGAGAAAAAAAGTGTGAATGAGACGAAGGAGAGCAAGAAGAAGATAAGAAGAAGAACGAATGAAGTTTGAAAGGAGAAGGCGGAGAGCAAGAATAGGAGGAGGCAGATATGAACACGAAGCGGAAAAAAAGGGGACAAGTTGTAAAGCAGAAAAAACGAGAACAATAAGTATCGGATGGAGACGCATCGTAAAAAACACGAATGGGCTTTGAATTTGAATGCCAAATTAACGCTGCGCGTCATTGTGGTGGCCGTAGGTACTGTTTATCTCTGCCCACAGCCTAGGCTCACAACCGGGCAGCAAGGCGGACACACATGAAGGACGAAAGAGGGCATACACAAGAAATAAAACGACATTTGCAAGTTTCTATATTAATTTTTGAGACTCGCACTTGAAGAAGCGCGATGATATTATTGAAATGGAGTATTAGGGTGAATAAAGAGATATGAGCCATGGAATGAGGGAAAGTGAACTGTCCTGCATCACCAATGGGCAACCGAGTATGGGGAATGCACGCTTCGTCTTCCTGTACGGCACACGCCTCAACGGCGTCGAGAACCGAAAGAAAATCGTCGCGCAGGGCCTTCGGTGTCAGGACTACCAGGCCCACCAGGGGTACTCGGACTACTGCTCGTGCTCTGTCTCTGACTACGACTCCTACGACGTCTCCTCCAAATTCTGCTCCCACGATTCGCATTCGCAATATCAAACAGACACAGCGGACAGGTCCTCTTCAACTTCAACCATTCATCGACACACTCCTGGTGGAAGTAATGATCGCAGGGCAAGTGTCGTAGCTCATCCAGATCCTCGTATTCGCATAGACAGATCGAACAGCTGCTCGAGATCCGGTCCTTGTCTTCCATTTCCTGAGGGCTCAGCTGCTCGAGCTCTACCGTTGCTATCGTGTCCCGAATGCGCTTGTTCTCGCCTTCGGCGAATGAAGTGATCAGTGAGAGCGGTGGGACCCTGTCCTGTGCTTCTTCGTCGTCCTCTACCGTCACCACTACAGCCTTCTGCTTCTCTTCGTCCTTTTCTGGTGCAGGTTCGATCTCGAGGACAACACTGGTGAGAGGAAGGGATGTTGCAACCGTAACGGGCTCAGAGGCGGGCATAATTTCGTCCTTTTGCTGCTGCTGTGAGTGTGATCCTTGTTTATGAGCCTGACCTTCATGATTCCCATGGTCGTCTGATACAACAATTGCCGGTGCAAAGGCGTCGTTTCTGGTGTTACTACCACTCGAACTGTTCTTTTCATTAAATTCCTGCTGTCGCGTTGACACGGCGGCACGCTGTGGTTGTTGTGCAGATGCAGGTGGTGCAGGCTTGGAGAACTTGATGATAGGAATATCATCAATCATCTCTTGAGTAGCGCCCTGCCATCGCATAACGGTCGGTCCGACACCAAAGAGTTCCAGGATTAAGACGAGTCCATTGAGACAGAAGAGGACGATCAGCCAAAGCATCAGCAGCATGGCGATACAAAAGTAGCCGACCAAGGAGAAGACGAGAGTGAGATAAAACAGCGCAGGTGCATCCTCGGCGCAGTGCGATTGCGTCGTCAGGATGGCGATCGAGAACAGGACCAGCACGAGTGAACCCCAATTGATCAAGGTCTTGTAGCTTTAGCCAGTTTGACGATACGCATGGGTGAAAAGAAAGTTGTTTCGGTTGAGAGCGTATAGGCATGGATGAAAAAAAATGACATGGGAGAGTGACAGGTGCGAGGGGGAGGGAGAAAGAAAGAGAGTAGCGTTGTTAGTAGATTTTAAAGCTTTGGGCGTAAAAAAAACATCACATGCCGCAAAGACACGAAAGGAAGGGTGGAAAGGAAAGAAGAGCGACTAACGACCATGCATACAATGCAAGCACAAGAAAAAGTGTACTGTACACAAACAATACAGGTTCACAGATACATCAACAAACAGATAAACAAACAGACAAGCAAAAATGACAATAGAAAAAAACTTACTGTGCACCACAAGCACCACTTAGAGTCGTTGGGAGATCGTCCGGTCGCTCGTACAAGAATCGACGGAGGAGAGACCAGCAGATGATCAAGGCTCGGACGAGATACAGACACAAGAAAATCGCCAGGTAGTAGCACTTGTGGATACGCTCCCGCTCAAGCACCATCACCGTCACCGTCGCCACAATCTAACAAATAGTGTTGGAGACGAAGGCCATTGAGTGAGTTGCCGCCTCTCATTGACTGAGTGACCGCAAGGAACAGTACCTTATTAAAGAAGCGAACCGAAGCAGATGGCTGTTTTACCTCGACGACGGTGGCAGTAAGGTAGTAGATAATTAGAATCTTGGAGCTGGTCGAGAGGTGGTACCAGCCATTGACGAGTTCTCCGTACATGTTCATTCGTATCCTCCTTGCCGCGGCATTGTTGACAAACGCCGAGGCAGCAATGGCGACGTGCTGGATGCTCCCAGGTCGGGATGAGTGTCGACTGAGCAGACTTGCTGTCCGAGTCCCACCGTGTAGACTGACGTTGTCTTGTTGTGAGGGTGGGAGCTGTAGGTTGTTATTGCTGACGGAGAGGTGGGAGGTTGATAATGCAGGAGAGACTGGTCGAGGCAGCACCGAGGAGGGAGAAGAAGGGTGCAGTTTGTCGGTTGTGGAAGAAGAAGAGGGTGGTTGTGGTTGTAGTTGTGGTTGAAAGGGTGAGGCGTTCTCCACGGTAGGTGTGCCTGGACGACTGTTTGTGGTGGTTATGGAGGTTGTGGTGGTTGTGGCGACAAGGGACTCGGAGTCATGACGATCCATATCGAAGGGAGACAAAGAGTGATGATATTATTACAATGGACGGTAGGAAGGTAGGAAGATATGAAGGGAAGAAAAAAGTGAGGTAAGGGGTATTGTATTAAGAGTGTGGGGGAGTAGGAATCCAAAGGAGAAGAAGAAGAGAAAAAGAGAAAGAGAAGAGAAAGTGAACGAGAAGGAAATAAAAGGACGAGAGAGAGAGAGAGTCAGGGCGCACAGGAAAAAAAAAAAAAAAAGTTAGTTTAGGCTGCAGGATGGGAAGAAAAAAGGAACCTATTTCTCGCATGGTTGTCTTTTTAGGCATGCAAGGTAACAGCAAACTCGAGGCAAACAGCCAGACAGACAGGGCACGATGGCTATCAATTCGAAAGAAATACAAGCACATCCACTGGCACATTTGTTGTCGATGGTCGTGCTTGTCCCAATCCATCAGAGGCCAGACCTCCACTCCCTATTGACAAAATAGGGTCAAAACACAGAGAGTGCCAATCGGGGGTTTAGGGGAGAGGAGGATCAGTGTGTGGAGGGGCGAGTGACACCGACAGAGAGACAAACAGAAGGGCTGTCCAGACAGGGTCCATGCGCCTTTTATTCTCTTACTTCGTTCTTGTAAGAGTATCGCGCGCGACCACAAGACCATCTGATACGTCAGCTTTAAGGTAGGGAACTATGGGTTTGCGGGGGGGCTGTGCCTGAACAAGTGAGGGAGACTTGTTGCTTGGGCATCTTTATAAGTCGTGTTAGTCTAGTCTTCACATGTCGTCTTATCTCATGTCGTTCGCATCGTGATTGACGTGTTGATACTTGTAAAGTTGTGAACAAATGAAGAAGGCTATTGGTACCGTAGTAAAGCTACTCAAGAGAGGGTGTTAAAGAGTGTTTAAAATAGTGGCAAAAGCCAACTGTCTGTTTTACCTTTCATGCAAGCCATCAAAAAGCGAGCTATGAAGGTAAGTGTGGATAAGAGTAGCGAGTAGATGGGATGAGTACGATAGGGATGGATCAAATTACATTACATTACATGTTACAAATCCACACAAAAAGCAAAGAAAGGAGACGAGAATGGTTTGGTTGGATTGGCTGCATATTTACCATACAGATGTGGAGCAGCAGCAACAAAGGAAAGAACAAGGAGGCGAGGATCATTTGTGCAAAGTGTGAGAAGTGAAAGTACAGAAGAGTCTAATTTTGGATGTCTCTGGTTGGTCAGTCTCTCTTCCTTTTGTTGGTTCAAAAAAAAACGAATAAAAAGGACAACGCGTTTGCTGTCGTTTTTTCTTTTTTTTTTCCTTCTTTTTCCTACTCAACTCTCTTCTCATCCCACCTCCTACCAACCCAACACACATCCCACCTACCACCAACCACAACAACCTCTGCGACATACAGACCCGGTTGCATTCCCACCTAGGTAAGCAGCTCTTCTCTTGCCTCTCTTGCACAACACATCATGTGCACTGGTTCAGGACAAGCACGGAACACTCATCACACTATGCACAAAGTGCATGGAGAAACCTCTGGTTGATGGCAGGGGAGCGGAGGATGACATTTTCCCAGGAAGCAAGGAACAGGATGCTATTAGTTAGTAAGGAGGGCAACCCTGTTGGACCCACTGGACTTTTGGCGATCAGGAATCAAAAAAAAAAGGCGACAAAAAAGCCAAAAATGGTGGCCAAGCAGAACAATAAGAAGAGGGGGTGGGGGGACGTGCCACAGCCCTATGCTGCACACACACGCAACACACCCATAAGAGTACAAGACAGGACAGACACACGCACTCACACAGAAAAGCGGGTCCAACCACTTTTCTGCAGGAATCAAATCACACAAGGGGAAAACAGACAAGCACAAAGGGGATCTGTCCATCAGGAGGGGAGATTCTTTTTTTTTCTTACTGCTGGATGAGAGAAAGGAGGCACTGCTTAGTTGGGAGGGGGTTGATGGAGGAGAATCTTCTGGACGATGACTTCACAGACCAGTGAGGTCGTTTTTGTCGACTTGATCTATTTTGTTCTATTGGGGCCCCGAATTTCAGCCCTCCCAATGGAAAGCACAGACAGACAGGCAGCAAACAAACAAGGGAGAGACAGAGAAGGGGGTGTTGTTATCGAGGGTGGTTTTTCCTACTTTCTTTGTTTCTATTCGTTCGTTCGTTTGTTCGTTTTGTTCGTTCCATGTTCGTTCTGGTACTTTCCTTTCTGCTTGCAACAACAACATATACGGCGAGTGGGATGGCATACACATACACACCCATACTTGCACATACGCACAGTCGCACACTGGACAAAAAACTTTTTCTTTGTGTTGTTCATGCTTGCGAGAGTTGGTTAGGATCATGCGGGAACACAACACTCCTTCTCCTCTTTCCTCCTTATCTCTTTTCCCACTGGCGGTCGCCTGTCCGGCGCTCTCTTACCAGACACGACTGATCCTCGCTTTGGTTTTGCCTTGCTTTACCACTTCTCCTTCTTTCTCTCGCTCACTGCTCCTTACCCTCCTTGTTAAACGTGCCTCCCCTTTCCCCCTCTACTTCTACGTGTTGTGTGTATGTGCGCTTGTGTGTCTCCTGTCTCTCCTTTCATCTCACCACTTGCCTCGTTGTTTGCTTGTTGTTTGTGTACCAGCTTTCCCTCTTTACTGTAGCCACTCCTGTCAAGAGTTGGTCTTTCCTTTCCCTTTAGTACCTCCCCTGTAACCTCCCTCCCCTTTTTCTTATTCTGCTCAGTGAATCAAATCAGTAAAAAACCTGGAATCTCCGTTACTGACATTCCACATCTCTCTATTTCTTGTCTTTTATTCCCATCGACTCGACAAATAGATCATCACACCATCTCTAGACACTTACCCGACTCTTCGTTGTACATATATAATATCCCAATATGACCGCCACTACCTCAAACGCCTCTACTCCCGCCAACGGTGAGGCACCTCCTGTCGCCTCACACGAGGTCGGCATGATGTTTGTCCACGAATATTACACCTTTCTGAACAAGGAGCCTTACCGTCTTCATTGCTTCTACAATAAACAATCGACTATGAGCCACGGTATCCAGGGCGAGGATACCGAGGTCTGCCACGGTCAACAGGCAAGTGACTATCTCATTCAATCAATGGAGTCGCATTTTTATTCATTTCAAGGACATAGACGGACACAGAGACACATGGACACTGTGGCGCAAGCCACGGACGTCGAGAAGAAAACGGATAAAAATATAGCAACAATTTATCAACAAGTGCAGAGGAATTCATTGTCATATTCTTTGACCGTGTCGCGTGAGTGAGGCTAATGGAATCTGTGCAGCGGCAAGGGCAAGAAAATTGCGGACGCAAAGGGTGGCGTTGGCGATATAGCCAAGACGAGAGATATGATACAAATATCATGCAATGCTAATCATACCCTAATTGTTGACGCTTTGCATCAAATAGAGCATTCACGCCAAGATTCTTGCTTTGGATTTCGAGGACTGCAAGGTGTTGGTCAGCAACGTCGACAGCCAGACCTCGTTGAACGGAGGAATCATGATCCAGGTCCTTGGAGAGATGTCCAACAGGGGCGGTCCTTCCCAAAAGTTCGTCCAGACCTTCTTCTTGGCCCAGCAGCCCAAGGGTTTCTACGTTCTGAACGATATTTTCCGTTACCTCAAGGACGACTCTGAGGTCGAGGCTGAGGTCGCCGAGGAGGAGCAGCAGCAGAAGGTGGAACCCGAGGTCGCCAACCCTTCCCCTGCTTATGAGCCCGAGATCGCCATTTGCCCCCCTGCTCCCGTTCCCGAGCCCGAGATCGCCATCTGTCCTCCTGCTCCTGCCCCTGTCGCTGAACCCGAAATTGCCATTTGCCCTCCTGCCCCCGAGCCTGAGGTTGTTATCTCCCCTCCTGCCCCTGAGCCCGTAGTTGAGGAGAAGAAGCCCGCTGTCGAGGAGAAGAAGGTTGAGAAGAAGCAAGAGCACAAGAAGCACGACAAGAAGGGTGACAAGAAGGATACCAAGAAGGATGCCGCCAAGAAGGAGGCTGACGTTGCCGAGAAGGCTAAGACCCCCGAGCCTACCAAGAAGCAGAACGGTGCTCCCGCTGCTGCTGCTGCTGCTGAGACTGCTGCTCCCGCTTCTGAGACCCCTACCCCCGTTGTCGAGGCTCCCGCTCCTGCCCCTGCTCCTGTCCCAGCCGGCCCTCCCAAGCCCAAGACCTGGGCTAACTTGGCTGCCAACAACTTGGATCAGTGGGGTTCGCAAGCTTCTGCTGCCAAGGGATCATCTGTGAACATTCCTCAGCCTGCTGCCCCTAAGCCCCAGGTTGTGTCCCAGCCCAAGCCCCAGCAGCAGCAGCAGCAGCAAGGTGCTCCCCACAAGGTCAACGGCCGTGACGAGTTCTTCCCCATCTATGTCAAGGCTATTTCCGAGAGGATTTCTGAGGAGCAATTGCGCGAGGCCTTTGGCAAGTTTGGTACCGTCAAGGGCCTTGACTTTACCAGGCAGAGGAACTGTGCCTATGTCGATTTTACTACCGCCGATGCCATGCACGCCGCTTTGAAACAGAACAAGGTTGCTGTTGGATCCGAGTTTGTCTATGCTGAGGAGCGTCGCCCCCGCCCCACTTTCCAGAACCGCCCCCCTTCTCACTTTCAGAACGGAAACGGCGGCATTAACGGACACCAGGGACCCCAGGGTGGTCACCGTGGCGGACGCCCCGCCCGCGGTTCCTTCCAGGACCGCAAGCCTATCCAGAGACCTGAGAAGCCTGCCCCCACTGTTGCCGTCAACTAAGACATGACAGTCGTCATCAACCCACTACCACACTCTTCACTATTCCTGTAACAAAAACGAGAATCACCACCACCCTCTCAAAAAAATTGTACATTTCAGCTCTCCTCCTCACTCCCCTTTTTCTCGTCCCTTTTTTCACTAGTTTGTCATTTGCTTGTTTTGTTTCGTTTTGCTCTTGCTTTCTTTGATTCTTGTTGTGCAAAAAAACAAATAATACATCTTTTTCATCACTTACGATGGGAAGCAAAACCTTCTGATTTGGAAGAACCACACAAAACAAACAATCCTGTTTCCACTTGTATCGCTATGATATTTGATAGATTATGAGTAAGGATCTCCTTTGTTTTATTGCATTTTTGACATGGAGATATGCCCAACTGTTTTAAGCGGCAATGTCCTGGATAGAGACGGTTGCGGTAGCGCGTTGGTAGAAGGGTCCTTGACGACGGTGCAGGTCCAGGCGTGAGATTTGGTCTGCAGTGAGCAGATCTGTCCCCTTTGACCTCTTGACCTCATCTGCTGTCTTCAACATTGCCACAATCACCTCGTGTTTCGCCACCTATCAAAATAGAAAAGGTGAAGAAGACGTTAATTACGTCCCGTTTTTCATATCAAACTATACAACGAATGCAAAGCGACAAAAAAAAAGGGAACCAACAACAGAAACAAAAAGAAGAACCAACCTTCTCGGAATGAGATTGTTCGGCGTTACGATCCATAAGAAACGTCAAAACATCCCGCTGTGCGGCCAGTTTCTGGCATCCAAAGGAATAATGCGCCAGCGGGATCATGACCGAAAGAGCCGACATGGCCAGTTCCTGAGATTGGGATTTTGCAGATGTGAGAAGACGAGTTACAAAGGGGCTTTGGAGGTGGGGGTCGCCATCCAGGCGAGTGTAGAATTCCGAGATGATTCTTTCTGTCTCCTGTGAGGGGTCCGGGCTGTTTTGAAAGGAGGGTAGTGGGATAGAAGTTAGACATGCGGAGCAAATTACTTGTGCAGGGGGGAGGCAATCTAATCAGATATTCCAGAATGTTGAAAGAGATTGTATAAGTGTTTTACCTGCAAGAGAGGATTTGGGCGAGAGAGTGGTACCAGGCGACTTTGGCGTCTCGTGGGAGGGATTGTAAGGCGATGATGAACTCTTCAGAGCACTGACTCTGAGAGACCCATTCCACATTCTGAATATTCCCACCAATCAGTCCAATCGAGGACATCACTTCCACCTAATTATAGGCATTTCATTCAAAGAAAATGTTTCTTAGTTAGAATTTGATCCGCAATCCGGTTGGTGAACGAGAATGAAAACAGAAAACAGAAAACAAAAAACAAGAAAAAAGTAGAAGGAATTACCTTGCTGGACTCATCGGGCTCATAATCATCATCTCCTATAAGCAACTTTTCCAACTGCGCCAAAATCTGATACTTCATGTCGAGGGTCACAAAATCAACCTGTTCCGCCGCTCCCAATTTCCCATATAACTTCACAATCGCATTCAGTCCCAAGCTATCTTGCCCTGCCTCATTTTCCACAACCTGCGCAATCCGTGCAAGAACGCCCGAATGGTCCAGGAACTCGCTCCCAGAGAGGGTGGTCCCGAATTCGGCAAGGATTTCGAGGATGTTGAAACGGGTGAGGATGTCGGTGGATGTGAGTCCGGATTTGAGAGGGTCGAGGAGGGATTTTGATTCGAGGAGGGTGGTGGTTTCGTGGGATTTGGAAGCTAGTTCTGTCAGTGCTTCGATCATCCTGAGCTGCACAATTGAGTCCCTATCAGAGTGTCAAAGGAAAAGAACGGGCTACGGCGTTATAATCCAGGGATGAGGTATTGTACGATAGCTCCTGTAATGACGAGGTAAGGTTCAAATACGACAAGCAATACCTGGAGTTAGCAAGGTTTTTGATTTGATTAAAAGCTTCCGTGTTGTTAATGACTGCCTCCAGTCTCTCCTGGGTCTCACAGATCTATTGCCGATATTAGCGAGCAGTAAGTTAGTCAAACTGCTCTTTCTGGAAGCGGCACACTTGATTCCTGAACTGTAATAATCCGCTTGTAAATATTCCTGACAATCTTGCGTACCTTGAGAAGGGTCTTCTTAGACCTTTCAGCGATAGAAATACTTCCTGATCCAATACCGCCGACGATCGCCTTGAACACCGGCGATAACAGCTATCAAAAAACATCAGGAATAACGTAAATTAATGGTCTTTTGTCAACATTCCTGAAATCCCCTTAACCTGTCGCCTCAAACCTTCAGTAAAAAAGGTAGAATACTTACCAAGGTCCTAAGAACAGGAAGATCTTCCGCAGAAACTTTATCGACCTGGACCAAACCCAAGGCCCGGACTCGCGGGGAAGGGGAATCCAGCGCCTGAGCCAATGCCGCAGCCAAGAACTCATCTTGGACGATTGCCGAATAAGGCTGGTCTTTGAGGAGGAGTTCCAGGATATGACAGGTCCTGTCGATGATCTGTTCCGTATCGTATCCGTGGTCCTGTTGGAGGACTTGGAAGAAATATCCGAAAGGGATCGAGCTGAGGATCTTTTGTGTGGTCTGTGCTGTCGCATTTGGCCCTATTGATATCCACAACGTCGAAAAACAGGCAGTGTGAATATCGGTCGAAATATCATATTTGATGTTATCTCCCGAGCCTGAGGCATGGACATTTCTCAAAGCGGAAAATGTCAACATTAATACCTTGGAGGGAATACTCGATGACGAGGAGGGCATCGTTGATGGCGAGGGGGTCTGTTAAGGTGGTGAAAGAGGTGAGGATGTGGTCGAGTTGAGCGACTCCTGAACCGCCGTTTGTGGCTGCTGACTGGTCGTTTGTTATTGTTGATGTTGGCATATTGGTCGATTTTAAGTGTTGTGTGTGCGTGTGCTGCGCTACGGCGCTGTGTCTTGAGTTGCAATAGTATATATGTCGGAGGAGATGGTTGGAGTGACAAGATGAAAATGAAAGAATGAAGAGAAATGGCAAACCTTATCCGAAAGTTCTTGACGCGCAAGACGAAAAAAAAAAAAACGAGACCCTCAGTTTTGTGACGGCTTCTGATTGAACGCGTGTGCCGTTGTGAAATCGCCGTAGACGGTCACAAAAGCCGGAGGACAGAGCAAGAACTGCCAGCAAAACATGGACAAGGACATAAGTCTCTTGCTCTCGATGGTGTCAACACTAGAAAGAAGGACATTCGGACAGAAACGCGAGAAAAACCTTACAGGCGGTCAACCGTGTCAGAAGAAGAGGCTATTGAAAAACTCATCTCTGCTGCGCCAGAGGGATGATATCGATGATGTGTCCTGACAGCAGCAACATCCGCCTTTGCGCTGAATGAGGCTACTTTATCTCACCGTCCGTGCCGCAACCCTGCTGGAATCGCTTCTGGACCACTCGCATAGCGATCGCTTACTAATGGTAGTTTGTGCAACGATATAGGCCTCTTGCATCGTTGTGTCGGATTGAGAATCACCGAGTGATGGAGCGTTATGGCGCATAATCTTGCAAGGTCACAGTATTCACGAGCAAGTCCTTGATTCGAAGCGAACAGAGGCTGTTTGAATGTTGTGTGTTGTGGTGGTAGTGTATCAGATGAGGATCATCTAGCCTAAGATGCGTTATCAAGTTCTAATTCTTCAAAAAATACGACGCCATCACACTCGAGATTGTCGACCAATGGCCTCAATTTGACCGTTGCGACAGCCGATGCCATGAAGTATCGCCTTTGACAACGAAAATGAGATCCGAGGATTATTTTTTCATTTAATTCATCGTTCGCGCGCTTTTCTTATTTCTCTCGTCCATAAGTCTTTTTTTTTTTTTTTTTTTTTTTTTTCGCTGTGAGCGATGGTAAGTGAGCGCCACCAATCTTTTTCTGCATCACGTGTGTGAGGGAAAAGAGCACGAACCAAACGATGCCACGCCAGCGCCAGAGAGAGAGCAGATCAAAATGCGTAAACACAGAAATACTATTTAGTGTGTTGAGGAAGAAAACACAAATCCTACATTGCCATTGTTTTCAGTATGCTTGTTCTTTCTACTCGATGTGAGTGGCCTCAGTGTTGGCCAAGAACTTGGCAATGTCGGCCTCGAACTGCTCCTGGGCGAGAACACCGTCCTCGTCGAACCAGTACTGGAAGGCGGTCGAGAATTGCTGATGAGTTGATTTCTTTCCCTTGATGGTGGTCTTTGAAGTTCCTGCTGATGATGAAGATGCTCCGGAGATACCCATATGAAGGTCAATGTCGTAGTAAGGGTTGTAGCTCTTGACCGAGGATCCCACACTGATTGTCTGTGTACCATGCTGTAGTGTTATTCAGGATAGAAAACACGTAAGGTTAGTAGACAGCAAAGGAGTCAGGGAAATATTCTTCTGAAGTTCTGCAGGGGCAAATGGACGTACAGGAGTGGACTTGTATCCAGTGAAGATGGTATTCTTCTCAACGAGGTACGCGTACGCCATCATCAACACATTAAACAGATAGTACCTATCATATTTGTGCACATAAAAATTGGTTAGCAACAAGATAATGCCACGTAACAACAACCGACAAAAAAAAAAGAATGTCAAGGGGGTCCAGTCGTCTCGGTTGATCAACTGCTTACAGGACAACGCTGACGCCGGTCCAGAACTTTGTGGCAGGGAGCTCGAAGGGGTGGATGTAACCATAGTAGGATCCAGCAGCGGCAAAGGCACAGCCGAGGTAACCAAGAACCAGCTTAATATCTGTGTGCTTGTGGCTCTGCTTGTATCCTCCCTTTGTCTCAAGGTACTAATTGTTGTTAAGAGTCAAACATACAACGTGTTAGTCCTATTAAAGACAGTTACTATGTCAGAGCAATAATGGCCGACAAGCGTGCGAAGTAAGATGAAGGTACCTCTTTGAGTGCGTCGTCGCAGGCACTCTTGAGGTCGAGCAGGCTGGACTTGTCGACCTTGATAGCTCGAGCTAAAGAAAAAAGGTTGTTTGACGAGAGTACATGGGAGAGTGTGAGTTGATGCGCGTCTCTGTGGTTAAAAAGGAAAAAGAGCCAGGAATGTGCCGTGAAGCGCGTGTGGTTGTATGTAGGAGCCAAGTTTCATACGATGGGTCTCTGTGGTCATGGCGTTGGCGGTTGTAAGTGACGAAGGAGGGGTGAGATTGAGAAAAGGGAGTAAGTGAGGCGTGATGAAGAGGGAAAAGGGGAAGGAGGGAAAAAAGGGAACAACGAAGCCAAGAGAGAAGTAATCCCATCACTTTAGTCCAAAAAGGAGAGGCTTAGAGAGGGGCCATTGGAAGAGAGAGGGATTGGATATTTAAGTGCATTGTCTGGGACAACCGCTTCACTCTTCATAATAATATTATTTTTTTGCTTTCCATTCATCAGCTCTTTCTTCTTTTATTTTTATTTTTATTTTTATTTTTATTTTTTTTTTGCCACTGGAATCAAAACCACTGACTACATCCTTTCACTCGACAACAAAGCGTATACTCAAAGAAACAGCACACATCGACAAGCAGGATACAGCAACGCCAAGGAACACATTCGCCTCCCCTCCGAATTGAATTCCTTCTCTTTCGTTCTTCTCCTTTTTCATCCTTCTCCCGCCTTTCTCTGTTCTCTGCTCTTGGTTGCATTCAGCTGTAACATGGCCATAGAGGATGTCAAGTTCTACCAACCCACTTTCTCCTGAAAATCACATCCAAACTGTGCGACAACTATACTTGTAAGCATGTCTCTCTCGTACTCTCTTGGCTCGACACTCACAAGGAAAAGAAAAGCAAAACAAAAAAAAAGGCGATAACGAAACTACTGCAACGAAGAAAAGAGTACATAACAGTCGACACAGACTGAGCTCGACATAGCCGAGCCTGCCGCCCCTACCAACTTACTAACTCCGTCTCCCTGTCTCTCATACTTATTCATAGAGATGCATCCTTACTTGAACAAACAATCCAACAACATGTAGAGGCCAGCAAGGTCGGCTATCGATCCAGCAATTCTAGTTCTCACCCTTCCTCCCCCGTCAATGACCACCGTCGCTTCAACCTGTCTGATACCTCATCCACGACCTCCCATCACAGCCAGCGGCGTCAAAATTCGGTCTCATCCACAACCTCACGACGATCTGGCGGTGGTCGTCAGCAGCAGCAGACACCGCCGGAAGAGCAAGGCTTCCAAGTCCCCTCCTCTGATCATTTTCGATCTGACCACGAGGAACTCTCCTTCTTGCGCGACAGGTAAAGGGAAATTATTATCGAATTAAAAACGGGCACGAGGGCTGATGAGAAAGGAAACTGGTGGGGGACGGAACAGGATACGTTAGAAAAGGTTTCTCCCTCGAGAAACACAAAAATGCCGCTCTTTGGGGTCTCGGTACATGTACAAACAAGGTCATGAAAAATGCATGCTGTTTGTTTGTACACTTGTGTAGATACTAACTGAAAGGGACGCTTTGACTCTCGTGGTCATTTATTTTCTTTTTTGCTGACTTTTTTCGATTTAGTCTGAAGGATGTTTACGAGTCTGTGCTACTTGAGGATCTAGTTGCCGCAGTTGAGAAATCAGTTGACGACCGACTGTGGCGATATGTTTTTTATGCGCCTGTCGAAGAGCTCCGAGCGGAACTGAGGAAGGTATGTTGTGCGAGTGTGTGATTGAGAGAAAGCAGATAAAGAGAGACAGAGGCAGCGTGTGAGCAAATGAGGCAGTGGAACAAAAAGGCTGAGAGCACATACGCGTACTGGTGGGGGTGCGTGAGAGCAAACAAAAACATCAGAAAGAAAAAAAAAGGCAAAGCGGGTACACACTTACCGCTGGAGTACTGGAGAAACACTATCTTTCAGCTGACCCTATGCTCAGAACAACAATACCACAAGCAGTGCTCTCTTGCCTTTTCTCGCACAGAAGTGTGAAGATGCGAAGCGTGCGGGTGCTTGTTTTGTCAGCGTGCCCCTTCCCTCCCTCTCATTAACTAACCTCAGCCCTAAATATTTTTTCTCATGTCTATTAGCTCGAGAGGACCAGTTCTCGGCGTCAGGAAGTCATGGATGAACTCAGTAAACTGCTGGACAAGGGAACTGGATTTTATCACGAGATGATCATGGCCTTGCGCAGTGAACACAACCTTGACCTTGGCAATATTGCTGTCGAGGTATTACAGGCGGATTCAGGAACACCCAACAGGAATAAACCGTCTGACACTAGTCGATTTTCCCAGCAACAACAAAACCAACAGCGGCAACAGCAGCAACCGCAACCGCGTAGCAGGAATGGTCGTAATCGACAGCAGTCCAAAAAGGAGGAATTTCCAACAGCGACCTCGTTGACCCCTACCTACTCGAAAGAGTCGCTGGCGAGTTGTATCCAAAAGTGCTTTATCTATCTGGGAGACTTGGCAAGATACAGGACTAATATTCGGTTGGAGACACAGGCCATCGAGGCTACATCCAGTGCAGCAGGAGAATCGACTATCAAGTCTACTCCGCCAAAACCATCGGCATCGGATTGGCAGGCCGCCTTCAGATTCTATCAACGAGCCATCCGTGTATTCCCGGACAGCGGGAAACCCTATGGTCAACTCGCCATTCTTTCCTCTTACGCCAGCGATGACATTGATGCTCTGTATTGGTACTGCCTGAGGTGAGTGCCCAATACGTTCTCGAGCGATTGTCTGTCAACTTCAGTGTCAACAAAACAAAGACAAAAACGGACCAGGAAACTAACCGTGGGCGATACGACCATTTGTTACAACCTCTAGTCTGGGTGCAAAGAGTCCTTCGGTGGTTGTGAGGGACAATCTCAAGGTGTTCTTTTCTCGGTACCAGAATCGATTCAAGGATCTGCTCGCTTCGATTTGCCCGAATGTGGAGGACACCAAAGGAGCGATGGCGATGAGCCTGGATGACGACGGTGAGGACGAGGACATGTCAAGTGAGAATGAACCGAATTTGGCGCAGCAGTTGGCATTGGCACGGTGCGATCTGAGCGTTCTGCTCATCAAAATACAAATGGACCTATTTGCGCCGAACCTCCGCAGGTACTTCGTTTTGTCCAATGCGCCGTTTTTTTCTATCTGGCGTGAGAGCATCTGCGGAACAAATTACGCCCAGGTCTCAAGACTAACAGATTTTCTTGTTGTTTCCATTTTGATAGTGTGACATTTCATGACTCGACTCTACTGGATGCACTGTGTCAAAAATTGTCGAATAGGCTGGCGAGCAGAGGATTTGAAAGCTCGGCGCAAAAGATGGTGGCGTCGATTGTCTTTATTGTCTATGATCTTCATGCTAGGACGACACTTTCTTCGTTTCCGACGGAATCTACGACCAAGGAGGGTTCTATGGGACTGAAGCAGGCACAGAGAGCAGGACTCATTTATCTCTTACGAGTGGCGACAGTTTTGCTGGATCGCCAATTGCTCATTTTGAGCTACCTGGAAGGTCGTAAGAAGGGCAAGTCGACGGCGTCGTTACCTAGGCTGGACCAGGAGTTGATGGCGCCTGTTCATTGTCTAATAGAATTCTGGATGTCGTACTGGGATCAAATTTGGGGAATGATTCGGCTAGAAGAGAAGTGGGCAGGTGTACCGAGCACATCAGGGTCGTCCGACTTGTCACTCAAATCCGCAGCGGTGACCTTTTTTCGATCCTTTGTCAACTTACTCAACATGGATCGTGTACAGTGTGCGGACGAGCCCAGTGTCGATGATACCTCGCAGAGGGCGCTCTGTCTGCTGCAGCAGGATCGGGGAGATTTATATGGACTCATGCCGTTTCGCCGGTTTCACTTGCAGTTGGCGCCGCGTATGGACACACCCGAGAATTTGGAAGAGACACGATTCAGTCGACTGTTGCTCTTTGCTGCCAAGGTCATTCAGGCGAGCGAAGGTATTCGAGGGACTGTCATTGAGATGTCCTTTGAACCTCTTGGTGCCACTACGGACTCTGCTGATCAAGTTACCAACAGGCCTTCACAATACCGTGTCCTGGATGCCGATGACAAGGTATGTCATTCTTTTAATAACGTTTGAATGTGAAATCGTTGAAGTGCTAGAGGCTAACGGCGTTTCGATATCGTTTTGAAATTTTAGCGTTTATTGAGAGAAAAGGGATCAAAAATGCTGGCGTCTCACTGGCTTCAGGATCAAGTCACGACTCTTCAGAAGGGACTCGAGGAGACTGGATGGAGGAGTGCACAACCCGGACGTGATGGCGATGGTGTCCAGTTCCTCAAAAACAACAACAACGGCGGTGGACGACGAGACAACACAAACAAAATCCCGATCACTATGCTTCCATCTATGGTTAAGCTTCCTCTTACTGGCCAAACACGTGTGACTGATCACTTCCAGCGGGACCGGAAAGAGCGAACCAACAGCGGTGGTGGTGTCAGTATCAGGACGGGTGGTGCCCACTCTCCGCAGTCCAGACCCGGTCGAGCCAACAACTACAATAGCAACAACAACAACCATCTCTACACCAACTCAAGCAACAGCAAGTACCAGGGTCCTCCACGCTGGACCTGTGTGGTGGACATGTCTGTTCTGGTCTGGAATCTGAGTGAGATCAAGACATTGTTGGATCATCGGCAGTGTCTGCTGATTGTGCCGCTGGATGTCATCGATCGACTGGATCAGGCCAAGAAGGGTCAGGACAAGGAAAACCAGAAGACGAGAGAAGCGATCCGGTTCTTGGACGATTGGCTGAATATTGTCAGATGGGGCCGGACTGAACCATTGTTGGTTGGGCAGAATGTGAAGGACAGTCTTGGACGTTGGAGCGAGGCTGTGCCGTATTTGGTTGAGGAGGAGCAGCCAGAGGAGAAGGAGGAGCAGGAGCAGGGGCAGGAGCAGGAGCAGGAGCATGTTGCTACGAATGGCAAGAGTGAGGAAGATGTAAATGGGAAGAACGAAACCAATGGACAGGAAAAGCGAGAGAACGGTGATGGCGACACTGTCATGACCGAGTCTGACACCAATAGCACTGCAACAACGAAAAAACAACAACAACCAGATGTCAACGATACCCCTACCAAACAATCCGAAGAGGAGACTGAGGTCGAGGTGAGGAATGTGATGAATGTGCCGAGGGTATGGCGTCCGATCCTGGGCGCTTGCCTGTTCATGCTCCGGAAACGAGAAGAGGCCCAGCGGATCCCTGAGGACCAGTTCATCCTGCTGACGGAAGACCCAGATCTAGCCTATTATGCTGGATGGTTCGATATCCCTGTCAGTAATATTCATTCCTGGAAACATCACGCCATCTAGGTTAGCTTGTGCCACCAATTTATGAAACCTCAAACGAATAAAAACGAACATTACTTTTCAGTCAATTTTTCTGTTTATTGCTATTGAGTGGTTGAAGGAATATGACCTAGTTGTTGTTGTTGACTTTGCTATTCTTGAAAGGGCTCGTGAGGAATGACCAAAAAGTGGCAAAGACAGACCGTCTCGGCCTCATTTACGGCGCTGCTGACCATAACCACCACCGCCACCAGGACGTCGATGGTTGTACGTTTTTTCTTGCTTCTTCCGATGACGATTCTGTTGGCTCCAGCCCTCCGTCGTCATTGTTGTTCTCGTTGATGAAGTGAGCTCTCTGGATGTCGTATTTTGTGGTGGTGCTATTTGTGATATTGCTGCTGTTATTCGTGTCTATGCTGTTGGTGTCCGTATTTGTATTGCTGGTGCATTCAGTACTGATGTCGGTGTCGCGTTGGCGGCGTAAGTGGGTTGATCTCGAGGTTTGGGTGGCCTTTGTGGTTGCCCTTTTCCACGTCCACCGGACGGTGGCGACCATGAGGAGTCACTGTCGTGAGAAGGGCGACGGTTGTTTTGCAAGGGCCTCTCGGAAGACCCCCGAGGGATCGACGGGTCCCAAGACATCTCCGAACTCTTGGCTCCAGACGATGGTTCGCAAGTTTTGGGCTGAAGTCTTGACAATGATGGGCCGAAAGAACCGGTTGACCATTCCGTTGGGTTTTGCGAGTTCGGGGGATTTCCAGAACGACATCGGGTTGGTGTGTTGTTCGATCAGGTGGAGTTGGGTGGTCAAGAACCGTTGGAAAAGCATTTGGAGGTCGAGACGGTGGAATGCGTCCAAGAGGAGCTCGATCACGTTCAGGGGGTAGTTGGAGCCTGAGTGGTGGGTGCAGACTTCTTCAAAGTAGATCCAGCGCACCAGGAGTGTGCAGATTTCTACATGCATGTTGGGCGGCCATTGCCAGATTTCGCGTTCCAGGCGACGGGCAGAGGCAGAGCGGCCAGAAGTGGACTGCTGCAGGACCTGCAGATGCTGCATCTGTTGCTGGTGGTAGTCTGGAGGCGAGAGAGTCTTGGAGCCATGGGGGATGTATGTCAAGGGCGAGTGGGGGCTCTTCTCACGCTCCTGTTGGTGAGCCTGTCGTTTGGCCTCTTGCTCCTGCGTGAACTGCTCCATCTTGCGTTCTCGCTGGTCATTCTCTCTTGCTGCGTTTTTGATATCTACTGGCGACATGGCGTCCGACGCGGCCGCAGAGTCTTGTTGATCAAGCTTTTTGGCCGCACGCATAGTCTTACGGTTGTTGCCACCCTTTCCATCGTTCTCTTGATGGTGATCCGAGTCGAGGTCACCGTTGCCACTATGGTTCTGGTTTTGCTGCTGCCGATACTGCGAGCCACCGTTAGCAGCGCGCGCTTGTAAGAGAAGAGGCTGACGCTCGCCAGCATCCGCTTCCTCAAACGGAGTATCTCCCGAGCGTCTGGGCGACACATGGCTGCGGTCCGAGCTGATCATCGACAGATCGTCTCTCGGGGACGAGTACAAGGACGGGTCACGCGAGACGCTAACGAATGAGCCGGCCATCGAATGGTACAGAGAAGATACATTTGAGCTGTCATCCATCGACATGAGGTTCGTCTCCTGGCCAAGTCGCTGATGTTCTTGGGCAGCTGGGCTCATCTGGGGCGTCGGCGATCTAGGACGCGACAAGCGCTCGAAAGGCGGTGTAGGTCCTTGATCTTGCGCCATCATTTCAGTAGCGCCATTAATCCCATTGTTGTTGTTCGGGTTAACAACCTGGACCAAGTTGATGAACTTGGGGCACACCTCGAGGATAAGATCCTTGTGGACAAGAATGGGAGCGACCTGCGGGTCTGGGAATCGGATCTCGACATCCTTGGTGGATTGCGAGTTCCACAGCCAGTCGTAGCGGGGCTTTTGGCGCTGGACTGGATCGAATCTGAACTCGATGCGGAGGCCCTTGGAGTTTTCCCAGCGGTCGTGCGTCATCACCGTCTTAACTGCTAAGAAATAGAGAACGCGATAGGAGGTGGATTTGTTAGTACTGCGACGGATCAGTGTTTTTTAAGCTCTCATTATCATTGTATCACTACTGATGAAGAGAAAACTTTTCACTTTGATCACCATATCACCCATCACTATCCGCAATACTCAGCACCAAAAAGAAAGAAGCAACACACACGTTAGCAAGTAAACAAGGAACTTACCGATGGTACGGTTGCAGTTTGAGAGAGCAGCACTCCGTCGTTGGAAGCTATGGATCAAACTCTTCTCACCAGGCGGGGTCATGGTCTCGATGGTCACACCGACTTGCAGCGGCGTCTGTGCGCTCACGGATGATATCAGGTCGATCTCGAGATCGAGAGGTCCATTTGGGTTCTAAGGTTGTGGTTTTTCATTTGTTATTGTGAGAGAAAAGGTAGATTGCGACCTGCGGATAATTACTTGTGTCACACAAGAGCTGTGCGCATAAATAAAGGCTTTTTTTTTTCTTTTTTTTTTGGGAAGTCAAGGACCATAACAGCAGTGCCACATGAGGGGATTCGCTCTTGCTTTGTTTTGCTTTGTTTTGTTTTGTTTTGTTTTGCATTTACTTACCAGGCGCTTGATAGTAGGCTTGAAGAGGTAGCCCGCAAGGTCATAGAAGGGCCCCTGGATGGGGAAGGGTTGCTTGATGTCGACGGTCCAGGAGGTCGTCTGAGCTTCCTCGACTGTGCCCAAGGGGGTGTAGTCGAGCGGATTCTTCATAGCTTTTTGTGAGGTAAGGGTGTATGTTTATTTTGGCGTGTGTGGTAGGGAGCGGTAGGTATGGGCTAGAGACGAGAGAGGAAAGAAAAGAGAAGGAGGAAAAGGAAGAGAAGAGGGAAAAGAGGCAAAGAAAGATTTCGAGTGCTGAAATAGTCAAGAAGGAAAGAGTGGTTGTTTCGCGCTCTGAGATCAAGGCTTGTCATGATCACCTCCATAACATAACTGTACATATCATTGCAGAAGGAGTCTACCTGTGGTATATATGCATATTTTCCTATCTTCCGTCGCCATTACGCGCCTTCTTCTCTACCACACTGCAGCTCGATCGACTGGATATGCGCCGCCAAAAACATTGACATTTTTGAAATGCCTCTCTAGGGACCAGACACACACATCTTCCCTTATTCGATCTTTGTCCAGCAGCCCTTAGTGTACTGCAAGAGTAGTAAAGATGGGCACTAAGCACCACTTGTCTGAAATCGACAAGAAGAAGGTTCTGTCATTTTTTCTTATCCTGTTCCTGATCCCTTTTTGCCTTCTCTTTCCCCTCTTGGTGGGTCCTTTTGCCGATTCTCCACTTTCCATGCTCGATCGTCTCTCTTATCCTGTCAACGCCTCATTGTCCTTATCAACCCTATGTCTCCTCTGTCGTTATTGAACAAATTTTGTTTATTTCTTCCTGCCTCAAAGATATGGCGAGTGTCGAGTTGAACTACCACAGACGTCCAGGGATATTCGTATTTACGCCCTTGGATGCCGTCTGAAGCTTTTCCCGATGAGCCTCCAGTTCTGCAAGTTGTGTCAACACCTTCTTCTTTGATTCCTCCAGTGTCTGCAATCTGCTCTCGAGACTATTGTTGTAAAGGAAAAGGAGAAAGTAGCCGTTAGGGAAGTAGCATGTTCTGCGTAAAGTTGAGAAAGCGGAGATAATTAATTAAGATAAGTAAAGGATCCTGGTGGGGATGTGTTTCTTACAGACTGTCTGACAGCGTCTCTGGATTCCGGCTCAATGTCTAGTTGCGAGTTCAATCGAAGGTGAACAGTTGTTAGTTCTCTTTCTCTGTTCCCAACGGGCATGTTCTGTTAAGCTGGCATGAGAGAGTGTGTGTGGTTGACATGAACTTACGGTCATGGACTGATCGGGATCGTTGTACTCGCGGTAGGCGTAGCCTGCAAAGTAGCAGACAGGGATCGCTCCAATAAGCATCAAGTACCGGCTGCTCATGTTTGTTGTGTTGTTGTTTGTCCTTGCTTGTGAATGAGGTTGTATGAAAGAAATGAAAAGAGGAGACTCGCTACATTCTTCTCGGAAAATAAGGTGTAGGCCATGTTAGTTTGCGCACGTGATACATCCCGAATAAAATGAAAAGATTAGTGGCGTCAAATCTGTATAGCAAAAAAGACTAAAAAAGAGAGAGAAAAGAAAAGAAGGCAAGGCCGACAACCCGCCTTCTTTCTACAACGACAACAGTTGAGTAATATTAAAGTTTATGTAATTTGTAACAAGATTGTTTATTTCATCCTTTACGCCTGGAGCGCCTCGCTGTCCGTCTCAGCCGTTGTTGCCGCATCCTTAACATCCTCCTCTTTGTCCTCAGCAGGGGTAGACGCCGAGGTACCAAGGGACGAAGGCTCAACCGTCTTGACACTCGCAAAAGTCTCGACACTCGCAGGAGCAGGCGAGTTGACTACACTGCTAGCTCCGCTGTTGTTCTCGCTATTGGCCTCACTCTCGGCCAGTGCCAACTTGATCCTCTTGCGCTCCTGGTGCTTCTTGTTCTTAACCTCTGTCGGCAAGCACTTTTGGCGTTGCATCAGCTATTAATATTTTGAAACGAAAAAGAATTAATACGTACTCAGATTTTTTAGGAAAAAAAAAAAGGAACACGTAGCAAATACAAAAGTGTGAAGCTAAAAAAATCCTTGTAATTTACCTGAGAGTAACGTTTGCCCATGAACATGCGGAGATCACCACCAAGGGAGATATTATTCTCCTTCTCAGCATTCTGTTCAGCATACTCTCCCAACTTAATCGACTGACCCGGTTCAGGCAAGTTGATCAGCATCGCTTGGTCGAGCTGCTCTAACATCCGCGAGTACATCAGTGACTTTGTGACATAGCACGACCATTGATCCTCCATCGCGCGGTACAGTCGCAGCGGCGTAATATCGTTCACCAGATCGACCTCGGTCTGGTACTGCCACTCAATGTTCTCAAAGTGACAATCGTACAATACAAGGGGCAGATCGGAAGCCATGTCGTAATTGGGTTTGGCAGGACACTGCTTCACATCCATGAGCTGATCAATCACCTCAGGTTCTTCCAACCCTTGGCCTACCGACAACAGAACCGACATCATGCACCGGACCTGGTGCCACAAGAACGCCGACCCCTTCAACGTCAACTGATAAAATTCTCGACTCTTCTTGGCGGGGAAGTTGTGCTCGGGGACGGGCTCGATCGAGATCTCATGGATGGTCCTGTCATAGTTCTCGATCGTCTTGGAAGCATCATACTTGCAAAAGTTGCGGAAATCGTGTGTGCCCAGAAACTTGACCGAGGCTGTCCGCATCTTCTCGATATCAATAATACCCTTGGGGAAAAAGTACTTGTACTGTCTCCAGGAACAATGGAACCGAGCGTTGAAGTCCTCAGGGACAGGCGCCCAGGCAACGATCCTGATGTCGGGGGGCAAGAGACGGTTGATGATGTTGAGGTAGGCCAACTCGCCAAAGACGCTGCCGTCCTTGTTACGTTTGATCCCGCGCTTCCAGTAAACTCCTGCCTTGGCCTCCAGTTCCTCTTGTGTCAGACCCTCATCTGCAGGGTCCTTGTTCTCGGGGACATATCCGTCGCCCTCGGACCGGATGACATGTGGTGAAGATTTGGGCAAAGATGAACGGACTGTCAAGGCAATAACCTGACCCAATCCGCTGACGCCACGATCGGTTCTTCCGCATCTCGAGTAGTTGCACTGCAAAGGGTCCTCGATAATTCTGGCCGCCAACAGCGCGTTGAACAACTCTGACTCGACCGTCTTGATCTCGTTCATGCCCTGCGACGCGAATCCACCATAGGGCCATCCAAAATAAGCAACCCGGAAGGCAACATGACGTTTGGCGTATTTGGAAAAGTCAAAGGGACGACGGTCCTTGCGCTTAGGAGTCTCAATCGTAGTGTAGACTGGCGTAGATGCAGAGGCCGTCTCGGACTCATTGTCGGTCGACGCTATCGATCCGGGACTCGACGAAGTATCTGCCGACATCAAGTGTGCGGGAATCGCCGTTGCATTCGAGGGTCCACTGTTAGAGCCACTACCACTCTCGAGTTCCCGAATCCTCTGAAGGAGCTCATCCCGCGACCAGGTCGAGTACTTGTCAACATCCCCGCTCCCACTCCCGAGCACCGCCGCAGATCCTCCTTGCTTATTCCTGCGCTTGCGCTCTGCTTTGCTCAGTTTTCCGGGTACGGGCAAAGGGCGATCCTTGTTCGTTGCCATTATATTATTGTTGTTGGTAGAAGAGAGATGGTCGACGGATTTGCTGCTTCCGTTATGGTGATGGACGTTGTTTTGAGCGAGAGCCTTGATGTTGTTGGTGTGTGCAAACTTGAGAAAGGGGATATTGTTGTTCTCTTGGTTGATGTGTGTACGTTGGTGGAAAATATATTTTCCAGCTGAGGTTTTTGTTGAGGTCGAAAAGTGAAGAGAAGGACCGGGCGAAAAACAAAGTTGTTTGAAGACTGCGGCAGTGGGAGTAAAAGTGCTGCTGGTGGCGTTGCAACGAGAGAGAGAATTGCCAGGGACAGAAAGTACGATAGACGCAAAGGAGGCGTTTGGTTTCCTGGTAAAGAAGGAGATGAGCATGCCCTTCCTTTGTTTGTGACGATGCGAGGGGAAGGACTGGGATGAGTGCGGTGTCCTGCTTCGCTGTGTCTGTCCTGGTCTTTGTCTTGGTGTCCAATGGGTCAATGAGGTGCGAGTGAACAAACAAACAACATAAAGCGAGATTCATCTCTTTGTTTGGTTATGTGCCGTGTGACTGCCTGTTATCACTTTTTTTTTAGACTTTTCTGAAGAACGAACGACAGTTGAATTTTGCCACTAAAAACGAGCAAGCTTTTTTTTATTATTCAGTTGATATGTACAGCGAGGAAGAAGTAAGAGCAAATAAAGGTAGTGGAAGGAAATTAGGTTACAAATAGCTTCCTAACCCATAGAGTCAAAGAGTGGAGCCGGGCGACTCGCACTTAGTGTCCGGGATGAGTGGGGTCATGCTCAGGGTTGACAGGATGCTCGAGGGTGGCCTCAGCGCCAGTTGCAAGACTGACCGACGGAAGGTGATCGCGCTGCTGCTGTTGATGATGGTGACCAGTGTGCGACTTTTGAGTGTGATCCTGCCCGTGCCTCTGTCCTTGGGCATGACCGTGCTGGGTTTGACCTTGACGCTGAGCATGGCCATGAGCATGAGCCTGCTGGTGCTGGCGCTGGTGCTGGTGCTGGTGCTGGTCGGCAGTCGAATGGAGTATCTGGTCCTTGGTGGCAGAAACGGTGCTGTCCCGGAGGTTGTAGTGGTGGGTCTTTCCGCTGTCACGGAGGTTGTACAAGTGCGACGCCATTGTTGTGTTCTTGTTGTTGTTGGTTGTTCTTGGGAAGTGTTGGGTTTGGGTGGAAAGGAAAGAAAGAGGTGAAAAGAGAAGATTGACTGTCTTCCACTAATGGCTTAAATACCTCGGTGGTCAAGACCCCTTCAAGCATGATGTCATGATGTTCGAAGGACGAGCAGTCACTCCACTTGAAAGAAGAAGTTCCCAGGCGGCAGTTTTGGACCCGCGACGCGACTTGTTTAGGGGGGAACACTACATCGCTATAGATTGTTATCTAGGTCGAGAAAGTGAAAGGTAGGAGCATAGAAGTGGTGGCAAACAACAAAGATAACATGTGTCAAATCCAAGCGGGACATACGTTGCATCTTTTTTCCTTGTTCGGACAGTGGAGTCCAGGCGCAATGAGGGTTAAAATAAAATTTCCATCTCAGTCATGGCAGAAGGGTGAATCGACCCATCAATGCCATCTCTGCTCTTTTTTATTAATGCCATCGATTCTTTCTTTTCCCTTCTTTTTCTATTTTTTCTTTCTTCATTCTCATACATACATCTTTACCCCCTCAAGCACACATACCCTTACTCCTTCCACTCTTGTCCAATTGACACTACCCACTCCCTCCCTTCCCTCTTCACACCTTCACACCTTCACACCTTCACACCTTCACAACAAACAACAAACAACAAACAATCCTCAACCATGTCGTCGCTGGCACTTAAAATCAACCCAATCGAAATCCCAGAACTCCTCCTCATAATCGGTGCAAACCTCTCTACAGGCGACCACAAAACCTGCATGCTCGTCTCCCGTGCCTGGCTCCACCTCTTCCGGGCTTACACCTGGAACCATCTCCTCTACTCTCGTCAAGGTGTACCTCACATCGAAAAATATGGTCACATGGTACGGTCTCTTACGTCTTACGGTGTTAGCGACCAGGATTTGCAGAAGATTGCGGGGACGTGTCACTTTGTTCGGTGACTAGAGTTGTCGCTGTCAGGGACGGCGACAGTGGAGGGGATGGATACGTTGGTGGGGAACTTGGTGTGGGTCCGGGAGTTGAAGTTGGAGGCGGTTTATTGTTCCCCGCGGATGATGCTGAGCCTAGCACGACTGAGGTTGCAGAGTCTCGAGTTGATGGTTAATAGTCATTACAGCAGCGATTGCAATTTGAGGCTGCTGCTGAATGTTATCACGGAGTGTCCGTCACTGGTAACACTCAAGGTCACTCGACTCGTCGATTCTATCGTTGCCCTCCCTCCTAGCCACAGGAACCGGCAGTCCACATCCTATCCGTCGCCACACCAAGAAGGCGGCGGCGCATCGTCCACCACCCACTCTACTACAGCCGGCTCGACATCTGTCCTCGCCCGCCTCGGTCGAGCCTTCCGAATTTCCTCCCCTTCACAAACAATCCCACGCCCAAACCGCCCCTCAAAAAATCTGTCTGCAAAAGAACCCTGGCGCAAATTCGTCCGCGACACCACCATTCCCCTCCAACCTGCCTCCAACGACCTCCTCTACCGCTCCCTCGACACCTCAACACCATACCCACTTCTCCGCTGCCTCCATTTATCCAATATCGATACCTCTTCCACCCCGGACGACACTCAAACAGGACTCGAGTTCCTTTTCCGGAAAACCCCCTTCCTGGAAAACCTTACCCTCGATCGTAAATTCATCCGGCCTGCACACGTCGCCGCCTGTCTGGATGCGATCACCGATACCTGTCATGGGATTCGGTCTCTAGAATTCATCGACCTCCAACCGTCGACAAAGTACCCGCACAGCAACATGGCTGCGATACATCGGTTTTTTAAACAGCATCGACCGGAGTTGAAGGTTTTGAGGTTGAAGAATTGTATGGGGCTGGAGTTTGTTTTAGACTTGATTCCACCCGCGACGCTGGAGGGGTTGGAGAGAGTGTCGTTTGAGAAAACGCTGTACTCACATTCGATCCTACACAAGTTCATGACGCGGTGTAAAAGCCTCCAATACTTCATCTGGACCATCGAACCATCCTCAACACCTCCTCTTCTTCCTCATGCACTTCTTCCCTTCCTCCCTCCATCACCCTCTCCAACCACCCACCCTACCGAGCCACACAACCAACAGCGTCCGATATCCGCATTCCTAGACCCCTGGGCCTGCTCCAAAACCATGCGGCACATCGAACAGACCCATGCAATCCAAGACCAGGACCAAGAAAGTTTCGACTTTTACTACAACTACCGCCTCGCCCAAATGGAACGACTTGTCTCCCTCGGTGTCTCGATTCTCGATATCCGCAAGTCGATGCTGGCTGCCGGTGTTGATCAGAGCGATGTGAGGGAGGAGGAGGATGAGAGGATTTTGATGAATGGGGGAGGAGGAGGAAGGTTATTTCATGATATCTCGAGGGGGGAGGTCGATAGTCAAGCGCCTTATGCCCGTGTGGTCAGGCGGGAGCATTTTGTGCACCGAAATGAACCAGGACAACCTACACTCCAAGAAGTGGCGTCATCAACAGGAACACCAGCACCGTCAACAGCAGCAGCGACAGGACCTTCACCACCAGCACAGAGCCAATACGACAAGGACAAAGACAACCACACAAGTAACGATCACCTCGAAGAAAAGGAATCACGAGGAGGATGGTATCTCAAACACGTCCAAGAACTTATCCTGGGCCCCATAGGAATCAACAACCACACCCACCTCCTCGACACTCGCCAATTAACCCTCTCTGAGGCTCAATACCTCCTCAATGCGTTCCCTAAACTACGTAAGATCCGGTACCGTGGGAGAATCTTTCCCTTGGATTATGAGGCGAGGACGTTTCTTGAGGAATTATGGCCGAGGAGGATTATGGTTATCCATGTGTCGCAGGGTTCGGCCATCATGTAGATTAGAAATATGAAAGATAAATGTTATGGTTATTATATGCTATGTGTCTATATGGTATGAATATGCTATCGTCGTTACTTTTTTGTTGGCTTGCTACCCTGCTCTCATGGAGACCATCACCCCATCCCATCCTCCTCACCTCTTCTTCATACCCTCCTTAAACACGGTCAAACTCGACAACAAGATTAGGTCGTCCAGCCTCCCGACACCACTGCTTCACAGTCTCCTTCTGTGAAACCAACCCGCCCGCAATATGCAACGTCCTCAATCTTGGCCAATGCTCCAAAATCCACAAAATCGATCCCCTCTCCACAGGTACATGTCGAATCTGCGGAAACCAAAAGTATTCTATCCCCGTCGATTTCGCCATCCACGCCAACGTCGTCTCGATAGGCGTGATATTGATCGACGGGTACGAGATCGTCAAACTCGTCAGCAAGGGCAATTGAGAGAGGTGTTGGAAGATCATCGATTCGGTACCACTGAACCCACAAACGAGTTTTTCCAGCTTGGTACACGCCCAGGGGGTCCGGGGGACGTCATCGTCTATGGGCTTATCGAGCGAGAACACAAATCCATCGGCCTCAAACTCCCTTAACCTTGTCCAAGTCTGCAAGAACTGCAACAACGCCCCCTTAAACCCCCTCGAGTTCCCAAAGCTCACATCCAAACACTCGACAAACTTGCAATGCTCTTGCATCACCTCCAAAGCGCGGGTACCGAAAAACGAGTTCCGGAACCCAACCGTCGTCAACAACGGGAAAGACTTCAGGATCTCTATAATAGTATCCTCTTTGATGGAATCAAATGGAAAGGCCATCCGGATAGAGGTGAGGTGCGGGATAGAGTCGCGGAGGGAGTGGATGAATTGTTTGGACCAGGTCCAGCGATAGATCTTGATCATCATGTCGGGGACGAGGAACTCTTCGATCAGGAGGGAGGAGAGGCGGGGCATTTGGCGGGCGAGGGCGAGGAGATGGTCTTGGGAGATGTCGACGAGCCGGAGACTGAGCGATTCGATGGAAGAGGTGGTTGTTGTGGTCTGCGCTGTGGCTGTAGTGGTGAGAGAGGATTTGCCGTTATTGGCTGTGCCGTTGAGAGGAGTCGATGGCGTAGGGGTGACAGGAAATGGGCCAGAAATAGTCATTCCAGAAATGGTCGTTGCGTGTGGTGCGGCTGCAGCTGCAAGTGTGGCAGGTGCTTGAGGAAGAGTGAGAGTCGAGATGCCCTGAGCCTGTTGTTGTGGTTGAGATGCCGAGGAGGAGGACGACGATGACGACTGTTCGTTCCCACCAGTCACACCAGTTCCACCAGTGCTACCAGTGCTACCACCTTGACCAGCAAGAGCAACAGCATTGGACTCTGCAACATGAGAGCTCAAGGTAAACAATCCCTCGAGGGTCAGATGAACAAGATTTGGGAACGATCGGAGAATATTCTCCATAAACACCTTGGGCTTGCGCGCTGGATAACCCCTCGTCCCAATCTGCAGGTTCGTCACCGTCGGCGCACGAAGGTCCAGAACAATGTTCGGATCCAAATTATGAATCCTCACCGAAAGGTGCTCCAAGGCAGGTGTCTCGTCGGCCTGGAGGATGAGCTTGAGTTGCTCAAACGGTTTCCAGGGATCTGTCAATGGACGGATGGGGGCCTTTTTGCCAAAGATTCGATGCCATGCCTGCTTCTTGGGCAGCGTGACAGCGCCAGCGGCAGAAGAGGAGGGAGAGATCTCTTGGAACCATTCGATGGAGGTGGCGAAGCGGGTATGGTCGAGGAAGGAGGTGACAAAGTCTGGCTGGTCAAAGTCAGCAGCCTTGATAGCGCGGAAGAGGAGCGGTTGGAAGATAGTGTACCAATCCTTGCAGACGACGGCGCATTGGGCTATGGTAGCCCGGTTGAGGAATGTGGCGATGGCGAGGATGATCTCTGGGATTGTCAGGGCCACCGAGAAATGAACGACTTTGTTGTCAGGTTGTTGTTGTGCGGGGGAGGAGCGGTAGTGGTGGAAGAGATTGGAGGGGAAGGTGACTGCGGCACCGGTGGTTGTTGTAGTGGCAACTGCTGTTGCGGTGGCGGTATTGGCGGAAGGAGATGAGGCAGACGAGGAAGAAGAACAGGAGGATGAAGTGGTGGAGGTAGGGGTGAGAGCAGCAGCGGGGGTGATGGTGGATGAGGAGTCTTTTTTCTGCTTTGAGGTTGCCTTTTGATTGCGAGTCCACTTGATCGTGTTCATTTTTATTGAAGTAGTGGTCGTAACAAAATGTGAATGACTGAGAGAGGGGGTATATGATCCGCTGGTGAAGATTGTGCAGCGGGGGGAAGGGACGAAGTGAGAGAGAGAGAGAAAGAGAGAGAGGAAGGAAAGGGAATAGGAAGGAAAGGAAAGAAAGAAAGAAAGAGAGAAAAGAAAGAAAGAAAAGAAAGAAAGAAAAAGAGAAGAGAGAAACGGAAGAGGAATGAGGATGGAAACAAAAAGAAGAAGGGGAATAGTGGTGCTATTTATCAAAAAATGAGCGACAGAGAGAAAAAAGAAAAGAGAAAAGAAAGGCTTTGAAAAGTCAATTCAAGTTTGCACTTTATCATCAATTGCATTTAAGTACTGTGCCATAGAGAGAGAGAGAGACTGAGAGTGGTACGGGAATGATGAGGGTCCAATAGGAGGGAAGAAATCAATGGAAAAGAAGGGGTGGGCACAGGGACAAGGAAAAAAGGAAGGAAGGAAGGAAGGAAAGAAGGGGCGGTTGGTCGGGAAAAGATGGACCAGCACCTGCATTCGAATTAACTCTATTTCTCGAACATGGACTTGATGTTGCGCTCTCTTGTCGTTTGATTGTTGTTGTAGTTGTTATTCTTTTTGTGTTTATCCCGCGGGGTGTACTATGTATGGTATTGGCATCTCAACAAAAACAACAACTTTGCCATTCCATGACACTCCCAATACACTCCGCCAGCTGACCTTTCCAACTTGAATCAAAAATCAACAAAAACCGCTTCGTCCCCTTCTCGATAGATGCTCATTCATTCTCTACCCCTTCCCCACCTCCCTCAATCCGTTCAATCCCTCTTCTTCCTGCTCCTTCCTCTTCTCGCTGATGGCTCTTAGTCGTGCAGTTCATAACAATTGGAGTGTAATGGATGAAAATAAAACATAGATGACATGAACCAATTTAACAACAAGCGACGACCAAAAAAAAAAATGTCCGCCCGCGGAACAAAAAAAGAAAAAAAGGTGATCTTCACTACCAACTCGACAAATGATAAAAACCACAAATGGACAAAAAAAGGGGACGAGAGGACAAGAGAGCAAAAAAAAAAAAAAAAAAAAAAAAAGTATTTCAGGGCTGGACACAAACAGAGAGTGAATCACGCAAAACGCAATCAACGTCATGTGTGCTTTGTCGTTCCTCTCTCTCGTTTTCCTTAATGTTGATTCATACCATGCTGCACTTTCTCTTTTTTTTTTTTTTTTTTTTTTTTTTTTTTGCTCAATTGAATTTTGGCAAAATGCATTCTGGCATTGGTCGTTCGTGCAATTAAAAAATAAAAAAAACCACGAATGTCTTTGGCTGTCCCTCGATATGTCTGAAAAGAGAAGAGCAAGAGTCAAGGAAGAAGCAACACTCAAGGCTAGGCAAAGCAAAATAGTTGATCAAGAAAACAAAAACAGCGAGCGCGGTAAAATGAGAGCAGCGGGCGTCAATGGTATGGCAAGGTCATGTTGCCTGAGTGAGGGTTGACAAGGGGTTCAATTTTTGGCTGCAAAAGAGAGAAAGTGAAATTGAAGGTGTGCTCTCAATTTGGTGCTGGCAGAACAGAGACAAAGGAATGCCTGTCAGCCTCTAGCCCCTCGCTCGTTTCAGGATGGAGAAGAGGGATAGAAGAGAAAAGTAAAAATAAGTTTTGGTGTCCACGGATAACAGAAAGAAAGAAAAACAAGGTCCAGAAGGGAAAGAAGTAAAAAGGCAAGGCAAGTACATAATCAACTATTCGGTGAGTTAACAACGAACAAACAAACAAACAAGTAAACAACCGTTGGGGTAGAATAGAAAGAACAGAAGAGCAATCAAGACAGAGTAATGACGATGGTAGAAGTGAGCATCAACTAAGAACGACATTCAATCTCCACAACCTATCATGACTGAGAGACGGATACTTTCAAATGACACTGCCACCACCGTCATCATCATCATTGACGTGAGCACGTTCTCTCTTTGCAACCATGCCTAGACCTGGGGATACGATCTATTTCAACTTTTTTCTCGATTTTGTTCTGAGAATGAACAACATAATTGACGAGAATGACAAGTCATGACTAGGCGCTAGATCATCCAGTTCTATGCATTTAATTGTTATTTGGCGCAGATCGTGCCTGCATTTTGTTTTGACAACTTACATATTGGCGCAGGGGGTTGCATGATAGGGGTGAATCGAGACTCGACTCACGCGTCCTCTTTTTTTTTTAAGTAGCGTCTTTTATTGATTTTCTAGGGGTGAAAGAAGTGGATTGACGATATGCTTTGAACAGTGCTGTTTGTTTTTGCTCAAGGTTAGAATGGCGAACAGAACAAGGTAACGAAACGAACAAACAGGGAAGAGTCAAAATTGACATCAACCAGAAGAAGGAGACACAGCCTCAATCTATGCATTATAAGTCACTAGCTATGCTTTTCTTGCGCTTGCGCTTGTTTTGCATTTGCCACTTTGCTTGCCTTGACGTACATGCACCCAGTAGTCTATGGGACACGTATGCAACCTTGCCTTGGTCACACTCGCTCACTCTGTTTCTAATCCACACACATACACTTGTGCTAAATTATTCTCCCTTAGAGTTGAGTCCGATCGTCGACTGTCGATTATCGACTTAACCTGATGAAGGGAAGCAAAGGAAGAGAAACGGAGGGAAGGGAAGAGAAGGGAAGGAAAGGGAAGGAAGGGAAGGGAATGGACACAAGTACACCATGTCTCAATAGCAAACAAGCAAACAGGCAAACAAGCAAAGCCAAGGGTCCTTCTCCTGGTACTTCATGTGCGCCCATCGTGCTATTATCCGTCATACTACTCATTCTCTTACATATTCTCAGACACTTCCCCCTTGCCGCTATTTATCTCACTCTCCATACCCTTGCCACGCCCTTTTTTTTTATTTTTTTTTCTCCTTTTGCCACCACTTTCTTTATACTTTTGTTTCTTCTTCGTTCCCTCTACTTCCTTCTTCCCTTCCCTCTACTCTACTCCCTCTTTTGCCATCACTCTCTCATTCTCTCTCTCTCTCTCTCTCTCTCTCTCTCTTCCCCATCTACGTTCGATCACACGCGCTCTTCTCCATCCTTCTCACTTTTTCGTTTATTTCCTTCCCCTCTGCATCCCTCGCCCCCGTTGAGTTTATTGTATTCATTTATCCGCATCAGCCAAGCAATACCCACCTTTCCACTTTTTATTTCACATTTCCAGAAGCTAGAAAAATACACTTGGCATCCCCCTGATTTATTGTTTCCTTCCTCGTCTCTCTCTTTCTTTCTCTTCTTTCTCTCGTACTCCTCCCTGTTCCATCACTACCACTCACTGCCGTCCCCACCCTCGTCCCCTTTTCTCTCATCTCTCTCTCTCTCTCTCTCTCTCTCTCTCTCTCTCTCTCTCTCTCTCTCTCTCTCTCTCTCTCTCTCTCTCTCTCTCTCTTTCTCTCTCTCTGTCGTCAGTCCATACCCTAACACCCTCTGTTCTCACTAACTCACCCTTCCCTTACGCCCCTTCCTACTCCGTTTGGACGTCCATAACGGGAGAAACTATTTAAACGAGGCTAATCCACCCCGGCTCCTCTCCTTTTTTTCTCTTACGCCCCTTTTCTCTTCTTCGTTTTCCTTGTTGTCTCTTTTTGGACACACAGGCATCTTTCTTTTTTTCTTTTTTTCTATTTCCTCTCTCTTCTTTACCTTTGAACGATGGCATCCATACTGATTCCTTTATCTTCATCCTCTCTGGCTGACGTCGACGCACACGGGACTACCACGCCAATATCCACGCCACCACCGCTCTCATCCCCTGCAGCAGGAGGAAGTATATCACCGTCATCGCAATCACAATCATCTCGGACAACAAATACAAACTCAACTACAAGCAGAGACACAGGCAGAACAGTCAGAAGCATAGATGCGCCTGCAAACCAGACTACACTTGCACAGCCTGCTGCTACTGCTTCTTCCTCTCAATCACAACGACAAGCACCAAGACCATGGTGGAGACCCCCAGCACGCAACTTCAGACCTCACCCAGGCAATCACGCAATCAACTCTTACATCACAACAACTTCCCTCGTCGTCGCTGGCTCATCACTACCTTCTTCAGACAGCTCAGCTCAACCACAACAACAACAACAACAGACAGTATTCTCAGAGAGCTTGCCTCACTACTGGTATAGGGCATTGCACTACGTCCTGAGGATACCCTTCCGAGAATTACTTGGCAATGTCTCACGCCCCTACGATCCTACAGCTCCTCTTCCCCTCGCAGATGTCCCTCTCAATGCTACCATCATCGACACCCACACTCGCACCATCTACACCAACCCTTACACAGGTGGAAGGAGCGACAACAGTAGCAACATTAACACCACTCAAAGCAACAACAACAGTGACTTGCCCTCGAACAGCAACATAAGCAGCAGCAACAACATCACCCGCTCATGCCATTACTTGCCACAGATCAGGAAAGCATGGAGCGATCGTACTTCGAGTATGAGCTGGGCCATTTCGACTGCATTCTTTACCAGCGTGATATCTGTAAGTTTGTTGCGTTTTTTTTGTCTAATGCATCCTATTATTATTCTCATGCATCCTACACCAATGTTCTCGACCCCTTCCCTTCTCTCTCCTACTTCCTCGTTCGTTGTAACGAGCCCTACTCCTACGCACACACACCATTGCCACTTTCTCCCTCTTTGTCGTCTTATTTTACCCTTTTTTCCCTCCTCTTCCTTCCTGCTCCCTCCTCTTCCCTCATTTCCCTCCACCTTCTCCCTCCTTTCTTTCCTTGCATCGATATAAAATGAATTGCTTGAGACAACAACACAACAACAAAAAACGGACGGGACAAACAACAAACAAGCATGATTATTAGATTTCTATTTAGTGTTTGTCTGCAGGAGAGGAGAGAGAGATAGAGAGAGGGGTCATGGACGTTTTGGAGGTTAAAACCGATCCAAGATATCAAAACGAAACATCAAAATGTTTAGAAATGTGCATAGGGTATTCGTCTCTCTGACTCTCGGTGTTTGAAAGAAGGAAGAGGAGGTTTCTCCTTTCTCATATTCATTCATCCCTATTCTTCCTCCTCCTTTCCTTTGATCAAAGAGAGAGAGAGCGAGAGAGAGAGAATAAGAAAGAGAGAGAACGAGAGAGAGAGAGAATGAGAGAACGAGAGAGAGAGAGAGTAGAGATGAGATGGGGATGGGATGGGAGTGATGCAACCCGTCCTAATTTTCGTTCGCATTGCCGCAACCTAATTTATTACCCTTTTTTCTTGTCATGCAACATGGTCCGTTCTTTCTGCTTCCATTTTCATTCTCATTTTGTTGTAATAGACGGTATTGGCGGTCGCGGCCCTAGCATTGAACTGGGGAGTCCCAAGCGTGCACCTCAAGATTTTCCTCGTGGCGTTTGTGATCCGCAAGTGGGTTGTGACCTTCTTGATGGTAGACCGTGCTCTCTACCGTCTCCCTCTCAACCTCACGGAACCGGATCCTGATATTGACGAGGAGCGACACAACGGAGTTGCCATTTAGTATGTCTTATGAAAACGCGCTTCATTGGGAAATGCGAAAATGGTGACCATGCAGGTTCAATAGTATTAACAATTTGTTTCCTATTGTTTATCCTTTATTAGTATGAGTCAGTTGTTCACATGGCATGGGTACGCAATGCTCATTCTCGGACAATTCTACGTCTTCTTCTACGCGTCGACCCATTACCTCTCAGCATACCCGTTTATCACAGGAGTCGCATTGGGATTCGCGTGTATGGGCCTCGCCCCTTTTTTCGCCCTCCTCTCGCTTCTTCTCTTGATTGTACTCTTCCTTTATTTCTCGTACATGGTTATGTATGTCGTCTTGTGGCCACTCAGCTATTGGGGGCTTGTCCAAAGACGGGCGATCAGTCGGATGAATGGCGGGTATCAGAGCGAAGGGACTATCAATATCACGGATCTGAATCAGGTTGCGAGGTCACTCGAGGATGCTGAGAATGGTCGTGGGGGTGGTTTTGGAGCGGTGGAGAATTTGAAGTTGACACCAGCGATGATGGCCATACCGATTGTTGTTTATAAGAAGCCTGGTGGACGTCCTCTCATGACTGCTGTTACCTCTACCACTTCTGGACAACTACCACAATCACTACAACCACCACAACAGTCACCTCAGCAACAGGATCAGTCAGCTGCGACAGAGACGCGTCCAGATGGAGATCAGCCTGTGGTATTAGCCATGCCCCAACCACGCAGATGTGGATATAGTAACGGTCGAGACACCCAAAACGATGCACTCAACAGGATGTCGGCTAACCTTTCGATCATCTGCAGCACCCCACCTGCTCCTTCGAACACAAGCCCCAGGCATGGGCGATCCCACTCTTCAACGACGACTGGATCGATGCTATCGTCGTCCAACATGTCGTTTATACCCTGCACGTCATCCGGACAGGAGATGACTGAGATCGAAATTCGTCGGCGGCCTGTTTCGGGACTTTTCTCTGCGCCCTCACCGCTTCAAGCTATACCCTCCTCGACTACTGCTGCCGATTTGGGATCTGGATCCGGAACTGGAGCACAGACGGCGGCGGCGGCAGTGAAAGATGCTGCTGTGGGAGGGTACCCGGCTTGCGTTTCTTCAGTCGCGTTCCCAGCAAGCCATCAACGGAACTATAGCGCCGGCCAAGCCAGCAACACTACCAGCCACAACTTCGCTCCACATCCGGAATACCTCTCTGCCTACGAATCAGCACCGACTTCGGCCCCTCTTCCAGTAGTGCTCTCCCAGCCCGCCATCGCGTCCCTACCTGCACCACCCAGTCTGGGCACACCTTCCGTCACAAGTTCCAAGACCTCCTCCCCTTCCTTGTCGCCCCTCGGGTCTGTCGCCGTCTCTGTTGTTGAAGAATCCGACGACCTCCCATCCCAACCCCATCACCAACACCAACAGGGTCACCACCAGGTGAAGAAGGTACAGGCGCAGGAAGAGTTCAACAATGGCGACGAAGAATGTGCAATCTGCCTCTCAGATTTTGAAGACGGGGACGAGTTGCGGCACTTGTACTGTAACCATTTATTTCACCGCAATTGTGTGGATCGCTGGTTGGTCAACAACGCGTTCTGCCCTAAATGTAAACGTGGCATCTAAGTAGCTCCGCTAGGCTGGCTTGGTTTGGTTGGCTAGGGAACTAGGCCTGGCGAGGGCCTTACGGTGCGATACCTTTATCTTTTATCTAATTTTAATTCTCGTGATTTTTTTTTTCTCTTTTTCTTTTTTTATTCAAACCACATCTGCACTTCACATGTACACCACAAAAAAAAAAAAAAAAAAAAAAAAACCATGATCAACGTTGTAAAATAGCAAAAGTAGCACATTTAAAGTAAGGAAAAGCGAAAAACTCGATATGTATTATTCAATTGGTATGAGCTGATGTAAAGGTAGCTATTTTTTGCTCTCTTGGGTGGGTTTGGCGAAAGTCCAGATTGCTGCTTTAAGCAGACGCTCTCTGCTTGCTCCCATTAATCCTTCATGGCAATGTCCATGTCGTCCTTTTCCCCTCCTCCTACTCCCCCCACATACCCTCATCCTGCTCAACGAGTCCACTCTCGTCCTCCTCGTCCTCGAACTGCTGCTGCTGCTGCTCCTCCTCCTCCTCGGAGAAATCGCCAAAGTCTGAAAAATCGCTCTGCTCATTCTGCTTGCCTTGCTCGCGCCTTCTCCATTCGTCCATCTCAAGGTCGATTTCGAGACATTGGTAGTCATCCAGTCGCTGCTGTTTTTGCCTTGGTTGTTGGTAATGAGGGTTGAGAGCCAGATCTGCACATTGCTCGTCAGTTTCATCAACTCCGAAATTTCGTGGACTGTTATGACTGATACTACAGTCAGGAACTAGGGCAGGAGTAGCGGCTGCAGATTGCTCATTCTTGTTGTTACTGTTGCCGTTGTTGTCGCTATTGTTATTGTTGGAAGGAATGAACAAGAGTTGTTCACCATTGGGCTCTCTTGGCATGTCATAATAGCCCTCGACATGGTCGTCGTTAGCTTCTTCCTGTTGCTGCAGCATCTCATTGGTCACTTTTCCTCCTCTTGCTCCTCTTTCCTCCCATTGTTGCTGCTTCTGTTGTGTCGACAATGGCTCAAGGGCGTCGTCGTCGTTGTGATGATCATTGTTTGTTGTTGTTACTGTTTCTTTCATCTCAGTGTCGGTATCGTCGGCATAATTGAGGTTAGGGAGAGGGGCTGAGGTAGACGAGTCACGACAAGGTCCTGACCCTGTCCTTGCCGTAGGCTTAGACTTTTTTGTCCCAGTCACGGCAGTCTTGTAGGCCATAGCCTCGAGCGCCGTCTCAAGAAGTAAATACGTGTTGCCTTGAGGGACACTCGGGAATTGGCGTCGTATCCTCTGTTTTACACAAATGCCCAAATGCAATTAAACGAAATCATCAATTTACGAAAGGAAAAAAAAAAAAAAAAAAAAAAATAAAATATATAGTTAGCTTCATGCAAACCAACTACTGAAATGTTGTTGTATGCATGTAAGTACAAAAAAAAAGTACTTGAATACTCTGAGCCATGGAAGCCTTCATCCCAGGATTAGTCGCATTCTGATAAATCCCCAACAATGAGGACACGATCCGTCTGTTGTTCCGCATCGTCTCACAAAACCGCCGTATCCTTTTTGGAGAGAAGACTAATGGATGACTATGGGCTAGAGTGGATAGAATCTTGTCCAGACCTGTCATCATCGCCATTGTCTCGAGGGAATGACCATTTGGGGTGATACTGTTGTTGCTGGTGGTGGCAGTGGGGGTGACGTTGAGGATTGTACTCGGAAGTGAACAGAGGTGGTTGTGGAGGGTAGTTGAAGAGGAGAAAGAGGAGGTCCAGTAAAAGTCGAGGAAGATGTGTTTGAGAATGGTTTCAGCGAGGTGTGGCCCTGTTGGTGGTAGATCGGTGGTTTGTACATGGAGCCAGGCTTCTATGGACGTGTAAGGTAAGGTTTGAAAAAATTGGGGTGACAACAAAAATTAGAAACAAGTGAGCAGAAATGGTTCCATGAATCAAGATTTGTCATGATCAGACTAATAATGTTTTTACAACGTAAAAAACAAGGGTGCCGCTGGGTTTGGAAACGTACTGTTGCAAGGAGTTGGAGAGACTTCTGAGTCAATCCGTGAGATGCCATACAAGTCCCACCTCGGCGTAGGATAGTGCTATACATCCAGACATTGACAACAACAAGAAAAAAGAAAATAAGCAAAACAATGCAGCCAAATACTTCAGGGTTGGCATAAACCAAACCTCACTTCTTTCTTCCTCCTCTTTGTATTTCATCGTCTCGTTCTCCCACCGCCTCCTTTATTTCTCACCTTCTGCTGTGCCCGAAATTCGATGTCCCACTCAATCGACTTCCCCCTTCGATCATGCAACTCAGACACTCAACAACTCACCTTAGCAAGGTCGAGGGTAGAAAGGAAAGGCTGCCCCTGAACCACGGACGGCGTGACATTTATGCCGTTAATGAAATGATTGTGCTCGACGTAGGTTCGACCATCCTTGGCTCGACAAGGGATGCGTGATTCGATCGACCCGAGAGCAAGCCTTGCAAGATTGGGAGGCGGTGTAATGGTGGTGGCAGTGGCGGTGAGGTGCTCTACGACTTGTCGACAGCGGATCCGTAGTTCAAAAGCGAGTTCTAAGATTATGTGAAGGAGGAATCAAAATTTCTTGGGTGTTAGGGAGGGAGATCGATGGAGCCCCTGCAAATGAGATCATAAAGGACAATAGTGCAAAGCCTTTTGTGTTACCTTTCGTCAGAGGAGTGTTCTCATCCTTCTGCTGAATCTCGCTTGCGACGATAGGCTGATCCACAAGTGCCACTGCCACTTGATTATCGTTTAGAGTAGCAGAATTAGTAGCAGCCTGGGTGACGTGGGCTGGACAGTGACACTTCCTCTTAGCGAGCCAACTCGAGCGAATCACTACGTCGAATGGGAGGAGACCGCACTCGACCCCCGCCCTTTCTTCCATCGTGTCTGTTGTTGCGAGAGGCAGAGAGGGTTTACTTGTTAATGTTTCGCCTTGGTCTCTTTTTGCTTGGAAAAGGTTCTTTTTTTTTTTTTTTTTTTTTAGTATTTGCCACCAATTTTGATTTTTTTTGTTGACAGAAAAAGGCGAGGAGTTGGGAAAATCAAACGACAACACAGTATGTTTCCTTCACCCTGGATGTAGCAGGTCAGTACCTCAGTTTGCTTGGATCGACTGTGTCTGTGATATTCTTTTAGTTGTTAATGTTGTCGAAGAGCCCTGCTTCCTTGCCTGCGTTGCTTCATATGATGTAGTAGTGGCAAGGGTAAAGAAAAAAAAAAGTAAACCACAAGGGATGGAACAAAATAGCCGCTCGAAAGGGCAGTCAGATCAAGACACCCCTTAAAAGTGATTTTCATATTGTCTCTAATCCTTTCGCTCCCATTTCGCTCTCTCTTACCCTTATTCCTTTCCCTCCCTTCCTTTCCCTTCCTTCCCTTCCCTTCCTTTCCCTCCCATCCCATCCCCCTTTTCCTTCTTTTTCTGCCTTCTCGTTTGGCCTTCTTACACTCTCTACTTCCTCGATAGAAAAGACTCTCATCCCCGTTGTACTATATCTCTCCTACGTTTCTTTCTATCCGTCATCGTATCCCCATTTTCTTGCCAGCGCTTTTGTCTTTCTTTCTCTCTCTTATTCAATCCCTTTCACGAAAACGACTTTCCCTTGCCTCTTTTCACTAGTCTCGTTCACGTCAACGCTACTCCTCTTTACTCTCTCTCCCACTCTCGACTTTCGCCCTTAAAGACTTTACCAACAGTCGAATCGCAACTCACCCTCGCCAAGGCTCACTTCCCTGTCTCCGTTTTCACACCTGCTTCACCCACGACACTAAAAGTACCACCACTACCACCACAACCACAACAACAACAACAATAGCAACAACCAGACAGCCTCTGCCTTTGCCTCTGCCTCAGCCCAAGGTCGTCGCCATATGGGTCGCCCTACCAGCCGCGACTTTGAGGGCGAGCTTGTTCTCAAGTTCAAGGCCCTGTTTGACAAAATCGTCGACGGTGTCAACAAGGAGAACGTAAGGAGATCGATCCTTTCATTTGCCTCGGTTCATGGGCGACACACGTTATCCCTTTCGTTGATTATTTCTGTTTGTTGCTGTTTTCCCTCCCTTTCGTCGACTTCCCGCTGCGCCAAGTGTCGTTGTTCCCTCCCTCTTTCTTCCCCTCTTTCCCAATGATGGGATGGGATGGGAAGGCAGACGTAAGGGAGGGACTGTGCAAAAAAGAAAAATATTACCACAAACACACTTATAACACACAGACACAAACAACAAGCTTGAACACGAACACAAACACAGACACAGACAAAAAAAAGGCACATATAAAGGCTAACCCAAACAAAATTTCATATGAAACTTATTATTAGCCTTCATACCCATTCGATTTTGAGCGGTTCGTCGACAGCTTCAATACGGACGACTACATCACCAAGCAGGTCTTTGAATATCTGGTCAAGGAGGCTGCACGCAACTACAGACGATCCAACCCTTACGACAGGATCCCGCCTTTCCCTCGACCACCAACCATTCATCACACCGCACCGTCTATCGCACCAGGAGCAGGAGGCGCAGGAGGCGCATCCTCGCCTTACACGTCCCTCTCTTCGTCTCTCTCTTCCTTGGCCTTTGACAATCCACAACAGCACCATGAGCGAATCCACAGTGAGGGTTCGCAGAGCGAGGGCGAGCAAACAGGTGTTTCAAGTTCAGGAGGAGTCGGGACAAGCACAGCTGTTGGTTCTTCAATCACGACTGCGGTGCGAGGAGGATTACAGCGATCATTGATTCCGAATTCAACAGCCGCATCCGGAAGTACGTCACGCACGGGCAGATTCCACAGATCTTGGGATCAAGGAACCACAGGACCCGACTTGGAGATTCTGACACAGATGTTCAACCGGTCAAGAGAACGGCGCTCAAGAGAACGGACAGTGACCTTGGGATCAAGACAGAGCCCTTTGCTGGAAAACGACAACACGGATGACTCGGATACCTCCGATGACTCGATCTACGAGAGCCTTACCCATACACGGTCGATTATGGGGACCATGCACGACTTGGACCCTTCACCAACTCACAGTCCGGGAAGAAATACTTCGCAATCAACAGCTAGTCGACCGAGCAATTCTGTCTCGTTTGCACAGCTATACCCTCCACTCTCGGCCTCACCATCATCACCAACCACTTTTGCGTCGCCACCTTCATCCCACTCACCCTTCCCGCCGCCGTCCTTCTGGGATTCGTCGACAGCAGTTAGAGCCGACCGGCTTCAGCGGATGTCTCGGTATGTTTTCGATGACTCGGGTACGGCCCGACTCCGACAACCGGGATACATCAGTTCTTTTCGGCATAACTGGAGACAGCACAACCGTCGTCTTGAACGGTATCGAGCATCAGCATCCCTTCTCGACACCTTGTCTGGGGCAGGAGGAGGAGGGCAATTTTCGTCTTCGTCTGCCTTACCAGCACAACCTTCGATTGCGATCCCATCTTTGAGCCGTAGGGCTGACCAGTCAACCACTACGACCTCAGCCACTGGAACTCTTTCTGCGGTGAGAAGTGGACGAAGGTTGTCGGATCCTCTGATTACCAGCCGTTCTGAGTCAACATCTCTTTTCTCGGGACGTGAGACTGTACGGGGTGCACGGGAATTTGTCGCTCAACCAGAAGACGATAGGTATACCAGTTTCGCCGAGGCATCTCGCAGAGGAAGAGCCGCTCTGCGAGGGGCCGCCCTTTCTTTGGAGGCAACGATGGATGATATCCGGGTAGTCCGGAATCGTCGATACGGGCCAGAGGGATCTACAAACGCAACATCTTCTTCCAGCTCCAGCAGTAGCGGTACTGCGCGTCCTCACTCCTCAGATTCTGCACCCTCGACAGCCCTTGTGGCACCGGTGTCTTCGACCTCGACCCCGACTGTAGGGCATGCTGCGCCTCTGGATGACAATTGTGAACCGGAAGAGACAGCATCGGCGTCATCATCAGCAATAGGAGGAAGACCTTCAGAGGAGTCGGTGGTGGCTAGTCTTTCGATGACGGCAACGAGGGAGTCGACAGGTCGTCGCGCATCGATGACACCCACACGCCCAGACTCACCGTATCCTACTGTTGATAACATCAGAGCGGACTCGCCTTATCCAGAAGTGTCTGATAATAGCAACAACAATAGAGCTAGCTCGCCTTATCCTGAGGGTGAAGTCTAATAACTCTTTTGTCTTACGGCTTGGATACGGTAGATTATATGTGTTGCAAAAAATGAAAAAATAAAAGCGGCACCAAGCCTTTTTGAGGAGTTTATTGGTCATTCATCGTACGTTACATCTGCATTGTGAGAACCTTATGTATCGATTGAACTACCCAGAGGCTAAAAGTGATCCACCTGGACGGCCGTGCACGAACAAAAGAACGAATTTTGAGTTGAAGAATAAAAAACAGCGGCGATCACAAACAACTATATTTTTTTTTCTTTAGCCCTAACAATGCATTCAATGTTTTTTCTTGGCTACAACACGGATCCTGAAGAGTAACATGATCGACGACATTGCTACTTTCATTGGACAACATTGCCCGCAGCTTCGACGATTCTGACAAGATACGGTGGAGTGTGAGCTTGACTAAATAGGGGCTCATCTTCCATAACCGACAAGTCACCAAGAATCCGGGGGAGGGGGTGGTGGGGTTACTGGTATGATGGAGGTAGAGGTGACGGGACGGTAGTAAGAACATGATCTGTCACCTAGTCTTGAGAAAACGTTCCAGTTAGGTCGGCTTGGTCAACGGTGGCAAAGGAAACTTTCGTGGAGACGAGATAGTCTGGGCCGAGTCCCAGGTGGAAGGCACGACGACACTTTTTGAAGACAGACCGTCCCTGCCAAGCGGAGGTGGAAAGACTTGACGACTGATATGGTTCCGCCAAGAATATGCAAAGAGTCTTGTGTGACCAATATGTTGGCGCGCTGTGAGATGTACTTGGCGGTGCTCTCTTAGTATAGAAGGAGCTCGATCCAGAGGTGAAGCCAATGGCTGGTTCGAGCCAGACAAGAGGTGTCAGCTTTTATCAAGATGTCAGCCAAGGTCTCCACGAGCTCTAGGGTGTGGAAGAAGCGATGGGTTGCTGTCGACATGATGGTAGTGAATGTGACGTGAAGGGAGTGAGAGGAGCTGTTCTCGACAAAAAAAGATGGCCACCACTTTTTATTTCGCCCATGCGCATGCGCGGACATCGAAAATTTGAATTTTGTGATTTTTGTGATCACAAAAAGTCAAACGTGTCTGACCGTACCTTTCAAGTCCATGACAATCCTTGACACATACAAAGTAGTTCAAAGAGTCTAAGTGATCCTGTTTATTGTAAAGATATAGTCGGTATCCTGGGTACATATTTATGGCTGAGCTCCCGATCCTTCAGGTTCCTGGTTGACCGGCCGAGGCACCGACGACTTGACTATTGGATTGGCATTAGAAGAAAAAAAAAGTATGTCAGTAACTACGCACATTCTGTTCTTTTGATCCATTTGTCGTCAACGACTAGAAGCAGTAACACGTTGAAAAGGTAATCCATCCGAGTTACCTTTTGGCATGCGCTCGTACTCATTCAGAACTCGCTTCTTTGGTTTCTTGGGTGCACGGTGGTTGTGATGATGGTGCTGGTGGTTAGGATCAGAATGGTCGTGTCCACATGATCCTTCGTCCTTGTTGTTCCCCTTGCCCTTGCCTGGTTTTGAGACGGGACCACCATCCGATTCGGATCCTGAAGAGTCTGAATCTGATTCCGAAGACGACTCGTCCGACGACTCGTCAAACTCCTTTTGCCTCTTAAAGATACAGCAGACTATTTGAAAAGCGATGGAGTGTGTTCCGTTAGTTCAAGATTGCACCATATGATGCAACAATTGACAGAGCAATACGGCGAAGCCGTCCTAGGCATTGTCCATGTTGTCCACCTGGTGATAGTCTGATAGGAAGGATGCTTACTTTTGGACTTTTTCTTGTTGAGGTGCTCGTTGTCAATCACATCATCGTCCCATTGAACCCTCCGCTCGGTGCTGGGCTCACCCGTAAGAGACAACACTCCATGTGCATGATCATCCTCGTCGGCGCTTCCTTCCTCTTCAGCCTCAGTAGCATTGATAGTAATGGTCCTGGATCCATGAGAAACAGTCTGACCACCGGCGCCTCGAGTGCGAAGAAGAGAACCGATACCGTTGCCATGCGTTCCGTCAGCACCAGGTCCTCCTGCAGTGCCAAAGACGCTGGTGACTGGTGGTCCTGGTGGTCCGTAGATGTCGTTTGTTGGGTCGTGTGATGGAGCCATCTCTGTTTTGCAGGTTGTTTGTTGTTAGGTGAGTTGTTCTTGGTGCTTGTTGACGGTGAATGTAAAGTGCTTGACGGACTGGGTGGATGTGCTGGGGTGAATGAGGGAATGAAAAATGACAAAGAGAGGGTTGGTTGGGAGGCAGAAAAAAAACTGTTTCATGCTAAGCACCAGAAGAAAAAAAATGACGCAGTCACGAAAGTAACCGAAGTGGACAAAGTTGGTCATCAAGTTGCCAGCATGTTCCTTTCTTGTTCTTCTTTTCACACCAACTGACAACACTTTAACTTGTTAATACTCTCTCGGCGTTGCATTCAAGAAGCACAGCAACTACAAAGGATACAGTCAGTTCAATTACTTAGGAAAAAACCCACCAAACAACAAGAGGAAACAGACAAAGACCCATCATCTTTTACACTTTATACCCAGGAACACCCTTGACTTCATCAGACACAGGAGGGCACCATGATCTTTTCCATCTACATCATCAACAAGGCCGGAGGTCTCGTCTATAACAAGGACTACTCTGAAGGTCTCTCAAAACTCACATCCAACGAATACCTTGTCCTCGCAGGAACCTTTCACGGGTGAGTGAATAGGCGCACTTACGCGTGACTATGTTTGGACAGCGCACCCTTTTACAAGAACGATTGACAGCGATGGAGGTCTGACCATTATCACCATTCTGCATGTCTATATCTCTACACTTGATAGTGTTCATGCCATCACATCGAAGATCTCGCCCGTGCCTGGCTCTAGTGGAATTGAAATGCTTGAGACCGATACTTTCAGGATACATTGCTTCCAGACCCTCACAGGTACCTAAACGACTTCATTAGGCTATTGTAATTGCTCCTTTGATCTCAAAGCTGTAATGTATGCGCTTCTTCTAACAATCCAATATGAAATTGCGCAAACAAACATAGGCACAAAGTTTTTGCTGGTGGCCGACCCGCAACAGCCCTCAATTGATTTGATCATGAAAAAAATCTATGAGACATACTCAGACTACACGGTCAAGAACCCCTTCCAGAACCCCGAAATGCCTATCCGCTCAGAACAGTTTGATGTTCACCTGTTGAAGCTGGTCAAGTCGTTCAATGGACTCGTCGTCAACAATAGCAACCCTTACAACGTCGGCAGCAATGCCGGCACTAATGTCTCCCTTCAGAGTCAATCTAATGTCTCGTCCCTGCCACCTACGTTACCTAACATTGCCTCCTCCGGACAAGGTCTTGGCTTTTAGTTCTATCATTCGTTTGAGATTGATTCATGGCTGGCGAAGCAATTCCTTTCAAAATAAATGCTCAATTTGAAAAAAAAGGTGACGTCACGCGGGATTGGGACACGATCCTTAAGCCACCTATGTCGAACTACCGCTGTGGCCAATTTTGGACAGACAATGACTGATCAAGCCAATCGACCGCACAATCGTTTTCAGTTTTTCAAACTTATCCCACTCCCCGCCCTCACACACAACAAAACGCCGTCAAGATGAAGTTGGTTCGGTATGACAACAAGCATTGACATACAAGAACTCTCGCTACATGGGAATACTCCGGCTCACTCGACTTGCTGCATCCAGAATCGCCATCAATAGACACTCACGCCTCAACAACAGGCGATGAATAAACAACAGCAACGAAGACGGACATTTGCGCTTTAGGATAGCGATGTCCATACGACAAACACATCACACACCCCTGAAGAACTAATCGCCAGCTACGGCAGAGTTATAATTCGGTTCTGGGACCAGAGCTTTCATACAACAGGATCATGGCGGTCCACGTAACCATGAATTCAGATCAGCACCATTAACGCCTTGTGTCTACGCCTCCCGCTTTCGCTTTGTATATATCAACAATAGTTTTCTCATGAAGCTCAACACCGAGACTGTCACAGTCGAGCTTAAGAACGGTACCATTGTTCACGGCACAGTTACAGGTACGCACAGGAGGTTTATTTTTCAGCAGGATTATCCAGACTTTGAGCTTGTTTTGACGCGCCACCAAAGATACTAACCATACGAAACGGTGCCATGTTTCTGCAACTAGGTGTTGATATGAGCATGAACACACATTTGAGGGCTGTCAAGATGACGGTCAAGAACAAGGATCCCGTCAGTCTAGAGTCGTTGAGCATCCGTGGCAACAACATCAGATACTTTATCCTCCCCGAAAATCTGCCACTGGATACCCTTTTGATCGACGATTCACCCAAGAGCAAATCCAAAAAGAAGGCCGGTATGTACTTCCTCCTGTTCCACTGTCGTTGCGCTTTCTTGGCATTAATGGGTACTTGATGTGATCTCAGAGGCATGTTTCATTAGTGCTTTGAACTAACGTGTCGCATCCACTTTTTGTGTGTTATGCGATATAGGATCTTCGGGACCAGTTTCAGTGAGGGGACGCGGTCGTGGTCGTGGTGGCGCAAGAGGCGGTCGTGGTCGTGGCCGCGGAGGCCGCTCCTAAAGGACAGTTGACGGTGGATCAGAAAGGATTGCGACAACTGAACTACACGGAGACAGAGGAGGCGATATGGCGAATACTAGCTAGGTTTTCTGGACTTTCATTAAAAGCAAACACGATAAACAACAACAAAGGCGCCAATACGCAGGAGCGTGTCTGGAAGCTGTCAGTGTTAGGTTTTTGATGGTGATCGCGAAGGGTCCATTGACAGGAATACGAGTTCCTTGACAGGTTGGCTACAACTGCAGTTTCATGCTTTCAGTCATGAAGAGTGGATCGTGTGACTGCTTAAAGCATTTTTCTCTTTTTTTTTATGGGTTTAGAGCTTGCAAAGATGCAACCTTCAACCAACACAACGACAACAAGAACCGCCATGTCAGAAAGTTCAGTCCGGCTTACAGATCTGTCCGACCAGATCCTTCTGAGGATATTCTCATTCATCGCCACCTCTACCGAACAAGATTCCATTGGCGATGTCGCATCTTCAGGACAAGATCCTTCGACTCAGGACCACCCACCCTCCACTTCTGAAACCTCAACAACAGAACCCCATAAACTACCCAAAAAGAAGAGCGCTCAGAAAAAGAAGCATCGTGTCGCAGGGTTGGGCGCAAGGACGCTATGTCGGCTTTGTTGCTGCAGTCAACGGCTCAACCACCTGGCTTCGGCAGATCAGCTCTGGCAAGGAATGACGTTAGCGCGGTTTCCTGATCGACATTGGCCGACGACTGATCAAAAGAACCTCGATATGATCCGTGTGCGGAGGGAGCACCAGTTGAAGCTTTTGGCACCTTCGACAGGACCATCGACGCAGCAAGGATCTTTAGCGCAGGAGGAAGAAACGAACGACACGATGGACCAGCCACAGGAGCAGGAGAGTGGTGAGCGTGACGAGGAGGGTCAAAACAAGAAGCAGAAAAGGACAAAGTTTTACTCGCGATTTGAACAACGAGCCCATCGTCGCAAGTTTGCATCACTTGACCCAGAACTCCGATACACACCCCTTGCATGGACAAACACTTTCTGGACATGGAAGCGTACTTTTTTTGGGAACTGCCGCTTTGTCGAGTCCAAGGACGTCAGCACGCCAAATCGCATTGGTAGGTGATGTTGGACTTTTGGCTGCCATTGCTTTGGGACATTTTTACATGCTTTGGCACTAACCCTGTATTACCCTCTCTCCCATTACCGTTTAATACTGTAGACCATTCTGTGCACAGGAACAACCAAGATGAGGCGCGCGAAGAATGTAGGCGTTGCTGGCGACCAGTTCGGTCATGTATCTGCTCGGCACTGACGGCTCGACTCTACTGCAACTGCCGAGTTAGGATCATGATTCTTCAGCACCCAAGGTGTCAAGTGAGCATTGGAACGATTAGGATCCTAAAGACGACATTCAAGTACTGTCAGATTGTTATTGGCAAAGACTTTAAGGCCGGGCGATCCCTTGGTAAGGCGCCTTGTTGCGTTGTCTACTCTCATTATAGTAATATTGATGATTGAAGCTACCTCTGACAGCGATGCTGACGTAACCTTATTGCTGTTTTAGAACTGGACCAGGCGCTGGATGATCCCAACTGCACGCCTTTGCTGCTGTACCCAAGTCATGCGGCTGTCGACATTCAAACGATGGTATCAGCCGGTCCTTCGATATCGACACCTGCTACGCGATACTTTTGTCAGGACTGCACCCACCCTCACGACCTAACAGCAGTGGAGCCAGGAACAAGTGCAGAAACGGATATGCAGCAGCAGGACCAAAGCAACAGCAACAACGAGACGCCATCGCCATATCCCTATAAGTTGATCATCGCTCTGGACGGTAGTTGGTCGCATGCTAAGATCATGTACCGCTGCAACCCACGGCTTCAACAATTGACCCAGATCAAGTTCCCGAACCCGCCACAGTCAATCTACCACGAACTCAAGCCTGAACCCAAGGTCACCTATACTTCGACTGCTGAGGCTGTCAGTCAGGCAGTTGCCCTCCTTGGCTGGCCTACGGATTCAGCGAGCGCGTTCATGACGACGACTTTGACGGATGCACAGTTGCTGCATGAAGATATTATTCGCCCTCTCAGGAAGATGATTGAGATTCAGGATACCATTCAGGACCAGCAAAAGGATCAGCAACAACTCGAAAGCAACGCGTCTTAATGAACGATGAAGATCAGCAAGGATAACCCTCAAGGTTATTTCAGCCTTTGCCGCCGAGGCAGGAAACACGTGCATGGACTCCTCAGGAAGGAGACCTATTTCAGGCGAAGGTGTTAATGCCACAGGATCTCTTTGATCCTATATCCCAATTAAGGAACCAATCCAAATATAAATCACAATATCTACGCTGTTATTTTTGCACATGGTCGACGTTACGCCCAAACGACGTTCAATTGCCTTCTCTTTCCAAAATAAAATTTCGGCCGTCAAAGAGATTACATTCTCTGCATCGTTTTTTTCCTCTCATTCTTCCATTCAAGAAAACACAAGACCCCATTGCAACACTTTCACAGCCAGCAATGTCATCCGCCATTCGCTTCTTCGACATACCAGAACTGACACATATGGTCGCAGCACATCTCGACAATCGGGACACGCTGATGCTTTCACGGACCATTCGTCGGCTCCACCAACTGTGCGAGCCTTTGCTTTACACGGACCTTTGCCTCGACTATGATTCCCGAGAGGTCAATCTTTTCGACTCTTACGAAGCCGCAATCGCCCTTGCAAGGAACATCCAGCATGTCAGGCACTTGAAGATCTCGGTCATCGATATTGCCATGCTTTTCAACTGTCTGCTCGTCTCTCTGGACGCCACCAAGGATTCGACTTCCGATGACCCACAGGACGCTCGACCCAATTGGCTCCCATCTCCAGATCCCACCTTACCTTGCGTTGTGCCAATACCGCTGATGACGAACCTTGAACGACTCGACGCTCATCTGGGCAATAAATCGTACTATATCGATTCATGTCCGTACTACCTCGACAGCTGCGAAGATCCTCAGTCCACCCTCCTCCAACTCAGCTGGATCATCAGTCTCAACCCACGTCTGACAGACCTGAAGGTTGTGCGACCCATCATTTCCAACGCCAATGATTTGAGTGCCTTGTCTACCTCACTTTCGGGACTGTTGCGCTTGGAGACTTTGGTATTGGATGGCGTTGTTTCTCGCGAGGAAGTTTGGGGTCGGATTGGACGGACAATCTTTGACAACTGCAGCAGCTCAAGCACTCGGACTCTTTCTTGCAGCATGGATCAATACTCGGCTACCAGTCGTTTAGTCCAAGAGCACGAGTGGAGCGATATTGAGCAACAACAGGAACAGGACGATCTGCAGGCGGCGGCGACGCCAATACCACTTGTCCAAGAAGCATTACAGGACCTCACAATGTGGTCTATCGGTGAAGTCACATCCGACAAAGAACTCATCTCCACACTCCAGTGCTGCCCCAACATTGAGCGCCTTTCTTTGAGAGGAATACAAGGACAGATCAGTGGTTCTGCTATTGGTCGAGCGCTTGGGGTTCATTGTCCCAAGCTACGAAAGTTGGCGTTCTCGGATTTCAACTTTTACGGCAACACGAACACACCGGTCCAGATTATGACGGCTGTTCCACAACAACGGATCGAAGAGTTCAAGTGGTCCAATTCCTTTGAACGTCTGAGTGGGCTCACGACAAACCAGATGTTTCGTCAGCACTCAGAGGTCCTCAGGAAGTTGGTCTTTGAGAGCTGTTTCCATGTGGCAAGTGATGCCATACGAACGATTCTGACGATGTGCCCTGTCCTCGAGCATTTCCAGATGCAGATCAATTCCTTTGATCATGTCCTTGGCGGATTCATCGAGTTGTCAGATGCTACTGCGAGTCCTTGGGTGTGTACGAAACTGAAAGTCCTTGATCTTGCTGTTGCTATTCCTGACATGCCGGATTTGGAAACTGGTCAAGACCCTTATTACATGAGGACACCGTCTGTTGATCTGTCAGTTGCCGAGCAGGAATCACTAGCCATGTATGATCAATTGTATCGACACATTGGATCCTTGACGAGTTTGACCCACTTGGCGTTGCGAGCGGTATTGGTGGACAGGGACCATCATCTGGGTGTGCACTACCAGGATGGAAATAGGTCGTTCCCAGCGATGCTGAGCCTCAAAAACGAGCAAACCGGTAGGCCTGGATATCTGGACCTGTTGCGAGGGTTGACACAACTGCAAGAGTTGCGCGGATCTGTGAATACGAGCGACAAGGAAACGAAGGTAACGGCGGGATGGGAAGAAGTCAGATGGATGGTGCAGCATTGGCCTGCCCTCAAGGTTGCGGCGTTCGGTGGTAGTTATGACAGATTGTCAGAGCCATTCAGGTGGCTCCAGAGGGAACTTGATTTGGAGTTGGACACTAAGCTCGTTTTTCGATGGTAGAGCGAGCGTCTGACTTGTTTTGTTGATGAGACGTGTATCCAGCTCGCTGCTATTGTCATTAATTTTTTCCGCGCATTGACGTTTGACAACGGGAACTCGAAAATAAATCATGAAATTTCAAAATGATTTTAATGCACATGGACCTTAAGCCGAGTCATGTTGATCGGTGCATGGCTCGTTTTATTTTTTCGCGTTAGGTCTCCGTTTGAAAAAACAAAGGGCACGCTACCATTCAAAATACGGCCATCAATCTATAACAAAACCAAGCTCTCTCTGGGCCACACAAACGGCTCTCGCAACTCGCCCTGGTCCTTCGCGAACGCCGCCACCCTCAGCTCAGGCCAATGTCGGGACATCCACCTCGCTTCCTCCCACCCCATCGTTACCTCCGTCTCCTCGTCGTTCGTATTCACCGACCTGCGGAGCTCTTCAAGTTGTGTCAATCCTCGTAACAGATCCAAGAATCCTGGTCTACCCGTCTGCTCGTCCTGAAGATTTAGCATCACAGGGAAAGGCATCTTTTCATCATGGCACCATGAAGGCCGTGCGGAAGCGCCAACAAAAACCGCTCGCACTGCTAAATGGGTCACACTTGTCAAACACCCAATCTGCCGATACAATTTCTCAAACTTGCCCAGTCGCCCCATCTCTGCATCGCTCAACTCCACAATCGGCTCTCGTTTGTAGTAAGCTACTTGACCGGGCTCGAGAAAGGACAACTCAGGAACAGTGATAGTTAGGTTAAGGACTTTCAGCTTGGTGCAGATCCACGGATCGGCAATGGCATCTGGCAATTTGATAAATCCATTAACGATGCGTTCATGCATACAAATCTGCATCTTGGAGTGCTCAAGCGCTGGACATTCTGTGAGGATCACCTTGATCGTCCCACTATACACATAGGTACACCGCTCAAGGACAATCTTTTGAAGAACTTCCGAATGGGGCTGGAACAGCCGTTGTGCCCTGGCCAGAGTCAAAGCTTGAGGACGCAGTCAACTTGAACTCTTTAAGCCGCTGAGCCGGTAGAGACGTCATCACCCAGAATGGTATCAGATGGCGGTTGTTGCAGCGGTAGTTCCACTCTATGAATGACAGACTGGATAAACTTGGACAATGGTTTACAATATACTGATTAATCGTGAAATGGTCGGATTGGTCCTGAGTACCGGGTAGGGATAGTCATTTGAGGTTGGGGCAGCGCTTCAAGATGACGACGAGGCCCTCTTCGGAGGCGTTGTTGCCGACGGGCCACATCGCCAGATCCTGCAGCCCTTCTCGAATAACTGGAGATTCCTGCTCTAAATCTTTGAGTTCTTGCTTGGCGTCGCTCCAATCCTCAGCATCTCTACTAGAATGTTTTATATAAAATGGGCAATTCATCTTGATGTGAAGAACTGGGAGGGACGATCTACAGCTTGTGATAAGAGTTCGTCTGATGCACGCCCACTCGTCTTTACCGGCGACAACCTCATCCAGATTTAGCGTCTCCAAGCACGGCAAGACAAACAGGGATTCTGCCAGGATTCGAAGGTCATTGACACTGGAGATCGGAATTCACTCAGCCTTGAAGTACGTCAGACGCGGACTGAGATCGAGGAGCCGGCAGTATTGGAGGAGGATGGTCTTGGGATTGTTGCTGGTTTCAAGATAGTAGAAGCATGTGGAGATGTATGATTCGAGTACTAGTGCTACCTCGAGTCGTTCCAGGTTGGTCATTGGTGGCACTGGTATGACATGTGAGGAGGAGGCGGTGGAGCGAAGAGACGGAGGCAAGTCAGGTCGAAGATTCTGCTTCTCGTCGGTGACCGAATCCAAATGGGCGAGCATGCAGTTGGTGAGTAGAGCGTGGTTGATAACGGAGACCCTCAAGTTCCTGACAAAGTGAGTATTCCGGGCCAGTGCGATTGTAGTATAGATAGAGTCGAAAAGATTGACACGGTGGGGGTTGTGATCAAGGCGCACATCCATGTATAATAACGGCTCACAAAGTTCTAAAAGGCGATGGTTGGTCTGTGCAAGTGCTGAGGTGTCGTGTTTGTTGAGGAGCGCTGTAACCAAGTTAGTCAGCTCTGCGATGTTGAAGAATCGAACCTCGGCAGACGACATTCGTGATGCTGATAGTGATGGGGAAGACTTTTTGGTTTTTGCGAATGAATGAACAAACATTATCTCATGTGGCACTGAACATGCTTATTTTATTTCACTCCTTTCTTTTTTGTCGGTGGCACAGGAAAGGAATGCGAATCGACTACGTATGTATCCTTGGCACCATAGGCATGCATGCCATTTCTTATTATTATTATTTTTTGCCAAGCTCACTGCCATAACCTTTCCATGGAATCGAACGACAGCCTTGCTCTGCGTTGCTCCTACTACTGACCAAATGTGACGTGTTACAAATAGGGTTTTGTTCTTGATTCGGTTTTTGATCGGTCAAAAACCCTTTTATTGCTGTTGACTTGACGCGCCCGTACCTGATTTTAGTTTCTACTGACAGGATCAGCAGAACAATACAAAAATCTGAACATGACGCACAAACAAACCGCATAAGCCAAACCTTTTTGGCATGTTTGTCATTACTCCTTTTTTTTTTTTTTTTTTTTTTTTTTTCAACTGCGTACCAACGAACTGGTGGGAATAATGATGAACTACAACATGTCCCAACGACACCCCAACAACCAGCCAAGAGCCGTATACAAGCACGACTCTTATCCATTTTTATCCACCACCACCTTACACTCCCAAGGCTTCTTTCAAACCTCTTACACTATCCATCCAATATCCTCCATCACTCCACCTTCGCCGATAATCGGCGGGAGTGATGTTATCTGATCTCCATCCTATCCCACCACTTCATTAACCCGTCGCGTCTCTTATGCTATTCCACGCATCTCATCCTCTCAAGCCGGTTATGTGTGACCAAAGTCCAGATCGCCTGGTCTCAAAAGTGTCCCCTCCATTCTGGGACCTGACAGTGTAAGATCCCTTATCCATCATTCTTATCGTTTTTGGTTATCCGCGGTCGAGTCGAACTCCCGCTTCCGCCGCCTCTTCCACCTGCCCCTTCAAGTCTGTCCGCAAATTTATTGTCCGCAGAAGGTCAGTGTCCGGAAGGAAACAGCGACAAGGTACATGTCGTTCTGTTATCCGAAGGATTCGTGGATGTTCACCTGACCCATTCACGAGCATGAGTATGGCTTCCATTGATATCAAAGAGGCGGAATCGTAGTAGTTCTCCGGTGTAGAGGAAAATGAGGGGCTAGGAAGGGATGATGAGTGAGGTAATTGTGCATGCTATCCAATTACAAGAAAAAAAATATAATATTCATGATCGTCCTCCTCGTGGAGCGCCCAGCAGATCAGTCGCCCTTTCTATTATTATTATTATTATTATTATTATTTTCCCTAGTGTGCACTTTTTTTTTTCAATATTGGTTTTGCATACATATTTATTTTTTTGCGTGTACTTACGAGGATTGATTTGAACGAACGTGTTGCAAGCCTTTTGATGTCAAAGAGAAGTACCTCTCACTTCTCGCACCCTTTTTTTTTTTTGTTTTATTTTCTTGTTTGCTGCTGGTCTCCACTTCACTTCGCTATCTTCGCTCATCCCGCCAATACGAGAAAAAAAAAAGATAGAAACACCCTTCACCAATAGTTAAAGTGCCAGCAGCAGTCTCTTCTTTTTAAATAAATTTATTTTGCGAAAAGAACAAAAAAGAGACACTCCTTACGAAGCACCTCCTTTATCCTTCTCATATGTACAGATAAGAAATAAATACTTTCCTCTCAAACTACACAACAACAAATCAAACGATTAGCAAGCTTTAGTTGTTGAGGGGGGAGGGGCCAGAGGCATAGACCAAAAGGTCATAGGTGAAAGCACCTCCAATGGCGCCCAAGAAGGGGGCAACAATAGGGACCCAGAAGTACCAGCCCTGACGAGAGAAGGCCTCAAGGCCCCAACCGAACAAAGCAGTGAAGAAGCGAGGAGCCAAATCACGAGCAGGGTTCAAGGCGAAACCGGTCTGGTAACCGAACGAGGTTCCAATGGCAGTCAAGGCCAATCCAATAACAAGGGGCTGGGTGTTACCGGCGGGGGTGTTGCCCTTGTCAGAAGTGGACAAGATGACGAGGAGGAGGAGGGCGGTGCCGAGGAACTCAGCGACAAAGGCAGCAGTGGTGGAGACGGCATCGGACTGACGACCAGTGATGAAGATGCCGATGGTGGCCTCGGCGGCAGTATCCTTGATGGCAGAGTAGTTGGTGACGTAAACGACGAGGGCACCAGCGAAAGCTCCGGCGAACTGGGCAATAGAGTAGACGATGAAGTCGGCCCAGGAGAGGCCGCGGAAGATGACCATTGCCAATGAGACGGCGGGGTTCAAGTGAGCTCCCTATTGTACATTCGTAGAAAATGATTGGAGTTATAGGAAGGAGCAGTAGAAGAGGGTACAAAGAAAGAAAAACGTTGGGTCAGTTGTCATGTTAGAAAGAAGGAACAAGGAATAAGGAAAAGAAGCGCGTTGATGTCATATTCGTTCCCCTTTTTCTCCCTCTTTCTCGAACAAACCCCCTGAGAGAATTCATTCAAGAAAAGAATACAACTACGTTGTCCCTTTCTTCGCACCGCACTGTTATGTTGCATCAGATGTGGTTTGTTATCGAGAGTGAAGCGCGAATAACTTCATCTCGTTACGACTGTCTGGTCCCTTAACTATGTCGTATATCCTAGATACAATCCTCGATGGTGTGCTGTTGTCTGTGCTTTCCATCTTGCTTTTCTTTTCCTTCGCTTTTTCGCGTTGTTCTTGTGCGTTTCCTTTGGTTTCGCCTCTTTCCTTCGTTTGACCTGTTGCATGCATGTCGTCGTGTCGTGTCGTCGTCGTGTTGTTATTTTTTGTTGCTTCTCGCATCGTGCATAACAAGGGGGGTGTATTGCATAAAATAAACCCTCATGAAATCTCAAACAGCGTGAGAGTTCGGTAGACAAAAAGCGAGGGGAAGGGGAGTCGAGATGAGAAAAAAAAAAGAAAAAAAAAGGCAAAATGTATCTCTCACTCCTCCAGCTATGTCATCTCATCTCATTTTGTCTCTCCTCCACCCGCGCATGAACAATCAAGTTGGTTTGCTAGTGTCTAGTTCAGTAGTTGTATGTCGCTTTTTTTTTGTCGCTGTAAAGTGATATATCCATGGTATCACGGTGTATGTACAAGCTGTACTCTGTTTCGTCTTGTTTTTTGCTTGTTTGTTCGTCCCTCCTCCACTCCGCACCTCTCACTCTCCGCGCGGAAAGAAAAAATAATAAAAAAAGAATCTGAACACGAACACGAAAAAAGGGTCCGTTTCCTCCCCAACCACACACACCAAACAAAAAAAAAATAAAAAATAAAACTTACAGAGACACCGCCAGCAACGTAGATACCGAAGGTCAGACCAAGACCCCATCCCAAGGACATGGTGAACCACGAGTTGTTATGGGAGAAGACCAACTGGGCAATGGCGCCCGAACCGAAGGCGACCAGGATGGCAGTTCCCAAGAACTCGGCGAATCCCTTTCTGAACTATTTGGTTTGAATGCATTGGTAGAGGAGAGGAGAGGAATGTGGGATGAAACAGGGTAGAAGAATGGATGGAGAGAGAGGGTGAAGAGGAGGGAAGCACGTTAACAAAATTGAACACAAGTGGTGTGAATTGGATTGAACCTTGTCTGTGTCTTGCGTTCCCATTTCTCCGTCCTGATGTCGGTATTTTGGTGTGCATTGATGGTTTGGTGCCTGTTCTTGTCGGATTGAAAGTTGGTGTCTTTTTTGTTCTGCTTGCATGCTTAGGATTCTCGAAATCCTGAACCAACGGAGGACGGGATGGGGGACGTAGACTCAGACTTAGACCCAGGCGCAGACGATAACAAAAATCCTCAAACAAGGATGATGGGTTACCTTGTGGCGGATGCCAGCCCACTTGCTGTGGGCCTCGTAGTGGGCATGGGCAACGCCGCGCTCGACACGCTCGATGAGAGGGTCGGTCTCGTGGGAGTGGTGGTGGGACATTGTTGTTGTTTTGTGGTGGTGAAGGAGAGGGAGAAGGGTGAAGACGAAAAAGAAAAAAAAAAAGGAAAAGGAAAAAAAAAAAAAAAAAAAAAAAAAGAGAGCAGAAAAAAGAGACTCTCGTTCTATTTGTACCTGCGGCGGGCCACCAACAAAGCCAGGGTGGGAGGGAATGAGTGCAGTGAGCAAAAAAAAATCGTTCAAACGTACTTTGGTACCGTATGTGAAGAGGGAGGGAAGGAGTCATGGTAATGGCATGACGATGATACACACTCCTTTCTTCTTGTATCTGACTGGCTGAGCAAAGTAAATTTATTTTTTCCTTAGAAAAACATATTAACGCCCCTGTATGAGCGCATGAGATGGCGGGAGTAAGCTATGGCACTGGCGGTGGCGGAAAGATGAGAGAGAAAGAGGTCCAGACTGGCCTAACCTTCTCTCCCTTCTCGCAATTGAACTCAAGAGAGATAGAAAGTGAGCAATTGAGGTCATCCATCCCCTCCCATTATCACATCACAATCCCAATACCGTCAGCCAGTACAGCCGGGCTTTGTATTATTTTGTCGCACTGAAGAAAAATGAGAGCACCACAAATAAAAAAAAAAAAAAATCGCACATCTCCTCTTCCCATCTGGGAGAAGCGAGAGGGTTTTCTCGCTTTTGCTTTTTGTTGTTGTTTGTTGCATGCTCTCAATCCTATTGCGTTCGGGCTTAGCTTACGCAAACGGCATCTGTCCATCGAACGCAGGGAAAGAGTGAAGGGAACGAGAAAAATAAACGTTCCGCGGGAGATGGAGCTGGTATGTTTGTTTCTTCTCATTCTTTCATTTTCTCGCATGTCTATGAATGTGCGCGTGCGTGCGTGAGGGAGAAGCAGCTTCGTCGTGGATGGTGTACAAAAAGAGTGATAACAGGCGAGAGAAGAAAACGAAAGACGTCAAAAGGGCAAAGAGAGAGATGCATAATAAATACCATAGAGCGACCAAAAAGCAAATACAAAAAGCAAAAGGCAAAATAATAAAAAGGGAAACACGAAACAACACACACCAAGCAATGTATTTCATACAATTGGCACACACCACATTTTCTCTCACTACTCATGCATCGATTACGCCACTGCTCTCACACCATCTTTCTTTCTTTTTTACCTTTTGGTGCAATGGAGTGGCGATGCTGAGGGAGGAGGAGAGGAAGGAGATTTGTTTGTTTATGGCATCAAAGGGAAAAGATGGCTCATTGTCTACTCGTTCATAATTTCTCAGGGCACCATTCCTTCGATCACCTCCTCCCCATTGCCCACAGCACACCACCCATCATAGCAGCATGCAATAAATAAAAAAGTGTATTTTGGGTTTTTCTATGCGTTGAAAAGGAATTGGGTCTACGAACACGCTACTCCTTAGTTACAAAGAGGCAGCACGGTGGGTATAGATAATAATTGAAAGCAAACAAAGAAAGGCGCTTACAGATGCGCCCTAGCATTGACAGCAGAGGAATCAGTCGCACGGTCAATCTTGACAATATCCTTTCTCAGAATCTTGCCCGAGGCAGACTTAGGAATCTCCTTGGTGAAGACAACACCACCCCTCAACTTCTTGTGAGGTGCAACACGGGCTGCCAAAAACTCCATAATCTCCTTCTTCAATTCATCATTCTGAACAACCCCCTCCTGGATGACAACATAAGCACGAGGAATCTCGGTAGCTTGGGAGGCATCATAAGCGGGAATGACAGCTGCGTCAAGGACTTTGGGGTGGGTGACGAGGAGGGCCTCGAGTTCTGCGGCGGGGATTTGGAAACCCTTGTATTTGATGAGTTCCTTGAGACGGTCGACGACGAACCAGTTGCCCTTCTCGTCGACATAGACAATGTCGCCGGTGTGCATCCAGCCGTCTTCGCGGATTGTGATCTTGGTAGCCTCGACGTTGTTGAGGTAGCCCTTCATAACGTTGGGGCCCTTCAGCAACCACTCTCCAGCCTGACCAACACCCAATTCTAAGAAGAATAAAATGAAGAATAAGATTAGTATCACTATCGAACGCGAGGAGGACATAACCCATTACAACTGCCGTCAAAAAAAAAGAGGGTGTAGTACCTTTGCCGGTCTCGGGGTCGACGATCTTGGCCTTCAAGCCGGCAACAAGGGGGCCAACAGACCCATCGGGACCACGAGCATCAGGGCGCAAGCAAGCAACAAGAGGAGAAGCCTCAGTCATTCCAAATCCCTGACGACAGTAAACTCCCAATCTCTCCTCAATCCTCTGGCAAAGATCCTTGGGGAGGGGGGCAGCACCACAGGCCAAATGACGGAGGGAGGTCAAGTCGAAGTCGAGGACCATGGGGTGCTTTGCAAGGGCGAGGGCAACTGGGGGCACGATAAAGGTGTTGGTGACTCTGTACTTTTGGATGTTTTGGAGGAACGAGGGGAGGTCGAACTTGGGCATGATAACCGTCTCCGTTCCCTGTTGGTAGAGAGCATTGAAGAAAAGAAGAAAGTGGGTATGGTAAGCATAAAAGAAATGTGAGCGGAAACATTGCATGCATAGGGTTCAGAACCGAAAATACCGAGAGAAACAACGCAATGAAATAAACATTTGCATGAGAGCACAATTGGCCGTTGGGAAAAAAAAAAAAAAAAAAAAAAAATCTTGTCATAAAACAACAAAAAGAACAAAGAACGTACGGTGATGAGGGATATGTGAAGGCAGTTCATGAGGCCGTAAATATGGTAGAGGGGCAAGAAACCGAGAATGACAAGGTCCTTCTGCTTGATGACCTCGGCGTCGTAGCTCATGATCTGGACCAAGTTCGATGTGATGTTGCGGTGGGTCAGCATCACTCCCTTGCTCTTGCCTATGTTCCATCAGGGTTGAAGAACAATTTGAGGGTGAGAAAGCGAAGCAATGGCAGCGCCAGCGGGAAGAATAGTGAGAAGGTCGGGTAAGTAGCTGTACATCAGCCGGAGTACATTTTCAATAAGCTATGCTCAAAAGCAATCGGATGCAATCGAGACAAAGGTAAAACACACGACATAAAGAAGCAAATGGGCGTTACCGGTGGTGCCAGAAGAGTAGCAGAGGTAGGCAATGTCATCCATATCAATCTTGACGGGAGCAGCAAGACGCTTGGCGAAGATGGACTGGTAGGCCTTGTGGCCGGCTTCGTCCTTGCCGCCAAAGAGGAAGATGTGTTCACGCTTAATACCGCAGATCTTAGCAGCCTCAGTAGCAGTGGGGAGAAGGTCGACGGTGGTAACCATGAAGGAAGCGCCAGAGTCCTTGAGCTGATGAACGACCTCCTCGAGGGTGTAGGAGTGGTTGACAGTTGTCACGACTCCTCCTGCGCACAGTGTTCCCAGAATTGGCACACCAAAGTCGTACTATTGGTTGATTTGCAAGTATGATTTTTTGTTAATTCTTAGTTTGAGAACAGGGTTGAAGCTAGATGCAAGTTGTCGCTCTTGCTTCTTTGAAAGATCAATTGGTCCAAAAAAGGGGGGTTGAGCGGGTACAACCACAGTTGGCTATGGGTTGTTGTTGTTTGTGAGATCAATTGAATCACAAAGAAAGCGTCGCAAGAAACAAAACGGTCCACCTGTAACACAAAGAAAAGGCATTGTGTGTAGTACCTGATTGTAAGAAAAGATGGCGAGGACATCCTTGGGCTGGAAACCATAAAAATCCTGGAGACCGGCAGCGAAATGCTTGGTCTCGAGCTGGAACTGACCAAAGGTCAATGATTTCTCGGTAATGGGGTCGATGAAGACGGTCTTGCCGGGCTGGACGTTGAAGGGGTTTGATTCGAGGTAGTGGTAGATATCGACCACGGGATAGATGGGTTCAGGGTCTGAGGACTGGAAGATCATCTTTTGTTTGTTTGAATGAGGAATGAGTGATGAAGAAAGGAGAAAGGAATGTGAATGAGAAAGAAGGAATGAGCGACAAGAAGAAAAAGAAAAGAAGAAGAAGAAGAAGAAGGAGGGTAGAAGGTCAATCTACCAGCAAGGTATATCGAGAAGAACAAGAAGAACGAAGTGGAGAGCATTGTGCATTCCACTGTCCCCAGGCACCCTATCATGAGACAGATCGATCGGAGTGCAAGTAGGAAGTAGTGTAGCCTATGAGTGGGGACCTAGTGGAGGGGAACTCTCTCAAGGAGAAAAGTTGAGTATGAAAGGAGAAAATAGAGAAATGGGAGGAGAGCATTCAAGAGGCAGACGATCGGCGGAGTGGATGTAAACGGTATTTTGACGGGATAATTGCGATCCGAGTAAATTCCTTCTTTTATTTGGTCATGTACTGGCCTTGTTTCCCATGTTCCCAGGGCAACGTTTCTAGCTAGACACATGGGGCAACTGACATCATGGCTAATTGTTTGATAATAGGATGAGAGAAGAACAGATACTGAGACGGTTAAGGGAGGAGCCGTAATCTCGGACATTACGGGTGCCTATATATTATCCTAGGGTATGTGCGTATGGTCTTCGTCTCTAGGAACTAGATGGGATTAGGACGTGTCCCTAGGATAGACTATACCGATGGTTAGTTTAGATCTACTTGTGTCAGCTGCTCTGAGCAGTCAACAGCGATGAATATAGCCCATGTGCAGATCAACTGCAACCTTATGTGGATCTGGGTGTCCATGAGTCGGTGTCTGTGAATATGGATGTGGTAGTTGTGGATGTGAGTCCTATGTGCAGTGTCTCCTCCCTTCTATGAAATGCATGTGTTGTAGTAGGGTGGGACAGACAAACAATCCCCTTCATCTCCTCAATTCGAGAAGATGCACACACACACACACACACATATATATATATATAGTTACACACAACAGAAAAAGAACTGCATGGAACAAAATCTCCTTGGATATGACAAATCCAAGTCGTCGTCTGCTAGCCATGCGATTCGCTGGGGTGATTGTTCATTTGTTGTATGTGCCTGTGCTCACTCTTCACTCTCACTCTTCACTCTCACTCTTCACTCTCACTCTTCACTCTCACTCTTTTTTTTTCTTCTTTGTCGCTTCTCTCACACCCTTCTCCTCCTCTCTCACTTCCTGTCTATCCGTTTTTCTTGGCCACCAACGAACATTTTGTTCATTCCCTTACTCTCAATACCCACATACACACACTCACGCTCTCATTTCCCTTCCCTTCTTTTTTCTTCACACACCCCTAATCGACTCGCATACCCAACAACAACAACAACAGCAACAAACAAAAAAACAAAAAAAAGACATGGCGTCGACGTTGACAGCAGAACAACACAAACTCAGAGGAAACGAATTCTTCAAAGTCAAGGACCTCGACCAAGCTATCCACGAATACTCAACCGCCATCGTAATGCCACCTTCTCTCTTCGTTTGTTTTGTGAATGAATGCCATTCAACAATAAGCAACCAACAAAAACAATAGAATGACTGACAGGACTTTCCTTTTTTTACGTCGAACACCATGCATAGGTCAAGGACCCAAAGGTCGCTGTTTACTACCAGAACCGAGCCAACTGCTACCTCAAGGTACCACGTCATATTCATGCATACACAACGCTTACATTGACACGGCCACTATTCACGCGGGATAACAACAACCACCATGTCAAGGAAAACACACGGACTTACTAGAACCATCTATAATCTTTTTGTTTTGTACCACCTGATAGTTAGAAAAATACACCAATGTCGTCTCTGACTGTGAGAGGGTCGTGGAACTTGACAAAAAGTCAGGTATGTCTTACAGCTCACACAACATTGCTCTTTTATCGCTCTTGCGGGGCATATATACGTTTACAGCTTTCAACCGAACTAACACTATCACTCTTTTCTTTTCTCATGCACATATGCGCATGATAGTCAAAGGATACTACTTTGTAAGTATCGACGATAACAACTGAACCAAGAGCAATCACAAAGAGTCATCTTGCCCAAAACATATGGAAGATGCGCTAACAGGCTGGAACACCCCATTTGACTTTGATAGATGGGCAAAGCACAGCTGGAACTCGGTCAGCCCTCGGAGGCATACTCCCTTCTAAAGAAGTGTGAGTAAACGAAACAATCACACAAACTGTATCCCATTTATTATCATCAGTCCCTGGACCATACCAAGCGTACTCACTCAATTATTTATCGTATTGATCAAATTAGCGTACGAATTGGCACTGGAGCAACGCTCGGCATTTACAAAGGAGATCGTGGCGATCATCGCAGAGGCCAAGAAGCAGCGTTGGATCGAGCAGGAGCGGAGGAGGATCGCCCAGGTCTCAGATACCTACCGATACCTCTCTGGACTGATCGAGCAGGATATTCAGCGACAAGTCGATGCGCTTGACAAGAACTCGTCTGATTATGAGGATTGTCTGACGGATTTGCGTGCGGAAAAGGCTGAGCGCTTGAAGCAGCTGGAGGCGATGACTCAGCGGGCAGGAATCCCTGATGACAATGTCCGGCCTTACATCGAGCACAACAAGTCCAATACTAACAGCAACAACGGGATCATCTCCCCCGAAGCGTCACCGGAACCCGCTAGAGCTATGGATGTTGACCAAGAACCGTACAAGAAGCCGATCTTGGCACCTCCAGCACCCAGGGAAGTGCCCGACTACCTGCTTGATAAGATCACGTTTGAACTTATGCATGATCCGGTGATCTCGATCAAGTCTGGAATCTCGTACGAGCGGAGTACGTTGTTCGAGCATTTCAGCTACGGACGCATGTTTGACCCTGTTGCTCAGGTGCCTCTTACTGAACGCGATGTCATCCCTAACCGTGCACTCAAGGAGGCCTGTGAAGACTTTTTGTCCAAGAACGGATGGGCTGTCGACTACTGAGAGGGTTCAGTTTTTTTTGTAGACGATTTTTCTTTTCTGCTGTAGACCTTCTCACGCCTCTTCCCTTACCATATACTCATTGCCAAATAATATTGTACAATACAAACCACTATGCTAGGAAATGAGAGGTCGAATTATATGTTTTATTTCTATTTTTTTGCTTGCAAGGAACTTTATGGCGTACGTTCGTTTTTGTTTGTTGACAAGGTTGCGCAATCAAAGGTGTCGATTAATTCTTCACCAAACTTCAAAGTGCTTAGATACCAAGACGATGAATCTCCTCCCACCGCTTCTTCAAATCCTTGACCGGCATATGGTTCTCCACTTCCACACATGGCTCATTCCCATCCTGCAATACCATCTCCCCATTTCCTCCCTCACTCTGGACAAACCCGGCGGAGAGCTGAAGCTTGTGCTTGGAGAGGTACCGCGTCGCTTGAACTAGATCCTTGACATTCGCCTGAGCTACGTTTTCTTCTGTTAGCTGCGCCACGATGGCCGAATGGGAGGCGGTCGATTTCAGGGCCAGGACACGGGCTTCGAGCTCTGTGAGTGGCCCCACGGGTGGAATGCAGGGTGAGATGGAGGATTCGATTATCTCGGGCTGGTGGCTGGTGGTGGTGGCCGTAGTGGTGGCGGGGGTGAGGAGTTTTTCAGTGGGGAGTTTTTCGGTAGAGTCGATGGGGCTCAGGGCTGGAGTTGTCGCTGAGGAAGAGGCTGAGGCGGAGATAGCAGCGTGGGTGTTGGTGAGAATACTGGCGGTGGAGTCGACGCTGCGGATGGTACTTTGGGAGCCGGATCTGACCAGGGCGTTGGTCGTCTTTGCCCAAAACTTTGTCAAATCCGCGACTGTTGGTGCTGCCATCTCCTCTTTTTCTTCATTCTCTCTCTCCTCGTTCTCCCTCTCCTCATCCTCCTTCTCCTCATCCTCCCTCTTCTCATCCTCTCTCTCCTCATCCTCCCTCTTCACATCCTCTCTCTCCTCATCCTCCTCATCCTCTCTCTCCTCATCCGAGGCGTGGTCGCCGCCGCAACTGGAAGACGGCTTTGTGGGGCTCAAGTAATCGGCCAAGGAGCCGTCCGCAGAGAGGTTCTTGAACGAAGAAAGATCCATCTGAGGCAAGGCCGAACGGGGGGAGTTGGCGGCCCTTTCATGTGCAAGGAGCATCTCTTGGAGCGCTTCCTTGGTTTTGGGACGGAAGGTTGCTGTTGAGGAGGCGAGACTGCTCTCCTTGGAGAGGATGCCGTTGTTGTAGGAGGTAAGAGAGAACTCTTCTTCTTCATCCTCTTCAAGGACTGTGGCGAGGTAGCCTTCACAGGCAGGATGGGCGGATACGTATTCGTCATCGTCGTTCTCGTCTTCGTCGTCTGCGATTCTGAAGACCTCTGCCTCGTCTTCTTCTGTGACGCTGGAGACCTCTGCCTTGTCTTCGTCTTCTTTTGCGATGCTGGAGATCCCTGCCTTGTCTTCATCCTTTTCTGCGATGCTGGCGACCCCTGTCTTGTCTTCGTCTTCTTTTGCGATGGAGACCTCTGCCTTGTCTTCGTTTTCTTCTGTGATGCTGGAGATCCCTGCTTTGCCTTCGTTTTCTTCTGTGATGGAGACCTCTGCCTTGTCTTCGTCTTCTTTTGCGATGGAGATCCCTGCCTTGTCTTCATCCTTTTCTGCGATGCTGGAGATCCCTGCCTTGTCTTCGTCTTCTTTTGCGATGGAGATCCCTGCCTTGTCTTCGTCTTCTTTTGCGATGGAGATCCCTGCCTTGTCTTCGTCTTCTTTTGCGATGGAGATCCCTGCCTTGTCTTCGTTTTCTTCTGCGATGCTGGAAACCCCTGCTTTGCCTTCGTTTTCTTCTGTGATGGAGACCTCTGCCTTGTCTTCGTCCTCTTTTGCGATGCTGGAGATCCCTGCCTTGTCTTCGTCCTTTTCTGCGATGCTGGGGACCTCTGCCTTGTCTTCGTCTTCTTTTGCGATGCTGGAGATCCCTGCCTTGTCTTCATCCTTTTCTGCGATGCTGGCGACCCCTGTCTTGTCTTCGTCTTCTTTTGCGATGGAGACCTCTGCCTTGTCTTCGTTTTCTTCTGCGATGCTGGAAACCCCTGCTTTGCCTTCGTTTTCTTCTGTGATGGAGACCTCTGCCTTGTCTTCGTCCTCTTTTGCGATGCTGGAGATCCCTGCCTTGTCTTCGTCCTTTTCTGCGATGCTGGGGACCTCTGCCTTGTCTTCGTTTTCTTTTGCGATGTTGGAGATCTCTGCCTCGTCTACTTCCTTGATCGACTTGACTGATTTGGCGGATCTGGTAGACTTAATCGACCTATTGTCGTCGCAGAGGCGGCCATTTTCTTTGAACAAGGACGACAACGTTGGGCTAGCGGTTGCCGAGGAAGACGAAGTCACAGACCGAATCGAGTGAGGCCTGCTACCGGACTTTTGCAACCGCGTCTCGAACACGCTCTCCTCCTCGACCATTGACGCGTTAAGGACCTGGTCCTGGAATGCAATCTCGATCAATCGGAATGTCTCGGAGATATCTCGTGCCTTGCAGTCAGTGCCCATCTTGATCCGAATGAACTCTTCCAACTCGTCCAAAGCGTCTCGGTCGCCCACAAGCTTGAACACGTCCAAGGATTTCGATTTCACGGTCTCAAAGACTCGTTGGCCCTTGATGAACCGGGGGCGAGTCCGAGCATCGGTTTGCCACATGGTCAAGGACATCTCGGAGGGCGAGACACGGACGACGCCATTAGTAGCTCCAAGGGCGTTGATCGCGTTGAGGCCGAGACTAGAGGCGGTGGCCTTGATCTTGGTCTTGTCAAAGACCATAACTCCAATAGCCATGTCGCGTTTCGTGGCCGGGTTGTAGAAACCGACGGAGAGCGCGTCGGGAGCGTTGGACATTCGACGGAATTCCATGTGGCATTCTCCCAGTTCTGTGTACTTGCGTCCTCCCTCGAGGGTCCTTGTGTTTTCAATAGAAGAGATTGTGGGTTGGGCTGAAGAGGCGGCGCGCTCGATCCGCTTGGAGACGCGGAGGGCTTTAGAGCGGTAGTCCATACAAAGGAAGGTATTATCGGGTGAGATGCGGGCGTTCTCCATTAACCAAGCATGGTATTTCATGAACTTGCCCACAATCTCAGTAGTTGAACAGGTGATCTTGTACATCTTTGCGATCGTCACGGTGCGCGCCTCGGGGTCAAACTCGATATGCATGTCGGGGTGCAACCAAGACCGGGCATAGAAATCGGTGATATACGGCGGCTCAACGTAATGGATTTCGCCCTTGTGCATTCTCTTCTTGCAGAGGAAGAAGTCATCCCGGTTGCGGTCGATGGCATGAGACGGGACTAGACGTGCAGGACGGAGGACTGCAAAGAGCGCGCATTCGTCACGGAAGTAGGCTGCACGGTCTTCGATGCCCATACCGAACTCCCCGGGGACCGACTTTCCTGTGGTCAGATCTTCGATCTGGACACTGATGTCGTACAGATGGCGCTTGCGGAAGGGAATGGGTTGTTCCAGGGGTGGGATCACACCCAGATCCAGGGGGAGACGACGGACCTCCCATAGAGAAGGTTGGCTCAATTGCATACGCCTGGCGCGTTCTTCTTCGTCAGTGAGAGTTAGTTGATCTGGGTGAATCTCTGGGGTAGGGCCGTTATCTTCAGCGTGGAGATTAGCGGTGGATCGACGGAGACTCTTGAGCCGCTTCAAAAATGACAACTTGCCCGTCTTGCCTCCACTGGGACCGCAGGTAGCGGTAGACCCACCACCTCCTCCAAACTTGAACATCCCATTACCCCCGAAGAGATTCAGTGTCGCCATATTACCGGTACCCCCGGCAGCCCCAGCAATACTACCAGTTTGCTGGAGCTCAAACAACTCATCTTGCTCGCGACAAGAAGCCGAGGGTTTGGCTTGCTCGATATTAAGTGCACGTGCAACATCAACCCAAGCATCCCTAACTTCTCCACTCTCCGCCTGTAAGATATAAGTCGTGTCGTTGTAGAAACAGACCATTACCATGTCCTTCTGAATGACGGGCGGGTGGACTACATCAGGAGTGGACGAGATCTGGGTATCCATGACTAGGACGGGCTCGTGGCACAGTCGCAAGGGCTTATGGTCGTTTGATCCAGAGGAAGGGGCAAGGGAGACGATGGATCCGTTGGCTGCGGCTTTGAGGGCACTCCTGGACCCGGATCGCGATAGTTTCTTGGACAAAGACTTGGTTGTCTCGTAAGGGGCGGCGCCGGCAGGTGAGGGAGGAACAACCTCGCACATGTAGATCATATCCGTCGTCACAATCAATCGATACTCCTTTGGCGGCGCAGATACAGGCATACTCTTCTTCTTCCCATTCGCTTCAACCGTCTTAGTGGCACTCACAAACTCGACCAATCTTCCCTCACGCACCGACTGCCGCTCTCCAATCAACCTCCTCGCAAAAAGCGGCACAAACTGCGGAAAACTTGCCCGATCCTCTGCCGTCGTCAAGGCCATATCCTTATTCAGCGTCTTGAATAAGTTCGAATAATCGATCTGGTCATGCAGACTTGACAGCATCTTTGAACTCAAGAAGACGGTTTGAGCTTTTTCGAAATGGGACCGAATGGATTGGTCGTAGTACTTTGATACAGTGTCGATCTCGTGGATGAGCGTGAAGGTGGTGCATTGGGCTGCAAAGGCGCGGTAGGCTTGGGCGAGATGTTCAAAGGTCCGCATTTGCGCCTCCCAGTTTGCGCAGACTTCTTGATAGTGTCCCAACACCTCTGGCGAGAACTGTGGTGTCACACCTGCTCCTCCTTGACCACCGAGACCAGTCAACGTGGCCGTAGAGGTGCTAGTCAGATGCACCAAGGAACCATTGTTGCGTGAATGTGATGACTTCCTGCCAAAAAACGAGTGACGACCAGATTTAGGGGACTTGCTAATGGGACCAGTGCTAGAGTTGTCGGCGAGGACGGCGGTGATGGTCTGGATGCGGAGGACGAGCTCCTGGAGGGCATGGTAGACGATGGACCAGTACTGGATGAGCTCGATGGTCTCTTGTGAGCTGGTGCTGACTAGCTCATATAACGCCTTGACGGCTTCTTCTTTTCTAGGACCAGTCTCCAGGATCTATTATTCGTGATGGTTTTTTTTTAGTTAAGATATGTTAGCTGTTTTGTTTCTCAGGTGATTAGAGAAGGCAAGAGAAAAAAATAAAAAAAAAGAAAGTAGAATTTACCTGATCAAAGTGTTGGTGGCGTTCAAAGACGCGTTCACACTTGTTAAGTGCGGTGCTAAGGATCGCCACGTCGTCTGATTGCAGGGTCTCTGCAACCTCGCGCATCGCTCGCAGCTGGTCCACCAGAATCTACGCATTCCTCATCCAAGAAATAAAAAAAAAAAAAGATAAATATATAGAAAGTAGGTTAGCGTTTTCTCATAAACCTCATTTGCCAAAAAATATAACGATATCACAATATACAAGAATACGTACCAAGAAGTTGCTAGTTTGGGGATGATGGATGAGCCGTAGTTCTTGGACAGCATCCAACGCATCATCGTTTGATCTACTCAAGCCGTCGGGCGACTCGGTCGAGGTCATTGACGTGGTGTCATTGTCGCGTTCATAGTTCTGTTGAGATGCTGGCTTTTGGAAACCATGCTGCATCCTGTACAATTTATTCGACACCTACATAGGAATATCGAAAAAAAGACACGGCGAAAATTATTAGGGCGAAGCACTATCAAATTCGTTTATCCTGCATTCAATTTTGCGTACTGAAAAAAAAAAAAAAAAAAAAAAAAAAAAACTTACCCATTCGCTGTAGGACTTATCTTCCTGCAGTGCAAGAATCCGCGCCTCCTCATCATACACCTCACTATCTCCCGCTTTTTGCTCCTCAGCACCACAATACTCCTCTTCGACAGAGAGAGCAGCAGTCTTGGCAATAACCTCCCTTTTCTCAGAGTCCAACGTAATCAGCGTCAACTCCTTCAGCACCTCCACCTCCTTTTCATCACACATGCTGGCGGTGGGAGAGGTGACGGCTCTAAAGAAGGTCTCCTCGTCCTCCTGAGAAGAGGTGGGCGATTTCTGGAGGAGAGTGGTACTGTTGTTGAGGACTTGTGGGACGACCAAGAGTGGATGTTCGGTTTGTGGAGGTGGATGAGGGCTGGGAGCTGGGATGGGTGGTTCGACGGCAGCCATGTTGGGATCGACGTGCGAGGCTGGAGAAGACATAGCTGTGAGGTTTTTGCTTCGAAAAAATAAAAGGTTGGGTTTTCTTATTAGGCTAGTGTTGAAAAGGGGAATTTGATTTTTTTTTTTTGATGAAGTGTTTTTGTTCGGTATCTGAAAGAAGAAAGCAGATAAGGGAAGAGGAAGAGGGAGACGTGAGTGAAGGTGGTGTGTGAAGAGTATTGGTTTGTTCACCAAGTGTGAGGGAAGGGGGAGTTACGGTATTGAGGCAATGTTTGATAGTATATCGTATAGGAAAGAGATAGGCACTTTGAAGACGAAAATGAAAAAGAGGAGAAGAGGAATGGTGTAGGAGGATAGCTGAATATAAAGGCCACCATGCATGTATGTATGGGGACCAAAAAGTTAGGACCAGGACCAGAATGGCATTGCACGTAAGCCATTGAAAAGGCAGGTATTAAAAAGGACACCAGGATGAAAGGAGAGAAAGTGTTACAAACGCGCGAACAAAACCAGGCCAGATAATAATGGCTTTTTGCGGTTGCTGCTTGTCATTTTTTTTCTTTTTCTAACAGACCTGTTCTTGAACAACGGAATAGATTACAAACAACTTCGTCTCTTTTCTTCTTCCTTTTCAACGGATGTCCTTTGTGTTGATGTGAGTATGACATCCACGCACTGACGGTTTGAAGGGAGCAGCCACGAATAATCGATTTCTCAAAGAGGAGATCGATTTGAATCTGCACCAGAGACACGGATTCGAGGGAGGCACTAATAGCACATTTTTTGTCCGTTGGAAGAGAGAGAAAGGGAGAGACTGACGGTGATGGGAAACTGGAATCCGCTCCGCCGCCAGAATCTGAGGACAATGACCGACAGGCGAAAGAGCAGGTGTGTCTAAACTAACGTGAAAGTATGTCACAGTAAAGAAGAGCACAAGCGCAACGGCTAACCTTTGGTGGAAACGAAAAACAAACGCCGATCCATGCAGATTCACAGGGGTTCACGCACACACGCGAATACATACTCATACTCCCAAATGAATCAATAGACACGAATGTATATCCTTATGTTTATGATAATGCGAAATAAGAGTGGGTAGTAAAAAAATGAGGTAACAGACAGCAATCCTAAAGCGAAGCAAGGACACGCTTAACAGTATCGCTCACAGTCTTCTTGGGCGCACGCGCAGGATCCAAGCTACCCAACTCCTTCATAACCTTGCCCATATCCTTGGCCCCAGTAGCGCCCTGTTCCTTCACAACCCTCCGGACCTCATCCTCAATCTCTTGTTCTGTCATGGCCTGAGGCAAATAAACCTTCAACATCTCGATTTCTTTGTTCTCTTGGGCGGCTTGTTCGGCACGACCGGCGGCGACAAAGTTGGAAACGGACTCTTCGCGGCGTTTAATGGATTTCTGGATCAGAACTTGGATTACAGAGTCGGTGACTTTTTCGGGTGCTTGGGGAGATTTTTCCAAGTATGTCAGATCGCTCAAGATTCCCTTTAAGAGGTTTTTATGAAAGGGGAAAAAAGAGGTATATGTCAATTGGGTTGTTGTAGGTGAGTCAAAGAGCTGATAAAGAACAGTTGAACGCGATGGTGCTTGTCCGATCCGATCTTGTATGTTTGCAAAAAAAAAAAACATGATGGAGACAAGTACCTTGACGACGGCGAGTCTTTCCTTGTCCTTGGAACGCATGGCATCCTTGACGTCGGCCTTGATGCGGAGAAGCAACTGGGGTGTAGCAGGGGCAGCTAAGAAGCAAAGTGAAGAGGATATTTACACATAAGTATGTTGTGAGTAGGCGTTTGTTCGTCGCGAAGACAAAGTGTGAAGAGTGTGCAAGGTGTAAGGTAGGACGGACTACCTTCGGTAGTGTAGAAGAGGCATGCCCTGGAGGCGGCAGCGAAAGGGCGAGTCAATGCGGAGCGAGCAAACATGATGTCTATGTAGGTCTGAAGGGAGGGATGGGTGAATGGAGAAAAGAAAAGCGAGTACCCTCGGACATAAAGGCGGAAGGTGTAAACAACGAATGCAGTTATGTGACTGCCTTGGCCTTTGGTATTCGCATTGGTCTTTTGTGGCCACCAAACCCACGGGGAAATAAAAAGAAAAGGTAGTGAAGCAAAACGCGTTCGTTTTTCTCTTTCAACTTCATCAACCACCAACGCTTACAGGACAAGAGGCAGGCATCACCGCAGGACCTCATCGGGATCACCAAGAACACAGAACTTACTTACGCATCAACACACCAGCCTGACAACTACCCTTACATCACTCACAGACATCCAATCACCAAAACAACCTCAACACGCGCACACATAACCAACCAAGAGATGACACAATTGCCAGACAACCGCCTCGTCCTCCGTCGCGCCACAGAAACCTGCAAGACGCTTGATTCCCTCCGCTACAAACTCCATATCCTCCAGAAAAAGATTGCCAAAGCAAGGACCACCCACCCCTCCACCACTCCTCTCACGCCTGCTGTAAGCCTATCTCATACCTGACAGTATACTCTACAACACATTACTTGAAAGCAATCAAGAGGCGGGACACAAGTTCACTAATATTGTTCACTGTGATTATGGCATATAGACGCAGGACCAGGTGATGACGGGACTGCTGAATGAGGCATGCACTCTGCAGTTCCAAATATCGGTCCTCCTCGCCGCAACAGAGGAACCCATTCCAGAGCGTCAGCGGATACCGACTTCTTCAATCACTACTCGGGAACAGGAACATGCCACCATTTCAGCACCTTCAACAAACGCTCCCGTTGCATGAAAAACAACAACAATTTCAGAATCAAAGAATTCTTGGAAGAAAGAATAAAAAAGACATTGAGAGAAATGGAAGTATTTTTACGAGTGAAAAATTGGAGTCATAGAAAGAGTCTATATGCCGCGGGGACGGCTTTGCCTGCCGTTGGGAACCACCGTTTTTTTGTTCGCAGGATGATTCGGATGACGTGCAGGCTTGTTGGAAGGATTCGACGCCCCATTGGCTTGCGCGCTTGCCGCCGACAATGCAGGTGACGGCATATGGCCAGCGCCTCCTCCTTGTGACGATGGATTCAGACTGGATCCTCCTCGAGTCCCTGAAGGGTTGTTGTTTCCATATCGACCATCCAGTGATGCCATCAACGGTGATCCCTGAACATATGGAGGTGACGGGTACGCATACTGGACCGCTCCAGCACCTTGTCCACCAACATCTGACGACGACGACATTGGCGGCGCCAATCCTCCAGTCTCTGCAATAGAAGGAGTGGTAGGGATACCCAAATAATGCCGGAAAACCTGAATAATCTCATCAAATGACTGCTGTCTCTCATTTGGATCCTCCTTCCACGCCTTGTCATAAACCGCAAAATACCAATCCGGTGTCCCCTCGACTCTCTCCTCCCTCGCCCCCGGGGTATAAGAAGTCGAAAAGTCTTTGAAGGGGTACCGACCCGCAAGGATGAACCAGTAGATGACCCCCAGGGCGAAAATGTCACACCGGATATCGTAACGCGGTCGGTTGACGCCTCTGTTTGCGAGTCGTTCGGGAGCCATGAATTGCCAGACACCTCCTAAGGGTTGGCTTGATTGGGCTGCCAAGCTGCCACGGACCCTGCGAAGTCCGAAATCTGTCAGACGTGCTTGGTATCTTGGTGGTGCCGTTGCACCTCTTCCAGTATTGAAACGTCGAGCGTCGATGAGGACGTTTTTGGGATGAAGATCTCCATGATGGAATCCACACCGGGCTAGATGTTCCAGACCGACGGCGATATCGAGTGCAAGCACCATTCGTTCATGCGTCGAAGGGGATTCGAGGGCGTCGCGGGAGAGGTGGATGAGTTTGTAGAGGTCTCCGTGGTTATAGAACTGCATGATCATGAACCGTTCGATCCGATGGTCAGGGTGCTGTTTGTTGGCAATCCCGTAGAACTGGACAATGTTGTCGTGGTTCCCGCATAGCCTCATCACCTCCACCTATATAAAGTAAGTGTAATTTTGTTAGCTATTTTTTTCTTAATGATGTGAACACAGAAATAAAGAGTTATTGGCAAACAACAAAGTCAAGAAGACCTTTTTACCTCTTTGTCAAACATGGAAGCATTCTTGGCAGGGGTATGCTTGGTATCCAAAAGCGACTTCAACACCACAAACACCTTCTTCGATCCCCAATACGCCTTTCGGATCTCTCCATTGCCTCCAACAGCCAACATCTGTCGTTGAGTAAACTCGGACTGGTAATCAAAATGCTCCAGCCGGTTACCCCCCTCGCCATCTCCATCCATCCAGGGTGCGATTGCGTTCAAGACAGAGGTCAGGAATAGCTCGTGGTCCAAAAATTGTGGCGCTGCTCTTCCTCCTACCAATCCTGCTACTCCTGCTTCGCCGAGTCCTACCACTGCTCTACCGCCGGCCACAGCCACACCTTCAGCGGGTCCATCGACACCGCCTCCCAACCCTGCGGCCGCTGGCATATCAAAGATTCCTCCCGCTCCTCCTACCATACCTCCTCCTATGATACCTCCTGGTCCTGCGGGTGAAGGTCCATGGCCATGAAGACCGCTCTTGAAATTGGACGAAGCCGCCGAGCTGTTGTCCGAGAACGACAAGCTGGGCATATCCGTCCCCGGTGCATCATATTGCCCCCCTCCTTGCAAGTATTGCTGTTGTTGCTGCTGTTGCTGTTGTTGAAGCTGCTGCTGGTACTGGAACTGCTGCTGCTGTTGATGTTGATGTTGCTCCTGCATAAGCTGCTGCTGATAGAGCTGATGATACCGATACAACTGCTCCTGCTGTTTCTGTTCCGTCTCAAGTCCCGGAGAAAAAAACGGTGACTGTGGGCTGTGGATATACTCCGCCGGGGAGTGTTGCTGTTGGTGCTGTTGGTGGTTATGAATATGGACTGCAGCGCGTTGTTGTTGTTGAAGACCCTCAAGGTGTCGGAGGTGCTCAAATTGTTCCTGTTCAAGCCGGGCTTGGTAAGCTCGTTGGCGTTGAAGTTGATCCTCTTGGAGTCGGTTCCCGTAGGCTAGGATGAGGGGTTTGTGATCTTCTAATGGTGCTGTTTTTTCGTTTTCTTCAGAGTTGGAGTTGTCGAGGGACATTCCTTGGTCAGAGGTGGAGATGTCGTCGGAATGAAGAAGATCAGGCATGGAGTCCATGTCTGCTGTTTGCTGTTGCTGCTGCTGCTGGCCGCCACCGTTGTCTTCGGTGACGCCGCCGTAAAGGCGGCTGATACTGCTCTTGAAAAAGTTCATGGGATTCATATGACTATGCTCCTATGCTCGCTTTGCTTTGTTCGTGAGCCGTTGGTTGGTTGGATGAGGCGTGTGTGTGTTGAGGGTAGGGTTGAGTCGTGAGGTTATGAAACAGCAGCTCTCGTTTCTGAAAAAAAAAAAAAAAAAAAAAAAAAAAAAAAGGTTGTTGGTCTCTGATTGTTGATGATTGTCTGGATAGTTTGATTGTCAGCGACGATATGGCTGTAGGATGGGGAAGAGGAGACTATGTTGAAAACTGGGGAGAGAGTGGGTGGGATGAAGGGAGGAGTGAAGAAAGAGAAGAAAAGAGAAGAAAAGAAAGAAGGGAGAGGATCCATGGGGCGCCGACAATGCATTAAAAAAGCATAAAATCAAAAAAAAACACATAAAGTGGAAAAGGGCTCATCTCATCTTTCTCGTACCGTTTTTGCTGTACCTTACCGCTTCTGTTCTATTCTCTTTTGCATTGTTTGCCTGAACTGCATAGAAGAAAAAGGAAAAAGAAAGGAGAGAGCCCTGAACAATTGACTGTTGACCCATTCCCTTAGATTCCTTTTCCTTGTTTTCATGGGTATACATGTTTACACTTCCACAGGGCCAAGGACGATCGACCAACATCGGACGGGAAGCATCATCTTCATTGACTCTTGCTGTGTTCGCGTACGTGCCCATTATGGGCTTTTGAGACAAGAACCACTTTGTGATAAGTCAATGAATTGACGATGGGACCGAGGAATAAAGATTCTCAGAGGAAAAGAGGGCATTGATGGACTGAATCAAGTTACCGAGAAAAAAAAGCCAATGGCCAAGTGCTGCTTGAGTAGAGTAAACGCAAAAAAGGAAAAGTAAGCTAGCTCCAGCCATACCCTTAGGGTTCAATCAACAGTCGTAACGATAGCAATGAGCGAGACGAACAAACTAAAAGCGAAAACAGAACGCGTTTAAAGCATTGCTCGCGTTGTATGAACAAGGATAAGGGCAAGAACAAAAGACTTTTTTAGTTGTGCGTTAAGGCGGCCTTCAAGGTCTTTGAAAAGCTAGAAGAAAAATAGAAACAGAGAACACCTTTAAGGAGAAGGCACTTCTTGAGGTAATAGAAAAGTGTCGATAGCCATGGCGCGGAAGAGAGCCTGGGTTCAGAGTGTAGACAGGAGTAAAGTTTACGCTTTCAAAGACTACTTTTGTGCAATTGTTGTACACATGGTTTCTTGACAACAGATTTTTCGTTGATTCTTCTTCGGTTTACAGCTGCTTGTTGATACTATGCTCTTTTCGTTGTTGCCATGGATGGATATTGTTATTGTTGTCATTGTCGTGGTTCTCCTTCTGTCAATGTGAATTCTATTCTTGTGTCATCCGTGTGTTTGTGCTTTGGTATCGGTATTGTGTTTGTGTATGCGTGCATGTTGTTATTGTCAATGCTGCCTGCTGTCAATGATCCATTTCGAACTTTATCTCCCCTTCCTTCTATCTTTCCTTTAATCCAACCCCTGCTTCCTTCATTTTGTTAGCTCCCATCTTTCTTTGTCGTTCAGCGTGCCACTTTCCCGACAGACGGGTGGCCAGAAAAAAAAGAGAGACACGATGTCAAAGACAGAAAAAGGAAATAAAAATTTTCAGCCATGTTTCTCTAGTGGAAAAAAAAGTTTTCTCAACAAGAAAAGTCGGCTTTGTATTATCTTTGAGCTTTTTTTGAGTCGCATGCACCATCCTTCGCCCTTATTCTATTATCAGCTATCGCTGAAGCTATTTTATGAGGTAGGAACAGTGGTATAGAGGTCAATCAATCGCTTGAATCCCAAAAGCCATTTGCCTTCGCTATCAAACTCGGTCTGCATCAGCTTAGCATGGATGGCATGGCACTGCGTAAACGACCTTGAAGACAAAGCTATTTGAAAAACAAAAAAAAAGGAAGGTTGGGGTGAATATAAAGTCCGAACAGGTCGCCGACAACCTCAACAGGCAGGGTTTCTCAAACAAAAAAAAGCCCGTTTGTTTTTTTTTTTTTTGTTTTTTTCATGCATGGGAGAGAAAAAGAGATAGAGCGGCGCGGCCCAAGGGCACAATACCTTCGATCATTTCGCCCAAGGAAACGACGACACGCTCCTTGACAGTTCCTTGCTGCATCTGATCCTGCAATGACTGAAGTCTCTTGGTGGTGTCCTCAAACATTCGCTTTTGAGGTGCCTAAGTGTTGTCGATTAACATTTTTTTTTTTTTTTTTTTTTTTTTTTTTTTTTTTTGGGAAAGATACGGATAGGAATGGATGAGCGCTTGGATCCATATCATCCGAACCGCAAGAGGGTTGATTTCTTTCTTTTTCGATCATTGTTATTGTTGAACAGACAGGGCGAAGTACGTGGCCGAAGGAGTGGTCTTCTTCCGCGGGAGAAAATCAGCTGGTTACTTCTGTTATTGTTAAACGTATTGATGTGCAAAAAGTGAAGGGCTCTGCTTCCGAAAGATGATGCACATACGTCCCGTCTCTTTTTTGCAGAAGAGTCGAGTCTTTTTTTCTTTTCTAGAAGTATACAGTCTAGGCTTGGCTTCTAGTCTTCGTTTTTTCCCTTTTCAAGTAAAAAGATGTTACCATCCCTGCATCCCGACGCGTGTCGCTTGTTGTATTTTTGGATGTCGCCGTTTCGTCCGTAGGACTATTGAGCGCGCGAACGCGTGCCAGTTTACAGCCACCCTTCCCTGCTCCCCCTGCCCTACTACACCACATTATACACCCTGTCTGCGCCTCTTCTCGGAAAACTCTCTTTATCAGCCCCCTCTCTCACTTTCACTGATTTTTTTTCGACATGCATCAATCCACAACATCTGTGCTCCTTTCCTGTATTTTATTGTTGTTGTCTTGTTTGCATCTCCTCATCATCCTTCTCTTTGTAACCCGCGCACGCCCACTCTCTCACTTTTGTCGTTTCTTTACCTTTCCCGCTCTTCAACATCCTGTTCTGCTCTCGGTCACTCATGCATCATCTAATCCGAAATAAAACTATCCTGACAACTTTGTTGCAGGGCCATCGTTCTACCCGCCACTGTCGCCACCGTCACCTCTGTTCACTCATTACCCCTGAATCCTGTTCTATCCAAACTCCAGTTTTCCAGTTGTCCCGAAATAACGTGATCTCCCCCTCTTCTCCTTTTTGCATGCTTGCTGTTTTCCTGTACTAAGTTTTCTACTCCTAGGTGGGCGTAAGACTTACGGGGACGTGAGCTGAGCATTCTTTGATAATCCTGGTCAGGGTCTCGTTCATAGGTCCAAAGTCGTACGCTGCCCCGTCATCCTTCTTGGCCGTCTTCTCAAAGATCTAAGATGGAGAATACCATACAAACACAGGGAAAAAGAAGTGTTTTTTTTGAGATTTCCATTCTCAAGTAAATACAAAAGGAATTCGTCTTTTTGTCCCAGCAAAAAAATAAAAGCACATGGCAGGCAAAAACCCAACTCTTTTTTTTTATCTCTTTTGTGTACAGGTTGAAGAGTGTTTGACGATAAAAAAACACAAATGTCTCTACATACCTTGGTGGGAGGATCATTCCAATGGTTGTCAATAGCAGCAGTTCGGAAATCGCCTTTGGTATAAGGAATAGGTGAAGGTCCCGTTCCAGCACCCTTCATGGGAGGTGGAGGCAGTTTCATCCCTCCAGCTCCTGGAGGTGGTGAAGGAGATGGTACAAGACGTGATGATCCAAAGAGTCCTGGGGGTCCACCTCCTGCCAAAGGCAGCGCCGTTGCTGTTGCAGGCAGTCCTCCTGTTGACACCGATTCTGATGCTCCTGTTGATGTGGTGGGGGGAGGATATGCGACAGAGACCCGGTTGTTCTTGCGAGGCTTGAAGGTTGGCAGGGGAGGAGCACTGAGGGGTGCCGAGAATGAGGAGGTGTCGACTGTGTCCTGTGCCTCGTTGTTGGTGATGATGTCCTGGTCGTTGGTATTGTTGTTGTCCTGGTTGGTTCTGTCTGACGCGTCCATGGTTGTTTTTTTTCTTGAGTTTGATGAGTGATGGAGAGGATGAAGAAAAAGATGAAGAGCAGGTTAAAAATACCGAAAAAATTAAGGAGACGACAAAGACAGGACATGAAAAGTCAAATAGATATGAGCTCTTGAACATGTCATATTGCGATGTCAATGTCATTCATGTGGACATGAAAATGGACACGTTAGCTGTATATTGGTCAAGTCCACTTGAACGGTTACCCCAAGCGTTCATGCATACATTGTTCACCAAACAGCTCGAGTAACGGCGAAAGTTAGATGATAGGAGAGAAGTGATCAAACTGATCAGCAAAGTGCTTTTTATTTTGCTTTAAGTGGATTCAGGAGGATAATGTTCGGTTCCATTCCATGACCATCCTCCTTGTATAGCAATAATCGTTGTTGTTGATATCGAAGGTGCTGGTCTGCACGGAGATATATTGATATATTCTGAACAAGCCAAAACTGGAACGATTGATATATCCCTTTCGAAACGGCAACCAGCCTGGATACCCCTCCTTCCCCTAATGCCAATCTGGATACCCCTTCTTCATCAGCCTCCAGCAATCCTATCAACACATTACCCAACGATACTCCACTCCTTTCTCTAAATGAGAAAAACAAAAAAGAGATCGATCCTTCACTGGCAGCCATTGAATCGTCACCTAGCCATCCTCGCTGTCAAAATCGATCACGCCACCATGCTGAATCAGATTTCACTCACAGAGATCGCACCCACTCTACCACACCGTGATCAAGTCCTGCGATTCCGATGATCCTCTCATCCAACACAAAAATCATCCTCCAGTCTCAATCTGACAGCTAACCAAAAGGCACTCACAGGTACCTTCGATCTCAGATCAATTCCATTAACCTTCCTCCAAACAGATCTCAAGACCCTCAGCCCAACAACCATCGGTCCCTGCCTAGAAAGAAAAAAAAGATCAAAAAAGATCATCCACCGTCTCAATCATCAACTTGATCATCCTGAAGGATCCTCCTGCGTCGAAAATGGAGGTGTCGGTATGTGCGTTTGCGTTTGTTGGGATCCCTGAAAAAAACACTCGATTCGATCTCCATCCTCCAACCAAAAACAACGACCTCCTGTTCCTGAAAAAACATCATCTCACTCGTCTCGCTCAATATCATGGAGTGAACCATCACAACGCATCACTTGCCCCTCCTTGGCCATCATCGCATCCTCCTCCTACTGCTCCTGCTCGACAAGACAAAAGTTCCTCCTGTCCTGTGTAGTTTCTCCATCACCGTCACCGACGCATAGTTTCATCCGCTATCCTGCTCTGCCAAGGGCTCTCTCCAATGCAAATAAAGATGTTTCCTGATACCAATTGCGCCAAGACTGTACTTCTTATGTTTAATAATCCGACATGGATTCTCCTGGACGGCAGTTGATGTTCATTTGTAGTTGTGTGTGTATATGGATGTAGAAGAGCTGATGCGTACAATCCTGAAAGGGAGGAAAGTAGAGAGTGGATGATGTGGGATGGTGCCGGTGATAATGGGCTCTCCTTGACAAGCGCACCCGCAACACAGCCAGCCAACGACCCGAACGACATCCTGTTCCTCTAAACACTCGACGGCAATAGGTCCTGCTGAGCGATACACACACAGAGAGAAAGAGCGCCCTCCATGGTATAATGCAATCCTTGAAGGCGTTTCCGAATGACAACTGAGAAAGGGCGAGTTGCAAAGAAGTCTTCAGAAGTTGTGATTTGCGACTAGCGCAGGCTCGTCTTCATCTCGCCTTGTTTATATGTAAGAGGCAATTGTTTTTGTATGTTTGTTTTTTCGACGTTCATCGTCCCTTTTATTCAGCAGGAAAATAAAAAGGGAAAAAGAGACCAAGTGTTGAATTCAAATTAAAAGGTAAAGCTCGTGGAAGGGGCGCGCTTATTCCTCATCCTCATCCTCGTCCTGGTTGGCGATGTTGAAGTAACGGAGCTCATAGGTACCCTTGTCCGAGGCAATGACACGGAGCCAGTCGCGGAGCTGGTGCTTCTTGAGGAACTTCTTGGTAAGGTACTTGAGGTAACGCTTGGAGAACTCCTGGTTGGCGGTGACGGTGATCTTGGCGTCATCACCACGGACGATGGTGACCTTGTCGGCCAAACCACCGGTGCGGCCCTCGATCTTGATGCGATCGTGGAGGAACTTCTCGAAAGCCGAAGCATCGAAAATCTTGTCACCGGCAGGGCCGGAGCAGTCGATGACGAACTTGTAGGAGACCTTCTTGCTAACCTTCTATTAAGTTGGTGAAGTGGTGACAGAAGGCTTGGGGGTCAGTTGGGGCCATTCCAAGATAAAAAAAACGTTGCAAAGTGACAGGTTGAATGTCGATGAAAGGTTGAATCCCGAATGTCGAATCGATGTTGATGATGGTGCCGGGAGGGATGAAGCATATTCCAGTGGTATGGTGGCCTAATCGTCGCTGACATGGTATGCGTATCCCTTCGGTATGTGTTCCCGATCCCTTGATCCCGGTCCTTGTGTTTGTAAAAGTGAATGAGATTGGGTCACTCACGGTGGGGGCCATTTCTGAAATTCGGGAGAAGTAAGAGAGAGAACTGTGAACTTGCTCACTTGTACGCTCATTATCAATTGTTTTTTTTTTCGAGGCGATTCAATCCATCCATTAGGGCCCCTTAACTGGATTCAAATTTTATTTTCAAGAAGGTGATATGAGTCAGGTGACTTGTTGAGTTGGTGGCACTGGATAATGTGGGGGGGTTGGGGGTTGGGGGGGGGAAGAGAGTAGGTGCGCCAGCGTGCTGGAGGAAAAAAGTCGTTAGTTGCACTTGAGCATGGTCAAGTGCGGGTTAAAAATGTTGCTGGAATAGAAACTAGTAGCAATTAAGCAGCATGTTTAAAGCTTTGCTTCAGTTGTCGTGCAGAAAGGCAACCTGCTCGTTGTATCCTTCCTTTCTGCGCGTTTTTCGTTTTCGTACTTTTATTCTTTTCAGTTCAGCTGGCCATCCTTGTTGGCGCAGTGCAGTCACGCAGTCCATGGTCATGATTTTTTTGGAGAATCCAGCCTATTTATGTAAGTGCAGGTGCGAGTTCCTCTCCCCTTACTTTTTTTTTTCTATTCCTTCTTCCTTCTCACCCCGCCCACTCTCACACATTCACTCCTCTCTTTCTCTCTCTCTCTGTCAACAGTTCGCATTCAACAACAACGACTCTCGACATCACTCAAGAGAACCGAACAGACCTACTCTCGTACTCATTCATTAACACCTTGCAAGCATACGGACGCATAGCCACACCCACAACCGAGCAGTAGCCAACCACCTCATGGACAACGCCAGTCTCTACTCGCAGGTCCAGCCATGCGCCTTTGGTGCCGAGCTTAAAGTACGTCTCAGCATATGTTTCCTCGCTTGCAATATCGATATCATGTTAAACTGATGACAGAAGGATACAGTGTGAAGGCTGTATGTATTGCCCAAGACTCAAAGTGAGAGCAGTTAACTGCTGACGCGCACAGACAGGCAGACAGAAATGACTAATGATTGTTTTCTATCCATTTTCTCCAATTGGTCTTGCGCCTTGTTCATTACGACTTACCCCCTTATAATAGGATCAAATACCGACAATCAACCAACATCTCGTCAATGGCATATCGTTTTTGAACGAGTTTAGAGATTTTTGCAAGGAGAGGGCCAACATCGAACGGGATTACGCTCACCGGATTGAGGCGCTTGTTCGAAAATATCAACACAAAAAGGAGAAAAAGAATGCCCACACCACTCAGAACGGAGGTGTCCCTGCCTCACCTTTGGAGCCTGACTTTGACCCTACTCTCAATGACGGAACGTATGTGCAGCTCCAAGAATATGACGCACAAGAAATGAGAGCACGGCAATTGGTTTCTTGAGAGAGTCAGCAACCATAAAGCTGACCTTGCGCGCGCATCTTCTTGCAAAATGCTGGATTTCACTTTTTTAGAACTACTTCCAGAGCATGGACGTCTATCTTGAACGACACGGAGGCGCTTTCACGGGACAGACAGCAATTCTCAGAAAACCTTATTTCCAAAGTCTATGACCCACTCAAGGTTTTAGCTACCAAGAAAGACGAGGCGCGCAAGAAGGTAACCGGTACTCTCTGTCCTACTACGTAACGGATTATTGACTTATCAATCTGACGATCATACTAAAGTCAATATTTATATGGTTTGCTCATTAATTACGGAATAGCATGTCCAATTTGCACAAAAACTGCTCGCGGAACGTGAAAAATCTGCTCAGGAACGCGACAAGGCAAAGGCCAAATACGACGCCAGCTGTGAAGAGGTCGAGAACTCGAAGCAAAAGCAGGAACGCGCCTACGATGAAAAGAACCAGGAGAAACTCAAGCGTTCGTATTACCAGGACATTTTAGACATGAACAACAACAAGGTACGTTGAGCGTCATTATAGATACACATTCTTAGTTTATCGTTTTCTACTCTGTTTTTACACTGCTAACACGCGCCTTCATTTACAATCTACTGCTATTTAATTGAATAGAATTCGTATGTGTTAGCGCTGCATGTTCTCAACGCTCACCGCAAAAAGTACTATGACCAGGATATCCCAGAATTGTCCAACGTAAGTGTTTTCGAAAGGAGACTATTAGTGCATTGATACGTCAAATAGACCAAACTGACTATTGATCCATCAACACCCTTACTAGAACATGCAAGTACTGGATGAGAGCCGCATTGAAGGACTGAAGGAAATTTGGGAGGGATATATTCGTTTGGAGTCAAAGTTGAACACAGACGCTCAGTCGCACTTGAACTCGATGATGCAGGCAGTTCAAGCAGTGGATGCCTCTGTCGACTCTGCCGTTTTTGTCCGCGCCCACCGCGCACCCTGGTCAGCTCCTCTGGATCTGCCTTTCGAATCTTCGCACATCTTCAACGACACTGTAAGTTTCCGCCATGGCCTGTTTTTTCTCACTAGATTTGAAGCACAAGGCCACGAAAAAGTTTATTCTAATCACGTTTCTATCTTAACGAAAAATAGGAGGAGCTGGTGCTGGATGATAATGCTCGCGTGTTCTTGAGCAACAAGTTGATGAAGCTGAGAAGGAAACAAGCGCAGACCACGGTGGACATCAACAGCCGACTCAAGGACATGGAAGGGCTGTCGAATCTCAAGAATGCCTATATCGAGAACAACAGTCTAGGCGATCCAGAAGAGGTCCAGGAGAGCATCTTGGAGGCCTCTCGGACGATCACTGTCCTTCAGACGATGAGCGCACTCTATGAGGCCGAGATCAACACAATTGTACAGACGATAGGAGGTACTGTACCAAATTGCGTGTATTCCAATGCTGCGCGTTTGTTCATTATGTCATGAGCGGAGTCCAAGGGAAACAAACAAACGGGATGTTTCATATTGGCAGAAAGGGACATGATCCTAACTGCTTTTTTTCCTTTCCTCTTCTACTGCGACTTTCCCGCTGCGTTTTTATGGTTTTCTTTGTCGTAGACACGGGAGTCCAGAACCAGCCCCATGACTTCAAGGCGGCATCGTTCACAATCCCGACGTCGTGCGACTATTGCCAATCGACCATTTGGGGCATTGCGAAACAAGGGTTTACGTGCAGGGACTGTGGGTTCAACTGTCACTCCAAGTGTGAAATGAAGGTCCCTCCCAACTGCAGTAACGTTAAGGGAGGAGCCAAGGCCCAGCGGAATTCGATCCTGGGCGGAGGTCCACCCTCGGCATCATCTCCGACCTCGACTTTTAGCACCTTGTCAAGTCTTCCACCAGAGCTTGCTCCCGCAGGAACACCGATTTCAGAACTCAAACATCGGGCCTCTCTTCGTGAATCGTCGTCACCTTCTGGCGCTCTTGCTGGTGCTGACGCAGGCGCTGCTGCTTCTACTGTTGCTGCTCGGAGTCCCCAGGCAAACCAGAGAGGTGCTCCTCAGGCTGGAACGCATGGGTCGTTGAACCAGCTGCAGGCTCATGTCATCTATGACTATGATGCTAGCAGTCCTGGCGAGCTTACTGTGCGTGTTGGCGATGTTGTCACTATCCTTGAAGGCGACGACGGTATGTTTCTTCCTCTTCTCATTTCTTTCTTTGGTTCTGTTTCGATGGGTGGTGATCAGCGTACTAATTTGACTGTACTATACGTATAAAATAGATAACTCCGGATGGGTGACGGGTCAGGTGAATGGATCGTCGGGATTGATCCCCTTGAGTTACATCGAAATGGAGCAGTTCTACGAGGCATCTAGTGAAGTAGCGCCCATACAAAAAGGTATCCAACTTAAGATACATATACTTGCCATTGATCGCACAAGCATACCAGTGCAAGAATGCTCAAACGACTCGCGATCTTTTTTTTCTTGCTAACGTTTCTCTTCTCTCTCCTTTATTTGTGCTAGTGCGAGTTTTGTACGACTATGATGCACAGTCCAACCTTGAGCTCACGATTCGTGAGGGGGACATTGTCGATTTGACAAGTACCGATTGCTCAGAAGGCTGGTGGGAAGGTAAGACTACGAAAGTGACATGAAAAGGTCTTTTGTTGTACGTTGTTTATGATCGCCAAAAAAAACCAGAAGAGAGACAAAGACGTTCTCCTTCTCATACGCTGCTCATGATCATACATAATAATGATGATGATGGCGGTGACGAGTGATGCCCTCTTTTATTTGTAACCATGATCATCCTTTCTCTCTTATTTTCATTTTACTCATTGCATTGCTCTCGATTTCCTGCTCCATAATTTTTTTTTGCCGTTCTGTGTATTAATTTTTTTTCTGTTGTTTTCATTAATGACGATGATACATTTTGTGAAAAATATGATAGGTACATTGCGTGGAGTGACAGCCCAGTTCCCGGCCAACTATGTCGAGCTCATTTGAGCACTGAGTAGAGCGAGGGAACGGAGAACTAGCGAGAGGAAAAAACAATCCAGGGAATTTTGATCGTAATGAAAAGGACGATGGATCGTTGATTGGACTTCTCCTTAGACTTGAACAAACAAAAACAACAGCAAAGATAACAACCACCCCTTGCAGAAGGGGATAGCTCTTGTCGGTTCGTGCGTTCCTTTTTTTTGGGGGGGGGAGGGGGGGATGTTGTTGATGATGTGCACAGGCGAACCCTTTTTTAGACCCTAGGAAAGAAACGAGACACAGGGTGGCCCATGCGAGGCTATTTCAAGAAGAAGAAGAAGAATGGGGAACCTAACTGGTATCCCAATGAAAGATACACACTTCATTCAGATCGTCATTCGGAACCCCATTCGGTATTTAGGTGGCTGTGATCGATGAGATCCTTCGAACCCCGCAAAAATGAGAAATGAAAAATGAAAAATGAAAAATGAAAAAAACCATGATGGATTCACAGACAGTAAGCCGTACACACACACATATGCCAATTTTTTTTTTCTTATTTCTTCCAGCTTGATGTCACTTCTTTCTTCATCGCACCTTCCACGTTTTTCCCTTCTTTCGCACTCATTGCCACCATCCATCTCTTTTGTTTCGCTCGTTCCTTTCCTGCCATCATCCTCTTCATTACCATCGCCAACTCAGTCCTTCTTCCTCTTCGTCCTCTCAACTCTGTCCCCATCTACGCTCACTACACCAGCTAAAAAAAAAGCCTTTCTACACTTTATTGCTTGTTTGTTTGTTGTACTGTACGCATACACACACTCTCTTGCCATTCTTTCTCCGTAAGCTCTTTGTTTCTGCCAGTCTCTCTTTTGTCCTCTTGTTTGCCATCTCTGCTCTCCTTCTTTTGTTTCCGTCTCCTTTCCTCCTCTACTCGACTCAACTCATAAAGAATAAGCTTGTTTGGAGAATACCCTTCTCACCGTTCCTTTCTCTACCAACACCAAACATAAACTCACACACTTATCAGTACACACTTTCGTTACTCACACTTACGCACACTGGCCACCAAGCAGGTAACGCAATAACGCAAGCCCCCCATCGGACACAAAACAAGAAAAATTAGCCTTTTTTTTTTTATTTCTTGGCTTCGTACGACCCACCCACAACAATCATTTTTGTTTCTTTCTTGTTTTGTGCTTTGCACTGATGACTGACTGGTGCTGACAAACACCCTTGTCAACCTAGCTTAGATCTACTTGTTTTTATTCTTTTCTGTTCTTTTTCGTGGTTATTGATGGATATATATGATAGTGATGAATGATCATCAACAAGAAGAGTAGAGGATACTCATTCACACAGAAGAGTAGCAAAAAAACAAAGCTGCGAGCCATGAGCGCAGTGGGGATTGAAGGTGACACCGAATCGATCCATCCGGTCGAAGGTGTCTGTGGGCTGGAAGAGGGAATGACTGGTAGTGTTTGTATGTAAATTGGTGTCCTTTGATTATGTCCTCTCTCTTTCTTCCATCTCTTCTCGTCATCTACGCCCTTCAACCTTTTTTTTTTCCTCCTTTGTCCCTCTTCCCTTCCCTTCTCATCTCCTCCTCACCCCTCTCGTCTCCTGTCTCCCTTTTTCCACCGCCCTCTCCTTGAACAAAACCTTACTTAGTTTTACTCACTTGCTCCTACTCGCATATCTACTTCTTTCTTTTCTTTCTTTTCTTTCTTTCTTACTTGCTCACGTACTCACTATTCTCATACTCACATTCACATCCTCCTTTCTCTTCTACCTTTGCACAACAATTGTTACGCTTCCTTGCTTGTCCTTGCCTTTAAAAAACACACACGCACACACATACATACGTACATACATACAAACAACACACATATATTTACACTGTCTGATACTCCTACTGCTTGCTACACCTGTATGTCCTCTCCCCCTTTTCTTTGTTCACAAGCACACTCACCCATCAACGACACACATCCCCTTCCCTCAAACACATACGAACAACAAACAAAGAAAAGCAGAACCTCCTAACCAAGACATATACACACCCTATGACCTTCCTCATCTCATCCTTTTTTTTTCTGTTTTTTTTCTTTCCAACTTCTAGATTGACTGTTACTAGTCAAGTGCCCCTTGCAGCATGAATCCGAACCGCCCACAGAGAACCCACTCTGTCCAGTCCCCTCCCACCCCTCCAAGTCTTCCCCAGTCCTCATCCTCATCTTCTTCTACCTCTCAATCTACCAGAACCACCCGCTCCGCTCTCCATCGTTCCGCCACAGCTGCCGCCACCGCAAACACAAACAATTCACACACAGATACAGATATGAACCCTGCCAACAGACATCGTTCAGAAAAGTCATCTGCGACTGAACCCTCCACTCGCCGTACTTCGTCCTCGACCCGTCGCAAGCCCACCTCCACCACCTTCTCTCTTGCACCCATGACCACAACCACCGTCGTTACCACCACAACAACAACCTCGACAGAATACCCTCCACTCTACTTCAAGCCTCCCCCAATACCAGCCAACCTCGACCCAAAGATCTTTCCTCTCGCTGATACCCCTACCCCACCCGCCTTGAAAAAGTTTTGCTTTGATCTCAATGGACAGCCAACCTTTTTCAGGGAGAACCAGGAGAATGAGCACACCATGGGCCAGGTAATGAACGGGAGCAAAACTCTGAACAAAAGGGGGTCTTGTGACCATATCCCACAATATCGTCCCCTCTCTCTTACTTTTGGCTATCCTTTCAGCCTGCTACCCACCACCTTGTCTGTGTCTATTCTGTTGTTCGCCGGAAAAAAAAGCTTGCGGAGGTGATTCTATTCCACCAACCATGCAACATAACCACCGAAAAAAACACTTTATTCATCACACTTTTGCTTTATTCTTTTATTATTGAACTATCGCTTATTAATAGCTGGAGGATGCCTTGTTCAACCTCAGTGCGTCGGCACATCAACGGGCACTCAAATCGGCTTCGGAGCACAGCGGCTCCCACCCAGCGGTCAGTAACAACGCACACAACTCGAGCCAGCGACTGGAGCTGCATGGACAGGACGATTTTTCAATGACAAAGGAGACGGTGCGCGGGAACGGACACGACCAATCGACCATGACGACTATTACTCGTAAGTCTGTGGAACATCCTCGGCGAGGACTCGCTGTCCCTAACTGGCGCTCTCGCGAGGGGTGTCGTGCCAAGAAACGTCCAGCCTCGCCCATCACTCCCGGCGGCTCAGTGGATGTATCGATGCCTCAACCTCTGTTGGCCGCTTCTGCCCCATCAAACCTGATCCCCTCTTCCTCCTCTTCCGCTAATCCCGCCACCAAGGCCGAGTCTGCCGATGCCTACTTTTTGGACAGGTCTTCACCCCCACACAAAAAGTCCAAGCGACCATGGACTAACTCGCCTCTTCATCCCCAGACCGCTGGAGCACCAACAACAGCGTCTGCCTCAGAAACATCGTCTGCTAGTCAACCTGGCCGGAAATTGGCTGCTTCTGTTTCAGCTCCGTCCTTTGCCGATTTTGCAACCCCCGCCGCTCCCAGCCGCTCAAGGATCTCCGAGCGTGCGAGAGAACTCTCTGCTCATGTCGCAGACCTCAGTGGAGCCATTGATCCTCTCGGGCTTCCCTCGCCGTCGCTCTCTCCCACGGCTCTGACCCAGGTCACATCTGCCGGCTCGAGCTCCGATGGCATCCTGACCAGAAGACGTCACAAAACTGTCCCAACCTCGTTCCAGCAGCATGATCAGGAAGATGCGCTCCAGGAGAGGGAGGGTGAAGATGAAGAGATCTATACCGAGGACGATGAGGAAATCGATGGAGAGATGGATATCGAACGATCTCTGCAACAGGCTGGTGTTGGGCAAACTTCAACCTTGCTGGATCTGCCTGCTATGATTGCGACCTTTGACGCCCTTCCCTCGAGTCTGCAGTCATACATGCTCTTTCACTTTCTTCGTCGCAGTCCTGCGCCCACTCTTCAGTTTGTGAGCTCTATCATCCTGGCGACCATGAAACAAGACTTTTTGTCGCTCTTGCCTATCGAGCTGAGCCGCAACATTCTCCGCTTCTTGGATGGTCGTAGTCTTTGCAAGGCGGCTCAGGTCAGCAAGCAGTGGCGTGTTGTTGTGGATTCTGACGCCCATATCTGGATGCACCAGTTCCAGCGAGAGGGATTCGTTTTGGAGGAACGTGAGGAGGAAGAAGCGTTTGCGCAGAAGCTCGGTATTGATGGTCACTACGGAGTCCGCCCCAGCTATCAGGAGAGAAAGTTGCAGGCCAAGAGGAGGATGATCAAGGGCAAGGGTCGCCTCAACCATGCGGTCGTTCGCCCCACAGATTTGCCTGATTCTCCTCTTTACCCGAACGACGTGACGATGGACGAAGTGGATCAATCTGCGAGCGGTCATCCTGGACAGCACGATACGGGCAACAAGGGCCATGACTGGGACAGTGATACTGCGGAGGAGGATATTGACATCAAGCAGGAAGAGGAAGAGGCATTTATGACGCCCGATGCAGCGCCGCCATCGCCCACTACCAGTCTTACAGGACGATTCAACGATGCTGATTCAGAGGATGAGTCCATGGATCAGGATCTCGTTGAGGAGCCCTTTGGGCCTATGGCACCCTCGACCGACCATCCCTTCAAGGCGCTGTTCCGTCGTCACTGGATCACCCGCCAGAACTGGACCAAGGGCAGGGCCAAGCACATCCAATTCAGAGGGCACAGTGACCGTGTCGTCACCTGTCTGCAATTTGACTCGGAGAAGATCATCTCTGGCTATGATGATCAATCGATCCATGTCTACGACACTGTGACCGGAAACCGCCTCAAGAAGTTGGACGGCCATGAGGGTGGTGTCTGGGCGTTGCAATACCGCGGCAACACGCTCGTTTCTGGAGCGACAGACAGGACTGTTCGCGTCTGGGATATCGAAAAGGGCATCTGCACGCATGTCTTCCGTGGTCACACGTCAACTGTCCGCTGTTTACAGATTGTCATGCCCGTGAACGTCAACAAGGATCCTCATGGCGTTCCGAAGTATGAGCCTGAGTTCCCTGTAATCGTAACGGGATCGCGCGACTCGACTTTGTTGGTTTGGCGTCTTCCTGATCCCGAACTGAACGGTCACATGTCGCCCACGGACAATGGATGGCTCCTGCATACCTTAACTGGTCACTCCCAGTCGGTGCGTGCTTTGGCAGCAGAGGGCAGTACCCTGGTGTCGGGTTCATATGACTGCACGGTCCGCGTCTGGAACATTGTGACAGGAGCATTGATTCACCGTCTCCAGGGTCATGCTCAAAAGGTGTATTCTGTTGTTCTGGACAAGGAGCGTAACCAGTGCATGAGTGGAAGCATGGACTCGTATGTCCGCATTTGGTCTTTGGAGGACGGATCCTGCCTGCATGTCCTTGAAGGTAATAAGCACATGCATGTCTGTTTGTGTTGGAATGTCACTGAGGTGTTGCACGAGAGATACATGAAATTGTTCCACTAACCGGGTACCCTGATTTATGTACATCTTTTTTTTTTCAAATTAGGCCATGCGGCATTGGTCGGCTTGCTGGGGCTGAATGCCAATCATTTGGTATCTGCTGCAGCAGATTGTACGGTCAGGATCTGGGACCCAGCCCGTGGTGTCTGTCTGAGAGTTCTTGCCGCGCACTCGGCGGCGATTACTTGCTTCCAGCACGATGGCAGCAAGGTCATTTCTGGATCGGATGGAAACTTGAAAATGTGGGATTTCAACACTGGCAAATTTGTCCGCAACCTGTTGACGGGATTGGGAAGTGTCTGGCAGGTCAAGTTTGACGAGCGTCGATGTGTCGCTGCCGTCCAACGTGCTGCCGCCAACGGCGCCAACGTTCCCAACGGCCTCACGTACTTTGAAGTGAGTGTTTTTCTTCTTGTTTGTCTGTGGTTTTTAGCTGTTATACATTTGAGCCTTTTTCGACGAGTCTGGTTACTTACGTGACTGTGCTTTCTTATTCCACATGTTTTTAGGTGCTGGATTACGGAGTGTATGGAATTGAAGAGCCGTTTGAGAATGCTCCAGCTCTGCCAGTGGATGATATTGCCGGAGGAGTTGGAGTGCCGGCAGGCGGAGCTGGCGCTGCTGCTGCTGCTGCTGGTGGTGGTGGAGCAGGTGGAGCAGGTGGAGCAGGTGCTGGACTCCCTGCGATTGCGGGTCCCCCTGGTCAAGCTGCCGTATAAAGCTTCGTTACTACAAAACGGCTGACACTGCGATTAAAGAACTGCCTCTTTTGGTATCGCTCTTTTGCTTTGCTGTCTTTCCAGTTGCCATAGCCGCCTCTTTTCTGTTTGCCCTTCTTTTCCTGCTATTTTGTTGTTTTTTCCCCTTCACAACCTTTGTACCTTTTTCTGATCCTCTTTGATTGTATTCTAGTTGTTACTTTCGTTCCTCGTTCATACTTCAATGAAATTATGTAAACAAAAAAACACCAAAGGGGAATTGCCCATGCATTTTTGGGTGACGTGTTTGCGTAGTAAGATGAATGGATAAATAATGATTATATTTTTCTAAAGAAGTTTTTGTTTTTCAGAAGGCAGGAAGTGGGTCTTTTTCCTTGCCTGTCCTAAAGATGCGAGCGAAGAGGTAATGAGGTGGACGAGTCCGTAAAAGGCCCAAAGGAGGACGACGACCAGATCTGTGATGATGACGATCCAGACTTGAAGGTCGTTAAAGAATCCGCATGCCGTGTAGTGGAACTCCAATTCTTCCGCCTCCTCCTCGTTACTGTTGTTGTTTTCAGAAAGGGAAGAGTAAGAAGGGATCTTGATTTCGAACAGTCCCGAGTACCCGCCAAACTCTGCCATCATGGACCGTTGCGTGATTTCTCGCACTCTCAATGCTGGTGGTGGTGGTGGTGCCTGTCCCTTCACTTCCTTCTGCTTCTCTTCTTCATCCTGTTTCTGCGACGAACCGGAAGTTGAGAGAGAGAGGTCCGTCGTGGCGGAGGCGATCCAAGTATCCTGACCGTGCTGGAGGGTATGAACGACATCGCATCCATAGTGATCATGTCCGTTTAGGACAAAGTCTGGACGAAGGGTGTTCAAGATCCATTGTGTTGTGTTGGGTGTCAGCATCGTCTGTTCAATAATTGTGTTGTCCCTAGAGATGACAAGATGTAAGTGCAAAAGATGACTGGAAATATTTAGAGTTTTTCTTTTTTTTTTTTTCATTCTTGATGTGATGTGTCGATTGAGTTTTCGTGAGATTAATTGGTCATGTATCACTTGTTCAAAATTGCAATCGAGACTCCTGGAAATACAAAAATAAAAAAAAAAAAAAAAAAAAAAAAAAAAAGGGGGGGAGGAAAAGGAAAACATACCAGTGGACGCGGATGTCTGGGGGGTCGACACAAATGCCCTGCTCCTTGTGGAAAGGGATATGCGTTAAGAGGACGATCTTGTCCTTGGGATTGTTCTCTTTCAGCAATGAGGCTTCCTGCAAGAACTTCCATGTCTGTCCTCGGAGGTTCTATTTGTTAAATAGAAAGACGTTAGGAAAGATGTCGTTGAGAATTTGATGGAAAGGAAGGACAGACATCCTGTTTGTTGATCAACTGGCTGCAAAAAAAAAACAAGGCATAGTTGTACCTCGTCGGAAGAAGGTCCGTCGAGGAGCATAGTGTTCAGAACAACCAAATGCAACCTCCTACGACTCCCATCGCTAATTCTTCCATTACTGGTGCTCTGCGTCCTCCGAGAATTCGTATCGTTCTCACTTGCGCCGTCTGCGTCAATTACAGGAATATCCATAGAACTGATGAAGTTGGACTTGCCAAAAACCTGCTCCCACCGCTCCACCCGGTCCTGTGAAATATCGTATCCATATCCGATATCGTGATTGCCCGTAATGTTGATCATCACCGGCACACTGCTCTCCTCTCCTGCTACTACTGCTCCTGAGGATAATGAAGGGTCGGGAAAGATGGACCGGTAGCGAGCCACACGAACATCAAATTCTGCATCATCGATCCATTGACTTGAGAAGAGGTCTCCCAGGATGCTGACGTGTGTAGGCGACCGGGGGGTATGAGGTTTCCTTGATTTTGAGAGGAAGGCGGAGAGGAGGGCGAGAGGTTCCCAAGAGGAACTCATCATTTGCTTATAGATGTGGCGCATGTATGCGTCGTTGAATGCTAGGTCCACATGTGCTTTTTGGTTGAGGGATATGAAGGAAGGAAAAGTGAAGGTGATAATTAGTAAAAATTGTACAGTGGAAGCGAGTAAGGGTCTCCCAGAGCATTCTTTTTTTTTCTCTGTGCGACGATGAGCCATTTAGAGGAGATGCTTAGTCGTGTGGGTAGGAGAAAGTGTGCTGTGTCGCTGTTCCAGCGCCAGTCCAAGAAACAAGAAAAAAAAAGTAGGGCTGTCGCATGGTCCGTTCTCCTTCCTTCCTTTCTTCCACCCTCAAAAAAAAAGGACATACCTCGCTTGCCGAGTCGCCTGATCTTTGCATCGCCTTCCATCTGGGGGTCAGCAAAGACAACCATCCTCATGAAGGAATCCTTCGAGTCCCAGTTCCAATGACAGGCGATGCGGGCATGGTTCTGGAGGACGATGGTTCCGATGATGGCTAAGCCTGTGGCCGTGTAGAGGATCCCGAGGATTATTCTTGCCAGCATCCTCTTGTCGTTTTTTGTGTTTTGTATTTTTTGAAGGTGGGAGAGTTTGGTTGATGGAAGGTTTGTCGAGAGATGAGCAAGAAGGTGCGTGTGGGTGGGAAGTGAGAGAAAGAATAATGAATAATGCGAGTCAAGGAAATAAAAAAAAAAAAAAAAAAAAAAAAAAAAAAAGTGGCGAAGGAGGAAGGAGACGATAGAGAGAGAAACAAAAATAGGAGTAAGAATTAAATGAATTGCCTTCCTTTATCTCCTTCTCTCCTTTCCAGACCTCAGTCGTCGTTGTTGTTCGCATGGAATGGAGGACGGGTCAGGCACCACTAACGACAAAGAGAAGAGACAAAATAACCGTATTCAATCAGCGATTGGAATCCGCTCGTGTGAGCACTCCTAAAAAAGAGAAGAGAGCGTTTTTTTGTCTGGTACCGTGGTACGGTAGAAAAGACGCCACCAAATCAAACTAGTTGAATTTAAAAAAGCCACGATCAAGCAGATCCCATCTGGGATGTGCTTTTTTGATTGTTATGCTGATCCAACCTCTCCAGCACCTTATTTTTATTTTTTGCACTGCCTTTCCCTGCTTAGCATAGCCACCGAATGATCCTGCAAGTCGACTTTTCGACTGTTATTCACTGTATCGATCCAGTCCCCGGCTTAATGTTTGCTACTTTAGGCAATGGAAGAATAAGAATGAGAGGAAAAAGAGTTGGAAAGAAATCCAATAACAAAATGTTGCGATAGATCCAACCCCCACCATGCTGCATAGTATCCAAATTCTCACTTGAGACCCAGCGATTTAACAAGAAAAGAAGGCTGAGTATTTCGGACCTTGCAGTTGAATTGAACTGCCAGCTCCACCACGAGAGGTACCTATCCTGTTTAGATGCTCTCGGTTGATAGCAGCTGGATGAGACTAACTGACTACCCTGCAAGTTTACACCCTACTAGGAATAGGCAATCGCACCCCAAGAGTAAGAGCACATGACCACAAGAGGTCTTATCCGACAGACGTGGCATAAACAGGAGTGGCCAATATTGATGCCTTGCCTGAAAGGCACACGCTGCTTCGCCAAGCATCAAGAACCAAGAATTGAGAAACCTTCCTCTCTTTCTAAACCATTTGCTCTGTAACAATAAGAAACTGCAAGGCAGGGGTATACGATTTTCAAAAGTTGTCTACTTTCCTTGTTGTTTCGATGTTGAGCGCGATTATCGGTCCCGTCCTGAGAACGACATACGTGGGATCCAATTCAAAATGATGAGTGAGAAAGAAAAAGGACGTTAGAAGAAAGTCGACTTTTTTAAGCATTTCGTCCACACAAGCAAGCTCACCATCCTGGACTGCCTCTTATTGCTGTCAAAGACATGGGACCCGAGATGAAGATAAGGCACCCCAATCCAAGCTCATCCTGAGTATTTTGGACCTTTGCAGTTGCTTTGCACTGTCAACTCCACCACGAGGGGCACCTATCCCGTTTAGATGCTCTCGGTTGATAGCAGCTGGATGAGACTAACTGACTATCCTGCAAGTTTACACCCTACTAGGAATAGGCATTCGCGCCCCAAGGGTATGAGAACTATAGACCACAAGAGACCTTATCCGACAGACGCGGCACAGTCAGGAACGGCCAATATGCCTTGCCTGAAAGACACACGCTGTTTCGCCAAGCATCAAGAATCATGAACCGATGAACATTATCCTCTCCTCGAACCGTCAGCTTTACAAGCAATAAAAAACAATGCAGGAAAGTGAATTGAATGTGCACTTTCCTTTTGTAGTGGCGCATGAGAACTTGTCCATGGAGTCCTTGAGATTGTTGAATGTCGAGTAGAGGGACCGACATGAGCGAATGAGTATTGAGGAAGAAGTGTCAGGGAAGGACAAGAAGGAAGTGAAGAGGAAGAAGGAAGGAAGGGGAGGTGGTAAGAAACAAAAAGTAAGAGAGAAAGAAAGAAAGGAGGAAGAGGAGGGAGCGATGAAAAAGACTGTTTTATATGGGAGGGAGGGTGACCAGGGCAGAACGAAGGAGAAAGAGAGAGGGAGAGGGGAGAGAATAGAGATCCCGAGTTAGGTGAACGCAGAACAAAGACAAGCAAGTGTTGGCAAAGAGGAAAGGGAGAAGGGAGACGGAAGGCGAAAGGTGAAAGAAAGAAAGAAAAGAGAAAAGAAGAAAGAAGCGAAAGCACGAGGGTGGTAAAGAAATAAAAAGGCCATCAACGGATTGCCTATTCTCCCCCTGACGATTTCGAAAAATGGGCAGTCACTTTTCATATGCAGCTGCTATTTGCCTTCATTTTTGGTCGTGTGCCTGCCCTTGCTTGTCTTTGGAACTACTTTATTGGTCCAACAGTCAGGGGGAAGGAAGAGGACGCGAAGGCGCGGCGGAAGAGAGTGCAAGGGGTGCTGGGTATGACGACTGTGGGAAAGGAGGGAAGAGGGAGCGAGCAAAAAAAACAACAAAAACGAGGCATAAAGTGAGGCAAGCAAACAAACAAGCAACAAACATACAAGCAAAGAAAATAACAATGGAAGCATGTAAGCGCCATAGCAAACACAGCAACAGCAAGCAAAGAAATATATAACATCCACACAAACAACATCCGAGTAAAGAAACACGAAAAAGAAAGCGCGTCATTCATATTATTGAACAGTTGCCGTTAATGTCCTATTGTACAAGATGAGAGCTAGCTACGTGGTGAAAGGGAAAAAAAAAAAAAAAAAAAAAAAAAAAAAAAAAAAAAAAAAAAGAGGGAAAGAGGGAAAGAGCGAAACAGCATCACGAACTTGCTTGCGCGCAAAACGAATGACCTTCCTTCTTCTCTCATACGATATTCTCACGAGAAGGCGCAGAAAAAAAAAAAGGGGTCAATGCACTCCGTCGGTAATTAACTTCCTCTTTCGTATAAGGGCAAGTCCTCTTTCACCCTTTTCACTTTGGCTTTCTTTCTTCTCTTCTCTTCTCTTCTCTTATATCTCAGTGACCTCTTCGCAGCCTCCATTAGCAGCCCTACAAAAAACCAAGAGCAATGGACAACAGCAGTCCCTCCCTCACTGACCCCTCTGTCCCCGTCGATCCTTTCGACATCACCCACGCTATGCCACCCTTTCTCAACCACAACACCACCCTCACCAACCCTCCTCCCTCTATCGATCCCCTCGATAACATCTACAGCATACAACCCTCCATCGTCCACGACCCCACTATCGTCGATCCTCCACTCCCCGCCGATCTACTCGATTATATCTACCTCATGCAACCTCCTCCAGTCCCCATCAATCACGAAGTAGTCGCGACGGCTATCCCCAACAACGATATTCTTCGTGGCACCCCTGTTGCCGAGCCCAATGAAACCTGGTTGAATGATGTACTTGGCAACACTGCTTGTCCGATTCGTAATCAACACTCTGACCGCAACTACCAAACCACAGGCAACGCTATCGCCCTGGACCATGGCGACAAGGAGCCAAACCCAATTGCCGCCATCAGCACCACACAACTATTTCGCGCTGCCGGCCCTTCAATTCCCACCGCACATACAGCTGCTCGCGTTACTGACTGTCATTCACACGTCGACATGCACAACCAAACTGCCGTCACCTTCAGCCCTCCTCTCGACCAAGAGCAGACGGCAACCGTCCCCAAGATGATATTTGTCGACTCCATCACTTGTGAGGCATACGCAGAGTCGACACACTTGGGCGGAGGAACATTTGGGGCGGTTTATGAAGTTGTCGACAGATTTGGAGGAATATCTGCCCTGAAAGTCCCCAAAAAGACCGCAACGAAGACGATGGTGAGTATAGATATATTTTTTCGAGACTCAGTGTTTTTTTTTTTTTTTTTTTTTTTTTTTTTTTTTTTTTTTTTTGGTGGCCATGTGCGAGACTGACAATAAGTGAGTCTTTTTACTAACCAAGACCGATGAAATGGCGATGTTCATAGATTAAACGTGAGGTTGGCTTTCTGGAGGCCCTCAAGGGAAAGCCACATATCGTTGAGTTTTTGGGTGAGGTACATGATCAAAGAGGACTCTGTCTCCGATTTGAAAAGTGCCTCGACCGAGATTTCCTTCAGCTGCTGGCAAAGAGAGGAGCGCTGACCAAGCCAGAGGTCCTCTACTTTGGTAGGCAGATCTTGGAAGGGTTGCGGACGATTCACAGCAAGGGCATCATTCACAGAGATATGAAGCCCGAGAACATCTTGGTGGCCCCGGGTATGAACCTGAAAATTGCTGATTTCGGATGGGGACTGGAGAAGCCAAAGAAGGGCGAGAAGCCTGTCACGTAAATAACAGGCTGCTTTTTGTTAGATTGCTCAATATGTTTAGTAGCTATGTTTTTTTTTTTTTGTTTGAACGCATGCTAACCGCATTTTATTCTTTTTTCCCACCTTACCTCCTAGTGGACGTGCCGGATCATTGGGCTACGCTGCACCTGAGTCGTTCTCAAACGAAGGACATGATTTTCCCTTCGACATCTTCGCTACCGGGATCATCTTCATCATCATGGTAACCGGCCGGAAGCCCCACATCACCGATAAGTAAGTACTCCACATTGTTGTTCGATTCGAAAAAAAATGTTATTGATACCCTCCAAAACTTGAACAGGATGGATTTTACGTTTTACAAAATATTACTATTTTCATATCTGCTAGGCACAAGATATACCCTCCTTCCAAGACGTTCTTCGAGTCGCTCCCAACAACGGGATATGGCCAACATTTCATGGAGAGGGCTTTGGTGATCGATCCAAAGAACAGAGCAAGCGCGGACGAGTTACTTCACCACTGCTTCATGAGGGTCGGTCACTGTCCCGATATCCTTTCAGAGTCGGTCTTCGATTTCCCGCCAACGTTCGACAACGAGGATGAGTGGAAGGATGAGGAGGATTCTGGAGAGGACGTTTGTCGACCAGAGAAGAAGGCCAAGGTCGCCTACTCTCACGAAGTGACCGAGTTGGGCCAGAAGTGGACGACCAAGAGCTTGGAGGAGGAGATGGTCAAGTTTATGAAGGAGAAGCGGATGTGTATCCTGGAGCTGAAGGCTATCAAGAAGAAGGGACGGACTTTGAAGGAATGGGGACTTGTCTTGAAGACTAAGTACGGCCATTCCTTAGATCTGCGTGTCGAGTCTTCCGGAGGAACGGTGTACTAAGGAGCGCTGACCAATCTGTCCTCCCTCTCCTTGTTCCTTTATAACAATAAAAAAAGACGCATACCAAACGGTAAACCGAGTCAATGCATTTTGGGCAGGCAATTGATAAGCATAAGACAAGGGTACGGGAACAAGTAGTGAGGGCAAAATGGAAAAAGGGGGGGGGGGGGGGGTGACTGAATGTACCACAATGGGTGAAAGTGGGGTAGACCAAAGAAAAAATGAAAAGAGTGAGGAGGCAAACAAATTGAGTAGTAGTAAAAATCAAGAGCAAGCTGATTGTTGCACTCCAATGGTGTAGCCGTGCCTGAAAATGATCTTCAAGAAAGGAAAAAAAAATTGCTCGACAAGGTATGTGCGCGGAAGAGTAGTCCATGCCATTGCATAGAGTTCACGTGCCCACAAGAGCAAAGTGGATAAGAAGAGGGCAAGGTCAGCATGGTGATAAAAAAAAAGGCAACGCCTTTATCGATGTCCAACTCGAGCCTATCGATGTCAACGCCGATCCAGCCTGTCAAGCCGACTTCAGGAACAATGACAACAACAACAAATTCGTACAACCCAGTGCGCCGCTCCAGTTGGCTACCAGTTCCAGAGCCCCGAAGAAACAGCTGAAGAAGTCGCGTTTTAACGCGGAGGTCGACAAAGCAACAGATAACGGAGGAGTTGAGAGATAGAGCGGAAGCTGCAGAAGCAGAAGGATGGGACTCTGATGATCAAGAACCAAAGTTATGAAGCTGCAGAAAGAGAACATAGTGGTCGTATTTGGACAGGATATAAGTCTCCTAGACCATCCGATCTGCATCCATGTATCATATTGTAGATTAGAAAGTCGAGAAGATGGGAAAAGGTGAAAAGAATAAAGTTTTTGGTGTTTCGTGAGTGCAGTGGCAGGCGAGAGTGAAGCTAAACAACGACAAAGTCGAAAACAAGCAAAGGTTGTATTTTCGAGGTGAAAATCCTGTTTAACTGTCCCGTACAACTTTAGACGTTCGACGTCGTGTTCTTTTCACTAATCGTTATTCGTAGGGGAAAAAAAACTCGTTACTCTCACGTTCTATACACGCTTCATCAGTATCATGCTAAAGTAAAAGTTAATGGCGTTAGAGGGGGTAGCTTGTCGCGTATTTTATTTTTGCTATAGTATGTGGTACAAGGATTTCGATTCTCCCAAGTGCGACGTGCACGGACTGACAACTCTGCCTAGTCCACATTGTCTCTGCTGAGCCAACCATCAGCTGGCGCACACTCAAGAAGCACCAGTGGGACCAGCCCACTGGAACCGACAAGGCCTCTCCTGATCCAACAAGTCATCCCCGAGGATTCGATTATTCGCCTCTCGGAGCCACATTCGATCAATAAAGGTCCAAATCTCAAACCACCTCCGAATCATGAACCAGGTGCAGGCTTGTTCGCCAACCTCCGCAAGTTGTCAGACGCCCTCATAGTCCGCTGTTGCGGTGGCGACATCACTCCATTCCCTTCATTCATCCTTCTCCCAGTCGCATCCCAATGTCGCTGCCCTTGACTCGAATCCTGAACTATATCAGCGCTCAGTGGCCGGGGGATCGGGCTGCCTGACAACAATCCACCACCACTGCTACCATCCATAGTCAGGCTCCCGAATGTAGAGTCCAGATCCGATATTGATGTCGACTGCATGGGCAGAAAGTTGAGTGAACTGGACGCAAGCGCCATACTGGCCCGGGCCTTGGGGACTGCGAGCGCTGTCGTCCGTGATGAGGGATGATGGTGTGGATATCCTTGACTTGTCGCGGTTGTAGTTGCCCCTGCTCCTGTCGCAGATATAGCCGCCGTAGGCGCGGTAGCCCTTCGGTTCAACGGTGTCGTATTCTGACCCAGTAGCGCCAACCCTGACGGGGCAGGTCTGCTTTCAGAACTGTATTCTATTGACGACTTTGTCGTTCCCGTCGATGTGTATCCATAATGATGGTACTGTCCTGGTGCCTGATGAATGTACTGGTAGAGATGTGGGTAAGCTGATTCCGAGATCCCGACGGCCCCTGCTTCTTCGGGCAACGCGTCTGATATGAGGTTGAGTTTGTCGACAATCCCGTGTAGTAATGTTGTCGTCGTCTGTGCCTGTTTCGACAACGCGTGAACTAAAATTATCACGAGTAAATAATAGGTCACGTCAATATTTCCTCTTGTACTCGCTACATAAGCCTTTCAACGCAAACCTTTCATACCGCGCAGAAAGGAGAAAGTCAATACCAGAAAGGAGTTCGCCAGAGTGAGTCTTGGCTTGTTGATGGATGGCGGTCAGTTCTTGGACAGCTCCTGACGTGAAATCGTCTAACGCTCTCATTTTTGTCCCAAGCGATCTCTGAAACTCTTGGATATCCTGACCGCACCGTTTGCTATGCGCGTTTATCTGAACCAATATGTCGACCAGTACACTCGGATTGAACGCTAGTTCCGTCGACGCTATTAGTTTTGTGGGTTGTAAACAGAAACGGGCATTAGATCTGATGCTGAGAGCAAGTGCTTGACAAGGTGAACGACATGGTAGAGACATGAACATAAATTACCCCCACGAGAGTCGGCGGAGGCAGAGAACCCAAAGACGCTTGTCAGCGAAAAGTGCGAAGGAGCATCTGGCACCACCAAAGGCTCAAACTAAAGTAGAACAACAAGCCCGTGTCAAAACACGCGTTTTCTTTTCCTAAAATGACGTGTAGTTCCGAAGGACTACATTTGCTAGGACGCTCTACCTTGGGGAGGGCGCGAAGTGCCACCAGAGCCTCGTCCTCTTGCTCCTCGTTTGGATCGACAACGCGGATAATGCCCTACGCCAGCAACAAAGTAACATGGTTGTGTTTTTGAGCTCTGGTAAGAATTTGGTTGTCGTGTTATTGGTGGCATGTCCACGTTTGGAAACCAAGCTGGCACATTGAGAGTAGGTATGGCCTTACTGGATCCTGCTCCATAGCTGTTATGTTTTGTGGAGTGCGTGTCCTGCGTGAGTGAGTGTCTATAGGAATGAGTAGCTGTGTGGGCGATGCCGAATGTCGTCTTGTCGTTGGTTCGTGGTTGGGAAGAAGAGTGATTCACTTCTGCGTGCGACGCCCAACCGCCAAGGTGGCATTGACAAGGTTAAGGGGCTGGCAGTAATTTTCGAGAGGGGATCAGACCTTGTCTAATGTTGCTTGTCCCAACAACTCCTCCCTCTCTTTTTCTCTCAACAACTCCATTCCCCATCGACGTCGACTAACGCCTCAACTCACTCATCAGCAGGAACGCACACGAGTCAGACTAAGCGGAGCAGCAGATACTTTAGACACAGATTAAAGCAGGAACCATAAATAAGGATATCTCCCGACAGATTATTTCACAGACCTAGCAGGACACACGTCGCCGCACGACAAACATATCGATTCGAAAATGTCAGGAACACCACCGCCACCACCTCCACCAGTTGAGGACACAGCAGCACCAATTGCTCCTCCTCCACCACCTCCACCCTCCGAGATCCAAGACACACCAACACCACCACCTCCACCACCTCCACCACCAACAAGCGCCTCTCAAACCCGAGATCCAATCCCTCCAAAAACAATATCAGATCACCAAAAATCAACACCTGAACAAGCAGATCAACCAACCCCCAGACCACGCAGGAAACGCCGCTTCTCGCCCTCTGCACAAGACCCAGTCCCCGTCCAAACACCATCAACAGCAGCCACAACACCTCCAGCTCTATCCTCACGGATACACCAGCCTTCCAACACTACCGCCGCATCATCCACGACGTCGACAAAATCAAAGCCATTGACGGCAAACGAGTGGGAAAAGACCGCCTTTGTTGGCGATGCCAGTGGCGAGAAGCGCATGAAGTTCCTCAGACTGAGTATGTTGATCACCTTTGAAGAAAATGTTTTGCTGAAGTGACTTACAGAGTGATAAATGCCGTTTGCCTAACCTGATATCATATCACTCTCTCATGATATTGCCTTTACATGTACTGTAGTGGGCTTAGGAAAGTCGACAAAGATTGAGGCGAAGCCTGAGAACGCTGAAGATGCCGTAAGTCTCAATTTCTTCAGCCTTCAATCTGCTGCTTACATGACTTCGTTTTCACTACAATAACCAACACGATCTATCCTGCTTTACCACCTTGCTCGAAAAAAAAAAAAAAAAAAAAAAAAAATAGTCCCGAGAAGCATCAAGACGGCAACAGCAATCGTACGACATGGAGCGGCAATACGAACAAGGAAGGAAGCGCCAACATCGCTTCAAATAAATTCGTCCAGATTTCAATTGCAAACATTTTTAATGATCTTTTTTCGACTGGTATGGTTTTATTCCAGCTGCTGACAAAAGGTCATATTGCTTCTATGTGCGCCAGTGGCCAATCGCAGCCATCGTCTCCTTGCATGAATAATGCACCACAACTCCATCCGGGAACACTGCAAACACACTATATAGCAGCAGAGAAAGTGAAAATGACGACGTTGTGAATGAGAAGGCGAAAGCCAACATTAGGCATACATTTCAGCACATCAGCTAGAACGAATAATCGCAAAATATCCATGAAATTACCTGTTGCCGATACGCTTGTTGCATTTTGGACACATCCTATCCTCTGTGATCTTGACACGTCTTGACCGGTAGAATGTCAACTGCTCCTGTGTCTACATACATCACCATACGAGAAAAGTGACAGTGTCAGTTTCTGCCCCAATATTAGATTGCTGCAGCATTCCCCTGTCTTCGTTAATAAATGTTGTACCTGGAGACGCTCGGCTTTGAGCAAGTTCTTGACAATCATGTCCATATGCTTCGTCTTGTTGCTCTCACGGATCGACTTTTCGAAAAACTTGAACAGCTGGTCAATCCTGGTCGACGCCGGCAGCAGTGACAGCACCTACACAATGCATTTCAAACGATGAACATAGCCAATGTCAGAAAAGGAGAGATAGGCCAAAAGCCACGGTTGTAACAAAGAGCGGGCAGTCGAAAACTCACAGCGGAGGGATCGATGTGGGTTCCGTGCCGGGTCAAGATATCCAGAGCTGGTTCCAGCATGGGCTTCTCGCGGTTGGGTGGCCTCAAATACACCTTCAACAGCAATAGGTACACGTTTTTGGTGGGATCGTTGCTGTTAAAGTTCTTGATACAATACCTACAATGGCAACATAAAAATCAAAATGTGAGTAATGTGAAATGACGTAAAATTGTTGTCGTACATTCTCTCGTAACTTACTCTTCGGCGGCCTGGAAGTTGTTGAGTTTGTGCACGTAAATGTTCAGTGCCTGGTCATGCTGTCCAATGCGGCTCAGTAAAATGGCTCTTTCTTCATAGCAGCCTATTCAAAGAATAAGACATGAGAGGTTCCTTGGTTAGACATCTTCTTGATTCGCCCCATGAATGTAGTACGCGTGATTACAACATCTAATTCACTTACTGTCGACAGGAAGACGACTGAGAATGCGCTCAGCTTTGTAAGACGTCGACTCGTCCAAGAACTGCAACAGCTTCGCCTTCGTCTTGAGCATGACATCTTCGTTACCGGGTGTTGAAGAATCGCGCTGGATCTGAGCAAGGTACGAGACAACAAGGGTATTATGAAAGTCCGAGGTCTTATCGCCCAGCTCGTGAATGACATGCTCCAAATAAATGACGCAAAGGTCCAGCGACAGCCTCTCCAGATATGCCATGATCTTGTATCTCGGCAAAGTGTCAATCTCTGGCTCGTCATCAATGAAAATCTTCATGGCAACGGCAGGATCCAGTTCCAAAATCCATGTTCCAAACTCGAGTATGAGGGGCAGGTGATCAACACCCAGCCGCTGCAAGTAGCTGACTGTAGGAAGAACGCCATGCATCTCGCCAGGGTTCGCATGGATCGTCTTCAAAAGCTCCAGCGCTTTACGATGAAGCTGCTTGCCTCTATAGAAGTCCACCAGCTCTTTGTATTTCTGCTCTCCAGGGTAAAAAATATGAGATACATTAATTTCAATCCTCCGCATCAAGTCCTTTAGAGATAGAAACAGCGTGAGTACCAAAAGCATTACATACCTTGTGCTTCAACAAGAGACTCTCGGTCTCATCGGGGTTGCAGTGGTTGTTGACTCTCAATAGAGATCCAACCAACCGCTCGTGGGTCATCATGTACGACTTCAAAAGTGCAGTGTCCACAATCTCCAGCATCTGCAAGTAGTCCTCCGCTTCGTCTTCTTGGTTTGAGTGACGGTATGAGAACGAATCGTGATTGTTCTGGAGCGTCTGCAGAGACTTGGAGATCTTTTGGCGCTTGTCAGCCAAGAATCTGATCAGACACTCCACTGCATCCTCGAGTTCCTTTGTGCCTATGACATGTAGATAAAGTAAGATGTTAGTATCCTTTTATATGTCACACCAACTTGATCATAAAACACCGTTTACAAAAAAGATACACTGAATACGTACTCATGATAATGGGCTGGGTATTTTTCGCGTTGGTGTCTTTCAGGTCCACATCACCAGATTTGGGAGACCCGATTTCAGGTTCTTTGGGAGGCAAATGGCTCGAAATCACCGCCGGGTATAGTCCGATAACCTCTGCTGCAGGGGTATCGAGTTCCGAGAACAGGGTCAACGATTCCTCGTAGTGATGTGTGCGGAACAAATGGTGTGCATACAGAGTCTTGATCTTGCCCAACGTGTCAACCTACATTTGAAGAGTGGCAATAAGCACTTGTTAGCTGATTTGCGTTGTGGGGAAAAGCACTGTAGACGATGCGTGTGTGTACCCACAGCTCCACTTACAGTCTCATCCAGAAGAACAGGGTTGATTTGATTGATAAGACTGATAGCCTCCTGATACTCTTCCTTTTGCACCAACTCATCAATCTATTGTGAATTCAGGTACAATAACATTTCATAGCAGTTAGTTATAAACAAAAACGCTGCTTGATCACAACAGCCTTCAGTGACAAAAAAGTAACAATAGGTACCTGCTGGGGGAAGCTGTAGGGAATGAGGCGCCAGACTTCGTTCGTGCTGGCGATGTAGAGGAGCTTTCCTTGAGTCAAAAGTCGAGCGTGTGGCATCTCTGCGCTCTGGACAAGAGCTCTCGTCTCAATATTGCGAATCTCAATGTGCCGTGATAAAATCGCAACAGCATACGGGGAAGAGTAGCCCAATTCCTCGGGCATTCCTGACCATTCGATCCCGTTCTTGCGTTTTGGCATTCCGTCCACTCCCACCGATATACTCGAATCTATTTCATTCAAAGAGGCAATACTGAGTTAGCTGCTATCCTTGGCCATGCATGACATAACATTGACTGCTATTGAAATCTTCAGTGGAGACTTACTCTCTTTGCCGAGCAGAATCTCGTCGTTGGGAAGGCGGGTAATAAGCGGTTTTCCGGGCTTGGATCCAAATCCCATGAGACCTCCAGTTGCCAAAGAACTAAAAGTGTTGAGTGTATTAAGAGTGCTCTCCAGAGTTGAACCAAGTGCACCTTGGACAGAAGGTGAAGTCGGCGAGAATAAAGGTGTCAAAACACTAGTCTTGCAGTCCATGAGAGCGTATTCGCTATCGAATCCCATGCAGAGGTTCTGTGTTCCAACCCACTCCATTGTCCTGACCCTATCCGGAACAGGAAAGTCCTATTACGACATAACAAAAGAGGGTACAGTCTGTCAATTTGCCTGCTTTACCGAGAGCGATAATTGTGCTAACATTCACTGAGATATCTGAGAAAGCAATCCATACCTTGGTGCTCATAAACTCGCTGTCCTGCCAGGAAAAGACAATAACCTTGCGCTTCACCGCCACAGCAAGCCGGGTCACGACTTGAGGGAACCCATCCTGAATCTCGATCTTGGAAAATACCGAAAATAGGTTTGCGCCCCTCGTCTCGCCCAGCTGTGTCCTCAATGCAAAACTTTCCAGGTCGTGAAGATTGACATATCCATCTATTTTTTTTCCACATAAAAACAAAGGATTAGTCTTTTTTGTTTTGCATCTCTTATCCACCAAAACAATTCAAGATGTGCCCGACATCTCCTGAATATGGGGTATACTAGTATTAATATCGTACCTGATAGGGTCACCAGCACGCCGACGGCTTTGATAATGTCAATCTGTTCAATAGCCTTCTTGGAGAAGGTCTTTAGCGTCTCCATGAGTGTCACCGAGATAGCCTCATCCTGGCCTATATGATTCGAGGAGGGGAGGAAGAAATCGTGTCAGACACCAAATCGACCTTTTCAACTGGCGCCTACTTCCTTGCAGTGTTATCCTTATTGCATTCCTGTGACTTGAACATACCAAGTGGCTCCCGCACGGAGTAAACGAGCAAGGTGCCGTAAAGAGTGCCCACATAGAGTTTATCACCTAACAAGTTCGTCAAACGGAGGAACAATATTGTCAATGCAACAACCTTCTACGAAAAACAACGTATGCAGTCTGACAACTGCATGCAGAGCGAGTTTGTTGTTTTGTAGTACCTTGTGCAAAGATGGACTCGATCTTATGGGGCAGCTTCTCGATGACCGTGTAGACCTTGAAAGCGTCGTGCATTTGTGTCTCAGTCTAGTTCGTGGTCCTGATGCTGTTTGGGTTGTTGTTGTAGTTGAAATTCCTTTGTCCGCGGTCTCCGTGTGCTGTTTTCTGCCGATGCGTCTCTGTGATGAACTTTTAGGAGTGAATATCGGTGTGAATGAGTGAGAGCAAGGAGGAGGGCAGAAGGAAGTGGAAGTGTTGGGTGGCAAGACAGGCGCGTGAACGGCGGACCCTTCTTTCTTTTAAAAATCATGGTTTTCGTGACTGGCATTCTGCGCCAAAAAAAAAATGGTCGCTCGCTCAGCCGGCCGTTGCATGCCTCACCCTCAAAGTAAGAAGGTCGCTTGTTGCTTACTTAAAAAGGGGATCAAAATGGAGTAAGGGAAAGAAGAGAAAGCGATAACCGTATCATTGTCAAAGTTATGGAGAGGAGACTTGCTTGCTTTGTTTATTGAATGACCAGAAAAATGAAAAATATAGTCGTGTCCTGCGAGGCTTGCTATCGATCAAGTCCCTCGCAAAGTTATTACGACAGGTTTTTACAACTTGGGAATCTTCAGCGATTTGCTATAATTGAGAAAGAATGAAAGGGAGAAAAAGTAAGTATATGTGGCTATAGATCATCAGGAACGCGTAAAATCAAAAGGAAATTCCCCGAATAAGGCTAATCCTACCTGACCATGAGGGCGCCGCTGATACCATACATGACGACCATGGCATGAAAGGAGTAACCTGGCACAACTTCAATCAACCCACCAGGCAACTGGTGTCCAATCTGACCATAGTGAACCAAATAAGCAATAACACCAACAAGGACGATCGATGTTGGGATAGGAGTGCCCTCAAAGTAGTCCACCTTGCCACGGCTATCGTGGGGCAAGATTGCAACCGTGGCGTTGTAACGCGCCAAGCGCGCAATTCCACAGCACACAAAGCAGATCAGCACTACTGTGTCCAAGAAGCTTTGCATCCCGACCACAAACGCCAGCACCGCTGGGGCAACGCCAAATGAGATCTATATATCCCATTCATCAAAGGAAAATAATGACAAAAGATGCATATGAATTAGTGTCAAGTCCACACGCGTTTTGTTGTTATCAGGGTGGAGACATGTCCGTTCTTGTGCTGTAATGCTATGACATGATTCCTCACAACCACAATTTCAAACAGGGGTCCTCCACATGTAAAAGACGAAAATAAAACGAGAGCATGACGTCAAAAAAGTTGTTGTTGTTGGCTCAAAACAAAAACAGGTTGGTCTGGGCTGAAAAATAAAAATGGGTCCACTCGCCACAATTCATAATCCGTGAGTTGTCATCGTTCTCCAATATCCTCAACGGTGCCAAGAATATGTGTAAGCGAGGCTGTCGAATCGAACCGGATGGGGTGAGAAAAGATTGTCCTGTTGCGAAACGCAAAAAAAATCCATTCGTTCTGTCATCCTGCTGGAATCTCCTTGTCCATTGGATGTAGAAATTGAACAATTTTCTATTGTACTCCTGACTTCTTCCGGACAAGTAAAGGGTGTGGAGTTGGTTGGTTGGTCGGCGCTTTGAACAGGCGCTGTTGTCGTCGGCGTTTTGGCGATTGGTTGCGGGATATTGTGGAAACAGGGAGTCGAGAAAAATAGAGGAGTAACTTCACCGACGCCAGGATGAAAACCAACAAAACAACCGCCTGCCGACTTCCACACGTCCTCTCCCACCTCCACCATCAAACTCTCACGACATCCACAACATGGGCGTAAACTGTAGAAAATAAACTTACGGCATCAGCAAGTGAATCAAGCTCCTGTCCAAGGATAGAACTGGTTTGTCTCCAACGAGCAACACGCCCATCAAAAACATCAAACGTGAATCCGAGTGGGATACACCACATCGCGGCCCACAGGTAGTACTGGTCATGAGTAATCAGATAGCGCAGGTTCGAGAAGATAGATAGCACACCGCAGACTCCATTACACAGCGTGATGACATCCGCAAGATTGAAGTTTCTAGAAAACAAAGACAAAGAGAATGTGAATCACCGATCGAGTGTTTGTGATTCCAAAAGTGGAATGGAATGAGAGTTGTATCCAAGTTAGTGTTTCCTGGTCTGTTCTTTGTTTTGAGCGTGAAAGTGGACGTGCATGCTCATATATGCTCGTCCTGGTGCGAAATTGTACCTGACAAGGTTGAAGTGCCCGTCGTCCTTTGTTAGGTTTCTAACCTATTGATTATAATGGGTTGGTAAGGAACAAGGGTCAGCGTACTTTTGCTTGCGACTGAAAGGGATGGCAAAGTAAAGTAGGAGATATATGTGTACCTGCTGGAACTGCTTCTTGGAAAGAGTGGTTGGTGGCAACTCGAGCTCGGAGGTTCCTTGTCTTGTTGGTTTTGGGCGCTGCGACATTGTTGGTTTGAGAAGAGTGAGACCGAGGTGTGTGAGTGAGATAGAGAGAGAGAGAGAGAGAGAGAGAGAGAAGGGATGTCAGTTTGTGGTGTAGAGAGAGTATTAGAGAGAGGAGAGAAGAAAATGAAAATGAGGAAAGAAGTGAAGGCAGAAAAAAAAGAGGGGGGTTGGGGTGTTCAAATACGAGTGGAATCGAGAAATGGTGGGCCATTTTTTCGCGAAGAATAGATCCAAGTCATGGAAATTATTTTTCCCCTTTGGGCCCATACGGATCACACACACAGACAAACAACCAGCCCACACACTTCACCATGACGACAAGGAAAATTGTAGCGATCACACCCAAACTCATTCCCTCCAAAACACACACACAGAGGCATACACTGACAATGCGGTTTTTTAATAATGATATCTAATGAAAAAATGAATCACGCTTCTACTCCCAAATACTACATGTACCACTCGAAATAGGGACCCTCATACTTAGAATCCACCGACACGGAGAACTCTGCTCTCGACCACACTCCAGTCAACAGTCTTGAAAAAGTTATCCAAGTACTTCTCACGGCCCTCACGGGTGACGCCATAATCCGTCAAGTAGGCATGCTCCCACATCGAGACACACAAGATAGGCACATAGCTGCTGTTGGCCATCAACTTGGCCGGTGCCGAGAACTTGGACGCGCCAGAGTAAGGATTCTGGGCAGCCGAGGCGAAATCGTGGTCCGTCGACGTCTCATCCGCACGCTGCATCCTGCGGCGGTGGTGAGGAGATCCTGCATTGTATGTGTTCAACAGTACCAAACGTCCATCCTTGTCCTCGACCAACCAAGTCCATCCCGATCCGAACAGTCCCAATGCGTTGATAGTGAACTCGCGCTTGAACACCTCGACGCTGCCGAATGACTCGCTGATGCGCTTGGCAAGAACCTCCGACATGGGCTTTTGCTCAACCGCGCTGCTCTATTTTATCCCGATTTTATCCAGTTGGAAAAGATACAATGCAAGTTAGAAAATTTTGGTTCATTTTGCTTTCATTGCTTAGCCTTCCTGACGGGTATCTCTGTGTGTTCCTGAGTAAAATGACTTCCTACCAAGGTGCGCAAGAAAAAGTCGTTGTTCCAGGCTTGGGAGGCGTTGTTGAAGATCTGAACCTCGTTCAATGAGCGAGCACTGTCCATGAGGACCTCATGGAAAGCCTTTTCTTCATATGGGGTACCTATAGCAAGTTCATTGAGATTACACCTCGGGAAAGTTAGTTGGATCCGTTCAAGCTGCGGCAAATGGAGTCAATCAGTCCGAGTCTCGAGTCTCTGGTATAGTTGCTGTAGTTCACAGTTCTGCTTGTGTTCCTCTATCTCCTGAATTCCAGAGAACTTTCTTCCTGATATAATGCATCCTTTCCAGAGTTCCTGAAATGACCGGGAAGATAAACGCCTTAGCAACTCACCTGCAATGAGCTCGTTGAGGCGGTTGACAAGACCAATCTGGTGATCCTCATAGATAATCTTCAAAGCGGCAGGGGAGAGCAAGGGTTTAGCTCCTGCGGCAACAGTGTATGGCAGGGCGGGAACAGTGTGCAACTTGGCAGCAGCCCTGAACGACGAAGCCAAAGGTGAGGCGACCGACTATCGAGTTGAAGGCAAAAGGAGACGTAGGGAACGTGAGTTGTTGTTATTGAGCAATGTTTCTTTTCCTGTGCGAATACATTGTGCTTGTCGAATGCAAAGAAGGAGTAAGGGTGTACCTTGAGACGAAGAGCTTGGCGAAGCATGGCGATTGTTGTGTTGGTTGTGAATGAGGGTGGAGAGAAGGAGTCCGGAAAACTGATCAGCGACCTGACGAAAAAGGGTGTTTTGGGTCCCAAGGTGTTCCTTGAGATTGTGACGGTGGCTTTTTTTAATACTCTTAAGGGGAAGGTTGATCAGCTCCCACTTCGCGCTCTTGCATAAAAGTGCAACAAGAAAGAGCACTTTGCCATTCTTTAGCCATTGCCACCAAAAACTACAAGACATAGCAGCCATGCCTATGATCATCCCACCCACACTTACCGAGGAGGACGGCGCACTCACCAAGGCATGCGAAGATGCCCTCGTCGTACGTAATCGCAATAAAAACAGGATGCTTGCTTGGAGAAGAAATACGCGTCGTCGTATTGGAGCACATCACTGCGATCACCTTGGAAAGCACAATGGACATAGCAATGTCACTCACACCCACCCCTTTTGTTATCCACTACTAGGCTATCTTTGAGCGCTACGATGTCGATAAAGGTATGTCTTCTCCAAGAAGCAACTTTTCACCTCTCACTGGATTGCAGTTTTAACTGAAACAAACTGATCAGTCCTCCTCCCCACCGAAACCTTCCCTTGACAATTGAGACTATTATCATTAACTATTCACATTATTCCTACAATTCACATTATTCCTACAATTCACTAATAGACGGGGCACTGAGCAACGCAGAGCTGGATGCATTCGCCAAGGATACGAATGGCGATGTGGTGAGTCTTTTTTTCTTACATAACCAACCGACAGCATGGGACACCATTCTGGACGACATATCCGCGCCTCCATCTCCACAAAACACACACACATACCAAACACCATTCGGACTTTCAATCGCATCCACCTTAACCCCCAACTCCTAACCCAATGTTATTCCCCAAAAACAAAGACTCCAACATCACTTAATCCCTTCATTGCCTAATAATCTCTTACGCCATATTCTTTGTAAACGAAAACAATAGTTTGATGAGGTCGCACGTGAAGAGATCACAGAGTTCCTGGACTTGGATGCCAAGGGCCAACTGACGCTCAAGGGATTCCTGCAGATGTACAACCTCCAGACCTCAAGCGAGCCTGAGGAGACATGGAAGGACCTCCAGAAGCATGGATACGATACTAACCTCAAGCTTGTCGCTTCCCGGAATGAAGACCGTGACGAGAAGCCCAAAAAACCTGAGAATCACGAATCACTTTCACAGGGACGCCAACAGTGAGGAATACCATTTTCAGGAATACAATTACGAATGCGATAGGGACAGTGCCGTCAATTATTAAATAAACGCAGAAAGAAACCGGATATATATCGCCATTTTACGTTCAACAATCATCGCATTTTGTTTATCGCAACAAGACATTTCATCGTTCACAATGTACAAGTGGACTAAATGTTTTATATCATTGGGAGTAAAAGGAACTTTTCTCAGCGCCAGATCTAACAGGAACAGTGAAATAAAATCGCGTGGGTAAGTCAATGGCCATGCAGCAGTCAACAAAACGAACTCTACGACAATTCGACAAGAAAATAACAATATGTCCTTACCTTGATGGTGCGGTCTGCACAACCTGTGACCAAATAATTCTCGTCCAAGGCCATTCCATGCACGAAACCTGTAGTTAAAACCAAAGAAAGAAGGAAGGAAGGAAGGAAGAAATCTCCTGGCGTTAGTTCCTGAACAACGAATCTGGAACACTGGGCAGCAACTACAGCAAAATTAATAACAAAAGAATCCTTACTCTTGTGGCCTTTGAGAGTGAGATCACACTGGAATCGTCGCGGATCCCATCGCTTGATAGTATGATCAAAACTGGCACTGAACAAATGCCCTTGTCCATACTCAAGTTGCCAGACCTCCCAATTATGTCCGCTTAGCGTTCCCAACTCTCGGGTCTCATTGATATCGTACACATGAATGACTGCATCATATGTACTTCCAAACAACATCCCATCTCCTACAGCCACGTCGAGGACCTCGCTGGTACCCCGACGCACAGTCTTCAAACAAGTTCCTGTCGCCACATCCCACAACTTGATTGTCTTGTCCGAGGAACCCGTCACCAACTGATGAGCACTCGCCTCGGTCAGGGCTGCCAAACAGTTAACACCCCCCGTGTGACCCTGGAACGTCGCAAGACACTCTAGTGTCTCTGTGTCCCAGACCTTGACCGTCTTGTCCGATGACGCCGAATAAAGTCGTCCCTGATCCACAACAAGCCCATAGACTTTGGCATTATGGTCCGGTATGGATTTCACTAAACACGCCGCATCATCTTCATTGCGCCAGTCCCAGACCTTGATTGTGCCATCAGATCCTGCACTGAAATACCGGTCCCCTGAGGGCATGACGGCGAGTCCCCAGACAGACATAGTATGTCCTTTCAGATCCTTCAACAGCTGTCCTGAGTTGATATCAAACACTTTTGTACTTCCATCATGAGCTCCTGCAAAGACTCTGTCCTGGTTGACGGCCACACTGGTTACGCCACAAGGGTGACTTGCAATCGTCCGGTGGCATGTAATCTCGTCGTGAGGGAACGTCGAGACGACTGTTCGTTTGGTCCCGCCAGAAGAGGATGAAGATTCACCGTTCACGGATCCGTCGCCTCCTGCTGCTACTGATCCTGTCAGTGAGGCAAGTGATTGTTCTGAGGTGCCTCTTTCCAATGTGTATGTTACGCCTTTTCCTGATCGAATGATCCTCTGCAACTTTTCTATCTCTCGTGACTGGTCCTAGTATTTATAGGATACACATTGTAACAAAAAGGGATGATAGTCAGTCTCCGCATCGATGTGCACATCACCTCCACCTTGTATATACGATAACAGAGAAAACAACGGGAGAAAAAGACGTACAGCGATCAAGGATTCCAATTTCTCGAAGCGCTTGTTGGTCGAGTCGATGTATCCCTTGAACCGTTCATAGACACAGTTCTGCAAATGCTCCTTTAAATCCCGCATCGTCCCTGAAAACACAAAAAAAAAAAAGGATCATACGGAAAAAAAAAATTAAACATCGTAGTCACAATGAGTAAAAAGGACTCCCTCAAGTTCATGAAACACTGCGGTTGAGTGCCCATGGGCCTGGGATTGAGTGGGGATACCGATTTGCGAAAACAGGGTAGTTACCTTTGTAGGGACAGCCGAGGGCCTTGTTGGGACAGACAGAGGGCGCATACGAGCAATAGAGAACATGTCCGTGAAGCGCATCCTGACGAACGATCTGTGGACAGCCATACCTTTTGTTGGAGCAATACACAAGCAGCTCCGAGATCAACCCAGACAGCGCCAAGTTCGGATGCAGATCTAATTGCATGGATGATAGATTGGAGGTCAGTACATAGTACAGTGCGAATTTGTGCATACACCCATGTTAGACAGCATTGAAGATGTCATAATGTCATATTCACTCTTTCCTGTGTTGAAAGTGAAAAACTGGGAGTACCTTCGATCTTGATGCGTGATCGGCAGAGGGGACAAAAGGGCTCAATCTCGATGCTGTGGTAGATACACGAGGCACAGTAGGAGTGATTGCATCCGTTGGTGATCACTGGCTCTCGACACACATCTTGGCAGCTATCCCACGTGCAGAACAGTAAAAGCGCTTTTTTCTGGTTACTGGCTGTATGCATTTACACATTTAACTAGGGTGTGAACAGAGTGGAATCAATGTGGCTATTTTGCTTACACAGGACAGAGGATGGAGGGAGAAGGGGTATGCAAGAATTCTACTTCTGCCTCCTCTTCTTCTTCAGGTCGAGCGCTGGTGTTGCTGTCGGCGTGGGCATTGGAAGCATGCCCTGCCGAAGTGGATGTTGACCTTGCAAGGTCGGGTGACGACCGAGAGGACAAGGACAAATTTGACGACGACAGTTTAGGAAAAGTTGTGTATTTCAGTGTATAAGTGTCGTTGTATTATCAGCCTCGCTCTTTGAGAGAACAAGTAGTTTCGTCCTAAGAGTTGATGAGGTTGAGGGTGATGAGATTAGTGTAAGGGACGAGGAGGAAAGAGATGAGGGCCGATGAGAGGTTGAGATAAAATCAACGGTTGAATTGTGCCCTTTTCGTTTTTATCTCCGCAGTGGCTTTTGGTGGCGGCGGGACCCTTCTCCTTAGTGCGCCATTTGAACGCACATCACACGTGCAGCTTGGACCAAACGCCTCAATGGTCTCAAATAAAGGGACCACTTCCTATTTTAGCCGCCTTTTCACTCGCTTCCTTCCTTCCTTACGTCCTTTCTCTTTCAACAAACACGACACAAATACAACAACACAAAACTGACGACATGCCAGACTACAACACTACCTCAAAATCCTCCAAGCAACTCGATATCCGACTGTACACTCACAACATCCGCTACGCAACACTCCACCCCTTCAAGAACGAACTACCCTGGTCCCACCGCGCCCCGCTAGTCATCTCATCCATCCGCTTCCATAGTCTCCACAACCCTCAAACCTTGATTTGTCTCCAAGAAGTTCTCCACTCCCAACTCCTCGATATCCTCGAAGGCCTCGGTCCCGAATGGGCTCATATCGGTGTCGGTCGTGACGATGGTCAAAAGGCCGGTGAATACTCTCCAATCCTGTTTCGATACTCGGTCTGGGTGATTCAGAGGTCACAGAGTATCTGGCTATCGCCGACGCCGGATGTGCCGTCAAAAGGATGGGATGCGTCGAATAAGCGGATTTTAACGTCGGTGTTGTTAAGCCATTGGGAGTCGGGTGTTCAGGTGTTGGCGTTGAATACCCATTTGGATGATCAGGGTGTGAAGGCAAGGTTGGAGAGTGGCAAGATTATTCTTGCTCATATTGCATTCCAACAGCAGCAGTATCTCTTGGACCAACAACAGCAATATCTCTTGGACCAACAACAGCAGCAGCAACAACAGCAACAACGACAGAGCGAGCTGCCAATCTTCCTGGCAGGAGATTTTAATAGCACCCCTGACGAAGAAGCATATAAGCACCTCACAACCACAGACTCACCCATGCACGATTTGAGGAACGCCGTGGGAAAGAGGGACAGATATGGCCACGACAACACATTTACTGGGTTCGAGAGTCGTGAGATTGACCAGAAGCGGATTGATTTCTTGTTTTTGAGTAAGACGGGAGGATGGCAGATGCGTGGTTATGGAGTGTTGGAGACCAGGTTTGAAGATGGGGTCTTTGCGAGTGACCACCGACCCGTCGTTGGCGATCTCACCCTCCCCTTGTAGTTTTCTCTTCGTTACTTTTTTTCTTATGCAAAATGTCAAGGTTCGAATAAATTCAATGTGGCTTTTCCCTTCCAGTCCTTTTTGATCTGCCTTCCAAGAGAACTCCAATTAAAATTTCGAAAGTTACCTCTCTCCTTCTCCTCACTACCTCTCTCCTTCTCCTCACTCTCCTCCCTCCAACTCTCCTTCTCATTTACACTACATCACTACACCTCTCCTCACCCGCCTTTCAACCTAAGCACCAAAAAGATAAACATGGCAGAGAGCGAATACGTAACCCTCGAATCCTCAGACGGATTCCAGTTCGTCATCCACCGCGAAGTCGCAATGCTCTCTGGCACCGTCAAGAACATGCTCTCCAGCCCTGGTACTCCACTTTTTTCGTGCATTCAAAGACGGGTGTTTTTGGTGGCGTAACGAGCCAACACCTTAAAAACAAAAAAAAAAAAAAAAGACCAAATGCTTTTGCTTTTTTAACAACGGCGACTGACTCTTTGCTGTGTTGCTTTTCTATATTCAATAGGTCATTTCACTGAATCGACGGAGGGTGTTATCCAGTTCAGGGATATTAAGTATGTCTATTACAGGATGCTCTTCAATCAGCTCATGATTAAAACGTCGGCCCCCTCATTTTTTTTGGATAATTCTCCATGGATGAAGTCACGCGTGCACTCCACAACAACCAACAAGACGGACAGTTGAGCAAACGCTCCAGGAAACCACAAAAGCAAGGACACAGCAAAGGATTTCAGAGCCATACCCTAACAAACGGAATCGCTTTTCGTCCAATTTGAACTTATAGGGCGATCATCTTGGAGAAGGTCTGCAAGTACTGGTACTACAAGGTAAATATATATCAACTCTCTTAACAAACGCATCTCCTTCGTCATCGTCACAAATAGGCAACAGTAAACGAACAAGTCAATCTAACAACCTTTCTCTTTCACATCCTCATAATTCTAATAGGCACGACACTTGAACTCAGTGACAGAGATCCCACACTTTGAGATCGAACCCGAATATGCACTCGAGACCCTCATGGCCGCCGATTTCCTTGACAGTGAGCTATCCTTTCTTTTTTTTCTTTTTGTTAAAGAATGTTTGTTATTTGTTTTCTTACCGAAGTAATGGCTGATTAATACAACAACATGCGTACACTTTGTTCAACTGATAGCCTAAGGCCATTACTACCTCGCACAAGCAAACTTGCCTACAAAAAATCCCCGACTTTAAGGAGTCACCTTCATTCAATACAGGATCAATTTTTTTTTCTACAAATAAATATTCTCCCACATTGAAAAAAAAAAAAAAAAAAAAAAAAAAAAAAAAAAAAAAAGATACAAGAATGTTTTATTAAACGATACAATGGTAATCAAAGAAACAAAAACAAAAAAAAGCAAAAAGAAAAACACTAGGATGGTCTATTGTCCGTGATAGAACGTCGTATGGTTGACAGCAACTGGATAACCAGACACAATCCCAGGAGCCGAAAAGGAAGCGGAACCGTAAGGAAGGTCTAATCCCTGATGTTGCTGCTGGTGTTGATGGTGTTGTTGGGGCTGCTGATGTTGATGCTGTTGATGGGGGTCCTGTTGCATGTAACCGCCTTGGTTGTAATGCTCAGACGATGACGACGTTGACTCGAGACCATCCCGCTCTACAGAAACACTCTTCTGACCAGTAGCCGCAACAGCGGCAGCCGCGGCAGCTGCAGCAGCCTTCGCAGCTTTAGCACCCTTGGGCGCCTTGGTCTTGGGCAGCTTTCCCTCTAGTTGCTTCTGAGCCTGCCGGTTCTGTCGAGCAACACTCCTAGAGTACCGAAGACCACAAGCGTTACACAGATCCTTCTTTCCAGACTGACCACGTCTCCACTCGGGAGAGTTGGTCGTTCCACAGCTCTCACACGCTTTCTCCTCCTGGGTAACTCGAAGCACATGTCCGTTGTGCCCGCTCGTCGACGAAGTCCCTCCCTCTATACCAGTAGAATCCAGGTCTTGGTATGATGATGGTGGTGACGAAGACGATCCAGAAGACAACGACTTGTTCCGAATAGCCGCATCATGTGCCGGGTGGCGAGGTGACGCATTAGGCTTCCGCACCTTGGCATCCTTCTCCTTGCCAGACTTGTGGGTGTCCTCGGGGGGTGCCAAACTCGAATGAAGGCGTGCCTCAGCAGTACCTCCAGACTTTTGTCGAGAATGAGGATTCCGGCCACTATCGGCTCCTGTAACCGTCCTCTGGAACGCAGGCGATGAGGGTGCAAGGGCATGACCCACCATGGCTGCGATCGCCGGGTGAGGTGTTGAGGCATGCCATATTGATGGGCTATCGCCAACAATACTCGACTTTCCTGACCGCTCTCTTTCCGCTTCGCCAACTGCCTTGTAGTCGTTCAAGAAGCTGAGAGACTCTTGCATGGCCTCGGGCAGTGGCAAACTGGACGGTGACGACGTCACAGAGAGAGAACTGGAGAGTCCCTGTGTTCGAGCATAAGGATGGTATGGCGATGAGTGTGTGCCAGGGGTCGATCGAATAGGACCTGCGGGCGACGGGCTTGGAGCGTGAGCTGAAGTCATAGTCATTTGGCCAGCGACTGCATGCTTGAGGAAGGGAGAGACAGAGGGAAGGGAAGGGATGATTAGGGGCGAGTTCAGAGCAGAGGATGATGACCCTTGGGTGCCGCTAATTCCGAATGGTGACGACCCCAGCTGTCCTGGTGATGACAACAAGCCCAGTCCTGAAAGGTGATCTGCTGGTGACCCCGACTCAAACGTCGAACTAAAGGGCCGTTGTCCCGGTGACGGTGTCGCAAGCTGCGATCCGCTCTGTGTTGCTGCCATGGATGTATTGGGCGAGCCTGTCACCGTCCAGGTGTTGGTGGGAGTTGAGGGCGAGGTTTGGAAACAGGCGAAAATGATGTGGCCATAGGGAATGAAGACAGATTCGACTTGGTAGGAAGGCTCGGGATGCGATGGGCTAAGACTGGGCAGGGCATGTTTTGAGCAGAACCGCTTTAGACATGTCGTATTGTCGAGTGCATCAGATGGGATATGGTGGGACTTGACAATTTGGGTATAGAGTTCCGGGTTGTAGGCCATCGTTCCCGCATCCGGAGAGTTGGGACCTGGCTCGGGCCAGGTCAGGAGCAGGTTGCGGTTGTGGGAATCGTAAAGTTGAAAAATTCGCTTGGTTTTGCTATCCGAGGGTTTTCGTGGGGGGGAAGAAGGCGGCGAGCCATTGTCGGAGGTCGTTCCATGTGATCCTGAGACCTTGCTATTCCTTGCCTTGACTGACTCTTGCAGATCACGAAGAATCTCGGGGGCCAAGGTCTAGAAGCCGAAAAAAAGATAGCGCGGAAAGGAAATTAGGTGAGGGACTAGAAAGGATCGATGTGGTAAAATAGATGAATAGGAGAGAGCTCAAAAAAAACGTGCAGGTAATAATAAGGACAAATGAACTTACTGGCAAAGACTCCTTCGATTCTCCACAGATGCCGTTAGACCAGAACCCCTTGTAAAGACCCTCTATTTGATTATGAACCATGACCATTGTTAGAGTTTTGCGCTTTTTTTTTTCTTTTCCTTCCTTTCTCCTGCAGATGTGATCGAGAGCTTTTTTTCTTTTCTTTTTCTACCAGTCCACATGTCTGAAAACAGAGGGGACCGTACCCTCTCTCACATTCATGCTAATTTGCCCAAGAAGAAGAAAGAGACACTTACGACCATCGATGTGAAAGAAGCCAAGGACTACCTCGTCACTGACAACATTCATAACGACATCCAGAATCATGAACTCGTCCTCCTCGCCATTCTGAAAGATATCCTCGTAGTCCTTGCAGCCCTCGGTCTCTGTCCCGTCTTGTCCTCCTCTCGGCTGGGATCCCAACACTGTTGATGACGCTGCGGAGAGGGATGACAGTCTATCGCCGCCGCCACTGTTGTTGTTGTTGTTATTATTGTTGTTGTTGTTACTACTGCTGTTATAGCCATCTCCATTTGCGCTGGTGTTGTTGGTGCTATTGTTCTGTAGTCCGTTGAGTCCTAGTCCTCTGGAGGAGAGACCGCCCTCGTTGGCTGCAACGAGAAGAGCAGCTGCTGAGGCTGAGGCTGATCCAGGCGATTCAGGCTGACGTGCAAGCTTGCGCTGCTTCCATTCCGGACATACGTTTCTAAACCGACATCTATTGTACACCCAAGTTTTTTTGTGTGTGTGTGTGTGATTGAATAAGCAAGGGGTGCACATCAAACAGAGAAAATGAAAATAGAGAGTCGATGGAGGAGAGGAAGAGAAGACAATGGTCATTCATTAGCCAACTGTTCCTCTATGTTATGAAAGTGGATGAATGATTCCTTGGAAGAACGAAGTAGAAGATCACCCAGTGTCGCACAACCGAGCCTTTTTTTTTGTCCCTGGCATAGAGCAAAAAGTAATATAAAAAAAAGTCTCCGAGCTGTACCCATACTGCTGTTGTTGCTGCTGCCCCTGCTATTGTAGTTGCTTGTTAATGACTTGTTGTTTGTTGTTTGTCTGTTGTGCGTGTGCGTGTATGAGAGTTCGTGTGCTTATGTAGTTTGCGGGGTATATTGTATCGCATTGTATGTTTGCTGGTCGCAGCTTTTGTTCTGTCTGCCTGCTTGTACTCATTCCTTTTTCACTCGTTCGGCTCTCTGTATCAAAGAAAAAAAAAAAAAAAAAAAAAAGGAAAAAGAACCCATACTTACCGCGTGACACTCCCGTAGAGGTTATGAACGTCCATAAAAGCATTAAGGTCCTTGCGGGCTAGCTTAGCCTCGTCTGGATGGATATAGTCAAAGAAGGATTTGCCAAGGAGCTGCTTGTATTTGGCAGAGACGGCTCGTTGGACGGAGGAAGAAAGGTAGATGAATTTGAGGTCGCCATAGGTCATCAATGCCCAGAAGCAATGCACTGGTTCCTGCGATGCGGATGTTGATGTTGCTGATGTTGCTGCTGGTGTTGATGTTGGCTGTGGTTCTTTCTGTGGACTATGTTGCTGATGGTATGTAGAAGAGTGTTGATGGTCCATGGCCAAGTTGAGTATGTATGTCTCGAAAGTGGGTTAGTGAGAGTGAGTGCGATGCTCTTGACGGGGTTGCTTGGTATGGGGGGAAAAAGACGAAGTGGGCGATATGAGAGCGGCAAGGTATGGTATGACAGGAGGGCTACAAATGGTGTAGGGAACAGAAGGGAAGGACGAAAGAGAAGAGTGAGAAGGAAGGAAGAAGAAGAAAAAAAAGAAAAGAATCAAATAAAATAAAAGACAGACGAAGTTGGATAAAAGTGAAATGAGAGAAGAAATAATAAAAATAAAAAATCACGGTCTGGAACTCGAAGAAAGTCAACTCCCCTCCCTCTTCCCCTACTTACTGACCCGCTGCGACCACCTTCTCTCAACGAACAACAACGAAAAACAATCAAGCCCTTTCGCTCTTAGTAATAAGGAGACAAACAGACGAATTGCTGCTTCTACTCACCCTACAGAAAAGCAGCAGGCCACACATCAACAAACAAACAGGCTACCATAGTAGCGCACAACAAACAGGAGAACGAAGAAAATAGGAACTTTGTGCCATTATCTACAAGGCTACCAAAATACAGTACTGCAGGATTTGCTATAACCCATACCCGTTACTCGACGGCAGTGTCAGAATGGAAGGGACAAGGTGAGCAAAGGGCGTACACATACACTCGCGCTCACACAGACACACGTAAACAGGAACAGGGAGACATAGAGATAGACGGACATCAAGATAACAGCGACAACTCATCCCAAGTGTGGATGAATGTGTGGAGTCAGAACTGTCTGTCGTCTCTCTTCCGCATCCTTCTGTGTGTCTCGGTCTGTCGGGGTCAACCAGTGGCAAGCGGAGACAGAAGAACAAGAGAGCATTCATACACGTGATGATTTTTGTCAATTATCAATTGTCAATTATGAATCAAAAAAAAAAAGAAAAAAAAAAACTTCTTTTGATAGAGAAACGATCGACGCGTCGTCTGAAAAAAAACCCCCCTATCTCGAAAATAAAGAACCCACACTCATCCGTTCAATACCTCCTTCCCTCATTCTTCTAATTGTCGTCTTTTTTCTTCTTCATCTTATCATCATCATCCTTCTTGTCCGCGTGGTCCTTGGTACTCTTATTGGGCGACGACTCGATCCCAAGCTCCTTCGCTTCTCCACCACCAGACTTTTCAACGGGCACGTCGTCCTGAGGTGTAATTGTTAATCCCTCGGAGATATCTTCCAGCTTATTATACAGCAAAGCACGCGCGGTCTTCTGGTCGGAATCTTGCAGTCCTGTAATCACATCGGGGGTTGCATGTCGTAAGATGTCCGAATACAACTCACGTGCATTGTTGTAGCTGCTGCCTGCTCCCAGGAACAATGCCGCAACTCCCGTTACGTGAGGAGCTGCCATGCTTTTTGTTTGAGTAAGAGGATGAGATAAAAAACACCCAAATGTTAGTACTGCTTACAACTACAAGCAAAAACACAAATTCACCAAAATATTTCAATGAAAGGTACCTGGTGCCGTCGAGAATGTGGGTGGCGGTACGGGATTGAATCCAATCCGAAGGAATACCGGAACCAGGGGCAAAGATTTTGACACAAGATCCCATACAACTATACCACCCAATCTTGTCCGACTGATCCGACCCACCCACTGCAAAGGCCTCTTCCACACCAGCAGGCGAGTACTGACAGGCATCATCGCCCGAGTTGCCCGCAGCCACAAAGAATGGCAACCCATGGCGCGTCACAGCCACTCGGACAGCATCGTTGACAAGTTGAGAAAACTCGCCTCCCAAAGACATGTTAATCACTTTCTTGAGGTTGGGGTTTTTAACCGCGTGGTTGATCACAAAGTTGATGCCGGCGAGGACTTGGGAGGTGGAGCCTTGGCCCTGGGAGTCGAGGACCTTGACTGCCTTGACGCGTGCACGCTTTGCTACTCCATACTGGTGTCCTGCTACAATTCCTGCCACATGCGTTCCTATTTTTGTTTGTTTTTTTTTGTTTTGTAATACAATCAGGAATATATAGCTGGCTCAGTCTGAGCATCTTCAACAAGAGAAGGTCGTGCACTAACACATCATTAATGCACAAAACAGCCCTGTGAGCCATCTTACCATGACCGCAGGTGTCGCCTTCAGGCTCGCTGATGACAAAATTAGCAATAGTGCTAGCGCGTCCACCAAAGTCTTCGTGGTCTTCATAGACACCAGAATCAATAATGTAAACATCCACACCCGCTCTATTATGTATTCAAACGAAGAGACATTGCTGGTTAGTAGGGAGGGGATGATCGATTCTATCGACGCGTTTGCCTGACGAAAAATTAATTTTTGATCCATTGCCAACCAAGTCCTTACCCCGCGGAGGACATGTAGCTGTAGTTCCCCTGAATATCCAGGTGTCTCTGGGAAATACGCGATAGACCCCAGCTGGGTGCCTTGAGGGAGAAGTAGTCCAGACGAACGTCGCGACCATTGATGATCGCATCCGCCTCAAAGTTACCCGTCTCGTTCCTGAACGAAGGCACCGCCTGGTCTCCAAACGAAGCATCGATGGCCTGGCCCAAAGCTTCGTCCTCATCTACACCAATCTCCTCAATAATCACCTTATTGTCATCGTCGAGTGCCTGAGACTTTGGTTCATACCCCCAAGCCCACATCAAGGTGTCCTCCTCCACATACTCAACTTCATCATGCGACTCTAGCTCCTTCAAGAATTCAGCCGAGAACTGACCCGCATATCCCTTCCATGTCCCAAAGTCGTATTCATGGTCAACCTGGTTAGAAATGTACTCTTCCTCCGAAAACTTTTGCCGTCCACTCTCCTCACCATGACGTTGTTCGGCCTCTTCACCCTTAGGGGGCAGACGAGACAGACGATTGTGCTCCTCAATCTTGGACCGAAGATTGACTATGGATGAGAGAGGTTTTTGTTATAGGGATGCAGAGTAGAGCATTAATCCGAAATTAGAAAAGGGAGTCGTAACAAGAAGGGGGTGAGAGTGCGTAGAAAGCAAAGAAAAATAGGAGGTTGGATTAGATTCCTTCCACACAAGCTAATTCCATACTTCCTTCTCCCTCCTTGTTTTTCCTTCCCATTTTTACTACACTCCACTCTGTCCAGTTCAAATTACATCTGCCTCTTTTTTCTTTTTTCTTTTTTTTTGGGGGGGGGGGATTCAGGGCCTTTCATTAGGCTTCCTCTGATCAAAGACTATAGAACATGGGCGAGAAGCGACGTGTTCGAAGCCCAACAGTCTTACTTCTCACGCATCAAACATGTATTCTCCGATACTTCCAGTCTTTGAAAAAATTCAACTTACTCGAGGAAAAATCGGCTCCGTCCTTAAGCTTGACGATGTACTTGTGAGGGAGAACAGCTCCACGCTGACGACCGCGGGGCCCAGAACGCGACTGTGCCTGTCCGTCAGCAGTAGTCCTCAGGCCAGGACCAATGTTGACCACCTCCTGTCGTCCGTCAATGTCGTATCCACGGGTCGCCTTCTTGGAAATATCAAACATATACGACTGCGATGGATCAGCATCTTCGGCCTGTTCTTCCTGTTGATTGCCCTTTTTGTCGGCATTGTTGTTGGCTGCTGAAAGTGCTGAGGGTTGTTCTGCTGCCGCCGCGTCTTGGTCGTTGGAAACAGAAAGGACCTGTTGTTGTTGCTGTGCGTTTCCTCCGGTAGGCGCCTCGGCCGCCAGTGCCATACTCGTTACAGCCAAGCTGAGTAGCAAGATAAATTGGGGCTTCATAGTTGGCCTGGGTTGTGTGCTGAAGAGAGGTTAAGTGCTTCAAAAAGTGTAGCGAGAGGGTGGGTACTGTGCTGAAGGGTGCAAATAGTGGGTATCAATTGTTGGAAAGTAAAAACGGAAGAAAGGAAAAGGATGTAAGGCGGTGCCTTTTGTAGAACAGAGAAAAGAACAGTAGAGAGAGAGGATGATGTGGGTAAGGAGAATATCGAAACGGAGGGGCCCGCGAAGAAAAGGGCGCTTAGCTCAAGGGGAGGGAAGCAGCGAATGCTTGAATAGGAGTCTTCCTTTAGACTACGATAGAACACGCTCCGCCCTCACACATTCCAAAATTAAAGGAGGACTCTCGCCTCTTTTTTGCGACACGACCATAACTTTTGAGAAAAATATTACGCCATCAGGCAGCTTTAATAATTTGCGTCTGTAGTCTACGCCTTATTTTTCTGAGACAAACCTTACTAGGACCACCTACGTCTTCCTCCAGAACAACTCCAACCTTGCAAACAAGGCATAGCTTGTGAGAGAGTCCTGAGGCAGGTGTGTTGAGTGAATGACTGGATGGAAACGGAATGAGTCCAAGGAGGCGAAGCTGCGGTTAGATGAGAAACATCAAAGGCAAAGATAACCACATTCTTCTTAGAGGTGAATGAATGCATATGAGGGGGTCGAAAGGAGTGAGAGAGAGTGAGACAAATGAGCGACAACAAAAAGGGTTAATTGAGGTCAAGAACAAGAAAGAGATGCGTGATGACTGAATAAGTGTTGTTTGCTGTAGTTGTTACATTTGAAAAGAAAAAGAAGCAACAACTCTGGCGATGGTGAGTTAACAAACACACACAAAAAGAGTCTTCCACGAGGCAAGAGCTGGCCAAAGCGGCATTTTTTTTTTTTTTTTTGCCTGCCATACTTAAAGAGGGTCCCCAGCCATACCAAGACTTGCTATTTAACCTAAGAGACTGTAATGATAGTAATCCTTCATCCAAATCTTTACTGCCCCTCTTTCTCTCTTTCGGATTTCGCCACAGTTCTCTCATACAAGGAACACGGCTACAACTCACTCATCCAAGAACACAATACAGAGGCGACGATGACCACAACAATCAAGGCCGAACAAGGCAATACTGGCGCCAGCAGCCGAAACAATACAGCCAGCAACAACAGGACTGACGAAATGTATACTGAGACCGAGGTCCTTGGCGAGGGTGTTTACCAGGTTGTCGATCGTTTCGGGGATCACTGTGTTGTTAGAGCACCCAAGGAGACCATATCCGTTACCCAAGTAGAGTGCTTTCGCAAAAAGACAGCTGCTACCATGATGGCATACTTCAATGCGACAGTGACTCACATTTGCTTTACATATTCTTCACCAACGAAATAGATCAAGCAGGAAATTGAGCATTTGGAAAAACTCCGGGGCCACCGCAACGTGGTCCAGTACTTTGGCGTGGTCCACGATTCTGACGGAATGTACCTTCGACAAGAACTCTGTTTGCCCAGGAACCTGGCATCGCTGATGGCCAAACGCAAGTTTTTGACCGAGCCTGAGGTTCGTTACTTTGGAAAGCAGATTGTCGAGGATGCACGGGATATCCATCGGAACGGGATCATCCATCGTGACTTGAACCCTGGAAATATATTTTAATCAATGAAGGCATGGTTTACAAGATCTCTAGCTTTGGGTCGTCCATTCCCAAGTCTGAGAAAGGCGAGTAAGTCTGCTTCACAGGCTTTTTAACTCTGACTATTGTTTTTAAATGATTGTAGAAATGAGACCACTCGTCCGTTTGTTCGTACTTGACATGCAATAGTGGTTTCATTGCATCTATAGGATTTGTTGAGCCAGAGTTGTCAAAAAGGAAGAGCACACAACTGGAATGGATGTGTTTTCGATCGGCATTATCGTGTACATGATGTTCAACTGCAAGAGGCCCCACATCACAAACGAGCAAGTCTAACAACGCTCTCACGTGTACTGTCAACGGTTGGGCCGAGACCACGAAAAACGAACATGCAATTAACGTGATCTTATCATAACACTATCCTTATGAAGTATGGAGTATACCCACCACCGGAAAATGTTACAAAAAAATTCGCGGGAACAAGAACGCTAAGGAATTTATCAAGTGGGCGCTCAAGATCGATCCCAAGGAGCGTGCGCTGATTATGGATCTAGCGTTTCACGACTTTCTCAAGGACGAGCTCTGTCTCACGATGCCTCCCGAGTCCGTCTTTGACACTGCCACCGTCCTCGAAAACATCATCTACTACAGCAAAGAAAGTGACAACAACAAACGGAAGGCAGGTGAACAAGGCGGTGACGGTACAGTTCAGACACTTGTAGGAGGGGGATTGGATGGTGACCAGGTCACAGCTACAGTCACGGTGGAAAGAAGACGAAATGAGAGATCAAGGATTTGAAAGCCAAAAAGCGAAAGTTGGAGGGCTGGTGGAATATGATGGATGCTCGAATGCAGGCTGAGGCGGAGAAGCTGAAGGCCAAATAGGGAGCAACCATCGACCTGGACATTCTCCCTAACGACGCCGCTCTCTTACTCAACCTCAGTGGAGATGCAAATTTGACGCTTTCATAAGTTGAGGACTACTGTGCGAGCCTTGACATCAACAGTTTGACACACTGGTGACGCGATTTTTGACGCGTTCATACTTGTTCTGACTCAAATTGTTAAGACAAAAAAAATGACCGCCACTGACTATTTTTGTTGATCGAACCATAATTCGCTTTTGGGCTGTCGTGAAAATTTCTTGTTTGAGGCTCGAGTGACAGCTTGAAGGACTGATACTATCAGAATGATATTTACTGAGTCCGTACCTTAGGCGCAAAATTAGAAGCAAGTGAAGAGTACGAGTTAAGTTGGAGGGAGTTTTGAATGCTTGGCAGAGGGAGGGCCCACGTACCAGGATGGTCCATGTGAGGCAAAGGGCTATTAGCAAAGGCCTTTATGGTTCATAGAAAAGGAGATACGTCACACAATGAGGAGAGGAAAATTTTACCTTTTTTTTTTTGCTGTGCTTCTCTCTTCTTCCTTCACACAAGCATCCATCGCCACTACCAGTAAGACATGCCATTCAACTCTTCCTCGTCCCCACTGACACCCATGCTGCCATACACTTCTCGCTAACCTCCAGGATTCCAACACTCAGAACTCTTTCTCAGTTCTCAGACGCGACAGTCGCTAGTAACGATTGTGATTCACAGTGCGGCGACCCTTGTCCTTCTATTACAAAAATAGTGGCAAAAATACTCTTTTTACTCGTTTGACACTCCTGTTTATATCTTTGGTGAACTTTTAGGGTGTTGATAGGCCTGACCGCAAGGATGCTGTAACAGGACAAGGCCAACATCGACCGTCGCCTGAACGCAGGAGGAGTGTCTATACAAAAACCACTTAGGAAAAGACCCGCTTTGCTCTTGAATAAGCATCGATCGTGGTTGAGGCGCCTGTAGAGGGACGAATGGTATGTCTTATGACGGAAAGTGATAGTCAATGGGTTGCACGAACTTACCTCCTGGCACTGATCCTGGCATGCTCTTATTAATCACCGCCATCGCTTTGCTCTCCTCTTCCATGTTCTGTGTAAAGTTCAATTACCGCTGGTAGAAAACCGAAATCGACTGTTTTTGGGAGAAAATTGGACCAGGATCTGGAAATGGACTTGCCCACTGCGACCTGAACCTAGGCAATCTATTTTAATCGGCGTTCAAGGCAAGATGGTCAAGGTCGGTGACTTCGGGCTAGCCGTCAAGTAAGTTGTCGGTTGTTGCGCTTAGAAATAGATGGAGCTGAGCACTTTTTGGTTTAACCATGCAGCGGCTCACTCGCACTCTTTGACTCCTTTGCCATTTATTTGGATAAAGTTTTTTGACCGTTCATATTCAACAATCCTCATCGACATTCATCGTGAACGACCTCAACTTCATGTCGCCAACGCCTCCTTATCCCTTGTCAATCCTCTATTGTTAAATTTCCTCAAGGAAATTTCCATCTCCTGCTTAATACTCCTCTCTCGCATGTATGGACGTCAACGACATCCACCGAGTCATGAAGAAGTACAACAACTCCTTCGGCGAATTCTTTGGCAACACGAATGCCACCTACAGATTGTCCCCGCGGTCCTATTGTCTCATCCAGAGGGCAGTGTCGCTCCTGCAACTGCTCCTGCGCCTGTCAACGCCGATATTTGTCTTGAATATGTTGCCTCCACTCCACCACATGACCCACAGATCTCCGGTCAGTTACAGAAACAGTCCTAATGATACATGTTGTTGTTAAGTGCGATCCATGTTAAATGTTTAATATCCAGTCTCCATGGATAATAACTGATTTTCATTTACTAGCCTTTACTTTCATCGTACTTCCTTATCTTTTAGGTCTCGTACGGCAAATTGTTTGTGACTACAACGGCTGTGAGTTGTTTGTCAATATCCGAGGGAGTCCCATCGCTGAAGGAAAGTTCGATACTGTTTACAAGGTATAAGGGGGCGAATGAAAATGACGGATACTTAAAGTCCTCAAGCCGGCCGCCAACCTAGAGAAGTTAAGATTCGCCAATTAGATATGGTTCTATTGAGTGCATGTGGACTGCAATAAAACAAAAATAATTAACCTCCATTGTTTTACTATTGTATAGGTGAAACGAGGAGCAGCGTACTCCAAACGAGGTTCAAGGCCACATAATATCGCGGAGTTCTTTGACATCATAAAAGAAATCGGAGCCTGTGTTTCGACTTAAAAATGTATGATCCAAGAACTTTTCAGATTTGCAACGGAATTGGCCCCTCATGTCCGTAAGCCACGACCGTCGGTTTGGCAAGCAATCGACCGCAGGGTTGACATACGTCCACGGAGCAGGGATCGTGCATGGTGACCTCAAGCCCAAGAATATACTGACTGGACCTGGAATGGAGACAAAGATTACAGATTTCGGTCTATCAGAAGAAGGAGACCCAGTCGTCAAAAGGTACGACCCCTGAGTGAAGGAGTATTGTCGTTTGTCAGTCGCTGTCTTTTGATCGTAATCGCAACAGCAAACTCTGAGGCTGAAGTTGATGCTGATGGATGGGGTCTAAGTTGGGACAGAAACCAGGGTGCTTGAGTCAGCGGCGCGAATAGTTTCTTTATTTATTCTTCTTCTTTCTTTTTTCTCGACTCTCCCCTTTCTCCTAGTCTCGGATTTGTTTCCGTTCCATTCTCATTCCCTACTTTCCTGTATCAACGTAATCAACCTGACCATAGTTTGTCACTTGTACATATTATAATAGTTTAAAAACCTTTTCATAATTGAAGGCAAATTTTTGCATTAGAATCCGAGTCTCGAGCAACTTTTTATATCATTTTCATGTATCAAGGAGATGATGTGAGTGATGTGGTTGCGTAAGTGACCAGGTGAATCAATGGGAGAAGAATGCTGCTGCTGCAAAAAAAAATCATACGCGTTCTCACAATGGACAGCAAAAATTTCAAAGTCATTGAAAATTTGCCACCAAAAGTTAGCACGGAGCCCAGACACATCCTTCTTACCCTAAAACCCAACGACCCAACAGAATCCATCCCGCACAACAAACCATACTATATTACGTAAGTCAATCACATACATACCCTTAGTGCGTTCACGAGCCAAGAAACTGAGCATCTCTGGTAAGCCAGCATAAACATGGACGTGGAAGGAATGAATGTTGATTTTTTTATTATGTGAGAGAAAGAAGATTATAGAAAAATGGTAAAAAAGGGTAGAAGAATGCTTGTTTCTCCTTCTCTTTTGGGTCATCAAAATAACACATCAGCGTTTGATAAAGGTCTTGGTCAACAAGGCCAACACCTTGTTCACATTCAGGTGTACATACTCCAGATCTAGCAACTGCACCTGATCTTGTTGCTATTAGATAGAAAGATGAGGAAAACGAAAATGTATGAATACAAGGAGCATGTTCAAAGCCGATTGTGCATCCCAACGAGTCCATTCTCGAGTCGTAGAAAAATATGTTACCTTCTCAAGAAGATCATCCAGCTTCAAATCCATCTCCAGGATGGCCTTATCGCGACCCTTGTAGTGAAGTGCAATAATAAACGTTCCTGGAATAGGAGAAGTAATGTTGAAGAAAATATTGCTTCGCCTATCATAGTTCATGTCACAGGAAAGAAACAACAGAGTATTAGCGATTACATTCTCATGACGTCCAAAGTAATCCCCAAATAAGAAAAGCAAAAAAAAGAGGGGGAGGGGAGGGGGGCGCACCTGTTCTCGGGGACGTTGCTCTCGGCAATGACGCCGTCCTTCTCAAGTTGGTGATGCGTAAATTTGAATGGCCCGAGCACCTGTTGTTTGCCCTTCTTAGCCTCCTTTCCACCGACTGTGACAACACCTACACCAGAGCCCTGTCCAGGACTGTTTCCACCACCACTCTGCATGCGCACGTTCTGCAGGTAGGCCTTGTATGAATCCAGCTGACTCCTCAAATAGTTGTTGTGATCGCCAATAGTTTTGTAGACGCTCTCCAAACTGGCTGCTTCCTCGTTAACCTTCTCCCTCAGGTTGCCCAAGTGCCTCAGCTCCTCTGTCACCTCCTCTGTCATGAATGTGAAATGATCGTCGACCACGTTCAGCGCCTCCAGCTCAATCAGCATCTCTTTGACCTTGATACCCTTGCGCACCAAAATCGCATCCTTTGTTGTGGCGGCAGTCTCTGCAATCTTCATCAGGTCCAGAGGCCGCTTATCAGCAATGCCGGGGATCGAACGGATCAGCTGAACGAGAATCGATTTTGTTTCCATGTACATGATATCAGCTTGGGTGATGTTGGTCTCCTGCAAGAAGGTTGAGTGCAGATCTTGAATGGGAGTCTCCCAGCGACTGAACAGGGGCAAGATGATAGTCTTGTTTTCCTTGCGGGGGACCTGAGGAGGAGCCGCGCCGAGCTCATTGAGACACATCCGCAGGTGGTGCTTCTCCTGAGGTGCAAGAGTGTCGCGGTGCTGAGCCAACAGTTGGTGGGTATTAAACAATTCGTTCATCGTAATATTCAAGTTGATCTCCTTCTTTGACAGTGCCATATATTGGTCCATCTATTCCCCGTCAAAACAAGGATGTTCAAATGTTAGCGTCCGTTAAATGGCAAGTATATGTTAACTCTGTCCATGCCAAATACTTCACTTTGCCAACATAGAGAATAACACCTTACCTCCAAACTCTCGTAGAAATCGCCAACCTCGCAAAGATCGTTGAGGAACTTGTTTATCCTGGCCTTGTTGTTCTCGACAAAGGGGTTAAGAGTCATCATGTAGGCCTCCTTGGCGTAGGATGGCTTGTTGGCCAAGTTTTGAAGCAACTTGGCAATCTGTGAACCATCAGACACAAAACGAAAAACGCGGATTGTTAGCCATGTGCCTTCATAAGCTATTGTTGAATCATGTATTCCATGTGTCCATTCCATGCGCTATGTGCATACCAGAGTAAGGGTTCTCCTGGGGTGCTTGCTTGGCAAACCATCGACAAGCATATAGGCCTGAGGAGTGACGATAGCAGGGTTGATGAAGCGCAAAAAGAAGAATCCTCCAATTAACGAGCAGATAGAAAAGTCCGTAGCGTCAGGGTACTTTCTCTGTAAGGTGACAATGAAATACAAAGATGGTGGCGTCAGTATATTTGAAATAATATCTCCTAAATAAATCAAATATGCCGACCAAAATATGCATCCTGACGAAAGAAATAGTTGTCACCTTGGTCAAACTGCGAATCTGCTTGCAAATCCATCGGATACCATAGGGAACCTGGTCGAGGGACTCAAGGATGGTGTCGAGGAAAGAGTTGGCAATCTCCATAACCATGCTCAGACGAGGCGCAATGATGGCCTGAACATCGGGGTTAGCGGCGGCAGTCTCTGGAGGAACTCCGCGGGGGAGGTGTGGGGGCAACGATCCTGTGTTTTCCTCAATCTGGTTGATCATTTGCTCATAGACCTTGAGAGGGTTGACTTCCAAGTTCAATTCCTTGTGCTCAATCAAGCTATTGATCCTCTCAGAGAGAACAGTCTTTAAGTACGACTGACCAGGTCCACGACGGGTGTAGGTGGTCATCATACGAGAGACAGGTGTGTTGGCGCGGAGCAATGATCCAAACTCTGTGGCGGTCTCGAACTGGGCTGAGAGCACCGACTATATAGGCAAAGGAGGGAAAAGAAAGGAGATTGTATGGGTCGAGAGAAGTGGTGAGCACAAATGCAATCCATGTCAGCCAAAAAGGGCTCAATAAGCAAAAAGGCGGAAGAGGAGAGGAGGGGACATAAGACTGTGGGTTCGAGAGAGGGTTATGATAGAGAGAGGGTTACGATAGAGAGAGCGAGAGAGCGTGTGTAATGTGTGCGGGAATAGGTGGAACTGTGTGCGCAAGGGGGTATGTTTCTGGAAAGAGTATGTAGAAAGAAGGGCTTTTACCTGGAACATAGTGAGAAGAAGATGCTCTTCACGAGACTCGTATTGGTTTCCATAGAGGGTGAACATGACGGTTTGGAGAAGAGTGTCGATCTCTGTGAGGGAGACGAGGCGACAGAGGGTGGCGATATGGCGTGGCTCTGTCTGGAGAAGGAAGAAGAGGTTTCCATATGACTGCAGTTTGCGGTCATCAGGGAACAAGCCGTCTGAAGAGTCAGCTTCTTCCAAGTGTTCGGCGACTTCACGTTGCTATTTTTGTTGTCGTCGTCGTTATTGTTGTTGTCGATGGTGTTGTTTGTTGTTGTGTTTGTTTGTGTGTTGTGTTGTTTTGTTTTGTTTGATTGATGGAGTAGAGTAGTGAAATTGTCGATGTAGGACGGGATAAGGTGGACAGGGCGGGATAAGGTGGACAGGGCGTTAGGTTTCATGCAATACAGTAGAGAAGAGCGCATACCAATGGCCAAGGAGGAAAGAAGGAAAGGAGGAAGGGAAAGGTCAGATTGAGTTGGGTTGGTTGAAAGGAGAATGTGTATAAAAAAGGACAAATAGCATTGTTTGTTTTGACGAGAGAAAAAGAGAGAAGAGAAAGACAGAGAGGGTTAGACCAACGAGGATCAAGCGTTCATGATGTTTGTTGCTGATTGAATTTGTTGTTTTGTTCAATTTCATAACGGTTTTGTGAACTGGATTAATGCAAGCACACACAAGAAGCAAGAAAGGGCAAAAAGGTTTGCAGATGTGTACGATTAAGATAGAGATAGAGAGATGCATATAAACTTGCCTCGGCAATGGCCATTCTGTTCTGGATCAAGAGGGCAATGCGGGAATCGAGGTAACGGACATCGCGTTCGAGCACAAAGTTCTTCTTTGACTGGGAAGAGATCTTTGTCTTTAACTCCCTCAGGCGCTTCTGGGCTATTTAATTAGTGGTTAGTGTTGGAGGAGTTGAGTTGATAACAACAATAACAAAATAAACATACAATTAATATGCCAGTTCAGCGGTGGGAGGGTTGTTCAATTGCAGGAAAAGAATATGCATATCTATCTGTGCCATAAGTAGTAGTAGGAATAGTACCACCACTACCACTTGGCAAAGACAGGTCTCTATCTTATTGCTCAGGTATAGAAAAGAAAGAAAGACGGAAGATGATGAAACGAACCTCGAGCGAGGTCATCCTCGACTTCGACATCCTGTTCTGCTGCCATAGAATAGAGTTGTGAGTAGCGATGGCTGCTGCGTGTGGTGGAGATGGAACCTTTGCGGCCAGAGAGGGGACCGGGAGAGTTGGGGCCAGTGCTGTCAGATGAGGCGGCAGCAGCAGCAGCGACAGCCCTGACCATGCCTGGCTGGGAGGGGTATCCATATGAAGCCAAGAGGGCCGATTTGCGAGCAGTAGTCCCTGAGGGGGATGGTGAGGAAGGGGACGACATGATGATGATGGCGTTACTGTGAGTTGTATATATGTGTGTGTGAATTCGTTGAGTGGAGGCAGGCAGGAAGACTGGGAGGTATGAAGGAAAAAGTGAGTCGATGTGGTTTTTCCTGTCTAGCTGTCCGTCAACGTTTGTCGGTGATAGTAGAGAGAATGATGATGATGGGGATGATGAGAGTGAGTGTGTGTATGTGTGTGAGTGTGCGTGTGTGTGAGAGAGTATGGATGAAGGATGAAAAATAAGAATAATAATAAAAAGTGGAGTAAAAGGTGAGAGGGTGAAGGAGGGGTGTAGAAGGGAAGAAAGGAGTGAGGGAGCGGAGGGAAGGGAGGAAAAGGAGGGAGGGAGGAGGAAACAAAACCAACGAGTGAACGAACGAACGAACAAAAAGGGGGGGGGGGGAAGAAAGAGAAGAGAGAGACGATAATTAAATTAGTGTGTGGGATATGAAAGAGGGGAGGGACAGTAGTAGAAGAGAAGAGAGGGTGAAGAGAAGTGGGAAAAGCGAGAGAGGGGGAGGCGGGAGTGAGAGAGAGAGAGCAGCACTGTGTGCGGCGGAAATGGTTAGTATATGAAGGAGACGAAAAAAGAGAAAGAGGGCGGGAAAAAAAAAAAAAAAAAAAAAAAAAAAAAAATTAAAAAGAGGAAGACGAGGAGGGGGAAGAAGAGGAAGAAGAAGGAAGTCTACTCACCAACCAACGAAAGCAATGGAAATAAACGGCCAGACAAATAATGCTAGCTGTCAGAATTAAGATGAAGAGGAGAGAGTGGACGGGTGGAGTTGAAAAAAAAAAAAAAGTCAAAGGCAAAAAAAAGAATCAAGAGAAGAGACGAGAAGAGGAGAAGCTCACAATAACCCTCTCATTCCTTCGTACTGAACTGTACAGACTCAGTCTGATAGCCTTTTTTGTGGTTGTTTGCTCTCACACACTTTGAAGATTGAACTCGCACTCGAATCAAAAGACATAGTCCCTTTCGTTCGTTCAAAATTCCTCATCTCGTCCCTTCTTCATTCCCTTGCCTCACTGGCGCTGGCTGTATCCACAAATAGCATTTTGGCAATTGTCGATGTGCCCAACCACACCCACGTTGCTTGTCCTCTTTTCTTTTTCGTTATTTCCAACTCGCCCGTCCTCTACAGGGCACACACACAAATACCACCCAACCCCGCCTTTTTTTTTTTACTTCTTTATTTTCTTTTTCCTACTCTTTTCGCTTTGTCTCAACGTTCAACTCTTTCTTCTTGTTTTGTATTCATCCTCTTGTACTCGTCTCATCTCCACTTTTGATGACTTCAGCAAACTTCATCCTCGCTTTTTAAACACGCCTTTCCGCTCATTTCCACCTTAACGACAAACAGCCGACATTAGAGCAACCACTATGCTTGCTGACACATACTGGACCAAGGCAAGGACCCGTGTCTTTGTTGCCTTGCACGAAACAAGCTGAAAAAGAGGGAATGACCACAAAACGACCACCAGCCAGCTAGGGACACACTGGATACCAGAGCGAAATTTCGAGCTTCATTTTCTTTTCCACAATTCACTACCCTGGAACACGTAAACAAAGCCACCAACAGAAAAAAAAAAGATCTCTCTTGGTCTCTTAGGAGTTGAATGTTTGCCACCATCAACAAGCACACATTACTCCCTTTTACCTTCTTTACACACTCTCACGTCTGACTTCGCTTACCCGACTTCTCATCACTCAAGTCGGACATACCCATCATTCTCCACGAGGTATACTTAACAGACATCCCCTCCAGCAATCATAAACAACACACAAAACAAAACAACATCACCAAAAGAAAACAAAAGACGAACCAGGAGAAGTGTCTCTTTGACAAGAACATTGAGATCACTTTACTCTCTGTTCTTCCTTATTGACATGTTCCCATCAACTTATACAATAGAAGCTCATCCATATCGTTTTTTCATTTCTTATTATAATAGGATATCTTTCTCCTGTTCATCAACACAAGCAAGCGCCTCCTTCTCTCCCTCTCCCGCTCACTCATTCACTCAGGAGGAAATACAACAACAGCACGCAACAGTACTTCGCAGGAGGACCAAACACACGTAACAGGAGACACGAGAACAGGACAGCTAGGACAGCTTACGACAAGCCTAAAACTCATCGTCCGGACCCCTCTCCAATAAGAGCAGCAGTTCCTCAGTGCGAATAATACATCATGTCGAGTGGGCTGATTGACCAGGATCAGCTGGATGCACGACTGACAAGACTCATTATGGACCACAACCACTTCAGGACTCTCCTCTTTCGCTACATCCGTCGCGCCGTCGTCCTCTGCCCGTGGCAGGTCGATCAGGACTCCTCCTCCTTCTTTCGCCAGTTCGAACGGGTCGACAAACTCACAGACCTACTTCAGTACATCCGCGACTATGCCCTTCAGTCCTTTCAGAACGTAGAACGTGCAGGAAACGCTCTTCTCGCCCAGGTCGACGCTCTCCTCGCCCGACCCATGCCCCCTCCAGCACCAGCAGGATCACCTCTCAACGGAGCCATGTCCCCTAACAACAGAGGACCGAAAGGTCTCGTCGGCATCAATGGACATCCAGACCCCAACGGAGTTAACGGAGGACCTATCAGCGTCAACGGTGCAAGTGCTGGCATTGGCGCCCCCTTCAACAACAACCGCGTTCTCTATCTTGCAGGAGAAGTCAAGGAAGCCATTCGATTCTGGAGAGAACAGTGTCTCCGCGTACAGGTCATGGACAATCTAGTGTGTGAGCTCGACCGCATCTCCGACGCTCGGCAAAAGACTATCAAGCGAGAGAATGCGACCGTCGAAGAAAAGATCAGAGCAGTAAAGTCGTCAAGCGAGGAGTGTAGGATTGTCGCAGACAAGGTCGAGCCGTGGTTAGATGCCTGGCTTTTGAAACTCCAAGTGGCGGAGCGGCCCAGGGACGAACACAGCCATCACATTGGACACGGACCAGGTTACGGGCATCATGGTGCATCAGGAGGCACACCAGCACACTTGCACCATGGCATGAGCTATGACCACCGTTCACTCTCACACCCTAGCCTTGGCTCTCCGGCTGCCGGCTACTCAAGTCAACAATGGAGCCAAGGCTCGTAATTCTCTTCCCCAAAAAATGTACATATATCAATAAAGCGGTTTTCTGACCCGTGCTTGTTCCCTATGCCCAGTTGTTTGAAGGCAGGCACCACTGAAAGAAGCGAGTATTCAAGCAACAAATGGTATCATCCAATGTGGCTCAGCGCACTGCCACAAGTCGACCCAAAAGGGCGCTTCCGTTTTTCTTTTTGTGTATTCTCTTCCTTCTATTCTTCCATTCCTTCCTTCTCATCACTTTCGATTCTTCCTTCATCATATGACCCTTGACCCCATCACCATGGAACTCGCTGACCCTGCCAGGCTAGCTAGTCTTGGCTCACTTCATGCACTTCCAGATTCGCTCCTCATCGAATGCATCTTGACCTTGGTTGGCCCGAAGGTGGGGGAAGCATGCTACTACTTCTCACTAACATAGATACCTTTCCGTTGCTTGTATTTTAATTCTTACGCTCAATTGACCTTGCCGCACTGGTATTTAATAACATCTTTCTTCGACTTACTAGGACCTCCTATCGTTGGCACTGACATCTCGCTATCTGAATGCCTTTGCCCGTAACGACTACGTCTGGAAGAGATTGTTCTTTGACTGCCGAGACTGCAACTCAACCCGCATTGTGTTCCGCGGGAGCTGGTTCCTTACATACCTCTTCCCAACTCCTCGCCACAACGAGGCGTGTTTCAACCATCCCCTTGTCAAGCACCCTCTTCCTGTTCAAGGTACTTTTCAACTTTAAAGGCCTCGAATGGACTTTCTTGCTGCGGTATGGCAAGGCGGCGAAGAATTTAATATGAAATGTGATACTCAACCATCTTTGTCTTTATTTACTTGCCTAGGCGTGAGTTCGCCTTACCTCAGTCAGCAGTGGCACCGCGGCCATCTTTTCTTGGGCCACTTCTATCCACCTCCACCTTTACCTCCAACCGACCCCGCACCAAACGACTACCACTCTTCCCATATTTCCTTTGCATTTGAAAACTATGACGACCTCAATCAGGAGACATTTGACAGGCGCTATCGATACCCTAATCGCCCTCTCATGATTCAAAACTCGGGCGTTGAGCAATGGCCAGCCTGGGAGCAGTGGACCCTCGATGCCCTCGCCGCCAAGGTAAACAGATTGGCCGTTTCAGTTTTTCGCGCCAATTGCATGCCAGAGCACAGACTGAAGCTGTTTTTCTTGAACGCTACGTGCTGCTGATGTGGAATATTAACATGCACTCTACATATTTTTTTCTGGGCGTCAGTATGGCGACAAGCTGTTCCGAGTGTCCAACATCGAGAGCGACAAGGAGCCGAGTTTCAACATGAGGCTTGACGACTTTTTACATTACACTCGGTATAACAATGACACGGATCCGCTATACCTGTTTGACCCTTATTTTGCAGATAATGTTCCCGAAATGGATTCTGCTTACAAGGTTTGTACTTTTTGCAATTGAACCCAGCGTGTCTCTTTAATTTGCAGAAGAAAGTCTGGACTCTGGATGTCACACTCATGCTTATAATCTCTCGCATTGATGGGCTTCATTATTTGACGATAGGTACCAAAATACTTTGAGTTTGACTACTTTTCACTGCTGGAGGGCGATATCCGTCCGCCATACCGATGGCTGTTGGTAGGACCCCAGCGAACAGGCGCCCCCTGGCACATCGATCCATCCGGCACCTCTGGTATGTTATCCTTTGCACATCATTCTCAAAAACATGTACACATAACCTCAGCTTCAGCCAGTTCATCTAACCGCCTGAATATTTACTTTTACTTCTCGTAGCCTGGAATACGTTGCTGTCAGGGCACAAACGATGGGCATTGTAAGTCTCGCACGGACATTCACCCTACTTAAACTCGTCCAGTTAGATTCAATTGAAGTATGAAAAACTGACATATCACTATGAACCCATCTGAACTTCTTAGGTATCCTCCGCATACGATTCCTCCAGGTCACGATCCTACGTCGTCCGAGAGAATGACATCCGTGTCGTGGTACCTGGACGTCTACCCATACCTTCCTCCGGAGTCGCTCCCACTCGAGATTGTCCAGAACCCAGGGTAAAGCAAAACGCCCATCATGGTGGTGACATTTTAAGGATCCGCGCACTTTGAATGGCTTGCGTCTCAACTTGCTTAAGCAAATATCGATTCCTGTTAAATTTAGAGAAACAATCTATTTGCCGTCAGGATGGTGGCATATGGTCATCAATATGGACGATACCGTGGCCGTGACACATAACTTTGCAGATGAAGCTAACCTCTTGCACGTCAAACAGTCTCTTTTGAGCGAATCGAAAGAAAAAATGCAGGTAGAGATTCAGCCTTTGTTCTTCATGTACCATTGCTACCAATATATCCCAAGTCCAAAGACTTTCCGTTGACGCCTACCTTCCCTTTTCTTCTTCGCACCTATAGCTGAAGAGATGGGAATTGTTGGTGAAGGAGATCGGCAGCCGCAGACCAGACTTGATCCCAGCACTCACATTCCGATCCGACGAACTCTTGATCCCGGGTCTCGTCGATAAAGAGCCTCTGTTACTGGATGTTGATTCAGCAGTCTCCTTGAGTACTTGGCGTTCCCGTGCCCAGGACGTTCTCCAACGCGCTGGGATTGTTGCCCACATCAATGATATCAACCCCGTTCTCGGCGGACGAAATATCGTAAATATTTTTGCATTTTGCCATTCGTCGACTCGTACCTTGCTTGCAGCGATTTTTAGCTAGAGGGAATTCTAATACGGCAGAAATCATTTATTTTTGCGCGACGATAGTGTTTCTTGGCAGAGGACGCATTTGTAAAGTTCTTCACGCCCTACCAGGATGGCCTCCCCTCCTTTTTGTCAGAAGTAGCCGCAAACCAACTTCTTATGGACGATAGCCCAGCAACAAAAGTGGTTGGTAAACACGAACATGATGGCAACGGCCCAACTCTCTTGTCGCCCAAGATGCTTGGACACGGATATTATTCAGAACCTTCCTCATTTTCTGAGGACACCTCGCCTTCAGACGAAGGGACAGTTCAATGGCGCAGACCGTATATTATCACCGAGACCGTGCCGGACATGCCGCTGTCGAAAGCGTTGAACCGTTTGCCGCACCAGCAGGTTGACGAGACCTTTTTGGCGTCACTTATGGAAGGTCTTCAGTGTAAGCTTCGCCTCATTTACATTTTTTCATGTCGTATCGTCGTATCCTTTGTCTTTCGTTGTTGTTATTAATGCACAAGTCAACCAAAGAGCTTCCGCCCTATACTTACACACACTCTTTTTTCTTCAATTCTTCCCTATGTATCCTAAAACAGACTACCATACGCTAAACCTAAAAAACCACACCGTCCCAACCAAAATCCACGAACTTTCCCAAACCGTCATCCCACAACGCCTCAAGGATGCACCCTTAAACCACGCCCGCTGGAGACTCTTCCCAAAACATCTCCTCGACCAACTCCCAGATTACCTCCCCGCTTCCGCCTCTCACGTCTTCCACCCTTCTCCAGTAACCAATGGAGGACGCGGAGATGTCATTGCGTCTCTGGTCCACGGCGACGTAAACCCAAGTAATACCCTCGGAATGCTCCCGCCGTCGTGGTGGCCGTCGATGATGTGGTTGCCCAATGGACAATACTCTCAACAAACACTCCCAACATTCAAACCAACAACCATGATCGACTTTGGAGACGCCCTCGTCCGTTCTGATCCTTTGATTGACTACATCTCTGTCTTTGTCACCATCCTCAACGGTCGACGCGATTCCCCAGAGTTGCTAGCAGTTCTGCTCGATTCTTGGAGACAGCTTGTTCTCAAAACTCGTCAACAACAACAGACTGTAGCTTCTGCAGCTGACGATACTATAGGCGCAGGATCGATCTCCTTGGCAAGGAGGTGCATGTGGCATGTCCTGTTGTGGCCAAGTGAGGGACTGGTCTTGCACTTGACACACTGTGTTCCCGAGATTGGAGAAAAGAATACTTGGCAGGAGGTTGAACAAGCCCTTTTTGGATGGTGGTCCTCCTTGTAGAAGAATATGAAAGAAATAAACTCGTGTAGAACAAATATCCGATTGAACGGATGCCTTTTTTCTGGCTTCCTGAACTGGCCTCCACAGACTTCAACTTTTGATATATTTTTTTCTGTCAAAGAATTCGACTTTTTTAATTGAACAGTGACGAAAAAGAGGGGAGGACAGGTCCTGAAGTCGCCGATAAGAACTACATCCAGAAGGCGCCTTAAGAGGAGAGAGTGGAAGAATGGGGAATAAACAAAATCACAGGCTGCACACTTAATTGCCGACCTTTCCGCTCTATTACACCGCGATAAAAAAGAATACAAAAAAACGCGGTTAATAATCAAAGACAGCACATAGACCCGGAGTATCGCCAACCGAAAATCAACTAGACATTGCAAAAAGACAAAGGAAATGGGGATACGTACGACCAAGAGACCGACGATAAGACCAAAGAGACCAATGATACTGCCAAAGATTTCAATAACGAGGACCTTGACAAAGAGCTGGCCGTCCTGGGCATCTGCCAATGCGGCACTGCTTCCACTGATTCCGACCGTGACACCGCACACCAAGTTGCACAGTCCAGTCGTTAATCCTGCCCAGAACAATGCGAATCCTAATTTTCATATTTCCAATTGTCCCAAAAGGTTAGATATCATGGCGAGAGAGAGAGAGAGAGAGAGAACGCGATACAGTATGTGATATTCAGTTGAAAAAAGTCGTCAATTGATGATCCTGTTCGAAATTGAGAAAAAATAAAACGCACCCTTGTAGTAGGCCTCTGAGGAAGTGATAGTGGCGTCCTGGACGTTGCTCAACTTTGCAGTGAAGACGATAGCCATGATCAGACCATAAATCGCGACAACCTCGCAGAAAATAATACTATCACATATCATTGACGAGTGAAAAAGTGTGTATCAGTAAGGTGTGCTGCATGTATGCCAATCTTGAATGGCACTCACATTGTTAGTAAGCTGCGATATTTTCTGTTAGTCCTGAGGTCACGACTCCAACAACATCAAAAAAAAAGGGTCAGGGGGAGGAGTATAGATATAGCCGTCGTCCTTTTCCCTTGTCTGACAGTGGTATGGGCCGCGTGATGAGCACACAGGTTGCTTCTGTCTGTTTTCTTGCCAGTGCTCTGGAGTGGGTGTATACCTGATCAAGTTCTTGGTGACGATTCTTGGCGCATGCACTCCTGCTCCGACTAAACTTGCTCCCGTAATAAAGATTCCCCTAATGGCATCAGCACACATAATGCAAACACGTAAAGAAAAACAAAAAAGAAGTTATCAGTTCCTGTCACTACCTCGTCTCCTATGCTCTTCAGCATATATCACACAAACGTTCAAACATGACTCCTCTGCAAACCCAACTGAAAGGACAGAAAACTCACCAGGCGGCTCCACCGACAGAGAGACCGACGCAGAGGGAGATACCGAGGAGGGACCACATATGAGGACTGATGCTGAGGAGGAACTCGCCAACCGCAAACTGCTCTCCTGATCCTGTCAGCAGCATGTAGAGACCTACGAGTCCCAGACCGGTGATGGACACGTAGGGGAGGAGCGACGAGGCCGAGTATCCGCCACCGCCGTTGTCGCGTGTAGAATAGGCTCCCATTGCTTGTATAGGTGTGTAAGAGGAGGGATGAAAGAGGAAGAGATTGGTGACGTCTCTTTTTTTCTGGTTGAGTTGGGAAAGAGAGCAAAGAGGATGTGGTCAGTGAGTGAATGCGGAGGGAAGGGATGGGCGGACTGAGTAACGAAAAGACGAGGAGTGTGAAGAGCGAGGACTAAGTTAAGAAAAGTACAAAGGATAAGGTGGTTGTCTCTGTTCCCTTGAACTTACAGCGTTGGAGGAAGGTGTGAATGGGAGGGATTGAAGTTGAAAAGTGAGAAAACAAGGGCATTCAAGACCACTGAATCAGCTGGACAAGCCAAGGCAGGACAAGTCTAACCTACACGTGACTGCTGGATCAATTCGTCGACTATGGCCTATATCACCTTCTGGCAAGACAGAAAAGAAAACGAGGAGCAAAGCGACGTGAGACGAGGATGATAGTACGCGAGAAGTTTATTCTTTCATTCCTTGTCCACTACAAAAGACACCAACGTAAAAACGATCCACAACCGATTCTAGCTTTTTAAAAGATAACAGTCGCCTCTCGATCCATGTTTTCTGTTTCTGAGTTGTATTGGCTGGTCGATGAATTGTGTTCCATGAAAGAGATATCCAAGCTGAAGAAAAAAAAGGTAAAAAAGGACACTACTGAGTGTATTTGTCTACTTGAGAAGAGCGGTTCCAAACTTCTCCTTGGCGGTCTGGTAGGCCTGGATCAAGGTCTGCTCAGACAATGGCACATCAGACAAGTTCTCTCTTGGTTTTGAGACGCGAGCAACAATCGCCGAAGGATCCGTCTCCAGTACAATGCTATTGATATGACAGAGATAGGATTAAAAACTGTTAGCGTGCCTGAATAAGCAATGATCCATAATTCCATCAAGAATAAAACAAAAGCGAAGCGCCTCGCTTAATAACATCCTGAATGAAAGGAAGAACGTACCCCTCATCTATCGTCTCATCCAATGCCAAAACAACCAAGTCCAAGTTCTCCAAGATGACGCGCTTTGAGATTTGATGTCTAAAATATCCAATTGAAAAGATGTGTAAAAATAAATGCAGGTTAATTTTGGGTATCGCTAGGCATCAATTGATCCATGTTCCCACGTCAGGCGAAAGTGGGAGCAGCTGCTTCATGTCGAACGAAATAACAACTGATAGTCACCTGAGCAACATGGAAACAGCGTCGGAGAAGGCGTTGAGGATGACGAGGAGCATAGCCTCGTTCTCTTCGGGCATGCCGACGATGTAGAAAAAGACGTCCTCGTGGAAACGGTAAAGGACGACCTGGTTGTCAAAGAGAAGAATCTCGCCGTGGGGGGCACGCTTGGTCTTGTCATATAGACCCTTTTCGAAAGCCTTCTGGTCCTTGGGCGAGGAGTAGTCCTGGCCAAAGTACTTGGCAAGGACGCGTCCTCCTTCGCTGTCGAGCATCACAACGGCTTTGACGGTGTACAATGTAAGGTTGACCATAGTGTTTCTCTGTGAGGATCGATGTACGAGTGTAGTGGTGGTAGTAAGTTGTGTCCTGAGTTGTCCTTGTTGTGTGAGTGCGTAAGAATGAGTGCTAATCCAGAGTCCTGTTTTTTTATCGAGATTCGATTGGCTTAGTTGGTTGTGATGAGAGAACGAAGAAAGGTTGTATGTGGAGTGAACAAAGATGATGATGGTCACTGACTGGAATGAGGTTCGTGGCAGTCAGTCAAAGGGACTGCTTCACAGGGATGGCTTGCTATTTGACGAAGTGTGATTTGTGCCTGTGAGGGTGTGAATCGTGGCACTTGCCAACCTTCGGCCCACACTTAAGGGCGATTCAGTTGTTCCCCAATGCGCTCATCGTTCAACCAACTGACCGTCATGCCCTCCCTCTTTATCTCCCCTTTAATGCTATTTAAAACGACACCAGACACGGAAAAACGATGCCTTCTTCCAGCTCATTCCTCACTCACTCTCCTTCTTCTTCTTCCTCTCATTCATCACATCTTCACATAAACGTACACATTCACCAGCTCTAACACACAATGGACCCAAGGGTACCGCCAGACGCAGGGACAGGAACAGGAACATCACACGAATGGAGCAGTACCAGTCTGGGCACTTCCACTGGACCCAAGGTCCTCCAGCCAGAAGTTGCACGGCCCAACATAACTCCTCCAACTGACAACATCCTTGCCCGTGAACCATTGACATCCGACACCAGTACCGATAAAAGCACAAGCACAACATCCAACTGGCTTGAACCAGGCTCCATCCAACAGCTGTCCGAGGAGGAGGCCCACAAGGAGAACGAGCGTGCGGCCGAAAAGATCAAGCAAAAGTTGAAACCCCTCTCCAAACTCAATGCCGTCCGCAGAAATCTCACACACTCGCCCAACCAGGACGAACACCCTCAAGTCTTTTCTGGAACCTCCGAGTTGTCTGCAGCCACGTCAACAGACAGCCAGTCTTCACCTATTACCGATACTACCACCACCAACGATCCTGCCGAGCACTCAGCGACAGTTGGCCCGAACAAGGACAAGAATGAGAACGATGGGAAGACGGGTCGGAGTGTGAGTCTTACAGGAAGCTTATTAGAAGCAAAGCAGAAGAAAAAGTCTTCGAACTTGATTGATCTGGAACCAGCTCGACTTGTGGACGCACAGACCGTGGCGGGCGACCGGAGATACTTTCAATGTCATGGAGACCCAAAACCTGAAGGAGATTTCGTCTACGACTTTTTATACCAACACCAACGAGGCGCCTTCTTCCTCGGCACACCCAAGTTTAGCTCAAAGTCATTGCTGCCCGTTGACCCGGACGAATGGACAGATCAAACATTTCAGACATCTGCCATGGACACTTCCGACTATGAGCTTCCAGATCCGAGCTGGGAGTGGGTTCACAAGAGCTGGCTGGTCGACATGACGGGAGATGTGGATGAGGACGGGTGGGAATATGCCATGACCTTTCACGGATCGCCGTGGCATGGCAACTATGAAATCTTTCGTTCCTTTGCTCGCAGGCGGCGCTGGCTGAGACTTCGCAAGCGAAAGGTATGTATGCTTGATACTATTCCTGGATGGCTCTGACATTGCATTTCTGAGCAATTGAGCTATCTGGTATTGCATCTTCTAATTGAATGACCCATTCTTGTATTTATTGGTCACTTTATAGGGCAAAGCATTGGGAAAACCTGGCTCTCTACCGGAGAGAACCTATCCTCCATCGATTCCAGAGCTCTCTCAGAGCCAATTTGATGCCTCGATCGCCTTGCAGCAAGATGCAACACCATACTCTACAGTGGATCGAAGGGCAGGCAAGTCAACAGGTACAGGCACTGGCAACCTATCGCTTCCATACCCTTCTGCCAAGCGCGTCGATCTATACCAGTCTCTGAAAAAGTCGCATTCGGATCGGGAAAAGCTGGCCCATGTGGCGCAATATGTGGTGCGGTATCCTGACGACTTTGACGACATGGAGAAGCGCATGGACAAGTATCTCAACCTCTTTGACTATGAGACCTCTCGACGCGAATTCATATCTGTAAGTTATTTCTTTTTCGTTATTCTCCCGTTCTTACGGTTGTGTCGACTCGACTAGCTAACTGTTGAGTCATGGGTCATGATTCTGGTTTGCTCTTGATGCATGATAGATGTTAATGGCCTACGGTCGTGGTCAGAGTGAGGTAGTCCAGAAGGCGGCGAAGCAGCTTCTGTTTTTTTCTGACCAGAAGATGCTTCAGCGTTGAGTCAAAGACACACATCCCTGCTATTTGTCTATCGATATCGCTTTTGCAACGACGCATTATGTCCATTTAATATCTTCCACATCCCTCTCATACTTTGACCTGATTACACAAGCCACATTTTTTTAATAACCGGAAAATAAAAAAGGGACACGAACCTCACTGCATCCCACACAACAACATTTTTATTCATTCACAAATCAACAATGGACGCCATTGAACAACGCATCACAGAACAGGGCAACAAGGTCCGCTCCCTCAAGTCATCCAAGGCCGACAAGGACGTGATCACCGCTGAGGTCGCCATCCTCAACACTCTTAAAGCTGAGCTCAAGGCCCTCTCCCTCTCTGACCCCGATGCTGCCGCCGCCGCTGCTGCTACCCCTGCTGGTAAGCCCGGAAAGACCGACGACAAGAAGGGCAAGGGCGCCTTCACCCTCAAGAATGCCAAGGTAAAACTTTGGCCTCTATTTAATGCCTCTTGTGCCTTCAATGGTTGCTGCAAATCGCACACTACTGCATACAAGTAGAACGTGTTGTATTTTGGGATGTGTATGACTCACCCTTTTTTTGAAATATGTTATCTTTTTGTTTGTTGTGGATACTCATACGCCCCCACAATGCATTGACGACTAATCCATGACATTGCATGACCATGGTACCTTCATTTAATGACAATAGGGTACCAAGGATTACACTCCCCAGGAGATGGCTGTCAGGGAAAAGATTTTTTCAACCATTATCAAAGTTTTCAAGAAGCACGGAGGCATTACCATTGACACACCCGTTTTTGAGCTCAAAGAGATTCTCTCTGGAAAGTACGGCGAGGACAGCAAGCTGATCTACGATCTCGAGGACCAGGGAGGCGAGAAGTGTTCGCTCCGTTACGACTTGACTGTTCCCTTTGCCCGCTTCTTGGCCATGAACGGAAAGGAGTACCAAAACATCAAGCGCTACCACATCGCCAAGGTCTACCGTCGCGATCAGCCTGCCATGACCAAGGGCCGTATGAGAGAGTTCTACCAGTGTGTATGTTCACTTTGGCGTTGATCTTACTTGTCAAATTTATTTTTTGTTATTCGCCACTTTTTTTCTTTGAGAGTATGCATGGTATTAACGGCATGATCCTCTGTTGGCAAATTAGGATTTCGATGTTGCTGGAACATACGACGCCATGATCCCCGACAGCGAGATCCTGAGAGTGTTGACCGAGTGCTTGACAGAGTTGGAGCTGGGCGATTTCACGATCAAGCTCAATCACCGCAAGATTCTGGATGGTATCTTTGAGGTCTGCGGTGTCCCCGAGGACAAGATCCGCACTATTTCCTCTGCCGTCGATAAGCTGGACAAGCTCCCCTGGGCTGATGTCCGCAAGGAAATGACCGAGGACAAGGGTCTTGACCCCCAGGCTGCCGATCTGATCGGTGAATATGTTCAGTTGAAGGGTGCGTCCATTGTCTTCACATGTTATGTTACTATACAAAAGTACCGATGATTGCCTCGGGAGATAAATGTTGAGTACTAATCATGTCTTGATTTTGTTATGCATGATCTCCTCAATTAGGTGGCGCTGAGCTCTTGGAGCGTTTGTATGCTGATGCCAAGTTGGGCGCCAACACTCGCGCCAAGGAGGGTTTGGATGACATGACCCTTTTATTCAAGTACTTGGACGTTCTCAACGTCACTCGCTACATCTCCTTTGATCTCTCCCTTGCCCGTGGTCTTGACTACTATACCGGTTTGATCTATGAAGCCGTCCTGGAAGGTTCTGCTCCTCCCAGTAAGTTCTTTTCTTACTAATTGAGACGCAATTGCTCATGCAAGCATAGGCGAAATCATTGATTCATTGTGAACGCTCACTAATTCTCCCAATTCCAATCTCACTCACAAAATAGCTTTGGCAAATGGAGAGAGGGCTCGCGCTACAGTCAAGAAGGGCACTGACGAGTTGGACGAGAACACTGTCGGTGTTGGATCGATTGCTGCAGGAGGACGCTACGATAATCTTGTTGGCATGTTCTCTGGCACTAATAAGAAGGGCCAGCCCAACTTGGTCATCCCCTGTGTCGGTATCTCGATCGGAGTCGAGCGTGTGTTCTCGATCCTGATGCAGAAGCAAAAGAAGGAGGAGATCAAGAGTAACGAGGTCGAGGTCTACGTCGTCGGATTGGGCGGTGTCTCTGTCGAGGAAAGAATGAAGATCTGCACTGAGCTCTGGGATGCTGGCATCAAGGCCGAGTTTGCCTACAAGTTGAAGCCCAGGACACAGAATCAATGGGATGTCTGTGACCGTGATATGATTCCTTTTGCAGTCATTGTTGGAGGCGATGAGATTGAGAAGGGCCTTATCAAGATCAAGGATATGCGCTCCAAGGATGAGTCTCAGAAGGGTGGAATTGAATACCCTCGAACCCAGATGATTGCCGAGATCAAGAGCCGTCTTGCCCAGCTTTAAACATCAAAATAAACGGCGCTCTCTTTTGCATTGTATTTTTTTCACAACACACAAGTACAGCGGAGTTAATAATTAATTTGACTGGGCAATTTTTTTGTTATTTGTTATTTTTTTTATCCCTGACCCTGCTCCCGCATAGAGGCGCACCCTTATTTCAAAAAGTCGTTTTTCGACGCGTGTCATCATCGCGCATTGTTTTTTTCAATCCGTTTTTCGCGCGTGGAGTTACTTTGAAGGCAGGCCAATTTGCCACATGGTCATGAAACACGTTTTTTATTATTTCAGTGACTTGCACAAACAGAATGCTACTCGACGCGTCCTTTTTTTCCACCTTTTTCTCCCTCTTGCGTTTACAGAACTCGACTTCTTTAGAACATACAAGCCCAAGCCCATAATATGGTTCTTTTCGCGTTCTTGCTCTTGTGGAAAGAGCAGCTTGGGCTAGTTTGGGGCCTTACAAGTCAATCATGATTCTTCAGAGTGGTTCAGATGGATTGGGGTCAAAGTAGGTCAAAGTTGATTGATGAATAAGGATCATTTGGATCATACCTAACAAATATGTACGGAATCCTAGTCAAGAAAAAGTATCAAAGACCTGGTCAAGAATAAGAGCATTGAACCAGGTTAGAAATACACAGTTGGAACCGATCAAGAATGGTCGAGGTCGAAAAAGGACAAGTGGATTCGTCAAGAAAGGTTCAAGATCCAGTTCAAGTCGAAGATCCTGTTCAAGTCCGCATGCTCCATCTGCTTCAGAAAAAAGGTAAAAAGCTGGGCAAACGTGAAAGAAAAATCCTAGGAGAGTCAAAATATCAATGCGATAAAAGGACGGGAATCTATGGCAGAATGTTTTTATTAGAAAAAATTATGTACAAAAGTAATGGTTGAAAGGGAGTGGGAGAAAATAATTCAAACGAACCATTCCTGAGCCATGAAATGCGTTTTGCTTTGAAAAGATTCGAAAAATTGGCCTGCAATCAGACTGGGGGTCCGAAGATGAGCAAAAAAAATCCGAAAAGGGAGGCAAATGGATCGAAAGTTCAGGTTGGATGATTGAGTCAAGTAAGAAATACAGAAGCGAAAAGGGGAAATGAAGTGAAAAAGCAAACAAGTAGCAAAGAAAAAGGGAAAAAAGAACGGATGACGTTGTTTTGTCGATTTTGATTGGATTGGATGTTATTCCCGCTTTACATCTCCTGGGAGGGGGCAGTCCCCTTCTTGGTCTTCTTGGGCAAGAGGGAGTCGTGGATGTTGGGAAGAACACCACCCTGGGCGATGGTGACGTGTCCGAGCAACTTGTTCAACTCCTCGTCGTTGCGGATGGCGAGCTGCAAGTGGCGGGGAATGATACGGGACTTCTTGTTGTCGCGAGCAGCGTTTCCGGCCAACTCAAGGATCTCAGCGGCCAAGTACTCGAGGACGGCAGCGAGGTAGACGGGAGCACCAGCACCGACACGCTGGGCATAGTTACCCTTGCGGAGGTGACGGTGGATACGACCAACGGGGAACTGAAGACCGGCCTTGGAAGAGCGGGAGGTCGAGTTCTTAGGAGCCGAAGCAGACTTGCCACCGGATTTGCCACCAGACATTGTTTTAAGTTGTGTGTTGCGAGGGAGTGAAGGGTTTTGTTGAGGGTGATGAGTTGATTTGGTCTCAATGAGATGAGAAAGAGCGAGTGAACGAGAGCGTGTGAGTGGGGTGAGAGGGAAAAGGAGGGGAAAAAAAGGAAAAAGGGAAAAGGGAAGGGCGTGCGCAGAGTATTTATAGTCCCCGCTGAAAGGGACTGCCAATTCGAATTAGATAAGGTAGACGCGTCTGCCCCGAAATTATTTTGTTTTCGGCTCAAAATGAAAATGAAAAATGAAAAACGAAATTCTTTTTTGTTTTCCCGGCTGTGGATGAAAAAAACCAAAAACATTTTCGACAGACGCGCTCATTTTTTTTTTGTTTTCACTTTTTCAATTTTCGTTTCGACTCCTTCATCTTGCACTTAGAGACAAACCTCACTAGACAGACACAAAGCCACATCATATAAAAAGGAGACCCGCATTTTAATTTTGCTTTTTTTTCCCTTTTTTCTACTTTTTCTACCCAACCCACATCTCACTCTTCACCACTCACTCACCACTCACTCACCACTCACTCACACATATCACAAATGGCTCCCCCCAAGACCGCCGAGAAGAAGCCCTCCACCGGAGGCAAGGCCCCCGCCAAGACCGCCGCTGCCTCTGAGAAGAAGGAGCGCAAGTCCAAGTCCGAGGGTGGCAAGGGCCGCAAGAAGTCCCGCTCTGAGACTTATTCCTCCTACATTTACAAGGTCCTCAAGCAGGTCCACCCTGACACCGGTATCTCCAACAAGGCCATGTCCATCTTGAACTCCTTCGTCAACGACATCTTTGAGCGCATCGCCGGTGAGGCCTCTAAGCTCGCCGCCTACAACAAGCGCTCTACCATCTCCTCCCGTGAGATCCAGACTGCCGTCCGCCTCATCCTCCCCGGTGAGTTGGCCAAGCACGCCGTCTCTGAGGGCACCAAGGCTGTCACCAAGTACACCTCCTCCAAGTAAAAAACAGGAAATTGCTCTCAGCAACAGGAGCAGTGGCAATTGTTTGAGAGTCAGGCAGATTGAGCCAAGGATAGGAAGGAGGTAGCAGGATACAACCAACTATTCAGCTATTTTCATTCTCTATTCCTTTTTTTTTTTTCTTATCCTTTTTCTTTTTCATTTGCCCTCCTCAGTGCCTTGCACACATACACAACCCCAATCCTGAACGACAACCTGTTTTATAATCTTCGACTTTCAACCCGTTTGTTTTAATATCTTCGCTTTTTCCGTCGACGTTCCAGGAGTGTGCAAAGTTCTTGCTTACTTTTTCCTCGTCCTATACTTTTTTCTTTTCATTTTTTTCCATCCCTCCTTGTACATCTAGCTTTGTTTTCAAACATTAAATCAATTCAAAAAAAATCATGCCATGCCTATTTGAGATGCTCTACTGTGATGTAATACAAAACGGGTTCATTTTGAATGGGACAAGCTAAGGACACGTTTGCAGCCCGCTTGGCACTTGAAGATCGGGCGAAGCAATCTAGGGCTTGTCAATAATGAGCACTTTGTTTTGCCTCCAGAGCACGATGCCTTGTATTTCCTTTTTTTTGTCTCTTGTAAAAGGTATTAATGAGTGATCGTCGCCAAGTTCACGTCACCATTGTCGCAGATGGTTTGAAAAGAAAATCAATGTGGAAAAGTCATTTTTGAGTGTGGACTTTTTTCTCGCTAGTGGTTTTTTCCTCTCCTTTTTGACTTTTTTTTTTTTTTTGAACTCACCTTCTCTCACCATCACATCAACAGAATCAATCAGTGCGGCAAAAGCACAGCAAGAAACGAGGCATCAGGATCAAAGGACGGATGGCTCTCAACTCAGAATCCAGCCTCAGAAACGGGTCACCCAAGGTTGGTCTCTCATCTCGACACGACAACCGACAAGCACAAAAACAAGCTCCAACAAGCGCGATCATGACCCAGCATGACCGAGAGAGAGAAAGAAAACACATACTCGGCCTGAATGAAACTCACCATCCATCCAATCCACTCATCTCTGTTTTATTTGCTTCCCCCTTGGCGTCCATGGCCAGAAGCAGGAACTGCCGACGCTTCAGGTCCCTCCGAGCGTGGCCTTGAAAGCTCGGTCGCGTCAGAGGCAACTGCACAACCACTTAAACGATAAAGGCAACAACCACACTGAAAACAGTAACAGCAAACACACCAATAGTAACAGCAATAGCAACGATGAAGAAGAACTAGAGGAGGGTTTCCGCATTCTACAATATCCACCCGAACCATGGGGGCGAGCATCTCGCAATCGAGCAACAGCAATAATCCCCTCGCGCCGAATCATCTCATCACTCGTCGAGGATATCCGACCCGCAACAGACTCTCAGGGCTCAACAGACACCTCTCGAAACCGCAGGAACCGTTGTGTCAACAATATCAAACGGGTTGCTCTTCTCAAACGTGCCAGGTGTTCATCCACCACCTCCGTCAGCAATGCCACAGAATCCAGTGACGGCGACAGCGAGTCCATCTTCAATACACGAAAGTCATCAAAATCGTCGGCAAGAAAACGGCAAACAAAACAGCAGCGTCTGGGACAACAGCCCTTCAGCGACACTCTGAATGTAGCTAATGCTACTACTCCCACTACAGCACACTTGACTCCCAGAAAACCGAAGTTCCCTCGAAAACCACTACGCCTACGACACATTGAGACGCCACCTGACTTCCAAGACGAACATGTGGAAGTCTTGGTCGTGGACGATGACGAGGACGAGGACGAAGAGGAGGAAGTTGTAGTCGTGGATGAGGAAGACGAGACGGCAGCAGTGACCAACGATGGGGATGACACGTCCGAGAGCGATTACAACCCCGGAAGAGAGACTATGACACAGCATCGGCGTCAGCGAGAGAGGAAGGCGAGGTCGCGCAAACGAGGCCTTTTTCGACAAGATGAGGATGAGAGTCAGGCAGTAGAGCAGATTCAGGAGCCCAAGGAGGTACATCTAGAACTGGACAGACCAACTGAGATGCCCAAGATGGAAGAGCCGTATCGTATCATCGAGCGAATGGATTGCGTTGTAATACCTGTGATTGACCTCCCTGAGAGGAGTATTGCAGCCAGGTCCACCAGGAAGAGTGCCCAACCACCTCCAAGGACAGCAACAGGAAAATTCACCAGGAAGGACATCAAGCAGGAACCCGAGTTGAAGACGAGGGTCACCAACACCATCAAGGATATCACTTTGACCACCCAATCACCCATCAAGGCGACGACACCAAGCGGTACAAGTCCAGACTCACGGAGAACCATAGAGATCGCCCCGGTGCTCGATATGGACTTGGATGCCCCGAGGCAAACCAGGCTGGATGTGAGGAAGAATATCACTGCAAACCTAGAGCCAACAAAGACTGCGCCACCAACGAACGCACAGGATCTCGCAAATGACCGCAAGGGCAGTTCACGACAGGCATCCAAAGACGTCGAGTCACCATGCAAACCCTCGTCGACACAAGTACGAACCAAGATCTTTCATGGATGGTGGCTTAAGAGAAAGGACACCCTGGTGAGTGTCTTTTTATTTTTGGCTTGCTTGGTGATAGAGCCCTATACAGCTCTCTTTCCGCTGATCTTGTTTTTTTTTTTTTTGACTTTGTTGCGAATTATAGGTACAGGAGGGTAACTTGGGTATTCTGGTCCAAGGAAACATGCTCGAGCCGAAACCCATGGTATGAAGAAGCACACAAGGCCCTATGGCGAACTGAGAATCGACATGACCGATTTCTCAGCGATGCTAATCAAATATATCAACGGCCATTTTATTTGCAATAGACATGGCACACGTCGACTATCAAGGATGCACCAGAGCCAACTTTGGTCATGACCTTTACAGGATCCTTTTATCGCCTCAACGGATCAATTGATGTTCAAAAGATGGAAGGCAATGGTATGCTGCATCTCTGTGTATTCAGTCCCTACCACATACTGTCTAAAAAAAAAATGTCGCAAATATTTGCCATCTTATTAAACTGATACTTTTTTTCCGGATAGGCTTCTCTAGGGACGTGATCAAGGCGTTCAGAAATGGATTTCCTGCCGACTGGAAGACAGTCTTGCACAAAGCATATGGGACGCAAGTAACGTCAGCTGTGTCGATGGGCAAGGAAAGACCAACCGATAAGAAAATCAACACCGCCACTGAGAATGACTATAGCGCATTGCAGCAACAGGAGGGGTCCTTGACACAGCAACCAAGAGTATCAGTAAAGTACGGGAAATCAATAATACAGCACGAAAATCAACAGACAAGGCAGGCGACGTGGGAGGAAAGACGGATAGCTATAGAGATCACACCGGAGGATGATTCATCACAAATGATCAGAGAGACATCAAGAAGACCTGCTGTAGTGCCTGTCGAACAAGCATCGGCTCAAGTCAAGTCAGCGTCATTACCGTCCCGAGGTCCCACTTCGGCACCACCTAGAAACCGCGCTTTCGGCAGGGACGAGGCCGTTGAAATTACCATTTCAGCGGCGTCTGGCGAGTCTTTTTCTGCCAGCTCTGTGGTATCCAGAGCGACAAAAGGAACAACCATCAAGAAACCAGAGTCAAGACCAGAATCATTACCATCCAACTCACGCAAGGAATCGATACTAACCAAGAAACCGACATCAGCTGGGGCGTCAACACCATCAGCATCATCAACGCCACCAGCACTGACGCTGGTAAAAGTTCAAGAAGGTGTGACAGCGACAGGTCAACTGTCCACCCCTCGTCGCGCTTCAGCGCCCGCTAGCGCATCTTTGCAAGGAGACACGTTTATACTGCGACGGCTGTCGGCGCCTGATCAATCGATTACAGGAATGGGGTCGTGGAAAGCTGTTGGTTCAACTGTATATGGAGCGGACAAGTCGCTGGACAGGTCATTGGATGGAGACCTACGTATGAGGTCCATGGCCGTTGTGGAGCGGATTAGAGAACACACGCGGCAACATTCCGATTTGTCTACAGTGATGACGGATAGGGCTGTTCAGGAAGGACAGTTGTCCGTTAACACTGGATCGATGTTGACGGAGGCGGAACTTCAGGCCCTTGGAGCAGGCTCGGCGACAACGTTGCTGTCGCTCAGAGGAAGCTCGGAGACAACGTCGTTGCCTCTTGCAAAGTCACTGACATCGATCTCTAGTTCATTACGGCCCACGTTTGACGACTCAGACCTGACCTTTCATGATGACGCGAATCTTTTCGACAAGACATGAGCCATTTGTTCTTTGTTCATTCCGTTGGACTTGGGTGATCAATTTGTCTATACTCCTAAGCAAATAAAGCCTTTCACGCGCATAACATCACCCGCAAAACTTAAGAACTACACGTAGTGAAAGAGGGAAGCAGACATAGAGAGGGAGAGAGAAAGTGACAGAAAGTCACAGGCAAAGCCTTTCAAGACTCAATACGCAACCTAAGCTGGTCGACAAGTCGTTCATTCCTCACTTTGCTCATGCAGACGAGAATTCGTTTGCATCCATAAGTAGGAAGTAACCTCAGACCCCGTATTCAAACCATTCAGTAGACGAGATAGGATGCGATGTGGATGATAGAAAACAAAGGTTTTATTTTACAAGAGCAAACGCAAAGCGAAAAAAGGATTATGTTGTGTACAATGAGGGTGTGTTGTGGTTGTATGTTGCTAAAAAGCAAAAGACGAGACGGAGCGGGAAAAGAGGATATTTATCCGCCGAAACCGTAGAGGGTGCGTCCCTGGCGCTTGAGGGCGTAGACGACATCGAGGGAGGTGACGGTCTTGCGCTTGGCGTGCTCGGTGTAGGTGACGGCGTCACGGATGACATTCTCGAGGAAGACCTTGAGGACGGAGCGGGTCTCCTCGTAGATGAGGCCAGAAATACGCTTGACACCACCACGACGGGCGAGACGACGGATGGCGGGCTTGGTGATACCCTGGATGTTGTCACGAAGAATCTTGCGGTGGCGCTTGGCACCACCCTTTCCAAGACCCTTTCCACCTTTACCGCGGCCAGACATGTTGTGTAGTTGTGTTGTTGTAGGGGGAGGGAGAGTGAGAGTTGTTTGATGGGGTGACTAAAAAGTCGAGAGTGTGTGGAGAAGAAGAGAAGAGAAGGGGAAAGAAAAAAAGAAGGAAGATGGCTGGGGGACCTGGCTGTATTTAAAGGGTGAAAAAGGGAGTTTCAATCTCAGTACGGATATATAGGAAACAAAGAAACGAGAGTGAAAAAAAAAATGAAAAAATGAATTTTCAGCGAAAACAGACGAAATACAATTGAAAACAGCATTTTCGGGCAGCGACACGTCGAATCTAATTGGTTGTTTTCATTTTCACTCCTTTTTTGGAGAGACGCGTCTGTTGGACTGAATATGGTAACTCACTAAAATGAAAAAAAAAATTGAGCACACCCACTAAAGTGAAACGTTCCTCTCTTACTGCAAGTGACAGTGCACACTTGAGCACGATTCTTTAGATGCAAGTGGCGTCGCGTCATTCCCTTGCTCTTTTATTTTATTTTTCTGTTTTTTGACGAAAAAGAGAAAATGAGATTCCGACGCGTTGATGTACGTTTCAATTCAAAAAATGAAAACAAAAAAAGAACACAAAAAAAGAACACAAAAAAAAAAAAAAAAAAAAAAAAAAGAGAAACGTGAGGCGGAGCGCGCATTTAATCGAAAACTCAAAAACCTCACAAACACACAGATACAAGTCAGCCCCACAAAAGAACCACACACACACTATAAAGAGGTCCCTTACCTCTGTTATTTTCCGGTTTTCCTTTTTTTTCCTCTTTTTAGAAACCCTTTCTTCTCTCATCACCAAAACCCATTCGCATTCACATTCAACAACAATGGCCCGTACCAAGCAGACCGCCCGCAAGTCCACCGGAGGAAAGGCTCCCCGCAAGCAGCTCGCTACTAAGGCTGCCCGCAAGTCCGCCCCCGCTACCGGAGGTGTCAAGAAGCCCCATCGTTACCGCCCCGGTACCGTCGCTCTTCGTGAGATCCGTCGCTACCAAAAGTCGACCGAGCTCTTGATCCGCAAGCTCCCCTTCCAGCGTCTCGTCCGCGAGATTGCCCAGGACTTCAAGACCGACCTCCGTTTCCAGTCCTCGGCCATCGGTGCCCTTCAGGAGGCCTCTGAGGCTTACCTCGTCTCCCTCTTTGAGGACACCAACTTGGCTGCCATCCACGCCAAGCGTGTCACCATCCAGCCTAAGGATATTCACTTGGCCCGTCGCCTCCGTGGCGAGCGCACTTAAACAACCTTACGAGCGTGCTTGTTTTCGTATCCTTTTGTCCTTTTTTGCTTTTTCTTTTTGTAACATTAATAACTCCCCCATAGCTTTTTTCGTTTCTTTCACGAAAAATTGGTGCTTGCTTTGATCCTCTCCATACCTCTCTTGTACAGCAACCTTTAAAAATAAAACAGCATCTAAAAAAAAATCCTTGCCTCACGTTTCTGTGAATGAGTGCTTGTTTTTTGTGTGTGAACTTGTGATCATCTCGAAAATGAATGCAGACGAGAGTTAAGAAATTGTTGGTGAGAGAGATTGTTGCTAAAAGTCACGTGTAGAAATCGAAATTGATCGCAATTGCAACCATACACCCAGTCGAAGCAGAGGCCAAGGGTTGATGATCTTTTTCTTTCTCGAAGCGTTTTTTTCATCACCTTTTCCATTATCCTCTTCTTCTCCTTCTTAAGCCTGGCCTTACTCGGTGGCACCACGACTCTTCTTAATCAACTTTTATATTATTGCCCATCGGGCAGCATAGAGAGAACCAGGACCATAACGAAACAAGGACAAACCAACATCCCAACCAACAATAATAACAATCAACAACGTCCACGCAACAACAGCGACGGACTTCACAGAAAATCACACAACCATCCTTTAACCACCAACAAAGCTTACAAAACTGGCGAGTCGACGGAAACACTCTCTCCAGCAGAGTAAACAAAAGCAATCGCCAATGTCGATAATGTCAGAGGCGACGCTTACAAACGGGCCCATAGCGCCCCCGCCCGCCGTCGTCAACGTCAACCTACCACAGGCGTCCAGTCTGCTGCCCAACCAGAACCCAACCCTGACCCAAGTCGGTCCAACTCCCCCCATCTCTTCCCAACAGCGATCGGAACTGGAGCAGTACATGCGGCGGGATGCAATGTTTCTCCCGGCCTTTGAGCAGCAACGGCAGATGCAGATCGCGTTGATGAACGAGAAACAGCTCGAGATTCGCCAAGCACAACAGACAGGGACCGAGATCTTTGGACCGGGCTATAACCCCGCGTACGGTAACGGTAGCAGCGCCGCTACTCATAATCCAGCAGTAGGGGGCCCATCAGGATCCAACGCGTTTCATATCGTCTACCCAGCCCACCGAAAGCGTGCCAGAAAGTCCAAGGAGTTTACGTTGTAAGCCTACACGCACTTCAATAGCTTTTTCTTTGCTGACCGAAGGGGTTACATACGTTCCGACAAACCATGCCTATTTTGATTTTGAAAACTTCTTTGAGCTTGACTAACGCGCTTCTTTTTTTATTTTCCTTTGCTATTATTTCTATAGTACCAAGGCGATGATTGAGGAACAGGCACAAAAGGAGGACACCCTAGTACCCATACGGCTAGAGGTAGAAGTGGACGGACTCGTTCTGCGCGACACCTTTACATGGAACCTGCACGGTACGATATCACGTCTTTTGCAATGACGAGGAACTGGAGCTGACATGGGTTTTCTCGCGCCAGATAACAACTAACAACTTCCTTCTATCCTTCGTTCTTCTCACAAACCCCTCTGCCGTCATTGAAAACTGGGAATAACAGAGACGCTGATCACACCAGAACACTTTGCAGAGGTCTTGTGCGAGGACATGCAATTCCCAGCGCTCCAGTTTGCCCCACAGATTGCAAAGTCGATTCGCGAACAAATACAGGATTATCACTTACCTGTCTTGAGCTCCAATCCGGCAGCCTCAGAGGACCAGGAGCAACCCGCTGGAGAAGATACCCGACCATCACAGGAACTACGTATTTTGATCAAGGTATGCCTGGAAATCAACCTCTACACGATATTTTTTGCTGGATGATTTTGGACGTGAACACCGCGAGATACGACAGGAATAGCTCATGGCGAATTCATCTGTTCGTTGATTTCTAGATCGATATTACCGTCGCTAATACCTCGCTGGTCGACCAGTTTGAATGGGATATCTCATGTCCTAATAACGATCCGGAACACTTTGCGGAGGTCTTGGCAAACGAACTTGGGTTAGGTGGCGAGTTCAGGTAAGGAGACAACATAGCAGCTGAACGATTGCACAATTGAAGTGCTGCTCCACAGCTAAGCGCTTTGCTAACTAGTATTTCATCATTGTTGTACATTGATTAGGACGGCTATTGCACACTCCATTAGAGAACAGGTTCAGATTCACACAAAGTGCCTCAACCTCATTGGATACAGCTACGACGGTGGCTCAGTTCACGACGAGGACCTGAGGAGCAGTTTCTTGCCAAAGATCACAACCATTCTACGGGAGGAGGAAGCTGTTGAGCAGTTTACGCCTATTTTGGAGAAACTGACCGAGCCTGAAATCGATAAACTGGAACGGGATCGCGAACGCGATAAAAGGTACCACTTAGCACTTGGCGTTTATTACCCATTTGACCTTCATAGATTGTTTCTGTGTTGTTGCGAACTAACGCTGCGATAATTGACATGAATGTCAATTAGACGGAAACGCCGCCAGACCCGTGGTCGGAGAGGCGTCATCCTGCCTGATCGGGAGCCATCAAAGACCAAAAGGACATTGCTGCATCATGGATATACATTGGAACCGACAGATCCTCTGGTGGATGCTCAACAACATCAACATGATCCTGCACAGTCTAACAGGTTGGGTCCAGCGACAAGGAGGACCACAATGGCACACGATCATCCAGCCCAAAGTTCAGTAGCTGCACCTGCACCCTCCCTGGCAGGCCAGGCGACACCTTCTCACCATAGGATGACAAGGAAACTGAGAGGATCAGGATCAGATCTGTCGGTGCACCATCTTGGGGTTCCTTCGACGGGTAATGGACCTGCAGTACACACACGGGAGGGCATGTATGGGTCTAGGGAGCGGCTAACAGCTGGTGGGCGTGAACACCACGCGTATTCACCGATGCGCGAGACTACACCGGCGCAGAGTAATAGAGATGGTGAATAGTTGCACCTACGCGCAAATAAACAACGCACTCTTTTTATGTCTATTTTCTTCATTTCTCTGCCCTTTGTGGTTGTTTCGTCGCCTTTCTTCCCTTCTATCGTTTTTGCTATTATGTGTGCATCGTCAGAGTTCCCCAGCTTAAACGGGATAATGATCATCCACACTGCGATTGTAGTGCGGGGTGCTCTAGGTCAATTGTTCATTCTCGGCACACTTGATTCTTCTTCCTTTGGACGGGCAGGACCAATTCGAGATTCTGATAGCAAGGGCTGTTGTTCAGTAGGCTGACAAAACAGAAGTGACCACTCGTCGATTAGCGCCTACCTCTTGTGTCAAGTATGACACTAACCCTGTGCCTTAGATTGGTCCAATCATGAGAAAGGAACAAAGCGCGATACGTTACGTATACATACAGGAATTGTGGCCTATGCATTCTTTCAGCTGTACTCGTCTGTTCAGTTGCCACTGGGAGTTGCTGTGCAGGGTTATAACCAACAGTGGTGCTTCCTGCGCTTGTAGTGTTCATATGAACTCTACTTGCAAGGAATGAGCAAGAAAAAAAGACTCGATCGTCGCCCTTATCTTCTGCCCTTTCCAACAGTGTTTACTTGCCCCTCTTTTTTCACGAATTATTAACAATCCATCTGACACTCAATCTCTGTAACCCTTTCTTCTTAGCAACAAGTACAGTATTCGTCAACGAACTCACTAACTCGCTAATAGAGGTGAAGGAAGGCTAAAGAGTGTGCTGGACACATCGTATGATCGGGTCTTCCATCTGTATCTGTCTTTATGTGTGGCAAGAGAGGGAGGGTGCGCGTATGTGGTCAAGCGGGACTTTAACAAAGTACGAGCTAGTCGCAAAGAAAAATGACCCACCGTATTGGATAATTCTCTCAAGTCCATGTCACTTATGCGTCGTCCAGTGCAAAGGTGGATGAGCAGAGGTAGTGAATGAACCAACAGGTGTTTCCTCGCTGTGGAAACAATACATCCCTGTATTCCCTGTATACACCTTCTTTCTTTCATTTTTGCCCACATTCCAGCACAGGGTCGTTGTTGGGTGTCTTCGAGATCTCCTAATTCTTTCGTTGAATATGAAGAAAGAGAAAGCGCGTCGAAGACGAGTCTTCCCTTCTCCTTCGCGCAAGAATCAATCGGAATTCAGGGCTTCTTCGCACTTCACCACTATAAAACACAGACATTATCGTATAAACAAGTCAAAGGTATCCATCCGCATCCATCATTGATGGCGGTCGACTGACCAAGAGAAGAGAAGAGACGAGGATGAAGGTGAGGGTGGCACATTCTATTCCTAACTCTTCTCCTTTTTTTCATACACACACACGCACACACAGATGACGGCACATTTATACTCATTTCCTCCGGACGACATGCCCCATGGACGGATGATTTAATGCGTCTCTTCCCGCTCATCTTCCCTCTCTTTTCCCTCTCTTTCTTTCTCTTTTCCTTCTCTTTCTTTCTCTTTTCCTTCTCTTTCTTTCTTTTTTTCTTTCGTTCTTTCTTGCTTTCTCGCCTCAGTTTTTATTCCTTTTCCTTTCCCCTTCTCGATATCATTACTCCTCCAACTCAACATCCTTCTTTTCTCTCCTTTTTTTCTTTTCTTTTCTTTTTTTCTCTCGTCTTTTGACTTTTCAGCCGTCGATCCTTGATCCATAAGGACTGACCTACTACTGATACCTGACAACCTTTCCTCTCCGACACTGTCTTCGCCTCAACCCTTGTCCTTTTCTCTTCTTATCCAACAAGCATTTGTAACGACTGCATACTATCGAAGCATATACCACTTACCACATCCCTCTCTCCCACTTTCACCATCTTCGCTCTGATTTGAGTCATTTCATATAGCCCTGTTCTCTCCCCTCATCTCATCTTTATTCTCTTTACTCTCAACTACAAACAACAACAAAACACCAAGGATATATAAATGGCCTCAAATCTAAGGGGCAATAGCGGCTATCACAGCCAAAATCAAAGCCCAATCGCGTCTGGAGCAATATCAGGACCGGAATCGGCGATAGCCAGTCCAGCAGGAAGTGTGCTCCTCCCACCAGTGGAGATTGAAGTCAGCCCTGCACAGTCCTTTCACTCGATTCACTCGGTTTCATCTTCTTATCGACGCGCACACAACGACGACGATGGTGAATACGGCGAGAAACAACAACATCAACCTCATACACTATCATCCAGGAAACTAGGAGGCGCGTCTAGGACAGGCGGATGCGGTCGGAGTGGGAGGGTGCACCCTGCTGGTGGAGATCTCTATGAGAGCGAGATGCTGGGTATTTCTGGACGAGTGAGTGATTTGAGGCGGTCGACGAGTCAGTTGAGCCTTCAGGTCAAGCGGCATGGGTGTTTTGGTCGTCTCCGTCGATCGCCCAACTTCATTCTCTTTACTGTCTTTCTTGCCCTCTTTGTCGACATGGCCACCGTAGGTTTCTTCACTGTTCTTGTTATTGTACTTCATGTGATTGACAGCAGAGGCTTGAAGACAAAAAGACAGATCTCTAACCCTCATTCCTTTCAATGAAATGGATACGTACAGTACGGAATTATAGTGCCGATTATACCATTCATTGTCTCGGAAAAGCTGGACGGAGGAGCGACCGACACAGGATTACTACTTGCCGTCTACGCCGTCGGAATCCTACTATCCTCTCCAATCTTCGGGGTCCTGGGAGACCACTTCGTCTCGCGTCGAGTCCCCATGTTGATCGGTCTCGTCGGCATGTTCCTCTCGACCGTGCTCTTCATGGTCGCAACCAACTTTTATGTCTTTTTGCTGGCGCGGCTCCTTCAGGGTGTTGGTGGTGGGTCTGTCTGGACTCTGGGACTGGCCTTGATTACAGATGTTTTCCCGGCGAATGTCCTTGGTGTGCAGATGGGAAAGGCTCTTGTGGGCTATACGCTTGGCCTGATGATGGGTCCTCCTCTGGGAGGTATTCTCTATGAGCGTGGTGGATACCAGGCACCATTTATTTTTTGCTGCGCCATCACCTTGATCGATTTCGTAGCCCGCGCCTTGATCATCGAAGAGCGCGAAGAGATTGTAAAGGCACTCCGAGTTCAGGGCAAGCGAGAAGAGGCCATCGAGGAGGTGGCCGAAGTTGTAGCTACCAGAAAGAATCAACGAATGGAGGAAAGCACCAGCTTCTGGAAGTTGATTAAGAATAAGCGTCTGCTGGCCTGTGTCATTGTCACGGCTTGCATTTCATTTGTGCTTTCGGGCGCCGAGCCGACGGTCCCGTTGTATCTTGCCAGTGCGTTTGATCTTACCTCTGAGCGAATTGGCCTCGTCTTTATGGCCTTCTCCCTCCCCACCCTCACAGCTCCCATTGCAGGTATGAGGACCCTCTTTTTGGTACAAGTCTTGTTCATGAGAGCCTGAGTTGTGAACTAACATCATATTATCACTTTTAACTTTGTGCTATAAAGGCGCGTTGTCGGATAAGTTCGGCGCAAAGATAATGTGCGTAATCGCAATCATCCTCTGCGGCACATCCGTGATTCTTATAGGCGTCTTTCAACAATCCCTCTCCATGATCATTTTCCTCTTCACCGTCACTGGCACCACGGGCACCGCCATCCTCACCCCCGTCCTAGGCGAGATCTCGGGCGTAGTTCGAACCACTGGTGACGGAGACGGCTTTGCCCGCGCCTACGCAATGTTCAACATGGCCTTTTCTATCGGTGTCCTCGTCGGTCCTGTGATCTGCGGAATTGTATATGAACGACTTGGGTTCCGGGCGATCAGCCTGACGATGAGCGGGTCATTATTTTTGGGTCTTCCCGTGGTCGCGCTTTGGTTTGGGGGTGCGGAGCAGAAGAACAGGGATCTACAAAAGTATAAGGAGGACGAAGCGCGGCGTCGTGGTATCCCTGGTGGATTGACGCGGTCAAAGTACAGTTTGGAGTTTCGGACAATTGCGGAAGAGGAAGAAGGCGAGTCGCCAGCGGTCAAGTTCTCGCCAGGCGAGGATTCGTTGGTGGAGAAGCAGGTTGATGGAGGAGGGAATGATGACGGCAAGAGGTTGGTTGGTATGAGGGGAGTCTAGAGAGGATATCCTCCAACCCGCGCGCCTTGACTAGCTTTGTTGAATTTTTTTTTGCTAGCTTCGTGTCGATGTCGAGTGTTAATTCTTTGTAGTTGCAGTAATTCAGTGTACATACCATTCAAAAAAGAAGCACTCTAAAAAATAGTTACGAATGCAGATCGCAACTGCAAGGACTATGATCTGCTTTGGTGCGTTAAAAGTCAAAAAAAACATGCCATTCAAAACAACACACTACAGTAAGGAAATCAGATATGCATGGACTAAGATATATTTTAATGGTGGAAGAAAAAGGAAGTAAAGAAAATGCTAAAAAGAGTGGCGTGCAAAAAAGAGTAAATGCAGTAATGGTTGTTTAGAAAAGAGTATCCTCTTGGCGAAGGTACTCTCCAATATCGGCCTGATGGAAGACAACGATGGCAGTGGGCTCCATCTTGCGAGTGTCGGATGTTGAGCGGGCAGTGACGCCGAAGCCGAGGGGCACATCCGTCATCGAGTAGACAATGACTCCCTGGTGCTCTGGGGTATCTTCGGTGACACGACCAATATGAGCCTTCACAACGTGGTTCCCGTACAGGAAGGGCATCTCGCCATTAGGCTTAATCCACACCTTGTGCTATTATTCGTTAGACATATGTGGATAGGTGGGTTAGCCGGTGTTATTGTGGTCCTTTGCTGTTGTCGCGGATGTTATGGCTGACTCATTTAGGTTCTCTTGACGCTTGATGACTGACTCAAGTCTGTTGAGTCGTTCACACAATTGATCTCTAGAGTGCCAAGTCGAAAAGCCTCTGTTCAATGCGACTAATTCTATCTTCAGATCTGTCCTGTCCTGTCTGTTGTGATCATGGTGCATCATTGAGTACCAAGGATGTCCATAGACTGGCAGGGTTGATCTCCACAAGATCCTGAACAAGGATTGTTGTCCTGCAAACTCCCTGGTATCTTCTCCTGGACAGCTGCAATGATCCTGATCCTTTAACATAATTGCTTCCACAATGAACGGTCCTGAGGTGTTTACCTTGGCGTATTGTGCGATGTAGTCGAGGCAGGTGACGTGCATACGGAACTTTCCAGTCTTTGTGAATTTTCCAAAGCAGATACCGAGCGAAATCAATTGATCACGTCCAACGCTTGTCGCCTTGCGCATCACCGACTCGCTATCATCGAGGAAAGGGAATGTTGGTTAATGAAGGACTCTTCTTTCAATCTGTCCTGAGAGGATACTACTGAAGTACAAGCTATTGATCCCTACCTGACATAGTATACACGGTCGCGATGGAGACGGAAGCAGTAGGTCTCATCACCACGGTCGATCAAGTGAGTGATATTGCGTCCGATGCTATTCGGGTTGAAAGACAGAGAGGGTCCAGTTGTTAGCAGAGTGTTCGCTTTGAGCGTTGCTTTCCTTGTAAAATGGTGGCAAACAGAACTGACAGGTCGTAGTGTGTCCGATGTTTTGTTGTTCAAGAGTGTTGTTGTTGTAGGACGTACTATTTTGCCAACTTTTCGAAGAAGGTTTTTGTCTCGAGTTCTGTCAATGGTCTCATGGTGGCTGTTGTCTGTCCTATGTCGAGTGAGGTGAAGTGTGATGGAGCAGTGATGGAGAGAGATGGTGAAGTGATGCGAATGAATAAAAGGCACAAGAGGACAGAAAAGTCACTTTTTCTGGACCAAGCCCTTATTTCCCTATGAGAATGCAACTTGCTTTTTTTTTTTTTTTTTTTTTCCTGCTTTGTTGTTCGAAATGATGATTGATTGCACAGTCACAGCGAGAGTGAACGGACAAATGATCTAAAGTGGCTTATAATCCGTTGTCAATTATGCAAGTACAGATCGTCCTGTGAAAATCTCCTTTCTCAGCCTAGTATTCTGCTCTGTCCTCTCTCCGTCCTCTGTCATGGCTGTCATGGGGGTGTACGTGCGATACGTGCGATTGTAAAGTGAGTAACACTTCTCCGTTCCCCTTCTATTTGTCTGCCTTTTTTTTTGTCAACCTTCTTCCTTCCTCCTTCTCTTTTCTCTTCATACCCCAACCATACTCACTCAATCACTCACTCACATATATTCTAATCATGCTTCGCACAACCGTCTTCAACGCCTCCCGATCCCTCTTCGCAAAGCCCTCGGCCGCCATCGCCGTCCGCTCCTATCACCCCAAGGTACTTTATTCTACCCCTATTCACATTCATATTACCCCAGTTATCAGACAATCCTCTTTAAAATAACGAACGCCAACCAACCGATACATACACACGCTCATACCGTCAATGGAATTGCAATTGAATTAGGTCATTGACCACTACGAGCGCCCCCGCAACGTCGGATCTTTCAACAAGGCTGATCCCTTTGTCGGCACCGGTCTCGTCGGCGCACCCGCTTGCGGTGATGTCATGAAGCTCCAAATCAAGGTCGATGAGGAATCCGGCAAGATTGTTGACGTCAAGTTCAAGACCTTTGGATGTGGCTCTGCCATTGCTTCCTCGAGTTATATGACCGAGCGTGTCCGTGGTATGACTCTTGAGGATGCTGGTTCTATCAAGAACACCGAGATTGCCAAGGAGCTCTGCCTCCCTCCCGTCAAACTTCACTGCTCCAGTAAGTTGTTGGTTGTTTTCTTATCTGATTCTTAGTGGGTCATTCTCGTGGGCATATTTTGTTTTTGGTTGTCTGTCTATTTGCGCAGTGACACACAAAAAAGATCGACAAGCTACAGCGCAGACTAGCAGGTAGTTAATAAGGAACCAAGAAAGGAAAAAAATGAACAAGAACAGCAGCGCAGGCAACTAAGTTGTCACGAAGGAATAAGGAAAAGGAATCAAGGGCATATACTGTCCTCTACATAACTCGTTCCCTAACTAACTCACCCCCTTTCGTTGAATACGATAATAGTGCTCGCGGAGGATGCAATCAAGTCGGCTATCAACGACTACAAGCGCAAGCGCGCTGCTGCCACCGCATCGGCCTAAACGACCTTAAGCGCTTTAGCAGGGAAAAGAAACCCAAAAAATATCACCAACCGAAGTTGCCCGATAGCTCAACAACCCAACAACACAACACACAATCAACAACCACTCCACTCCTTCCCCCCAACCCTAACCATATCATGGATGCAGCCGATTCAACTCAACTCACTCCTATCGCAACAACCAGCAGCATAACCAGGAAACACATACAATAGCAACCATCTACTCTGTCCTTTTACTTTCTTTTTCACTCTACGACCATGTATTTTACAACACTCAACCAGTAACACCACCAACTCCCACCATCACAAAAAAACACTTTTGTTTGCAGGAACTCTCTGTACCCTTTTCGACTGGATCGATCTGATAACGGACAAGCACACAAAGCAGCTGCAGTAATAACAGGACTGAGCGACACCTGTTGGGTTTGGGTTTGGTGTTTCTTCAAAGAAAAGATCCACCCTTCCCTCCTGCCTCCCCGCAATTTATATGACTTTGCTATCCACTTTTCCTTCCGTGTAAATAAAACGAACCTGTTTCTGCACATTTTCGATCGCACCAGTGAATACTTGTCTTGTCCTGCCTGTCAGACTGGGAACACTTGTCTGGGAACAGACCACCAGGAACAAAAACACAAACGATCGTAGAGAAATAGACTTGAGAATGTGTCTGTGAATGTGAGTTTGTGTGTCAGTGAGTTTCAGATTTAGAGCTGCAGTGTTCCAGAGGCCATGCAGATTCAAGTATTTTTTCTTGTTTGTTTGTGTATTTCATGTTAAAATGGAAGAGGCACATTCTATGATGTTTTACGATGAGCAGGAAAGAGGGACACTCTGTGGGGTATCGTCCTCGCGGTGGTAACGCTTGTTCTTGAAGACGTAGACACAGCGCAGACTCTCGAAGCGATCTCTTTCTGCCTCCTCCAGCGCAGACTTGGCTTGTTCGGCTGCCTGTGCTTGCTCCTCCTCCAACGCAATCGCACTATCGACACTCTGGCAGCGCACCCTGTCCGTAGGGGTGGGCTCTGGCTTGACTTTGTTGTTGTTGTCCACGGGAACATCCGAAGAGGTAGTTGTGTCGTCAGCCACCAATGCTGCCATTGCGGCCTTGGCTCTAGCCTCGTCAGCCTCGGCCTCGAGCAGAGCAGCCCTAGCTTGAGCCTCCTTCTCCTCTACCTCGGCCAACTTCTGCTTGGCCACCAAACGAAGACGCTGGAGTTCAGCCTGGAAAGAGATATGACGGGTCTTGCGCTCCCACTCGAACGGGCTCTTGAGGGGGCACTCTTCCAATCCAAGCTTCCATGCATCGTACTTCGAGACGGTCTGGCGACACAGGAAGACCTTGCGGAGGGTGGGGATGGAGTAGAGGCCGTCGAGCATCGAGCGGTCATCGAAAAAGACGGTCGACTCGAATTTGAGATAGGTGAGGGAAGAGAACCAAGTCTGGAAGAAGTGGAGCACGGTTGTGGCGGAGGAGTTCATGAACCAGTGGCCCTTGAGGGTGAGCGAGCGGACTGGCGAGTTGAAGGTAGAGGGAGTGGTAGAAAGAGCGTCTCTAGTTGAAGTGACGGAGCGGGAGACTCTGCCGACGTCAAGGTGGACGTTGGTCAACTTGGGGCATCCGAGGAGCAGACAAGGGCGGAAGAGATGGGCTGGTCTACCCTTCAACGCGAGGGTCTGAAGACGAGGCAACTTCCATTTCCTGGTAGATTCAACAAGGAGAGAAAGAGAGGGCTCTGTGTAAGAAGGAATTTTGCTGCTATCGTCCGACCACCAGCAAACAAAGCAAAAGCAAAAGAAATAAAATTTACCAGTTCCAAGAGGGGAGAGCAAGGTGCTCTTGATACATCTTGCTGACAACGTGGACACCCATATCAGGCACAACACACTCAAGGCGAAGAGACTGAAGCTGCGGCGAGTAAGCCAGAGATTCGTAGTTGAATAGGTCGCAGGCAGTGCCGACCAGGACCAGCTCTTCAAGACAAGGCAGATGCCATGCCTCATACAGCGCGATGGGGTTTTCGATCGTTAATGTCTGGTCCATGTTACCGTCGCGCAGACGCAGGATCTTGAGGTTAGGACAGGCGCGCAAGAACGAGGCGTCGTTGACGAGGGCGTTGGGACAGTCGTGACGAAGATCCAACATCGTGAGTCGAGGCATGTCGCTGAACGGACGCAAGAAAAGACAAGTGTCCGAAATGTAGAGACGACAGACGATCGACTCGAGACTAGACTTGAAGGCTGTGCAGATGTCGTTAAGCACAGGATGAATGAATCCATCGCTGTAGCTCTTGAGATTGACTTTGCGCAGGGGGACAGGATCCTCGCCAGGGCCATAGTATCCACCATGACTCCTGCCACCGCCCAAACTTGTCGATGCGCCTACGACACCACTCTTGCACAGCTCCTGGTAGATGTCCCGGTCCTGCTGCTCTTCGATCGCAAACTTGAAGATCGTCGGATCAAAGATTCTGGAGGAGAACTTTTCCAGGCTGCGGCACTTCTTCAACAGCCCAACCTGATCCCACTCGGCCTCAGGCCACTCCTCGTAAAAGTATCGCAGTCGCGTGACTTTCTCGACGGGCATAGCCTTGAGGTAGTGGCGGAACCGCTCCCAGTGGTGAAATTGGATAATCGTAGGGTTTGACTGCGCCTTGAGCAGCTCAACGTATCGACTGCCATAGGTGATATTGTCTGAGTCCGAAGGGTGGATCCAAGAGTAGGGAGGCTCGATCTCGATGAGGCCAGGTCCAACACGTCCGGGTCCAGGTCCAAAGAGATCTGCATGAGCTTTCAGGAACTTGACTCCGTCGGGGGTAGGGTCAAAGACAGGACGTGCAGGCTGTGTGGGTTCTTCTGGAGTCTCCTCCTGTACTGGAGGCTGCTCCTGCTCCTGAGGCACAGCATTGATCACCTCTTCCACCACTTCCTCCTCTACAGCAACAACATCCTCCATTTCTTCCTCTACCTCCTCATTCTCCAACTCAGTCGTCTCCCAAAGTTGCTCATGACCCTCAGGGTTACCAAGCAAGAAAAGAATATCCGCCATGGCTGCCTCGGGCTCAAAGACATCCTCAGGATCGCCCACCAGGGCCAAGATGTATGCCATGGCCTCCTCAGGTGCATACTCGGGTGTGTCAGTGTTTCTGAATCGAGTCGACTCTGTAAACATACGCAGCATGACCTCCGCTTCAATCTCGTACATGTCGTCGTAGATAGGCACTGCTGGACCATGCTCGATAGTGGCAACCGTCTCGTGTTCCGAAAGCAATGCAGCCAAACCGACCATCTCCTCTCCCTCCACTTCTCCCTCAACTGGGACCTCCTCCAATGCTGCAGGCGCCACCGCCACAATAGCCTCATCGACCACCGCCACAGGCACCTCTGCAGGCACGGCGTCCGTTCCAACCACAACTTCAGCCACTCTTACGCTCTGAGCTGGCTCTGAGAGAACATAATCCGTCTCAATCGCCATCAACCCACCGAGGACCTCATCAAAAGTCTGCTCCTCCACGAGTACAGATTCTAGAGCGATATAGGCGGCATCCATTGCCAGACTCTCGGCGAGGATCTCATCGAGGGTCTCATCGGAAGTTTTCTCCGTCGGCGCCGGTGAGGCAACGTAATCGGTCTCGATTGCCATAAGGTTGGTGAGGACCGTTTCAAGGGTCTCATCCACTGTTGGTGAGGACCATGAGACTTCTGTTGCCCTATCGGCCACCACCACTTCCTCCAATACCTCCTCCACTACTGCGATGGGCTGCTCTGCCATGTTTTCGATCGTTGGTGTCTCGGCAATTGGTGCTTCGACTGGTTCAATGACTGGCTCAAGAATGGCAGGCGCAATGATAATGACTAGTTCTGGTGCTGGCTCTGCTGCCGGTTCTGGGACGATGGGCTCTGGTGTTGGTTCTGGTGTTGGTTCTGGGATGAGTGATTCTGCGATAGGGTCCGGAGTGGCCTCAACTTCAGCGATAGGTACATCATCAACAATTTCCTGAATCTCAGCAACCTGGATCTCCTCGTTGACTACTGCTGCGGGTGCCTCCTCATGGTTGTGGTTGTTGGCTGGTGCCGGTTCTGGCTCTGCTGCTGGTGTAGGTGTAGGCTCCTCGGGTGGTTGCTCAAGCTCATCCTCGTAAAATCTGATCCGCTGCAAGTTCCGGAGATGAGGTAGCAAATCCATATAAGGTTCGATATGTGTAATAGGAATAGCCAACTTTTCTACGCGCTCCTTGTGATGGTCCAAGAACAGAAGTCGGAAGAGTCGAAAAGCGTGTTGCTCCATTTGGGTGTCGAATTCGAGAAGGAGGAGCTTGAGGGTTGCAGTCCAGCGATCAAAGTCGAGGTCGCCGAGGTAGTCGATATAACAGGCCATGAGGGGTTGATCCGAGACAAAGGGCGAGAGAGGCTCGTCCCAATCGACATTGAGAAAGGGGACTAGATCGTCTCCTTGCCGGCAGGAGAGGAGCAAGAGGTAGAGGAGTCGTTTGGCGGCGACGGAGCTGCAGATTGAGGATGGATAGCCACCCTGGCGGCGGACTCGTTTTTCTTCTCGACGTTCGAGGGTCCGGTATGGGTCACGGTAAAGGTAAGGGAGGGTTGCGCGGAAGAATGTGGAATTGACGGCGAGAAGGTGGAAGAGGGTTGTGAGGTCGCCGTCGAGGTGTGAGATGATGCAAGAGATGCACTCTGTTGGCAGTTGTGTTTGCGCCATTTTCTTGTGTGTTTTGTATGTTAATCCTCTATGTGCTTTGTTTTTTATATTGAATTGTATGTTGTAAGGGTATCTGAAGGGAGTGCGAGCGGTCGTGAGAAAAGAACAGGAGGAGATGAGGATATGAGTGAAGAGCGTGTGTGTGTGAGAGAAGTAAGAAAGCGAAAGCAGTGAAGAGAAGAAAAGAAGAAGAGAAGAGGGGGATGGGTCTATCTAAAAAGAAAAAAAAAAGTAACGAGAAGCGGTGTGCTGGTGGCGCAGATTACGGACACATAAATGGATGGGCCATGCCTGTGTCCATAGGAGATTTAGTTTTAGTTTGCATGTGGTGGCGAAGGGTATGTCAAATCAAAATCCAACGAAAAGTACTTGCGAGATAGAGGTATGTGCCCATTGTAGGTACCATTGCACCTCACTCGTCACCACTTTCTATGCATGCTCACTCATCCTCGGACCAACCTTTGATTCATTGGTGTTCCCTTCCCTCTCCTTTCTTCATCGTGCATACACACACACAGACACAAAAGGAAAAATTCCCTTTTTCTGTCTTCTTTTCTTCCTTTTTCTTTTTCACCACTTCTTTTTCTCTTTCGTGGCAAAGCTAGACGAGGTTGGCCACTGACCATGGGCTGCATTCTTTCTTTTCTTCCTTTCCGTTTTTTCCATTCCGATGCCATAGCCGTATCAATACTGTGTCGGGCTATCATAGAAAGAGAGAGTCAAGGTACGAGAATGAGTGTTATCGTGCGTTCTTCCCATGGTCACACATAGGTCAAAAGTCAAGTCACCCAATGTTCGACGCCACTATCATGACATGGTGCTTGTTTACAGGAAAGGGTTTCGTTATCTTACTCTCAGTCTGTCCGGCCTGTCTGTACAGCTCAGCAGTCAGCTCTGCTTGGGCTTAGCACAACCGAGGGAACAAGGGGAGGGCAGTGGGCAGTGTTGTTGGACTGGATGGAGTTGGACGCTCTTTTCCATCATTCTCACAAGACAAGCAAAGAGATAGCTATATTTCTGATTAGAGCCGCAGCACTGGTCTGGGAGTAATAAGAAATGTCGTGAAGTAAGCAAACCCTAGCCAAAAAAGAAGTGAGAGATCACATAACCAGGATGAGCAGCACCCTGGAGAAGAACCCGATCTCCCTTTTTTTCATTTGGCGTTACCATTCCGATTAGGGAAAAGCATGTAGGGAGGGTCAATGCTATTGCTGGACATCAAAGAAGCAAGAGAGAGGGGGCTGGCTGCGGCTCATGCAAACAAAATACACATACACTCCAAAGACGATACGAAAGATATAAAATGTATTCAAACTGTTTGGTGGCTAAAGCAACACTAGGAAAGAGAGGGAAGAACAGCTCCATTGGTAAAAGCTGCGCCCAGTGACCCAGAGCGGTCAATCTCTCTAGACAGACACGCAAGAGATGTGCATTCAGCCGACACGGTAAGGATAGGGGATATTATTTTTATTAATGTTGACAACCACACTATGTAGCGTTGCTAGACACGTCTGAACCATCTTTTAAAGAGGGAGACGGAGGACTGAAAAGTGGGTATCCTCTTGGACAATGCGTGACGAGTCAGGGAAATTGACCTTCTCGCCATAGTCAATAAAGCCTAGCTTGTTGTACCACTTGATCAACTCGGCGCGCATATACAGCACATAGACAACACACTGGGTTCGCTTCATGTTCTCCCTGGCGTGGGCCAAGGCAGCTTCGACAAGCTTGCGACCAATACCGCGAGACTGCTGGGCTGGGTCGACAGAGAAGAGACCCAAAAATACCTGTTGGTCCTTGGGGACGGACTCGGTGTGGGTCGAGGCGTAGCCTTCTTTCTTGTACTCGCCAAAATCGGGGTAATGCTCGGCGGGTTCGAGCTGGATGGTACCCAGGGGCTCGTTGGTCTCGGAGTCAAAGGCCAGGAGGATGGGGTTGACCTTGTCGACCAATGCCTCTTTTAACTCATCCACTGTGATACGCTCCTCCTTCACTAATAGATTTCGTGGTAATGAACATGGACGTTGTTTTAGTAGTTGTTCTAGATCAATCGAGCACGGTAGATGCACTGGGCCAAGGAAGCGGGTTGCCTAGAGTGGTATGGCAATATTCACCAGGACGTTCAAAAGCCAATCGATAATAACATGACAAACAGAAGGTCCAAAGGATAACTAAACACGCCATAATATCTAGTCACTCACCAAGATGGGCCTCAGTGGTCCAGCCGCCCTCTAGAAGTATATAGAAGCACAGTTGAAAAGAAGGGAAATGTTAGATAACCATGCGGTGCGGGAAGCAATTGACCCTGTCTGTGGAACACAGGTGCAGTGGCAAAAATACCACACAACGGCCGATCGAGCAGTAGAAGGAAATCAACAAGATGTGCTTGCTTACCAGAGCGATAGGCGCGGTTAACGACCTTGTGGATAGCCTCGACATGGGCGATATCGTCAGCTGTGGCAAGACGGACAGCGACTGTCGACTTTTGTTCTGGGCGCTGCGTGGTCATTGTTGAATGTGAATGTGTCAGGTGAAGATGGGAGTTGAGTGACAAGGAGGAGGAGCGAGTGATCAACAGTTGGTTGAAGGTTAGGAGGAGATGGGGATCAGTAAGGAGTGGTTGCTGAATGCAGACTTAGGGAAGAAGAAAGAAAGAAAAAAAAAAGGAAATGGATTCGTTTCTAGCTTTGTGCTTTTTCAACGGAATCAAAAAGGAAAATGTTGACCAACGAAGGCGAGTATAAACCCTCTTAAGTTGTGCGCAGAGGATAATTGGTACGCCGTTTTGCCCGCAAAAGGAAACCAATTGACATTGTCAAGGCCCTCTTTTTGTTCGTGTTTTCTTGAACAACCAACAAACACACAAACAAGCAAAGCAAGGAGGCCTCACCGTCATCGTCATTGTCATTGACTACACCCCTTGTTAACTTCTCTTCATTGGTACCACATATCTTTTTATCTGCTTCGACTACCACGAGTCATGGACGACATAAATGGCGAAAAGGTCCATGTACATTGTGCAAGATATGTGTGTATGAATGCTCCTTTAGGGAATAAACAGATTCGTGTGAGTTCGTTGTTCGACCTTGTTCGATTCCTTCTCTTCCTCTTAAGTCTTTTCTTGACTCATTCACCCAAGGATCACTACAGGATTCCCACGGACAGTTGGTTGGCTTGAAGTAATAAGTTTACGATCAGTAGAAGACCTATCCAAGCCACAACGCCGCCAAATCTTTTTTTTTTCTGTTCTTTGTTGTCTGTGAGGGGAGAAGTAAGGAAGGCATCCTGGAAAGGAAGAGGAAAGCAGGACGGAGCTTTTTTGATCCACAAACACATCATTACAAAAACAGAATGAAGGAATTGCAGCTGCAGGTGCAGGACGAAGACAACGGAAACAGGGCATGGAAGTTTGTGCTCGCCCACTGGAAGACAATTGTCAAGTCAAGAGAACACAACCGCAGGTGCTTTAAGCGAGGCGAAGTAGGATACCTCTGTGCATGATGGGCGTTTTTTTTCTTTATCTGTGATTAATTAATCATCCAATGATTGCTTTCTCATACCAAGTTTCTTATCTAATTGACATAGGTCACAGTGAATGGGGTAGTGGCAGAGGTAACAAAACTGCTGTTCAAGGGCGACTGGGTTAAAATTCGCTTCGACGATCGTGCAGCTCATGAATCAGTTTACGGTAAGGAGAAGCTGGATGTCCGGTACGAGGACGATGATCTTGCAGTAGTCGTCAAACCATCAGGAAAGACCATGGTTGCCTTCGGATTCATGCTGCCTTTCTCAGTTATGCCAAGTCATTCTGCCGAAGGCGCAGATGATAAACTGGGTCAAGCAGAGCAGGTTACAGAGGCACAAACTAGATCTGCAGTTGCTGCTGAGGAAGACGAAGAGGAAGAAGAGGAGGAGGAGGACGACGATTTTGATATACCCTCTAATATCTCACCGACAGTGGGTCAGCAGCACCGGTTACCCTGCGCTATTCATGGCATCGAAAAGGCCGCCAACGGACTGGTAAGTGCTTCACTTGATAACAGATACCAGCTACATGATCCATAAAATCAGGAAGCCACTTTGCACTAAAGTAACTCCCTTTACCTGGAAATAACATCTTTAGGTCCTGGTAGCAAAGACACGATCCATGCGCGCAACCTTGCTAAAGATGCACAACGAAGGGCAGTTTGTCAGGACATTCAGGATCATCTGTCATGGCGCATGGAAGAAATCAAACACAGACGCGGCAGCAACAAATGAAACTTCCAACCATAGCGATGCCACCTACTCACCAGGCGACTCAATACCCATTAACACATCCGGTCTCGATGCCGAATACCTCGAGTCCATCCACGTTGTTCATCTGACACCGTCCAACGAAGCAGGATTTATTTCGACTCTGGACATTACTCCTCGTTCGCCTTACTTGGGAGTTAACATCCGCCGGTATCTTTTAAGTCAAGGACACCCAGTCGTTGGAGACAGTGGAAACACTAAACCTCTCAAAGCCAACCGCAACAAGGGACTCTTTTCGGCCGTGATAAATGTCGAGTTCAAGCACCCTGTCCTGGGCACGACGATAGTTGCCTCGTTTGACGAGCCAGCGAAGTTTGAGCAGCTCAGGAATCGGGAACAGAGGGCTTGTGTGAGAAGAATAGCCGAGGAGCTGGAGGAGCTTCGCAAGGGAGGGATTGAGCCTATCTCTTCGTTTGATCGCAAGTCTGACAAACCAATTGCATACCAAGTTGGCGGGAAGGTGAGCTACAGCAATACCTTTTCGCTCACGGTCATATGTCTAGTATCAGTATCTGCATACCGATTAATTAACTCCTTTATTTTGCAAACACTACCAAAATTCATTAGGATTTCTATCAAATGAGATTCAAAGTGTCACCGGCAACTCTCATTCCTCGCTCGAGCACAGAGACACTTGTCAAGGCCGCTATCAGTCTTTCACAACAACGGCCAGTCAAGATCCTGGATGTTGGAACAGGAAGCGGTTGTCTTTTACTGGCACTCCTGAACTCACTACCAACCGCCAAAGGAGTAGGTGTCGATATCAGCACAGAAGCCCTGGAAATCGCCAACTTCAACAAGGACCTGTACAACCTCTCAGATCGAGCATCGTTCCTGCCAGGAGACTTGGGCGACCTGCAAGGAACACCGGAACTCTTCCAGTCCTTTGACATTCTGGTCTGCAACCCGCCTTATCTGGACAGCGCCAAGGCCGAGAGGTTAAAGACCCTTTTCGCAGGCACTGACCATGAGCCACCTGTTGCCCTCTTTGCCGAGAAAGAAGGGTATGGCGCCTATGAACTCTTGGCTTCCAGTCTCTCACACGACCTTTTGACGGATGATGGTCCTGGCTCTCGTCGTATCATGGCGAGAGGTGGACATGTTGTTTTGGAGATTGGAAGCGGGATGGGGGCACGCGTGCGCGAGATCTTCAAGTTTCTTCAGTTTGCGGAGGCTCTCAAGGACAACCAGGATTCTGAGCGCTGCTTGGTCTTTTCATTGCCCTCTTCTCCCACAGATCCTTAATTCATTTTAGCACGATTAATTAACTTATGAAATGCCGGATATAACTTTTGGAATTGATTAGCACGCGACTGGGGGCTGTTTTATTGCTGCTTCTTGATAGAGACAGGTGCTGGGCCAGCCTGAGAATCCTCCATGACTGCAACGGCGACGTATGCAATGAGGACAACGTTGGCCATCACAGCAGCGCTGATTCCTGCATATGTCGCGTTGCCTACGGGAAGAGTTTACAAGAGAGAGAGCTATAAGGCGTGAGATACTTGGACTATATATATTTTCAATCGGCGTGAATTAAGGTAGACAGTAGAGCTGGACATACCTCCAAAGTACTGGTCGATGGTGAGAAAGTAGGTTGCAATGGGGAATACGATCATGGCGACCGTGAAGAACGCCAACTTGGCAACAGTAGATCTATTCATTATGAATATTGAAACACATAAATGATAAATGTCAATGGCTAGAGCTGTCGTTTTAGAAGTCGGCTGAGAGGTGGTGTCGAAAACGAGGCATTTTGTCTTAATATTTGAGGTATAATCGAGTCTGGCAGGAATCCAACCTATGAATGTGTGCTCGTTTTTGGTGACTTACGAGGAGATATTGACGGAGGAGCGGGATCCCGAAGGGCCTGAGGCTGAGGATGAGGAAGAAGAGCCAAAGGAGGTCTGTTCCGACGTCGTTCTGGTGGTTCTCTTTTCGGCGGATGACATTGTTGTAGTTGTGTGTGTGTGTGATGGAATGGAAAAAAGTGGAGAAAGAAGAATGATTTGGTTACGAGTGACCCCTATGTGCTCAGCTGCTGGGACGACGTGTTCTCGTTCTCAAGGACAGGTCTGCCAGTCACAAGGATCAATTTCTTTTCTCTTTTTTTTTTTTTCTTCACAGTTCCATTATACTTTATACTTGAACAATGGTCAACCCACGAGTATTCCTCGACATCGACATTGACGGACACAGGATAGGAAGGCATGTCACTCACAGGAGGACAAACCAAGAAACACAGGATCGCACATCGCTGTTGATTTGCTGCCGAAAACAATGCCGCCTTGCAAACAAGACGTTAGACATCAAGCGGGACTTTACAATTCCAACGGAGAACTAACGATTATGAATTTGAATCATTGTTGGCAACCACAATAGGGTTATAATTGAACTCTTCAAGGATGAAGTGCCTCAGACAGCAGAGAACTTTCGCGCTCTTTGCACCGGTACATTCTCTTACAGGATTGTTTTTTTTTTTTTTTTTTTTTTTTTTTTTTTTTTTTTTTTTTTGGTTGATATCAATTAGAGACGAAACAACAGCACCTCCTTTGCTAACATGTCATTGATCTGTTGTTGTGATGTTTTAGGTGAAAAAGGCATGAGTAAGATAAGTGGAGTCCCATTGCACTACCGAGGATCCATCTTTCACCGGTAAGTCAGGATCACTCAACTGGAACTGTGACCATCCCACTTGCCTTGTCGGTGTATCAGAGCGAGATGGTGTCAACTTTTTGTTATGCTAACCAGCTCGTCGTGATCATGCTTGTTTGTTAATTAGTGTCATCAAGGGATTTATGATTCAAGGAGGAGGTAACTATCGTATTTGAAATATATCCTTATGAACATTTCGTAGGGTAGGTTTATGTAGTAACACACACTAAATGATAATGCTGATCGTATCTGTGTTTAGACTTTACCAGGCGTGATGGAACAGGAGGCGAGAGTATCTATGGAGGACCATTGCAGGATGAGGGCGGGTTCAAGCGCAAGCACGATACTGAAGGTATGAGAGAAACATTCCTAATCTCATCTTGCGAAGGTCGTTATTTGGAGTTGGGATACATTGATTGATGTGTTATTCATTTTACGATATCCTATAGGATTGTTGTCGATGGCGAACAAGGGACCCAACACCTCCAGCTCCCAGTTTTTCTTGACAACAAGACCTACTCCTCACTTGGATGGTAAGCTTTTCATGTTCTTTTCAGCTGTATGCCAATGGCCTCTACAAGAGAATTATAAGCTAATTATTTCAATTGTTTCACATATTAGGCAAACATGTGGTTTTTGGTCGTGTTGTAAAGGGATATGACGTTGTCGAGAAGGTGGAGAACACACCAACAGATGAGCGAAATGATCGTCCTGTGGGTATTGTCATGATCACAAACTGCGGTGAGCTGGAGCTCCGAATCCCCCCCAAGGTTCTGGAGCAGCAAAAGGCACAGAAGGCTGCTGCTGCTGCGGTGGCGGCGGCAAATGAAGCGACCGACAAGGCTCAGGGGTCGTCGCGTGGCGGTAAGGGAACGTCCAAGCGGGACAGCTCGAGCGCAAGTACCAGTGGAAGTGATAGTGAGAGTGGCAGCGATTCAGATAGAGGACGTGATCGTCACCGCAGTAGACAGCGTCGTCGTCGCCATTCCCGTTCGCGCTCGGATTCGCGTTCGGGATCAGAGTCAGAGTCAGAGGATGACAGAAAAAGTCGGCGAAAGAGAGACGATCGGTCGTCAAGACGCCACAAGACGGATAAGCGGTCCAGGAGATCGAGCCGTGATCGTGATGACAGTACTAGTCGTCGTCGGGGACGCGATGCCAAGAGGAGTGCGCGATCGGACTCGAGATCACCTAACCGACCTGCAAAAGTCGAGACCAAATCTGCAACAGAAGATCGTGCGGAGAGCTATGGGCAGCAGCGTGAAGCTCTGCGTTCTGTACCTCGACCTCGGTCTAGATCGCCTGAGATCAAGTATAAAGGCCGTGGTGCCATGGTAAGTCTCCATTGGCGCTTTGTTGGTTGACGATCTCCTCCTTCTTTTCCTACCAAGTAGCATATGTTTGTTGTCAATCTTCTCTTTGTCTCGTTTCTGTGAGAGCAGATGCTCCTATTCACACCCTCTAGAATATGTCCACTTACAGTCGTTATGTTCTTCTTGGATAGAAATACGGAGGACGCCCTCGCTGGTAGACAGGAAATAGTGGGCATAAGGACACACTAATAAACAACTTTGTGACCATCCACTATATCATCCTCCTTGGTGGCGTATTTTATATTTTGAACACTCAACCTTGACAAGCCCCGATAGATGGGTGTTACTTTTTCAACAATCGAGCTGCAACCAGAGGCAATGAATCATGAGAAATCGTTGCTGTTGTTGTCGTTCGTTATCGTCACCATGTATCCAGTTTATGTTTTCTGCTGCTGTTCTGCGGCAGATTCTCTCAATATCGTCCTTCCCCCCCCCTTTTTTTTTTTTTTTTCTATTTTCGACTGCGCCCTCATTCGCTCCCTCTTGCGCCATGGTTGAGTTCAAGAATACACACACTGTGAGTCTGATCGAGATATCGTCATAGAGACTGCATATGCTATGGTAAGAAGGAAGAAAAAGAGAAAAAGTCCAAGACGGTATCCTGCGGATGAGGCAGTGTTTTAATCTTGGATGAATGGTGCTACAAACAACATCATTGAGAGGAGAGAGCCAGTCCTCCCCCCCTTTTTTTTTCGAGGGACATTTAACAGATGTTCGATGGATGTTTGCCACCGTACACCACATAAATCACGTGGTACATATGGCACAAGCGAGAGTAAAAGGAGGCGAAGTCGAGTCGAAAGTTGCAGTCCAAGGTTGAGTCCACTGTCCATGCCTGTCCATGTCCCAGCTATGTCCCATCAAACGGCAAAAACGACAACAGCTAGCCAAGCAAGCAAACCCAAGAATCAAAATTTCGTCCGAAGCGCTTTAATCCCTGTCAGTCCCGCGAGACACCCTCCTACTACCCCTTTGGACTCCCTCTTTTCCACATCGGACAAAAATCAGAACACACATAAAAATAAGGCGAGCTCCCGCAAGACCTTCGCCTTTTTTCCTTCTTTCTTCCCTTCTCTTCCTTTTTCCTCTCTAACAACTTATCCCTTCTCTCTTTTGCATATTACTCCTCCTCCATTCATCCGCACTCCCACTCACACTTCTCACTCTTCACTTTTCTTTACTCCCTTCTCATCCTCCTTCCATCAAATAAGAGCTAACTCACTCTAGCACCCCCTAACCCTCCATTACTTCTTACTTGTGTCGCGCATTGACCAACCGCAGCAACTCACTCGGACAAGTCAAAATCATCACCTCTTCCTTTTGTATCCATCACTTTTTTTACAAACACAAACACACGCACACACACATACACACAACTGACATGAGTTCAGGAAGTCTTAGCGACGATGACTTTGCCGGTGAGTAATCACTTTCTCTCTCTGGACATATCTACCGAATAGAATGAACCTGAGAAAGAAACTCGACGCAGTCATAGACTCACGCACACTCACACCACCAATCCTAAAAAAGGAACTTATTGTTCAGAAACCGTTTTTATCCCCTCGTCCTTGCCCTTCCCTCTTTCGCTGTTGTTACTTTCTACACCGCGTCTGTTCCGTTTTATTGACCATTGTTAACCCTTTCCTTATCCTTGTCGTATCGCTAGGCTCATCCGACTTTGAGGACGACTACTATGGCTCTGATGATGAAGGTTCCGGTACGTATCGCATCATCTCCGTTGTCCCTCTTGGCGTGTGTATATAACAAAAAGTCAAAAAACATGTGTAGCATAAGAACAGGAGACAGCTGACGCCTTTTTTTTTTTTTTTTTATTTTTTCATCTATTTTTTTCCCAATTGCATCCACCCCTCCCCTTTTCCATTGCCTCGCCGTGTCCCCCTTTTCTAAACAAACAGAGATGGACTTTGAGCAGACAGAGGATATCGGCTTCTCGGACCTGACAGACGAAAAGGAGCGTAAAAAGGCTTACGAGGTCGATTTCAAGGTCGTGCCCCTCCCCGATATCATTTCAGCACAAGCCAATGCCTCGAATCATGTCGCCGGAATCCTCGACCTCTCAACTGAACAAGCCGCTGCGCTCCTCCGGTCCTTCAAGTGGAACAAGGAGCGACTCATTGAACGATACATGGAGAACCCTCAGGAAATCCTTGACCAGGCCGGCGTGGTCCTCGACAGCGACAAGATCACCATCACTCAGCGGCCGGCAGGCTTTCTCTGCGAGATTTGCTATGACGACAGCCCCGTCGGTGGTGCACTCGGTCTCAGCTGCGGGCATGTCTTCTGCCATGGCTGCTACGAACAGTACCTAACCCAAAAGATTAACGAGGAGGGAGAGTGCCGGAGGATTCTCTGCCCTGAGTCTGGATGCAGTGTCCTTGTCGACGAGGCCAATATCAAGCGCATCATCTCTCCATCTACCCTCACAAAGTAAGTACTTAATTGCCTCTTTTGATCTTTTGATGGTAGCGATGGTGATAGCAGCAGGGTTGACCATGATGATGATGAAAGCAGGTTTTTTGGTATCAGGGGAATCGATGGCAGTAGGGGCCGGGTCTGCCATGCTGGTGATTAAAGCAAGTTTTTTTTTGGCTTTTGATGAAGCCGGGGTAGAGACATAACTCCAAGTCATGTAAACTTGGATCTAATACATATGTCAAACCCATTATATGCCAACAAACATCTTTGCCACTTGTGTTACAACAACCTAATAGGTACAAACGGCTGCAGGACAAGGCCTATATTGCCGATCTGGATAACTTGCGCTGGTGCCCTGCACCCAACTGTGAAAACGCAGTCGAGTGCTGTCTTCCCCATCAAAACTTTGACACTATCGTACCGACAGTCTCGTGTGCATGCGGTCACGACTTTTGCTTTGGATGTGGACTGGACAACCATCAGCCAGCGTCGTGCGGGTTGGTCAAGATGTGGCAAAAAAAGTGTGCAGACGACTCGGAGACGGCCAACTGGATTTCGGCCAACACCAAAGAGTGTGGCAAGTGCCAGTCGACGATCGAGAAGAACGGAGGATGCAATCACATGACGTGCCGCAAGTGTAAGTACGAGTTCTGCTGGGTCTGCATGGGACCTTGGTCTGAGCACGGCTCGAGCTGGTACAACTGCAACCGCTTCGAGGAGAACAGCAGCGCTGACGCCCGTGATCAGCAAGCAAAGTCTCGCGCCTCCCTCGAGCGTTACCTCCACGTACGTATCTCGTATATTTGTGTAGTTTATGTGATTTATATGACAGTGTTGATAAGGGTGTTTGGTTCATCCGGATGGTCATATATGGATATAGCATACTAACTAACGCTTATTCTGTTTTTTTCTTGGACATTTTTCAAATAGTACTACAACCGCTTCGCAAATCACGAGCAGTCGGCCAAGTTGGATCGGGACTTGTATATGAAGACAGAGAAGAAGATGGAAGAGATGCAGCGGACGAGTGAGCTGTCGTGGATTGAGGTGCAGTTCCTGAAGAAGGCGGTGGATGTGTTGACATCGTGCCGTATGACACTGCGCTGGACATATGCGTTCGCCTACTACTTGGTCAAGGACAACATTACGGAACTGTTTGAGGACAACCAGCGTGATCTAGAGGTTGCGGTTGAGGCGTTGAGTGAGTTGCTGGAGAAGCCGATTGAGAAGGAAAAGATTGCAGAGTTGCGCCAGCAGGTTCTCAACAAGACAGTGTATGTTGCTAGCCGACGGGAAGTGGTTCTCGATGACACTGCCAAGGGTCTGGTCGAGGGTCGCTGGAAGTACTTTTGCGAAGTGCCTTCTATTGTTGTTGGCAAGTAAAAGCCAACAACCTTCCTTGCTTCCATCTATTCCATTCTAGTCCAGAAACAACAGCAGCAACCACAACAAAGTAATCAACAAAAACAAAAACAATAAAAAACCCAGCATGTAAACATATCAAATATCAGCATGGACTGTACAACAACAAGCGCCAGTGGACAGTTTAGTTGACAATATATGGGCGTACACGTTCAGCTTGAGACAAACACACTGCAGATAAAGGAATCGATTCCTTACTGACTCCCAAGGCAACGCCCTCAGCACCCTCTCTCTTTTCTAACAAAAGAATATCTCCTCTGTCGACAACTCACTATAGGCTTACATGATTACTCTGAGGCTGGCAGTGATTGTGGTAGTTGTATCTGCGTGTATTTTAACAGTCTGAATACTTACATCGTTGTTCACAAATGTTCTTTGACAGACTATTTTTGATCCTGAGAACAACAAAAAAAAAGGCTAAACGATCAGATAGCAACCAACTTCATCGTTTAGACACATCTGCACTTACCTACTCTTTCTGTCGCTCTCTCTTCTTCGTTCCTCTCTTTCAATAACTCTTTGTCACCTTCTCTCTCATTCAGCTGCAAAACATAAGCTTATTTCATTATTCTCACGTTTTCATTCTTGTCGTATTGTGGTACAGCAAAGTGACACCATTGATCAAGAACAAAATCACTTCTTGCAAGAGAAATTAAGCTCCTAAGTTTATCCCCGCTCATGCCCCCTCTTGTTACAAACTGGGCATTGAAATGGGCGCATTCAGTTCAAGCAGAGGAAAGAAGGACAGCGCTGCGCTGAAAATCAAACACCGATGGAGAAATTAAACTGAGAAAAAAAGAAGGGAGAGTGAGAAAGGAGGCGGGCAAGAGATGACGGGGAGGGAGGGATTGCATGACAAAAAAGGTATGGATTGTATACCGCCGGTTTGCCTTGATCTGTTTTTGTTATGAATGCTGGTTCAATATTTAATCTGATAACCTTTTTTTTTTTTTCTTTCACTCAATCAGATAGCGGTGATAATATTAGTGACTGTTGATATCCAATTGCAACCAACAACCTTCATAAAAAGCTCCCGTTTTCCCCCCTCTTTCTTTCTTTCTTTCTTTCTTGTCCTTCCCCCCTTCACGTCACACTTTCTCTCTCCTTCTTATTCACCTCTCCACTCTACCCCATATACTATGACCGTCGTTACACCAAAGAAGAACATTGTCATCGTTGGCGGCTCCTGCGTCGGTAACTATTGTCGTCCTTCATATCCTCCTCGAGCTTTTGGGTGGAAAGACAAAGGTGCACTCTCACTAACTCCTATTCGCACTTATCATTCACACTAAATAGCCATCGCTGCAGCACTCGAAGCCAAAAAGAGCTTGCCCTCGACACACCGTGTAATTATCATCGAAAAGCACTCCCACTTCCACTACATGTTTGCCTTCCCTCGTGCTTGTGTCATTGAAGGCTGGGAGAATGAGCTGTTTGTGCCCTACACCAACCTCTACGACTCTCCCGAGAAGGGTCAAGTCATCCAAGCCCTAGCCACCAACATTACCAAGACCCACGTGGAGATTGACAGACCTATCGAAGGATTCGGAACAAGCATTGAGTATGAGTACCTCATCTATGCTACAGGAGCTCGTCACCCCGAGCCTGGGAACCTCAACGACCATGACACCAAGACGGGAGCGGTTCAGAGACTCAAAGAGGTGCAGGCCAAGATCCGAAAGGCTACTAAGATTTTGCTCATCGGCGGCGGCGCTGTTGGGTTGGAATTGGCAGCAGAAATTCGAGAACACTTTCCTGAGAAGGAGGTTACGTTGGTCCATTCACGTGACCGATACATGCCTTCGTACAAGACCTCCATGCACGCGAAGACGGTTGCGATCCTGGCCGAGTTTGGGGTGCGCGAAATCCGAGGCGACAGAGTGATTGTCCCTGAGGGTGGGTTCAAGGACGACTTTAAAATGATTAAGGTCGCCACTCGCGACGGCAAAGAAATCGAGTCTGACCTTCAGGTAAGTTGCCTTTGAAAGGGCGCAACTCCTTTTATTTGCGCCTATCATTCGAAGACGTGCATGCTAACCTGCCCATTTTTAATTTTTATTAATGTAGATTATGTGCACGGGAATGACACCTCAGAGTGACTTGCTGAGCAAGCTGTCGCCTCAGTCGATCAACCCCAAGAACCGTCTCGTCAAGACCAAGCCTTCTCTTCAGATTGTTGATGATGCCTTCCCCAACATCTTTACCGCTGGCGATGTCGCTGATCTCGAGGATATCAAGGTGCGTTTCGAGTCCTTGCTTTTATTCATACAACGCCAAGGAACAAAGACATAGGAAACGAGTGAAATACCATTGTCTAACAACTCTTTCCTTTTTCAATTTTCTTTGCAGACGGGTGGAGCGGCGTGGCGACAGGGAATTACGTGCATGAAGAACATTATCAATATGATCAGCAACCCCGAGACTCCATCGGCGAGCCTGACCCAGCATTCGCCCATGCCCCCACAGATTATGCTGTATTATGGTGTTGCCAGGGGACTGGCACAGCTCAAGATTTTCTTTATGTTCTGCACCTCGTGGAATTTCATTCTGAAGCGCTTCTTTAGCTACAATATCCATGCCTCGCGTTCTTGGAGCTGGCTCGGCACACCCTTGTCCAAGGAGACCGCTGACAAGTAAAGGGCTTTCTTGTAGGATACTTCTGACATGTCAGAAATCAGGCTTGTCTTAGCTAGGGCACTTTTGACAACTCGACAAGTAGAGTGTCATTCTTATTGATTTTCTTCATTTTTACACAGTTAATCTTACTGCGACATACTCTTCATTTCATACTCTCTTCTCTCCATACCATACTTCTACTTCAATACCATACTCTTCTTCTGCATTGCATATTTGTTGTTGCTGCTGATGGTTTGCTTATTGTTCGTGGTTATGCTTCTAGTTATATTTTTGTATTTTCTTTTTGTTGGTTTTTTGTTGATTTAGATTTACTTAGTGGGCATGTGCCTTTGTCCTAAGACTCAAGTATTCGCTCTCTAGTTTGCGCCATTGCCTCCTATAGAATTTCGATTTGAGAGAAGTAGAAAAGCAGATATGGTGAATAAGATATGCTCACACACACACAAAAGGAGGTGGAAGATCGACATCTTGTTTTCATTTCTAGGATCTCGTTTGCGATTCGTTGAACGATGAAATTGATCGCAACAAACAAAAGAGGATTGATTGGGTAAACACATCAGCACCAACAAAAAAAAAAAAGCAATAAAAACGGAAGCCGTACATGGGCATGACACGGACAGAGTTGTTCCTCGAAAGGATTCTGGAGGACATTTGGAGGCAGAGATCTCGAGATGGGAATTCAACATAGCAGAACCCTTGGAAGAAGCGAGTAGGTTTGTTGCCATAGGGTCGGATTATAGTCTGGTTGTTGAGCGCTTGGTGGTCCATCGATTCCTGTGATGGATCGTCATTGGTGCTGGTATTGTCGTCGTCATTGTCCTCCTGACTGCTGCTGTCATCGCTATCGGTGCTGTTATGAGAGGATGATGGCAGGTCAAGAGGTTCACCGGGGTAAGGGAGGAGAAGTTGTTGAAAGATGGCGGTCGGATCGTCCTCGTGACCTGAAATGTCGATATCGTCTACAAACAGCATCCGATCGACTGCCTCTGTTTCGTCAAATGGCCTGCATCGTCGCACCTGGCTGTGTTCTGGATGCAGCTATTATTTTGTCGTCATAGTCAAAGAAGAGATTAAGTTAGCTCCATTCTCCCTTTGTAGTTTTTTGTGAGAAAATCAAAACAAGAATGAAGCGTTAATATACCTCGAGTCTGTCGACGGCGTCGTATTTGATGGCACGTCGCACTTGGGCCTCGTTCAGATCTTTGAGCTCGGGAATGGCTTCTTTCAGGTAGTCGATGAACACGTCTACGTTGTATCCGAGAGAGTGCAGGTGTTTAGAAACAATCTTAAAAAGAATGAGCATCGTTATTGTTATATATCTTGTATGGTATCAGTGTTAATGGTTAAGTGTGCGCGGGAGAAAATATGAAAAAAGGGTGCATGGCCATTGTGCTTGGATGAGAATGAACAGGTTAAGAATGCGTGGGAGTATGAAAAAAGAAAGTGCCTGGTTCCTGAAACTTGTTTATGACCCCAATAGTGAAACCTGGACCACGGGGTCGTCTGTCCGTTGTCCCTGCCACACTTTGACAAACGCACATCTTCCAAATTCATTTTTCATACCCGCACATACATAGATGTACTGCCATGCATTCACACACTCGATACACATGCCCACTCGCACATACACCTCCCACCAATCGATGTCTCCATTACCAAAGAGAGCAGCAACAAAAGCAGCAGCAGCAAGAGCAGCGAACAAAAACAACAACAACAACAACAAAAAAAAAAAAAAAAACGGCGAAACTAATAAACAATTTCCCAGGGGAGGAAACCGAGACCAAAGCATACTCACACACGCACACAAGACACACTTGCACACCCGCATAACACACTCATAACACATATACGGCAGATATACACAGTCAGTTGACTGTGAACAAATAAAAAATCCAAACAAATAAAAAAAAAAAAAAAAAAAAGGAAAAGAGTGCAGTGCCCATCAGCAATAAGAGACAGAAGTGCGAGAATGAGGAGGAGAAGGGGGAATTACATTCGGTGCCGTTGGGTCCGACAGAATCGCGCAGTTGGGGTTCGAAGAGGATGTTGAGGTCGGAGAGGTGGTGGTTGATCAAGTTTGCGGCATGCTTGAGTCGCAGTCGACCCGATGGAACTACAGGCATGATAGCTGTATGTGGTAGTATGAGAACGAGGGGAGAAGGAGAGAGAGAGTAAGAGGGCAAATGAGTGGTAATGGAAGGAGAGAAAGAAGAAGGAGTGAACGAGACGAAAGTGTAGTTGCTGGGTGGGTGCGATTGCGAGTGGTACGATATGAGACGAGTGAAAGAGAAGGAAGGTTGAAGGTTGAAGAGATGAAAAGGGGAAGGGTTAAAAAGAGAAAAAGAGAGGGAAAGCGAAGGAGGGAAGGAGAGTTCAAGAAGGGAAAATGACAGAGTAATAAATAGAAAAAAAGAAAAAAGAAGAGAAGGAAAAAGTTGTCCTGCTGGCCAATTCAATAGAAAAGAGATCGATGTGTTGTTGTTATTACCAGGGGGACGGAGAAGAGGAGGGATGGAAGGAGGAGGAGGAGAAGGAGAGGGAAGAAGGACGGAAGGAAGGAAGGAGGAGATTGACTGATTGACTGGATACGATTGGCTGGAGTATGGCTAGGGTGGGGCCATGATTGGCTGCGTAGGCACAAGAGCAAGGTCTGGCCTGGCTGGTTGGTTGGATACGGTGCAATCTTGATTCTTCAATAGTTGTGTGTGTGGTGTGCGTTGGCTTGCAGCACCCATCATCAATATCAGCAACATCAGCAACAATAGCAGGTAACAACAAACCTGCTCCTTTCGTTGCTCACTCGCTTCAATCAAATCGCTCATGTGTAAATTCCCTTATTCAAGGGGCGCTTCGTTGCGCGCTCGAGTCGATGGTGATAAGTAATCTAAATCTCTCTCTGCTTTGCGTTGCCACTTGCCTATTCTGCACTGTATCTACTCCACAACCCACAACCAACCACATATACAGAAGAGAGACTCGTTCTTCTTCAGCTTCACACACAAAATTGCAGACACCATCTATGCCTCTTTGGCTCTCTCTCTCTCTCTCTCTCTCTCTCTCTCTCTCTCTCTCTCTCTCTCTCTCTCTCTCGCCGTCTCTTTTCTTCGGTCCGGACAATCTTTCTTTCTTTTTTACTTTCTCTGTCCCGCTCTCTCCACTTTACTCTTCACTCCACTCCACTTTCACTTCCTACTACCCTTCTCCTCCCCTCTCCTCCTCGTTCATCACTTCACTTCACTCCTCTCTCTCATTTTCTTCATTACAATAATCGGCAGACAAAATGTCAATGAACTACAGAGACACCCACCTGGCACAACAACAGCAACATTTTCATACTGACGACACTCGCATCGATAGACGCAACGGCGACGATACCCTCCACAGAATCGACATCGAGCCAGAACAAAGCTGCTGTAGCAAAATCATCGTCCTTTCCACCATCGTCCTTTTCCTCTCCTTCCTCGCCTCATCCGTACCCAACTTACTCTCCAAACAACAACCCCCTCTTCCCCTCGTTGTTAAAGACACCGTACTCCCTAGCTCATCACCCTCATCTGTACAACAACACTTTGCACATGTGAACAACCAAAACAGCCACCAACACGACTCACACGACGCGACTGGAGGGGCTGCTGGTGGTAACAACCCTTGGGCTCATATGACTGTCGGAGGGCAACCAGACGCCAAGGCACAGCAGGACATTCCCACGCACCCTGCCTTTACTCAAGGTTCACTTTCCTTGACACATCCACCGCCAGCCTCTGCCTCTGCCTCAGCATTCTCATCATATCAGTCATCACAGGACCACCAGCGGCAACAACACCCGCCAAAGGACTCTCAACCGAAGCAAGGCTCGACAATCTGGCCCGTCGTTCAGGCTTCAGCATGGTTTGCTTATCGCGCTAGTCTCTGGTCTATGCGAACAAGCTACTTGGCTGTCCGGTCAGTCATCGCCAAACCATATTCGGTTGTAGCTGCATTGTTCGAGACTCCCTACATGATGATGAAGGAAATTTGTCTCGCCTTTCTCCCCGTCTATTCATTCTTTACCATTGCGGCCGTCATTGGTATTCTTGTCGGAGGTATGTTGTACCTTCCTCAGTCCTCAAATGCTTTTGCGCTCATCTCTGTTTTTGGCATACCATTTAGTGTCCAAGCTATCAATGTAGAGAGCATTATCAACATGATTACAATTGTTTTATCTTCCTTTTTTCTCTATCCCAGGGTCGGCAATGTGGATTGCTCAGCTGTTGATCTCAGCAATTGGGGCTGACCAAGAGGCAACTTCCACGTCAACTCCACCTGGGTATTCACAATCAACCCCTGCGGCATATCGTACCTCCCAACAATCCATCAGGACCTTCAACCAAGGGCAACAACGACAGCAGGAGCCATTATCGCGAGCAAATCCATCTGACAGACCGATCAGCCCTGCACCCATTCCAAGAGACTCCACCCTCAGCCGAGGCACCACCACCTTGCCGAGTCGTACTCCAGGAGCAACCACGCAAACAGCATCGGAGCAAGGCGTACGCAGAAGGCGCGAGATTTTGACGGACGATGACGATGATGATGAAGATGACGACGACGACAACGACTGGGATCGAGTCTAGTTCCTCCCCTCATCTCATGCTTCTTTGCTTATCTTTTGATTGCTTGCTTGATTTCATTTATGCAAATAAAAATACAAAAAAAGTTGCAAATAATTGCTTTTGCCTTCTTCGCCCCACCCTTGCTTGAACCATAAAAACATGCGACAGTGTGACTGTGACTGTCCTTCGATTGTGCTGGCGTGATTTTGGCCACACCAGATTCGGTTCTAATTACAGTGCCTTCACTTTCATCAAGACACTCACAACAGCGAACCATGTGGAAAACGTAGGACCGGGCCCTATTTACTCTCCCTTCCCTTCCTTTGAGAATGGCGACGACTGACAACGACTGACCACGACTGGCTTCCTGGAAATCTGTCTCTTCCTCGCTCGCGTACTCTCGAACATCTACTAATGAGAATTAACCCTGCTGCTCCTGGCTGGATCAAACGAATGGCCGACTTTCGGAAACAAAAAATAGTGTTGCCAAGGAAGAGAAACGAATCAGGGAACTTGCCGAAAGTGCTCGTCGACGCGCTCAACGAAGAAAGGCCTTTTATGACTCTAGGGTAATTGAATATTTGCATCTGAATTGCTTTTCTTTATTGTTTTGTTTAAAGGGACATCTAACCTATCATTTGGTACCCGTTGTCCAACCAGCTGGGTGACCCAACACAGCTCTTAAGAGTATCGGGAACCGCCACACGTCTTGGTAAGGATTCCTGACGAGACATATGCATTGGATCCCCAATTGACATGGATGCGAACGCGACACTGATCTGGTTATCTCTCCTGATTTATAGTTGCTAATTTAGAGAGCTACACTTTCCACGAGGACCCTTCAAGCTTGTAAAGTTTGCGAGAATGCACATGGATATCTGGTGTCTACGAGACCTAGGTTGCCGTAGATCATACTGATAATCTCAACTGATATCTGTTTTAGGATGCCGTGGGCGGGTGACTCCAACGTTTTAATTGATCGGTTCGACGGGAGGGCATTGCTGGACTTTCTTCCATCGGACCCCGCCTCTGTAGTCGACTCGGGACTTAGACCTGATCGAGATGAGGATGGCATTGGAAACGAACTTCGATATGAGCGATGGCATGATCTTGCGGACAAAATCCGTCTTCGCAGTAAGTCACACCCTTACGTTGTCGGTTGTTGCGCTAGGACCGTAGTGGGTCAGTATAGACTGTTCGCTGACTTCAACAATTGCTTACTATTCTTATAATAGTCACGGAAGACCAATGCCTTTTAGACAACGAGGAAGAGTGGAATGATCTGGTCGCGAGACATCATGCGTTGATCGGAAAAGTCTCTGAAAAGTACGCGTCATACACAGAACATTCATGGCGCAGTGGTATAAGGGATCGTGTCATTGGCCAATTATCTCACATCACATCCCCTTTATTATGGCACAATTTTAACTAGGAAGCGTGACAATATTGCGGAAGGGACGGCGGCAAGGCCAAGTTTTGCGTTTGACTATGGGACGAACGCTGCACAACCCGACAGTGCAGTTGGACAAGCGCCTGAGAAAGAGCTCACTGCGCTAGAACAGGAAAACATTTTCGACCATCTTGACGATCTCACATCACGCGACCGCGACTCTCTGGATTCCCTGGGCAAGGAGTTTTACATCAAGGACTACTACCGAGTACTGCGTATTGCCAAAGAGGAGGAGGATGAGCGTGTCAACCAACTCAAAGTAACAGCAGTGGTAAGTCCATTGCACACACTATGATACGGGAGACTATGACGCATATAGACTACAGGACCTAACCATAATATGTGTGGCTTTGCTGCTTTCCATCTGGATAGAATCTCGAGCGAGCCTTGGCGGGCAAGAAACCATTGAAGGCATCTGAGATCGAAGGACTTGTGAGCAGTCCTGTCAAGAACCAAGGACGTGGCGGACAAGGCGGTCGGCGTCACAGGAACCGAAGAAAGCGATCCCATTCCCCATCCTTACAAGGAGGACGACGAACCAGTCCGTCCTACGAACCATACCAAGACAAGTAAGCATTCTCAGTTTATGCTGACGCTACTAGATGTTCTTTGCATTGTTGCAACTTAATGCTAACACAATGTTGTCTGGAATATGTTTTTTACAGTTCTTCGAGATCGGGATCAGAGTCGCCCTCCAAAGATAAGGTCGAGTTTATTCAAGAGTTTAAAATTGGATCACCAAGGCAAGATGTTGAATCTAGAGTCGAATACGACTACTATGAAATGGATACGCCAGCATCATCATTGACTCCAGTCAAGGGCGCAGCTTTACGATCGAGTTCAGCCACTCAAAGTGCTACGGCATCGCGCAACCTATCGCTACCACCCTCCACTCAAGCAGGACAAGGAGGAATTGATGTTACAAAGATGAGTCTAGCCGAAAAACTCAAGTACCGGATGCGACAGGGCTTGGAGCAATCAGGTAAGGGGATGATAGCATGTATTGCCATAAGTGCTATCGCACTCTTTTTTTTTTTTTTTTTTTTTTTTCGCCTGTACTACTGGACAAAGGCAATGTGGCTCACATTTAAGATCATTTTACTATGCATAAAAATAGCCCGCACAAATGAACTGAGGCAGCAGGCTAAGGATCAAGGGCAGACAGTATTACTTGCAGTACCTAGCATCCATGGCCTGACAGCAAGTGGCTCTCAACAAGACTATCGACGTTCTCGTCAGCAAGACGAAAAGGAAGGTAGTAGTCATGGCTCGTTGACGAACCGGAAGAGAGGCCGTAGTCGTAGTCGCAGCCGAAGTCGCAGTCGCGATCGAAGCCCAAGGAGGCGGAACAGGAGTCGCAGCTCAAGTCCAGCTAGGCGGCGCGAGAGAAGGGATCGGGAACCTCGCTCAGAAAAGAGCATAAGGCGCTCATCACCATCCAGGAAATCGAGAAGTCCATCTCGCAGTCCGTCAAGAGGACATTCTCACTCGTACTCACGTAAAAGCAGAAGAGACTATTCTAGATCTCGATCGCGATCTCTTACTCGAGTACAGTCGCGGCGTAGGTCTAGATCCAGATCTCGTTCGCGATCTAGGTCAAGAGCTCGAGATAATTCAAGGTATGGATCAAGGTTTGATCGCACCTATCGTCGATAACCGCCAATGCTATCTCGCTGGCTCAAAAGAGAAATAAAAAAAGCTGTGAGACCCAATGCGTGAGTAGGGAAAGCGATCATTGGCATGTGACATGAGAGTCGAAACGGTGTTGTTATCGCCTAATGGAATACTGAATTACAGTGGGTTCCAAAACTGTCCAAATGTTTTCAACTTTTGCCTTTCATTATCTTTTACTCAATAATGGCATGGGCGACCAGATCTTTCTAGACCTTGGTAAACTTGTGTGTCATTCTTGCGTCTACTGATGTAATTGAAATAATTGTGACATCATTCATTCTTTTTTTTTTTCTAGAGAGAACTACAGCGGGTCATTTGGACAGTTTTGTAACCATGGTTTTTATTAGGCTATTAAAATCGTGTGTTGCCGCCTTTCGCCTCAATAACAGCTTGCATCCGTTCAGGCATGCTTCGAATCAAATTACGGCAGACCTCCACTGGCGTCTCCTCCTCCCAGATCTTGTTCACTCGTTCCCATAGCTCCAGTATGCCTTCAGGAATGGACCCATGCTCACGAAGCTTTTTTTTCAAGTGTTGCCACAAATGCTCTATAGGATTGAGGTCTGGCGAATTGGAAGGCCAGGTGAGTAGTCTTCCTATCGCCTCTGTCAATCCGATGGAGGTGTCACGAGACAAGATCGAGCTAAGGCTTGTTCTTGTGACTTCGCCCACCTAACAAGTATAAAAGAACTCTTACATAGTAAATTGATAGTTCTTTACTTGGTATCGCCAAATATATACATCTACCCCTTTTCTCATACTCAGTTTCCCTAGTCACTGATCGAGGTTCTTTCTATTGTCCTTTTATGCTCCTCGATCTGCTTTCTTGACAATACCAAGTCATACACCTACAGAACCTTGGATCAACCCTTGTTTGTCTTCTATCTTTATACTTTCGTGATAAAAAAAAAAAAAAAAAAACGCTCTTTCACAATAAAAATCAAACCTCATCTTATTCCTTTAAAGCCTTTTCTCCTTTATTAAAGTGCTCCAATCAACTGATCAACCAAAATGCGATTTCGACTTGTTTTTTGAAATGCTCATTCGCCAATGTTCCAGTCGGCCCCCAGATTCCTGCCATTCATTCTCTTGATTCGTAACCTCATTCATCACCGCTTGCCTTTTTTTGCATGGACCGACATTGGATCATCGCCGGAATCGAAATGCCTGAATCTGGTTGATCACTTAATTGGATCGCCATATGTGGCGAATGATTTCCATGTAAAATTTTACATGGGTTTAGCACGGAAAGATCTGTTTTTTTTAATACCACAAGCTCAATGCGCTTTCTACAGATAAACTGAGAGCAGTTCCATGCAAAGGAAATCAAGTGGATCTAGAAAATAGGAAACGTACGAAACTGCTGTATCATTTATAGAAGATATCGTTAAAGTATGTTTTGTTACATGGGTCTAGCATGATTTCAGACATTGCCATGATATTACACTCTATTTAGAATAACTGGCTTCTTACATTAAAGACCTTTAGATCATACACCATGTCCTGTGCATGGAACTGCTCTCAGTTTATCTGTAGAAAGCGCATTGAGCTTGTGGTATTAAAAAAAACAGATCTTTCCGTGCTAAACCCATGTAAAATTTTACATGGAAATCATTCGCCACATATGGCGATCCAATTAAGTGATCAGCCAGATTCAGGCATTTCGATTCCGGCGATGATCCAATGTCGGTCCATGCAAAAAAAGGCAAGCGGTGATGAATGAGGTTACGAATCAAGAGAATGAATGGCAGGAATCTGGGGGCCGACTGGAACATTGGCGAATGAGCATTTCAAAAAACAAGTCGAAATCGCGTTTTGGTTGATCAGTTGATTAGAGCACTTTATTCCAAAACCAAGGCCGACCATCTGAAACACCTTCGCAGCGTTCTTGCACTCCTACGACAACATGGACTGTACGTCAAACTGTCAGAGTTTTAGTCTGATGACTGGCACATGACCAACGCCACCAACTTCTAGATTCTTCTACAGTTGGTCATAAAATATGTCAAATGAAGCGGAATATTTTCTTTTTCGTCGCCATTTTCTCTCAAACAATACTCTATCCAGCTGAGACTCTAAGAGACGGAGGGGATGTTAATGCGGTATGTGTTCATAAAAGTGAGACATCATAAGGGCCAACAAAGAGGAAAGAATCACATTGCAAACATTCCGACTCATCTGACATATTTTGGAAGCAGGGTCAAAACCCATATGATCTTTACAAACGTCATATGATAAATTTACATGGGTTTAGTGCGTGGTACGAACTTGTTTTCAATGCCATGCTCCAATGTCTGATCAAATGAAAAACTAAGGGTAGGGAAGTGAGGCAGACTGGAGGGAAAATGTAGAAAATGTATTAAAGAAGATAGGTAGCAAGAGGTAGCGGTCATAAATTAGGAACAAGGCCTAGAAAGTAGATTTTACTATGGATTTTTCACGTTTTTGCAGAATATATTAGATTTTTTTTATTGCCATATTGCAGTACTCATTTACTCTATTTATAACATTTTCCCTTCAGTCTGCCTCACTTCCCTACCCTTAGTTTTTCATTTGATCAGACATTGGAGCATGGCATTGAAAACAAGTTCGTACCACGCACTAAACCCATGTAAATTTATCATATGACGTTTGTAAAGATCATATGGGTTTTGACCCTGCTTCCAAAATATGTCAGATGAGTCGGAATGTTTGCAATGTAATTCTTTCCTCTTTGTTGGCCCTTATGATGTCTCACTTTTATGAACACATACCGCATTAACATCCCCTCCGTCTCTTAGAGTCTCAGCTGGATAGAGTATTGTTTGAGAGAAAATGGCGACGAAAAAGAAAATATTCCGCTTCATTTGACATATTTTGTGACCGACTACAGTAATGCGCTTTCAATATTGGTCCGATCAGAAATGGGATGCTAAATATGAAAAAAACGCCAAGAAGGCTGTTCAAAGTACATGGAGGGATCAATATGCGGCCAACACAAGCGAGGATCTCACCCAACCACCTCTGGATACCAGTGACGATGCAACTTTTGTAAGGAGTGAAAGAAAGAGATGTCTTTGTATTTTGGTAATAGTTGTCTATTTATCTAATTAAGGTAATCGGGGTCCAATCGTTGCACCTTCCCCTTTTAAAAAACGATCCCATGGTCCTTTTTGAATGCGTTGACCAGGTCTTGGCAATTTTCCAGGTTGGCAGCTGGCTCCCATGTCTGATCCTCACGTCCGTAACCTTTCCAAGCAACGAGGAACTGGTGCTGTCGCCGGTACTTTCTGTATCGTAGAATGGATTCGACCTCGTATTCCTCGGTGCCTTCGACGACGACAGGTGGTGGTGGTGCTGGTGTTCGGCGGCCGAATGTAAGTGGTTGAGCTATAATCACGTGTGTATAGGGGACGAAGAGTACATAAGCACTCTTCGTCCCTGAATTAAACAGATCCCTCTCTTTGTTTCGTTATTCCATCTTCCCTATTACCTTACTGATAACAACCCTTGGTTATTATTTTCCATTTTTTTTAACGAATTCACAACAGGGTGCAACGATTGGACCCCCGATTACCTTAATTAGATAAATAGACAACTATTACCAAAATACAAAGACAACTCTTCCTTCCACTCCTTACAAAAGTTGCATGGTAGCAAAGGTTCACAATTCCACCAACAAGACCCCAGAACACTCAGCACAACCCCCAGAACACCCAGCACAAACCCCAGACTCCTCCAGCTCTCCAGAAACCTCACCTAGCACCTCCTCCATCCCCTCACCCTGTCTTCCACCCATCAACACGTATTTTATCACTGACTTTTTATCAGAACTCACCATCATGACCGACGACAACCTCGCCACCATCATTGAACTTGACACAACCTCCAAACCCGCCAAGTACGACGGCACTCGCGATGGCTTCAAATGCCTCGCCTGGCTGAAAGAGGTGCAACGCTACTTTACCATGAAGAACGTACCCGACAGAAAACGCACCATCCATGCCGTCAACCTCCTCAACCAAACCTCTCTCCTTTGGTGGGAATCACTTAACATCGACGACACCTGCGAGTACTCCACCTTTACAACCCTGTTCAAGAAGGCATACATGCCTGATGGATTTCTCGAGCAAGTTCGCGGCCTTCTTCTCAATGCCAAGCTTACCACCAACCTGGCCGAGTACCTTACCCGCATCCGCCTCTACATGAACATCTTGCTCGCGGAAGATCCCACTGGTCGCGTGTTTCTCGAAGCCACCGTCAGAGTTGTTTTTCTCCAAGGCTGCCCCGACGATCTGAGACAGCTGCTTCAGACCGATCAGGTATCTAACCCCAACAACACCTTTTTTGATATGTGTTCCAAGGCTGAAGGATTTGACACCATCTATGCTTTTGGCCCCAAAGGAGCCACAAAGGGTATGTTTGCCAAGGCTATGAATAGCATGCGCTCTCACACTCCAACCACCAGCTCAAACCCAGCACCCCCAGCTTTTGACCCAATGGCAATGGAAATCGATAACATCAGCCTCGACCCCACCACCCGCGCCCTTATGGCCTCGGTCCAGTCCCTTACCATTGCCGTCCACGCCATGACAACCCAATTCAACAATCAACAATCCCAACCACGCCTTGCCCGCCTTACCGACGATGAAAAGAAATATCTGCAGGACAACAACGGATGCTTCAAGTGCCGTCGAATCAACGCCGGACACTACTCTTGGGACTGTGGAAAAAACCGCAACACCAACCGCTCATCCAGGGCCCAGACCGTCAACAATATTGCTAACGTGGGCAATCTCCCAACAGACCAGTCGGGAAATGCCCCCAGCAACTAGGTGCAGTCCAGGACCCAGTTGCTGAAATCCCCTCTCTTTGCCCCAGTGGTGAAGGGAGTGATCACACCCCAGAGTTAAGTAGAAAAGAAAAAAATGAAATAAAGTTGCCAGATCGCTCAGTTAATAAGATTAGCAACCAAACTCAGATTACAAACTCAAATCGTGATACTCACTCCCCCCCCACTCTGGCACCTTCACTGGACCAGACCTCAACGTTTGACTCGTCCCACCTTGTGTCTAGAACCTCAGATGGACCAGACCTGGACCTGGATACCCCTGTTGTGTCGACCACACCGCCTACAAAGCGACAGTTGAGAAGACGGAGACAAAAGCAATTGCGTCTCTGTTCATTTTCTATCGCTGAGGCTGAGCGTCAATTGCTCACTTTTAACTGCCTTGTCAGTGGCTTCCCGGCTCGCGTGCTGATCGATGGCGGTGCTGAAGGTAATGTAATCAGCACATCCTTTCAAAAGAAAAACAACTTGCCTCGAACCGTCATCAACCCCATCCCTGTTCTTCTCCCCGACGGCTCATCCTCTATTACCAACCATACGGTCAACATCACCATCGAACGCAAAGGATACACTGACAACCTCAACCCAATCCTGTACCCACTCAAAAAATACGACCTTATCCTGGGCAAACCATGGCTTACTCACATCAACCCACAAATCAACTGGCGCACCAATGCTCTCCACTTCAACCATAACAACACAGCCATCGAGTGGGACTGTACTGGATTCAAATCAAATAATATTCAAACCCGCACCGGTGGCCGCCTCCTTACCCACCTACACTTTCACACCATGGCCACCCTCCCCGGCTCCGACGTATTCTTGGCACTGGTCAAATCTTCCAAGGATCTGCAGAAGGACAAGGACAACAAAGACAAGGATGCATCAGCACCACCCAAACGCCCAGCTATGACGCCTGAGATCAGAGCCATCGTTGAAGACGAGTTCAAGGATGTGTTTCCCGATACACTCCCGAGCGGCCTTCCACCAGACCGAGGCGATGCCATGAAAATTGAGACAGACCCAACAGCCGATCCACCCTTCAAACCAGTCATTCGCCTCTCAATCGCAGAACTCGACGAACTCAGGAAGCAACTTGACGATCTACTTGCGAAAAAATTCATCAAGCCCAGCACATCACCCTATGGCGCCCCAGTACTCTTTGTTCGGAAAAAGGATGGCACCCTGCGTATGTGTGTGGACTACCGCGGTCTGAACAGGATTACCAGGAAGAACAGACACCCTCTACCCAGAATTGACGAACTCATCGATCGTTTTCGTGGCGCCCGCTATTTTACCAAACTGGATCTACTCTCGGGATACCACCAGCAGAGGATATACGAACCACACACCCACAAAACAGCATTTCGATGTCGTTACGGCCATTTTGAATTTAATGTCGTTCCGTTCGGACTCACCAACGCACCAGCCTCATTCTCTAATATGATGCTACGAGTACTGGATCCGGTTCTGGACAAATGGGTGGTGGTATACCTCGACGACATCCTGATCTATTCCAAAACCAAGGCCGACCATCTGAAACACCTTCGCAGCGTTTTTGCACTCCTACGACAACATGGACTGTACGTCAAACTCAGCAAATGCTCATTCATACAGGAGCAGACCGAGTTCCTGGGCCATACCATCTCCAAGAACGGGATCTCCACCTCAGCAGGACTTGTTAAAGCTATTCGAGAATGGCCTCGCCCCACCAGTATCAAAGATGTTCAACAGTTTTTGGGCCTCGCACAGTTCTACCAGACCTACATCGACAAGTTTGCCGACATTGCCCTACCCCTCTCGGAGCTTCTAGCAGGCGGAGCGACTTTTTCATGGGACAACGACAAGGAACAGGCATTCATCACCCTCAAAGCGGCCATCAGCTCCGCCCCAGTTCTACGTATATTCGACCCCGACTTGCCAACCACCGTCGAAACGGATGCATCTGGATTTGCAATTGGCGCTGTTCTCTTTCAGACGGACGCGAACGGAGTATTCCGACCCGTTGCATTCACCTCACGAAAATTACAACCAGCAGAACGGAACTACCCAACCCACGAGCAGGAGCTACTGGCAGTCGTGCACGCCCTCAGGACATGGCGATACTACCTAGACGGATCCCACTTTATTGTTTACACAGACCATGCAACCCTTCGCCACTTTCCAACACAGCCTAAACTCACCCGCCGCCAGGCTCGATGGATGGAGCTGCTGCAGGAATACGACTTTGACTTCAAGTACAAGCGCGGAGCAGATAACACAGTCCCCGACGCCCTGTCTCGACGACCCGACCATCGCACGGAAGATCCAGTCAGCCCATCCACAGAACCAGTGGAGATTCATTCAATTGATATCCAGCTTGAACCAGGTGTGAGGCAGCGCCTGATAGAGGACTATCAGAACAGCCCCAGGCTTAGTCTCGTCTATAAAAGCTGCCTCGAGGGAAGTGTGCCCCCCGGTTATCCTTTTCACAATGGCCTTCTCTACTATGACCGCCGCGGCACCGTCGTTCTCGCTATCCCTCAGAAAGCTGACATTTGCCACTCTCTTTTGCATGACTGCCACGATGCCCCCATAGCTGGCCACTTTGGGTTCAGGAAAATATATGACAAGCTGCGACGAATAGCATACTGGCCCAACATGGCAAAGGAGACCCAACTCTATGTCGACTCGTGCGAGAAGTGTCAACGCAACAAGCCAAGTCAGGAGCGACCTGCTGGACTCCTTCAACCTCTACCCATTCCCGTCAGACGCTGGGAGGTGGTGACCATGGACTTTATAACCCATCTGCCCAAGACACCTCGCAATCATGATGCCATCACCGTCTTTGTCGACAAGTTATCCAAGCATGTCCACTTTGTTCCCAGCACCACCACCGCCACCGCCCCCGACGTTGCTCGCCAGTTTTTCGACAATGTGTTCCGCCATCATGGGATGCCAACAACAATCGTCTCGGATCGCGATAGCAAATTCACCAGTCATTTTTGGCAGGAGCTCCACCGGCTTATGGATGTCAAGCTTGCGATGTCAACAGCGTATCACCCACAGACGGATGGACAGACGGAAGTTATGAACAAGACACTAGGAATCATGCTGCGCGCCTTTATCGATGAAAAGCAGACTAACTGGGACACCCTCCTCCCTGCAGCAGAATTTGCCTACAACAACTCCGTCCACCACTCAACCGGCCATTCACCTTTTTTCCTCAACACTGGACAACATCCCCGCATCCCCGCCACCCTCCTCTCCCACACTGACAGCAACGTCCCCAGCGTCCATGACTATCTGGATCAGCAAGCAACGGCACTAATTTTCGCCCAGGATGCACTGCAGCGAGCTCAGGATCATCAAAAGGAACAAGCCGACAAGAGACGACGCGACCATGACTACAAAGTTGGCGACAAGGTCCTTCTCAGTGCAAAGAACATTACCATGCCAGCCGACAGCGGACTCAGCTCGGACAAGCTCAAGCCTCGTTTTATTGGACCATTCACCCTACTGGAGCAACGATCACCAGTTACCTTCTTCGTCAACTTACCCCCCTCCTACAACATCCACAATATCTTTCACGTCGATCTTTTTCGCCACTATATTGAGTCACCACTTACATTCGGCCGCCGAACACCAGCACCACCACCACCTGTCGTCGTCGAAGGCACCGAGGAATACGAGGTCGAATCCATTCTACGATACAGAAAGTACCGGCGACAGCACCAGTTCCTCGTTGCTTGGAAAGGTTACGGACGTGAGGATCAGACATGGGAGCCAGCTGCCAACCTGGAAAATTGCCAAGACCTGGTCAATACATTCAAAAAGGACCATGGAATCGTTTTTTAAAAGGGGAAGGTGCAACGATTGGACCCCCGATTACCTTAATTAGATAAATAGACAACTATTACCAAAATACAAAGACAACTCTTCCTTTCACTCCTTACAAAAGTTGCACAGGGATTCACATACTGATTTTTTTTCAAAAGACATTCGTTCACACGCTCACTCAAAAAAAAAAAAAAAAAAAAAAAAAAAAAAAAAGGGGCATGAACGAATGAACGCACACCCATCACCGTATGGAAGGTTAGCTATGCAGCAATGCAGCTGACAGAGCACCGTCTCACCACTGGCACCACTCCAGTCTGAAAACACTGGCACCACTGCTGCGTATACTCACAGGTATCAAAAGCACGACCTCGCATCAATTACGATGCTTGAGCAGAGACAAAATCCTCATCGCAGGTAAGATCTCGACTGACGATTAGTGTCACATGATGTTGAAATAAAAGACGATGTCATCGTTTTCTCTTAATATAGCCCTTGTGGTTTGGGTGATGAAAGCGTCGATGACTGATGTCTCAACCATCACAAGAAGGGATGTATGCATGCATGGCAGCACTATTTCTTTTTCTTTCTCTTCCAAGCACGTCATCCTCGCATGTGCGAATTGACCAATCAGCATGCACCCCGCCCTGACTTTCTTAAATCAATTGGCATTCATGCAAGAGAAAGAAGAGACATAAGAAATGAGAAAAGAAGAAAAGACAACAAAAACGCATGATCATGCGGCACTGACCTGCTTGAATCTCGTCAACAACGCACCTTGCATGATCCAATGGCAATGGACATGGTCGAAACGTGATCCACACATGAATTGAGAGAATGGAATCGAAAAAACATCTATAAGGATGAAGAAATTGAGAATCTTCATTTTTTTTTCTCCATCTGCCAAATACACTTCCATTCCACTTCTCACAATTCTCTCGCCCATCCACAACGATGTCCAAATCTTCTCACTCCTCACCTGCTGAATCCAGCGCCGGCCCTTCTCGTCCTCCACTTGCACCCATCAACACAGGCGATATTGAGAACAGAAGAAACGGCAGGGCACCTGCTCAAGCCACAATAATAACAACACCGACAGCAGCATCAACCCCGACTAGGGCAGCCGCTGCTCCCTACAACCCCCAGCAGCGTTCGACACGGAGGACACTCAGGGTCGACCTGGGATGCACTGCACAACCCATGCAGTGGACAATGCCGCCCAATGAGGCCGAGATTCGGAACACAGCCCTCAATAATCTACAATCCGTCTATCTGCAACTGCAATCAGAGAGGACTATTGTTCTTGCCAAACGAGCAAGCTACTTGTGCGACGCCTTTGGTGCATTTGATATTCCTCTTGGACAGGATCTGGAAGACATTGACAGCTTCAACCTTATGCACGATCGCGTGTACACCTCATTACAAGAACACGCCGCACGACTCGACAAACACATTGCGTCGGTCCAGGAGCTCATCCAACAATTCGAGTTTGCAGTGAAACGTGGCCACTAGTGATTTTCAACAGTCGAATCGAATCGAATTCGAATCGAATGAAAGTCGAATGTGGCTTATATCGATTCGATTCGACTTCGATTCGATTCGACTTTCATTTGATTCGAATTCGATTCGATTCGACCTCTATTCGATTCGATTCGATTCGATTCGATTCGACCTCTATTCGATTCGATTCGATTCGATTCGACTCGATTTTTATCTTCTGAACATTAACATTTTCTTTACTTTCAAGAACCCCTGCCAGGCTCTGGGCTGATGATGAGTAAGAGTAAGAGTACGAGAAGGCAAAGAAAAGAGAAAACAAAAAAGAGGGTGTATAGAATGTTTTTATTGCAAAATGAAGAAAGAGGGAAAGAGAGATTATTTTTACATTTTGGCAAGACAAGAACAAGAACAAAAGCAAGACAAGAAGAATACAGGGACAAGAAGAAAGATGAATATCAAGAAGTGTAAATAAATGTAAGGTTAATGTAATAGGAGCAGAGCAAGGGACAAGAGGCAAGGGTAATAACAAGGGAAAGAGACAAGGGGATGTAGGGACAAGAGGAAAGGGCAAGAAGGAATGAGGTTTATTGTACAGAAGGGAAAGGGTATTTATATGTCTATGGGGAATGAGGGCGAAGCAATACTAAGCAGGGGTAATATGTGTAAGACAGACACATAAGATATTAATAAGGTAATTAAGGAACAAGGCTGCCAAAAGCAGGAGGCAATCTACGATCCTGTTACACCTTCCCCTAATAAAAAAAGAAGCCCATGTTCCTGGCAGTACTTGTGGAGAATAATGGGTGAGTTGGTTAAAGCCTTGAGTGGCTCCCAGGTAGAGTCTTTGGCCGCGTCATAACCCGCCCACTTGACAAGGAACTCCGTCCTTCTTCGTCTTGATCTGTGTGCTAAGATGGCCTCAACCTCGTACTCGACTTCGCCATTAACAACCTCGGGCTCAGGAGGTGGCAGGGAGCGTCGACCGAGAGATTCCGGTGATGGAATATAGGGCTTGAATCGGTCGACGTGAAAGACATCATGAATGCGCATGGTGGGTGGGAGCTCGACCTGAAAGGAAACTGGTGAGCGTTGCTGAAGAAGCGTGAAAGGGCCAAAAAAGCGAGCTTGAAGGGAAGCAGCAGGGCGGGTGGAATCGTAGGCCGTGGTGATGTGCTCGGTGCTGAGTAAAACTTGATCGCCAACTTTATAGGAGTGAGGTCGTCGATAAGCATCGGCGTGCTTGATCTGTTGAGCTTGAGCCTCAAGAAGGCTCTCGCGAGCAATCGTAAGGGCAGACTGTTGTGCGGAGAGAAAGGAGTCAAAGTCCAGTGAGGATGAGGAGGATGAGGAGGACGGGGTGACGGGAGTAAGGAGGGAGGCAGGTACTCGAGGATGAAATCCGTGGTTCAAAAAGAAGGGTGAGACACCAGTGGAGGAGTGAACTGCGTTGTTGTATGCAAATTCGGCCGCCGACAGATACAGGTCCCAGTCGTCTTGCTTATGATTGACTAAGCCGCGCAGCATTGTCTTTAGAGTCTGAATCGCTCTCTCGGATTGGCCATCAGTCTGGGGGTGGAAGGACGAGGACATGGCAAGCTTGGTGCCTAGACGCTCCTGTAGACGACGCCAGAAGGTGCTGGTGAATTTGGTATCCCGATCCGAGACGATGGTGCTAGGCATTCCATGTAGATGGAAGACGTTGCTGAAAAAACAGTTGGCAACCTCAACAGCAGTATCCGTGGTTCGACTTGGTGCAAAGTGAACTTGCTTGGACAGCTTGTCCACAAAAACGGTGATGGCGTCAAACTTGCGAGCTGTCATAGGAAGTTTGACAACAAAGTCCATCGACACAGTGTCCCAGCGTTGCTCGGGGATCTCTAGGGGGCGGAGTAGTCCAGCAGGAAGACGTCGTACCGCCTTGTTGCGTTGACAGCTTGAGCAGGACTCAATATATTGACGGATATCAACAGACATCCGAGGCCAGATGCAACAGCAGAAGGTAGGACCAGTGAAAGCAGGGACAAGAGACGAGGATTGAAGCAGTGATGATTGATGTTATTACTATGGTACATCTATATATACAAGGGAGTAACTAGGTTTCTAGGTCTAGTATCATAGAAGAGTCAGAGGTGAATAAGAGTGATGAGAAATGACTAACTAAGGTGGACTTTAAACCTAATATATTGCACCTTCCCCTCTTAAAAAAAAATCCTATCTCCTAAGGCCATGGTCATGCTTGTACTTATTGAGGATCGTCTTGCAGTGAGCCAAGTGATCCTCAGGTTCCCATGTCCAGTCTTCTCGCGGGAAACCTTGCCACTGAACAAGGTACTCACGCCGCCTATTGTTAATCCTGTGCTCCGCTATTCCTTCGACCTCATACTCTTCCTCATCCTCGACGATCTCTGGTGGTGGTCGTGCTGGTGTTCGCGATCCGAGTGCTGGGGGTGATGGGTAGTAGTGGCGGAGTCGGTCGACGTGAAAAACTGGATGGATCTTCATAGTGGAAGGCAGGTCAAGGCGGAAGGAAACCGAAGACAACTGTTCAACAATGGAGTGGGGACCAGCAAAACGAGCGAGGAGCTTTTGTGAAGTGCGGGTACGGTCAGCGGGAAGAGTGATGTTCTCGAGGTTGAGAAGGACCTGATCGCCAATCTTGAAGTCATGGTCGCGGCGACGGGTGTCTGCGGCGGTAACTTGTCGCTCCTGAGCAGCAGCAAGGGCTTCCTTGGCCAGAATGAGAGCTTCGCTCTGTGATCGTACAAAGTCGTTGACCGCGGGATTAGGACCGGGGGATGGGGTCAGCAGGGACATGGGGACATTGGGATGGTTGCCAGTGTTGAAAAAAAATGGTGTAACGCCTGAGAAGGTGTTGATAGCGTTGTTGACAGCAAACTCTGCCGCAGGGAGGAGAAGATCCCAGTTGGATTGACATTGGTCGACAAAGGAGCGGAGCATGGTGATAAGGGTGCGGTTGGCGCGCTCGGTCTGACCGTCTGTCTGGGGGTGGAATGCTGTTGACATTGCAAGGTAAACATCCAGCAGGCGACTTAGCTCCGTCCAGAAGCGGCTAGTGAACTTGGCATCCCTGTCGGAGACAATGGTGGTAGGGAGACCGTGGAGGCGGAAGACGTTGTCAAAAAAAATTCTTGCAACCTGTGAGGCGGTATCAGAGGTATGGCTGGCGACGAAGTGGGTCTGCTTTGAGAGTTTGTCCACGAATACCGTAACAGAGTCGAATCCTCGAGGTGTCTTGGGTAACGGGCCGATAAAATCCATTGTCACCGTCTGCCATGGTCGATCTGGGATGGGTAGTGGTTGTAGGAGGCCAGCAGGGAGCTGGTTGCTGGGCTTATTCCGTTGACATGACTCGCAAGTGCGGATGTACTCTTGTGCGTCCTTGGCCATGGTGGGCCAGAAGAATCGCGACCGGAGATGACCGTAAGTCTTTTCAAAACCAAAATGACCAGCTATAGCAGAGTCATGGGCATCATGTAAAAGGGAAAGACGGAGATCGGAGTTAGCAGGGATGCAAACCAGAAAGAGATCATTGCGTTGCACACAAAGAACACCATTAATAAGAAAATAATTTTTTGGTGGGCTTCCCTGCAGGCAGCTTTCGTAGATCGGCTTAAGACGAGGGTCCGTTTCATAGCCATCTACCAGGCGCTGCCGGAGCCCGGGGTCAATCTGTACTGAGAGGGTATTCAACTCTCGATGATCTGGTCGGCGAGACAGGGCATCCGGGACAATATTGTCGGCGCCCTTCTTATACTTGAACGTGAAGTTATATTCCTGCAACAGCTCCATCCACCGAGCCTGGCGACGTGTGAGCTTGGGTTGTGTAGGGAAGTGTTGGAGGGTGGCATGGTCGGTGTAAACAATAAAATGAGAGCCATCCAAGTAGAATCTCCAGGTCTTGAGCGCGTGGACAACAGCAAGTAATTCCTGCTCATGGGTTGGGTAGTTGCGCTCGGCCGAGTTAAGTTTGCGGGAGGTGAAGGCGACGGGGCGTGATACTCCATGCTCGTCGGTCTGAAAGAGGACAGCACCGAGGGCAAATCCAGAGGCATCAGTTTCGACGGTGGTGAGTAGGTCAGGGTCGAAGATTCTAAGCACGGGTGCTTTACTGATCGCCTCCTTGAGAGTTGTAAACGCTACTTCCTGTTCCTGAGACCAAGAAAAAGGAGTGCCTTCACCTAGGAGAGCGGTCAATGGTAGAGCGATTTCCGCAAAGTTAGCGATATACTGATGGTAAAACTGTGCAAGGCCAACGAATTGCTGAACATCCTTCTGCTTTTGAGGTCGGGGCCATTCACGAATGGCACGGACGAGACCGGCGCTTGTATGGATGCCGTCCTTGGAGATGACGTGGCCAAGAAACTTGGTTTGTTCTTGCATAAAAGAGCATTTGCTCAATTTGGCATAGAGACCGTGCTTGCGGAGGAGCGTCAGGACAGACCGAAGGTGTTGTAGGTGCTCGGCTTCGGTGCGGGAGTAGATGAGGATGTCGTCGAGGTAGACAACAACCCACTTGTCGAGGACAGGGTCTAATACTCGTAGCATCATATTAGAAAAGGACGCCGGTGCATTTGTTAACCCGAAAGGGACCACGTTAAACTCAAAATGACCATAGCGACACCTAAACGCTGTTTTGTGGGTGTCCTCCTCAGCAATACGTTGTTGATGATAACCAGAGAGTAGATCCAGTTTTGTAAAGTAGCGGGCACCTCTGAAGCGGTCGATAAGCTCATCGATGCGGGGGAGGGGGTGGCGATTCTTCTTTGTAATGCGATTAAGGCCTCTATAGTCCACACACATACGCAAGGAACCATCTTTCTTTTTGACAAATAGCACCGGTGCACCATAGGGAGAAGTAGAGGGTTTGATAAAGCCTTTGCCCAGTAAGTCATCGAGTTGCTTCCTTAGTTCATCCAATTCAGCAATCGAAAGACGAATAACAGGGCGAAAGGGAGGGTCAGCAGTCGGATCGGTTTCGATCTTCATAGCATCGCCCCTATCAGGAGGGAGACCAGAGGGGAGGGAAGAAGGAAAGACGTCGGGAAACTCCTTATGGACGATAGTATGTATTTCTGGTGAGAGGGGTGGTGAGGTTGGTTTGTCTTTGTCATTGTTGTTGTTGCTGTTTGACTTTTTAGCGATTTTAACAAGGGCGAGGTAGATGGAGTTGCCGGGTTGAGAAGCGAGTGAGTGGAAGTGAAGATGAGAGAGAAGCTTGCCTTTGGAGCGGATGGTGATGGAGTTGGCGTCGGAGCCGCGGCATCGCCAGAGGACAGTGTTGCCATTGTGAGTAAAGTGAAGGTCGTTGTTGCGCCAGTTGATGAGAGGGTTGGTGGATGTAAGCCAAGGTTTTCCAAGAATGAGGTCGTAGTTGGAGAGGGGGTAAATGAGTGCATCGAGAGTGTCGGTGTAGTTGTCGCGGTTGATGGAAAAGGTGGAGGTGGATGAGCAGAGGGAGGAGGAGCCGTCAGGAAGAATGATGGGGATGGAGGGACCAGGGTTGCGTGGGAGAGAGTGTTTTTTGCAAAAAGAAGAAGCGATCACATTGCCCTCCGCACCACAATCGATTAAAATTCGAGCAGGGGCACCAGCCACATTACCGACAAATGACAGAAGAGTACGGAAGGCTTGATCGACAGTGAATGCATGTAGGCGGACAGACTTGTATCGCAAGCGCTTGGCCCTGCGCTTGGACATAGGTTGGTCTATAGCAGCAGGAGATGAGAGTGGGTCCAGGTCCACTTCTTCTGATGGGCTCAGACCAACAGACGAGGTATCAGATACGTCGTCGGTGAGTTGCAACTCATCATTCGAGGGTACCGAGGTGGAGTGAGTGTTGGGGACAGTGGAGGTCAAATCAATGGTAGGTGAGGAGGGGGTGCGAGGCGAGGTGGGGGTGGATGAGCCAAAGTGGGAGGGTGGAGGGGGAAAGAAGGAGGGAGTGTGAGGGCTATCAGATATGGATGTGATGGTGCGAGTACAAGGTGTAGAGGGAGGAGTGTTTTTGATAGCAGAGTTTTTATTCTTGTAACTTAACTCTGGTAGAGAGACACTCCCTTTGTCCAAAGGAGGAAGGGAGGAAATGTCGACAACCAAGTCCTGGACTAAGCCTGATCGTCGGAGGCTTTTCCCGACTCGGGGGAATCGCCCACAGCTACTTGAAAGACCCATCGGCCTTGACGATTGTTATTATTGCCACTGTTGCTATTGTTGTTGCCGTAGATGTGACAGTCGGCTGCAAAATGTCCAATTTGGCGGCAGCGAAGGCAAGCATTGTTGTTTTTGCACCAATCGCGCTCCTGAGGGGTTAAGGGAGGGGGGTTACCATTGTTATTGTTGAAGTTATTACGAGGGCCGTTGTTATTGTTGTTGTTATTGCGGAAGCCGTTATTGTTGTTATTATTGCCTCGGTTGTTGAAGTTGCGGGTCATGTTGCTGAGTTGGCGGTTGATGTTGTTAAGTTGAATGTTGATGTTGTCTATCTCCATCGCATTGGGGTCGCGGATGGCGTTGGCCATGACACTAGCAGAGAGGAGGTTGCTGGGATTCGTTGAGTTGTTGGTGAGGGTTTCGGCGTGTCGTTCTGTCATGGCAAAGAGATCGTTGAGAGGGAGGGCACGGTGGGTCATTGTAACCTCAACCATTTGTCGAAGGAGGGAGGGAAGACCATGAAGAAAGGCGGAGCGAAGCATATCCTCCATGGCGGGATGCTGGGGGGTAGGATAGTAGCCGGTAAGGAGGAGATGGTACTGCCGCGCTAGAGTGATATAGTCGGAGGCGTTGTCGTATGTGAATTTACCTGTCATGCCCATTGACATAACAAGGTGGATAAGGTGATCTTTGAAATTAGCGGGGCTGTATTCCTTTTTAAGAAGCTCTGCAAATTGTGAAAAGGAGAGGGGGTTGACAAATTGAGGAGACTGCAGACGCCACCACGCGATCACCTTCGCGCCAGCAAAAGCAAGAGTGGTGTGAATTTGATCTGCAGGGGGAATGTGAGCACCTTCGAAGAATAACTCCATTCCATCAATAAACTCCATAATGGCAAATCCATCACGGACATTGGTAAAGGGTTTAGGATGGGGGTAACGAAAGTTGGGGGCGGGAGTGGTGTCGTTGGACATGGTGAGCTGAGAGAAGTAGGAGGAGAGATCGAAGAAGGCCAGTGTAATGCAGAAAAAAAGAAAAATTATATGAAAAGTTTAACAAAGAGAGAAACAGTGACGTAAAAAGGGAAAACCAGTGAGGGGTGACTTGAGGCAGTGAATCGAGGGAACCTTTGCTACCATGCAACAGCAGAAGGTAGGACCAGTGAAAGCAGGGACAAGAGACGAGGATTGAAGCAGTGATGATTGATGTTATTACTATGGTACATCTATATATACAAGGGAGTAACTAGGTTTCTAGGTCTAGTATCATAGAAGAGTCAGAGGTGAATAAGAGTGATGAGAAATGACTAACTAAGGTGGACTTTAAACCTAATATGTTGTACCAGAAGGCAAAACGACGCAAGGCGGCGTAGGTTTTGTCAAAACCTAAATGGCCCGCTATTGCAGCGTCGTGTACGTCATGAAGGAGGAGAGAACGCAGGTCAGAGGACTTTGGTATACAAAGCAACGAGTCACTACGTCGTTTAACATAAAGCAACCCATTGTGCAAAAAATAAGATGCTGGTGACTTCCCTCCGAGGCAGCTTTGATAGATGGAAGCAAGGCGAGCATCCTCTTGATATCCATCTATCAGGCGCTGCCTCAAACCTGAGTCGGACTGAAGGTCAAGGGCATTGATCGACATGGGTGCCGGTGGCGGGTCTTGATAATCCGGTCGCCGAGAGAGGGTATCAGGAACGACATTATCAACACCTCGCTTGAACTTGAAGTCAAAGTCATATTCCTGTAACAGTTCCATCCACCTTGCTTGTCGCCGGGTCAGTTTTGGTTGGGTGGGGAAGTGTCTAAGGGTGTCATGGTCTGTATATACAATAAAATGGGACCCGTCCAAGTAGTATCTCCAAGTCTTCAGGGCGTGGACGACAGCAAGTAGCTCTTGTTCATGGGTTGGGTAATTTTTCTCAGCTGAGTTCAACTTTCGTGAGGTGAAGGCGACCGGACGAGATACGCCATTGCTGTCCGTCTGGAAGAGCACCGCGCCAACAGCAAAGCCAGAGGCATCGGTCTCAACGGTCGATCGTAGGTTTGGATCAAAGATGCGCAAGACCGGGGCAGTGCTGATGGCATTCTTGAGCGCAAGAAAAGCGGACTCGGTGGTGTCATCCCAGACGAACTGTCGACCTTCACCTAGTAGCGATGTAAGAGGAAGGGCGATGTCAGCAAAGTTTTTTATATACTGTTGATAAAATTGTGCCAACCCAATGAACTGTTGAATGTCCTTTTGCTTTCTTGGGCAAGGCCACTCGCGGATGGCGCGAACAAGACCAGCGTTGGTGTGGAGACCATTCTTGGAGATGACATGACCCAGGAACTCGGTTTCTTCTTGCATAAAGGAGCACTTGCTCAATTTCACATAGAGACCATGCTTGCGGAGGAGGGTGAGGACACTGTGGATATGGCGGAGGTGTTCGGCCTTAGTCTTTGAATAAATCAGGATATTGTCTAAATAGACAACTACCCACTTGTCGAGAACCGGATCGAGGACCTTGAGCATCATATTGGAGAATGACGCGGGTGCATTTGTGAGGCCAAAAGGGACGACATTGAACTCAAAGTGACCGTACCTGCAGCGAAAGGCGGTCTTGTGAGTATGAGGTTCATAGATACGCTGCTGGTGGTACCCTGAGATCAAGTCCAACTTGGTGAAATACTGGGCCCCACGAAAGCGGTCGATCAATTCGTCAATCCTGGGCAGAGGGTGGCGGTTCTTTCTGGTGATACGGTTGAGGCCACGGTAGTCCACACACATACGAAGAGAACCGTCAGCCTTTTTGATAAAGAGGACCGGAGCACCATAGGGGGAGGTACTAGGTTTGATCAGTTTCTTGGCAAGTAGATCGTCGAGTTGCTTTTTGAGTTCGTCCAACTCGGCAATGGAAAGTCGAATAACAGGTTTGAAAGGTGGATCGGCAGTAGGGTCCGTTTCAATGCGCATAGCATCTCCACGGTCCGGAGGGAGACCAGAGGGAAGGGCGGTGGGAAAGACGTCCGGGAATTCGTCGTGAACAATAGTATGGATGTCGGGAGGGAGAGAGGGAGGTGGTCGTGGGAGAATGGGGGTGATGGAAGGTTGTTCTTGGTCAGGGGTAGGTTGGTCATTGTCGGTGGTGATGTTGTCGTTGTTGTTTTTGTTGTTAGAATGAATGAGTGCAAGGTATATTTCACTGTCGGGGGTGGTTGCCTCAGTGTAAAAGTGAATGTGGGAAAGAAGAAGGCCGCGAGTGCGGTTGCTGATGGAGGAAGACTGAAAACCGGTGCAGTCCCAGTCGATGTCGATGCCGTTGTGGTTGATGCGGAGGTTGTTTGTGCGCCAGTTGATGAGAGGGTTGTTTTGGGCAAGCCAGGGTTTACCCAGGAGAAGGTCGTATTTTTTCAATGGGTAGACAATGGGATTGAGGTCGGTGGAGTATTGTTGGCGATGGAGGGTGACGTTGGCGGTGTGAGCAGAAAAGGATTGTGAACCGTTGGGGAGGATGATGGGGATGGGAGATGAAGAGTGAAGAGGGATTGCGTGTTTTTTAACAAAAGAGGATGAGATCACGTTACCCTGAGCTCCACCATCAATTAGAATCCGAGCGGTGTGGCCATTAACATTGCAGACAAAAGTAAGGAGGGTTGTCTTTGCCTGTTCGATAGTAAAAGTAGAAACACCAACTCCTTTTTTGCGCAAGCGACGGATTTTGCTCTTGGTCAAGGGCACAGACACCAAATCGGACACAGAGAGGATGGATTCAGAAACGATAGTTGGCAGATCGATTGCAGACGAAGACATAGGCACAGACACCGAGGCAGGTACGGAATCAGGTACAGACAAGATGGATGTGGGGGCTAGAGAGGGAGGAGACACAGATGGGTCCAGGTCCATTGTATTTGTCAATCCATCCCCCTCTTGAGAAGGGACAATGGGAGAGGCGTATACAGTAGGCAAAACAGCCATAACAGGAGGGGGGATCGGAGGTAGAGGGTCAACAAGTGTATTGGTAATTGAAGATGAAGGAGGAGCAAGGTCTTTGGGCAGAGAGTGCTTTTTATTTGGAAAAGAAAAAGAAGAAAACTTATCTGAAGAAAAACGCTTACTCCTCTGATCCAGAGGAAAAGAGGAGGGAGCAGCAGCAACTAGAACCTGGACTTTTTCTAGTTGCTGTTGGCTTTTCCCGACTGAGTCTGGGAAGAAGCCTGGGCGGGAGCAGGGGTGGCGGTGACCTTGACGTTGTTGAACTGGCGAGGCTGCTGTGTGCTTGGGAAGGTACGACACTGGCTTGCCATATGGCCGATCTTATGACAGCGAAAGCACCCCTTCTTGGCGATAAGATAAGCTTTGTCTTCAGGGGTGAGTTTGGGAGGGCGAGGGGCGTTGTTGGTGTTGCCGTTATTGCGAGACAAATAGTTGACTTGAGTGGTAAGGTTGTTGATGGCAATATGGAGATTGTCGATATCCATAGCATTAGTATCGTGCTTGGGCGCAATGGTGGGGCCGTTAGGATAGAGGATCGAGTGAATTAAGCTGGCTTGGGTAATGGCAGATTCCAAGGTGGCACACTGTCGCAGCTTGACCTCTTTGCTGGTGTCATGCTCAAGACCCTTGATATACCAATGTAGAGCGGTACCTTTGTCGAGGGTAGGAACACGGCGGAGCAGACGACGAAATTCATGAGTGTAAAGAGCAACCGATCGTTTACCCTGTTGGAGTGACTCAAGAGCCTCACGGGCAGCAGCGACGGCATTGGGAGGAGTGTGGAAAGTGAGAAAATCGGTCTCGAAGTCGTTCCAGGGAGTGTGGATAGTCAGGCCAGAGGAGCGCCACCATGATTTGGCATCATCAATTAGGTTGAGGGCGGTGTACTGAACCCATTCAGCCAAGCCCAATTTAACAACTGTATAATACTCCTTTTGGTTGTCAATGAAGTTGATGCATGCATCAGCATCAATCGCGCCAGAGTAGGGAGCGGGTCGCTGGGGCTTGAGGACTTGGGCCAGGGTGCGGGCAAGATCACGGCGGTCCGCCTCAAGCTCTCGTTCGGTGGGTTCGACTGGGGCAGACGCTGGTGCGGGGGTGGGCGTAGCAACTGGCATGGCCTCAAAGAATTGACGAATAGCAATTTGTCTTTCGACTGAGATGCCTTCAAAAAGGGAGTCAAGTGTATCCGACATAAGGTGGAGTTGGGGGGAGGGAAAAAATAAAAAAATCAAACTTTAAAAGTGGAGTCAAGAAGGGGAAGAAAGTGTGCTAAAAAGAAGAAAAAACAAGAAAAGGGCAAGAATACAGCAGAGGGGGGATTGAAGTTATCTTTGCTACCATGTAATAGGAGCAGAGCAAGGGACAAGAGGCAAGGGTAATAACAAGGGAAAGAGACAAGGGGATGTAGGGACAAGAGGAAAGGGCAAGAAGGAATGAGGTTTATTGTACAGAAGGGAAAGGGTATTTATATGTCTATGGGGAATGAGGGCGAAGCAATACTAAGCAGGGGTAATATATGTAAGACAGACACACAAGATATTAATAAGGTAATTAAGGAACAAGGCTGCCAAAAGCAGGAGGCAATCTACAATCCTGTTACACATCCTTTTTCCGAACAAAGAGTACTGGGGCGCCATAGGGTGATGTGCTGGGCTTGATGAATTTTTTCGCAAGTAGATCGTCAAGTTGCTTCCTGAGTTTGTCGAGTTCTGCAATTGAGAGGCGAATGACTGGTTTGAAGGGTGGATCGGCTGTTGGGTTTTTTTAGGGTTTTTTAGGGTTTTTTGGGTTTTTTAGGGTTTTTTAGGGTTTTTTAGGGTTTTTTAGGGTTTTTTAGGGTTTTTTAGGGTTTTTTAGGGTTTTTTAGGGTTTTTTAGGGTTTTTAGGTTTTTTAGGTTTTTTAGGTTTTTTAGGGTTTTTTAGGGTTTTTAGGGTTTTTAGGGTTTTTAGGGTTTTTAGTGTTTTTTTTTAGGGTTTTTTAGGGTTTTTTTTTTTTTTGTTTTTTTAGGGTTTTTTAGGGTTTTTAGGGTTTTTTAGGGTTTTTAGGTTTTTTTAGGG